>OZ005734.1:357523418-358132454 GCA_963930755.1 Eudasyphora cyanicolor
GATCTATATCTGGTGAAATTCTACTTCCACAAATTGGGTTATTGGGTGTTTGAAATTGTTCATTAATAAATAATAATATCGAGTTTCAATTTCACAAAAACTTCACACTATTAATTTATTGGGTGGACGATATGGAAGTGAGCGATTTTCGTTTTGATTCGTTTATTGCCACAAGCGGGAGCTAAACATGTTTTGAAAATGATAGTAATAGAACAATAATTATAAAAATTCTTTTTTAAAGGAAATAATAAGATTTTTTATTTATTATTAGATTATGTACTTATAGAGATAAAAATATTTTCGTAAAAAAATCAATGGAGTATTAAAGAATAGTATAACATATAAATTAATACCTCCATTCTAGACGATCAATCAAGTTAAGCTCAAAACAGTAGAGGTCATTCTATTTAAACCACAAGGTAATTCCACACAAATTTAAAATTTCACCAAAACGTCGATTCGCCTCTCCTGGAAACAACCTGTTTCGACTTAAGCTATGTATAGACGAATGGCGGAAAAATGGCGCCATTGTCAGAAAACATTTTATTAGCCATTGTCTATAACATATTTTTATTGGCAATCCTGCAAATAAATATTTACGAAATATATTTTAAATATATGAAATTGTAAGGGTTTATTGCAATCGTCTTCACCTTTGCCTAACAATCTATCATTGTCCTTACATTTGCGACACTTTAACAGGGTTGATAAAGTTGTCCGATCTGACAATACTTTGAAAATAGAGTATATCATAGCGGCATAGAATCGATGATTTTTTCACCTCACAAGAATTTTTTAAGAATTAACTTTTCAACTATTATTATACCCTCACTTTAGTGATACGAGGGTATATATCATTTGCTACGGAAAAAAGTGTAACACGTCGAAAGAGTGACCTAAGACCCCAAGTATGTTCGGAGCAAATCCGTTTTGGGTAATTTTAAGTCGAATGAGCAATGTCCGTCCGTCTGTCTGTCTGCTGGCTGGTGCGCACGATAACTCTCGAAAGGAGTAACCGATTGACCTCAAATTTGGTATGTGGTAATATTTTTTTCTATCTCCGGCTAAGTTCGAAGATGGGCCATATTGGTCCACTCCTTCTAGTACCTCCCCCACAAATGGTTAAAATGTTGTCAAATATTGATTCTTTAATAACTGCTATACTACTTATTCGAATCTTTTGAAATTACACACATAGTATTTGCTTATTAGTCGCTATCAACTCGAGAAAAATGGGCGAAGTCGCCACGTCCCTTTTGGTACCTCCCACACAAAGGCACCATTTTGCACAAAAAGTCAACAGTTTATAACATTAACAAGTAAGAAAGTTTCAGTCGGGTAAACCGACTAAGGTATACCCTCACTTTGTGAGTAATGTAATATATAACATTACACCAATAAATCTGTCAATTTGTGTGGGAGGTACCAGAAGGGGTTTTCCAAATACACATATTTTTCGGTAAACAGTACATTCTTAAATACATTGCATTGTGCTGAACTATAAGCGTTTATGTGCACTGGTATATTAAATTTACGAGCTATGTAATTTTGGTATGATTTGTTCATTTTGTGTGGGAGGTACAAAAAGGGGCGGGGTGATAACGCCCACTTTTTACAGGACTATAGGCACTATAACAGCATTACACTGTACAAAATTTCAAGTATTTGTATGCACTGGTATTAAAGTTACAAGCCGTTTACTTTTGGTACGAAACGGTCCATTTGTGTGGGAGGTACCAAAAGGGGCTGTACAATAATGCCCATTTTTTACCGGACTATAGGCGCTACAAAAACATTATACTGTAGAAAATTTCAAGCATTTTTATGCACTTGTATTAAAGTTATAAGCAGTTAAATGTTGATGCAAAATGGTCCATTTGTGTGGGAGGTACCAAAAGGGGCATGCCAACTTCACCCATTTTTCTCGAGTTAATAGCGACTAATATACTAATATTATGTGCAGAATTTCAAAAGATTCGAATAAGTAGTATAGAAGTTATTAAAGAATCAATATTTCACTAAATGTTAACCCTTTGTGTGGGAGGTACCAGTAGGAGTAGACCAATATGGCCCATCTTCGAACTCATCCGGAGATAGATCAAAATATTACCACATACCAAATTTGAAGTCAATCGGTTACTCCTTTCGAGAGTTATCGTGCGCACCAGCCAGCAGACAGACAGACAGACAGACAGACAGACAGACAGACAGACGGACGGACATTGCTCATTCGACTTAAAATGACCCAAAACGGATTTCCTCCGAACATACTTAGGGTCTTAGATCACTCCTTCGATGTGTTACACTTTTTTCCGTAGCAAATGATATATACCCTCGTCACACTAAAGTGAGGGTATAACAACAGTGTATAAAAATACTTGAAATTGTGTACAGTATTATGCTTTTATATTGCCTACAGTCCAGGGAAAAATGGGTGTTGTTGCCACGCCCCTTTTGGTACCTCCCACACAAAGGTACCTATTGCACCAAAAGTTAACAGCTTATAACATTAAAACCAGTGTATAAAAATACTTGAAATTTTGTACAGTGTAATGTTTTTATAGTGCCTATAGCCCTGTGAAAAATGGGCGTTATCGCCATACCCCTTTTTGTATCTCCCCCACAAAATGCCAAATCATACCACAATATCTCATAACGTTTTTACCAGTGCACATAAATGCTTATAATTCGGCACAGTGAAATGTATACAAAGAATCTACTGTTTACCGAAAAATAGGTGTATTTGATAAACCCCTTGATAAACCCCTCCCACACAAATTGACAGAATAATTCGAGTAATATTCAATATTACATTACTCAAAAAGTGAGGGTATACCTTAGTCGGTTTACCCGACTGAAACTTTCCTACTTGTTTTAAATGTTAAAATGTCTATCATAGAGCCGCCGTATGTCAATTTTATGTCGGCTTAGCCGCCTAGCCGCCGCCGCCGATCTATTATTTTCAAAGGCAGCCGCCGCCGCCAATTTTGGCTCGGCTTCATTCTCTGCAGCCAACGCCATTTATAAAAATTGCTGACCCATTCTCTTTTCGTAAACATTTTCCAGGAAGTTTCCTTTAAGACGAATGAATATAAATATGTTATACATTCTTTTTATAATTCCCTCTATATCTCTATGGAATGTTTTGGATTTTCCGGGTGGTGAAAATAGTGTACTTACATTTTCGATACATCAAGTGTGCGTGGACCCGCCCATATGAACCATTTTTTGATATTGAGAAAAAATGTTAGTTACAGAGCTGAAATTTTGTATTTATACATTTAGTGACAGTTTATGTGATTAGCCATAAAATGGGCGGAATCGGACAAATCGGTGTGGCCCCACCCGTATAAGCCAAATCTGAAATTGAGATATCTTGCTCAATTTGAATTCTAAATTTATATATGACCTGAACTATGCCTGTGAAATAAGGAATCTTTTTAATTTACTTGTGTTTCACTGAAAATAAATAATTGTTTGTCTTATTATTCGTTATTTTTTATTCAGCTTTGTTTAAAGAACCAATCATTACTGAAATTATTTCAATGATTTATTAAAACGTCGCTCTTTTTGTTACAAAATCCCGCTTTTTTTTCATAAGCATTCACGCTTTTGCAACATAGACTACTGGTCACTTTAGATATACTATTACAGTTTTTAAAGATTTTTTTAATACCCTTTAAGTTAAAGAAAATGTCAAAGGCTTGAATGGAGTATCACTATAGATAGCGGTTTAGTCACTGTCGTTAAAACAATATACTATACAAGATATACTTTTCAGTAAATTATACACTAAATCTGTCACAAAATTATAAAATACATTATATGACTTATATTTAAAATTCTAATAGTTCACTTATCCAAATGCTTGGCAGTGTACAGACAAATGAAACAATACACAAATTTCTTCTCCTGTATTTTTCCTCGACTTCTCTAACGTCCTCTGTTGTCTTGATTTGTAAATGCGAACAAGAGGAAGAAAAGTCATATTGACAAACAAATGAGATGGGGTAAACAACAATCAAAACAAAAGACTTAAGACACAAACTTCGTGCTGGTCATCAGGTCTTTCTACGGTTAAATTCCTAAATGGCCAACAACAGTAGCAGCGGCAGCAGCATGAGGAGCAGCACAATCACCAGCACCTGTTGCTGCCATTTTATTCAATATTTACGAATTGTGCTGAACAAGTGCTTTTTACCATATAAAGTCATATGTACCAGGCGAACATGTCCAAGCACAGATGTTGTCCCGGTCTGTTTTTACAGTAGAAGTTGGCTCGCGCGCTATTTTTTCTCTTGTGGCGCCTGTACTATGTGCCTCGCACAGGAATAGTGTCTTCAATACCAATGCCAGGCCAAGCAGACCATTTGCACATTCTTGTCACTTCAGAGCGCCAATCAACCAGCCCCCCTCTAGGCTACAGATGTACGAGTACGAACATTCGTACTTACAGCCAGCCACATCCATCCAGGCAAGGAATAGGTTTGCTTAGCAGAGGCTAAGACTACTCGCACGTGATGTACATGTTAATAACAAGTTTTAAATTCCCCTCCAACAGATAATCTCTGGGGCAAGTGATTATGTTAAATATATATACTCGTAAAATATGTACATATATACGTACTGTGACCATTCGATTGGCGTTAAATATTATGGGGAATGGGAAAACACTGAGGGTCTGTCTACTGCTATTCGACGGGGGGGGGGAGGAGGGAGAATGTGCTAAGAATGTCTATGAACTGTTTTACATTACATTTGTAACACTTACATCGCACATCGGACAGAGCTGAATGCACATGCGTATCTGCAAGTCTGCCTAAATGTACTCATATGTCGTCTGTCCTACCATTTGGTGGGCTACAGTTATTATAGTGCAACGCTACTAATTCGTTATACAATTGTCGGCCGTCGGATTGCGGCATGTCTATAAATCGGCTTACGCACTTATGAAATATCAATTGATTTCGAAAGAAATTTGCATACGATTGGTTTTTTTGTTTCTATTCAATTATTTCGATTTGATTGCGAATCAAATTATGGACGTTTACTGTTGTATAATTAAACGTGTTATAGGCAAATACATCATAATTTCAATTTCACTTGACTACTATTTTGGGTGGTGATTGCTAAATGTGTGTAATTTTTGGAAATTTGCAAAGGCGAGTTCATATACATATGTATACGAGTACATACACAGGTTGTATTGATTTTCTACAGTACATTGTGATTTGACGCAATATATTAATACGGAATTTTTTCTTTATAATAATTGCAAACATATTTGTTGTTAATATAATATGTTATACTCGTAGAAGTATTGATTTAGGTTTAAAATATTGTCTAACTTACGAAAGTTGCACTTCAGTAATAAAATATTTCCAAAAATTGCAATTGAAGATTTAAATGTGTTCTTCAAAAAGTATTTCACCGAAACACAATGTTCCCGCATAAGTTCTTCTTTACCACATCAGGAAGCGGCTAGTAACTTCTGCGATGAATTTGAAGTGGAAATTTTCCTTTTTTATCCGAGAATGAAAATAAAAGTACTTCTTTGATACCACAGATTTATTAGTAAGTTTCGTCCTCCACGAAAGGATTCTTCATTTAACAAAATTGTATTATTAAAAATAGTTGCAAATAAACGGTGTATAAACAAATTGCCGAGAAAAAATAAAATATTTTGTAATTTATGTATATAATAAAAAAAATAAAATAGTCAAATGTGGAAAATGACATACATACTCGTACATTATTTTTACGATGGTCAAGTCTAACAATGTTGTCAGTGAAATGTCAAAAAAAGGCATCCGTGTGATCTTACAATTTCTGTCTTGCAACGTTGACAGAAAAGTCATCGTCAGGACATTGTAAGATTTGGGAAGTTTATGCATCTGACAATGGCGCCACTGTCAGAGAAACATTTTATTGGTAACACTGTTTATAAAATATTTTTATTGGCAATCCTGCCAATAAATCGTTACAAAATATATTGTAAATATATGAAAATTTAAGATTGTCTCGCAATCGTTTGAACTGACAATTCACCTTTTACTAACAATCATTGTCAGTACATTGACAGCACTTTGACAGAGTTGATAACATTTTAAGATCTGACGTGTGTACATATCTTTTTTTTAATAACTAAAACTTTTTACTATTTTTAGGAACAGAAGTACATACTATGTACCTTGGATTCGCCGCAAATATTCTAATTTTGATAGATTATTTTTCGAGAGATATGGAAAATTCGAATTTGGGTAATGTACTAAATTTGTAAGGGATGAAGATGCTCCAATTTTTACGTTACGAAATGCTTTTAACGATTAAAAGCATTTTGCAACGTAAAAATTTTTTTCCAATTCATTACATTTATTACCGAATCTTTCATTATTAAAAAATCTTTCATTAATACTATTCTCTAGGTTATTGCCAATGTGACTAAAACATTTTCACTAGTTTTTACTTTAACAAAAGGTAAACATTTCAAATTTAAGAATTCATAATTTATTGTTTAGTTTTAATTTAAAATCAAGTCCAGTGTATCTGTCCTTCTAAGGCGTGTATTCGTGTGACATTCAAAATGTAGTAGTTCTCGAGCCAGGATGTTTGGATGATCCAATAGTTTGCCCACGTAACACAGCCAATATTTTTATTCCCTCACCTTAGAGAGGAGGGTATACATATATCATTTGCTATGAGCCAAAAGTGTAACAAATTGTAGGAGTGACCTACACCCCAAGTATGTTTGGCAGAAATTCGATTTGGGTCATTTTAAGTCATTTGAGCAATGTCTGTCCGTCCGTCCGTATGTCAGTCTGGTTGGTTGGTGCATGTGAACTCTCAAAAAGATTCACCGATTTTCTCTATCTCCGGTTCGAAGATGGGCCATTTTGCTCCACTCCTTCTAGTACCTCCCCCACAAAGGGTTAACTTTTAGTGATATATTGATTCTCTAATACCTTATATACTACTTACTCGAATCTTCTGAAATTTCACACATAGTATTAGTTTATTAGTTGCTAACAAGTCAAGAAAAATGGGCGAAGTTGCCACACACCTTTTGGTACCTCCCACACGAAAGGACCATTTTGAACCAAAAGTTAACTGCTTATAGCATTTATATCAGTTCATACAAACACTTGTAATTTTATCTAGTGTAATGCTTTTATAGTACCTAGAGTCCAGAGAAAAGTGGGCGTTAGTGGCACGCCACCAACAATTAACAGCTTATAACATTAATCCCAGTACATTAAAGTAATTAAATGCAATTCGAATTGATTAAAATTTAATTAAAACAAAAATATAAATAATTTTATTTATTTATTTTTGGGACTCAAGGTGAGGGGATTCATAATTCGGTTTAACCGACTGAACTTTGTCACATGTTCAATTTCCTTTTTTACTCTTGGCTTGTTGAGGTCATTATGGATGTTAGCGTTTCATACAGCGTTACTGTTGAAAAATTTCAAAAAGTGACACAAAAAGGGGTTTGTTTTTAAAAAAGTGGCACAAAAATGATATTTTTCAAAAAAAAGTCCTAAACTATTCATAAGTTTATTTTATTTAAACAAAACAGTTAAATTGAATAATAAAGTAACTAAAAACAACGGAAAAACTCAGTTCATTAAGAAATATACATTCAAAAAAAAAACCAATTGAATTTCATTTCATTTAAACTGGAAATGGGATAAAAAATAACAAAAAACGTAGTTCGTTAAAAAAATTGGATCCAATCCCTAGTAACAATTGGGCATATCAGTCCATATTTTGGTATGTCGTATGTCGCCAAGAAGTCTAATCGGATTGTATCTTTATATGGGAGCTATATTTAACAATGGACCAATATGCAGCTTTTTTTAAATAGGGATCGTCCTTGGTCCAAAATATGACGTTTTTGAAATTTTCGTAAAGATCAGTTAATATTTGCCGCTTACACTTTTATCACAAGATATAAATATTTGACGTTCCTAAACCTAAAAAAAAGAATAGTATATTTTAAAAGGCATACAAACTTTTCCGATTGAGGAAAGTAGAAAAAATTCCAAAAAGGGGCAAAAAAGGGGATTTATGAAAAGGGGGCAGCAAAAGTGGCATTGCTTAAAAAAAGGGTCAAAATGCCACTTTGGTCGCACAACGGTAACGCTGGTTTCATATATGTATACCAAGGTGCACCTGCAATTAAACGAAGAATATTCGATTGTCTTTTTTGTAATTTGCATACATTTGATGCGCACTTTTTACCCCAAAGTTGGATACCATATGTCCCAATGGGCTTTAATAACGTTTTGTATAAAAGAACTGTATACTCTGGATCTAAGGCAGGTCTTTGGCTGATAAGCCACTGAATTTGATTTCTTTTAAGTTTTATTCGAGTTACTTTGGCGTCTATGTGATGCAACGACGATTTAAATGGATTCCAAGATATTTAATATGATCCTTTTGAGAAATCAGTGAATTGAAAATAGAAATTGGAGGGCATGTAGCCCTTCATAGGGTCAAAGTTACATGAGAACATTTTGAAGCATTCACTATTATTCTTAATTTTTTAACCATTCTTTTAAGATTCGGATATGATACTGCAGTCGGTCGGACGCAACTGAAGGGCTTTTGTGAGTACTGACGAAATCAGAATCGTCCGCAAAGGTAGACGTGTGCATAAAGTTGGTTATGGGCATATCTGCCGTAAAAATAACGTACCGTATAGGGTCAAGAATGCTCCCCAGTGGGACACCGGCATTTATTTTCTTAGGGCTGGAGTAAAAGACATTTGATTTAGTCAAATAACTCTTGAACAGTTTGTGAGTGTTTATTGGAAGCAGATCACCTATTTTGTAGAAAAGTCCTTCGTGACAGACTTTGTCAAATACTTGGAAAATATGTATGAAAAGCGCCGAACAGTATTAATTTTTCTCAAAAGCTCTTCTGATGTAGGTTACGATACGGTGTCAGAGTATGAAGCCGCCGAGCCGAGCCGCTGATTTTAGCCGCCGCCGACCTTTTTTCACCAGCCAAAGCCGCCGCCGGTCTTTGCGGCTAAAATCGGCTGAAACACAGCCGCCGTTCCATAGAAAAACTTTAAAATATGGATACATAGATACAATTTACATTTTTGATAAGCAAATAACCGATATGTATATCGTCCCCTCAATAGAAGAATAGTGTATACACATAAACACTATTATTTTTGTACTGCATTTTAATAATCTGCGCAATTGGTTGTATATCTAGTAAAAATTTGGGGAGATTCTACTTCCACAAATTGGGTTATTGGCTGTTTGAAATTGATTGTTCAATAATAAGAGCCTACGTGCCGATATAGTTTCAATATCACAAAAACTTCAAATATGATTTTCTCGAAACGACAAACAAATTAAGTGATTAAGTGATTTTCGTTTTGATTCGTTTATTGTCACAAGAGGGAGCTTAACATGTATTAAAAATGAGAATATCGATAGTAATAGAAAAATAATTATAAAAATTATTTTTTAAAGGAAATAATAAGATTTTTTATTTATTATTAGATTACGTACACATAGAGAAACAAATATTTTCGAAAAAAAAAACAGAATTGTAATACTGCATATAAATTAATAACTCTATTGTAAACAATGCTAAGTCGACTTGGTACATTATGCTGGAGATTGCATTTCTAAATATTCTAAATTGTCTTCAGTCAAATCCATCAATTCAGTGAAGTTAAGCTCAAAACAAATTACAAGGTAATTCTACACAAATTTAAAATTTCACTAAAACAACCAGTTTCGACTTAACATACGTTGAAAATCGAGTATATCATAGAGCCTCCTAGCGTCAATTTTATGACTTATCATTGTATGGAAATCGATGATTTTTATACCCACCACCATAGGAGGGGGTATACTAACTTTGTCATTCTGTTTGCAACACCTTGAAATATGATCTGCGACGGACGTGGCTAAATCTAAGACGATTTAACCACGTCCGTCTGTCTGTCTATCTGTTGAAATTACGCTACAGTCCGTAATAATAGAGCTAGGTTAATCAAATTTGGTATAAATACTTCTTATAGTTGCATGTCGTTTGGGATAGCAAATGGACAATATTAGTCAATGTTTTGATATAGCTCCCCTATAGAGGTCGCTTCAAATTATGGTTTTTGAGCCATAGATACCACATTTTTAAAGCAATTTATCTGAAACTTTTTAGTTTGTATTATATTTTGACAAAAATTCATCACAACAAAAATGTTACCTTCATATTTTAGCAATTTTGCTGAAACTTTTCTGTTTGTATTCTACTTATATTTTGGCCAGAATTCATATCAATGAAATTTATACATATCAATTTATATTTTGTTGTAGTCCCCATGTAGAGGTAGCCCACAAATATGATCATTTAAGCCATAAATACCATTTTTGTTATTAAGAGTTTGGCTAAAGAGGCCTAAAAAAGCGTTCGTTTTTTCAATAAATTGCTTAAACAAAAAGATCGTTCCATGACTTGCTCCATGTCCAAAAATCTTTCAGTAATAGAATTGAATGCAATTCATGCTGGAGGGTATATAATATTCCGCATGGCCGAACTTAACGCTGTTACTTGTTTCACTTCTCAATATCTTACAATTAACTTAAAAACATCGTTATTTATGAATATATGCCAGAGCTTAACTTTTCAACTATTATTTTAAATGTAAAAATGATTATCACAGAGTCGCCGTATGCCAATTTTATGTCGGCTAAGCCATCAAGCCGCCGCCGCCGATCTATAATTTTCAATTACAGCCGCCGCCAATTTTGCCTAGGCTTCATTCACTGTACGGTGTACCTGTTCTTTAGTATTATGACTTTTTCGAAAACCATATTGATGTTAGAAATTATATGAAATATGATCATTTATGATAGTATCGATAGTAGACTTATAGGGCGATAGGATTTAACTTGAGTTGTATATTTCCTGGTTTCGGTATCATAACGATTTCAGACCTCTTCCAAGATAGGGGGAAGTAACCTAAACGCAGAATAGCATTGAAAAAACGTTACACCATTCCCAAGGTTTAAAACGGAAGCTCTTTTATCATTTTCGCTGTTATACCATCTACTCCGGCGATTTCTTTAATTTTAGATCTTTGACAGATTTTTCAAAATGCTTCATTGTAAGCTTGATTGGGCAAGAAATTATATCATCTATCACATGCTGATAGGTTGGGCGAGGAATTGTATCATTTATCCCGGATGGCGAGTGATTGTATCATCTATCACGGGCGGATACATTGGGCGAGGAATTATGTCGTCTATCAGGGGTGGATAGATTGGGCGAGGAATTATATTATCTATCACGGGCCGATAGATTGGGCGAGGAATTATATCATCTATCACGGGCGGATATACATATTTCAGATGTACCACTGTTGGGTGGAAAATTGGACCCGAGTAGCCACTTTAACAGCACTGTTTACAACGTCAGTGAATTGTTTTACCGCGGCTTCAATGTCATATGTTGTTCGTAACGATACACCATCGGATAGGTGTGAACTTACATATTTTTTATATTTCAACCAGCAAATTGTCACACCCTATTCAATGCTATAATATACTATATTTCCGGCATTTAGATTTTCAATTTAACAAAACAAACAACTTGTACCTTGCACAGTTTTGTTTCAGTTGAAGACGATCGAAATATCGGAAATAAATAACAATACCATCCGTTTTTAATTTATGTATGACCTCGAGCTAGACAAAAACTAGAAATTCCTTTTTTTAAATGTTCTTTAAATTCTGATTTTCTTGTATGGTGCCTTTAGTATGTGTAACGGCTTATATAGTATGTAACGGCTTATAACTTCGATTCCTGCACATACAAACACTTGAAATTTTGTGCAGTGTAATGCTTGTATAGTATCCATAGTATTTTAAAAAATGGGCGTTATTGCCACGCTCCTTTTGGTACCTCCCAAACAATGTGGGCAAAATAAAAAATATAAAAAATTATTTTTTGAATTTCCCTTACTTTTAGAATATGGGTAAAAATTTATACTTTTATCTAAAATCTATGATTTTTTTCATATAGGCATTTTTTAAACCTACTTTCTTTAACTCGGAGGAATATAATGAAATTATTAAAAAAATCAATTTTGCAAAATATTAAACATATTTGCTCATAAAAATTTAAGCTTGTTGTAGATCGTTAAAGTAGCGTCTTCTAAAATAGTGTATTTCTCTTGTCTTATAGAGTATTTCTAGGGTTGTCAGAAAGAGGTTTGGACCATTTGAAAAAAATTACGTTCGCCACGAAATGTGTGTTTGGGACCACAGTGCACTGGTACTGTCTTAAACACTTGTGTCAGATTGTTGCCTTGTCTTTTGCAGGCTTTTCCCTATAGACATGAGCCTTAACATATTGAACGACACTTCTCAAATATGAAAGCGTTGTTCGTTTGTAAGTCGATTCGTGGTTAAATTACAGACCAAACTGAACAAATTTGACAGTAACATGTTAGGCGAAAACAGCTGAGCTGCCAAAACATTACACGTCCCATTTGGGTTCGGAGGTAATGCCTTTCTTCCTTTTTTCTCAAATATAACATATAAAACTCCTTATATGTACTACGTCCCTCAAGAACAATTTTTAAATTATAATTAAGAGTGAAAAATATTTTAAAAAACCAAAATTGGACGATTTTTGCTACGTTTGTGGTCATATCGTCCCAAAAATAGGCAATCAGGATAGAGAAAACTTGTTTACTGAGGAATTCAAAACAGCGTATTGTCATTATTTTGATGACATAGATTTAAGTGCTGCAAATTTTACGCCGAGTAATATTCTTATAATGTGGATACATGGAAAAGGTGTACAGTTTTCTTTTATGGAGCCAGTAATTTGGGTGCAAGACCTAACTGGACATGATGAATCCAGGTGCTACGCATGCATAAATTCTTGTTATGGATTGAACAGAAAAAATTGGAAACAAAAGTATACATTCCCGCTTTTACTGCCACACTTCCAGTACAACGCGATGCTGATACCGATCCACCTAAGCCCCGAGTCTGGATACTGTGTCTCTGCTAGCCGAAACCGTTTTTACCTACCCGACCAATGTGAATGTTTATAAAAAAACAGTATATTTGTGGATTTGTAATCCAGTTATTGAGCAAAAATGGTGAAAAATAGGGGGAATGGTAAATTTGCACTGGATTCACTTTTTCGGGGTGGTTTGTTCCGCATTTTTTTCTCCTATTCAATATCTACAACTTTGCTTCAAACACAAAAAATATATTTTCCGTACGGTATACCCAGACATAACCGTGTTAAAATATAGAAAAAGTGCTAAAAATCCATTCAATTATTAACTGTGCCAACTTGACTAAACGAATGATGAAGTTCTTATTTTTTGGGGATATGTACTTTCACGCGTCTAACTCTCAGAATTGAGTCCCAATTCAATGACCTGAAAAATGCTTTACTGCGTAATTACACCTGAACCTCTGCATTTGTTGTTCTTTTTGGGGGGTTTGTGATCGCAATAAAAATTGCAAAGATTTTTGTAATAATACACAAACAATAAATTGCTTGAAGGATTGACAATAAATAAAAACTTGGTATATTTAGAAATTAAAAATGAGAACTTAAAAAAGATGTTAAAGCTACATATGCCATTTTAACTGGAAGGTATAATTGAAAACCTAGGAAAAATTAAAATTTATATTGGAAAAAATCAACAGAGTTTTTAAATCCTTTTTAAATAAAATATATTTGGAGAAGTTCTTAACAATACTGTTATTTATACAGGGTATTGTACGTTTGTTTCATGGCAGATGTTTGAAACACCTAGACCCACCTTAAAATATACCGATCGACTCAGAATCACTAGCTGAGTTGATTTAACCATGTCTGTTCGTCCATCTGTTCCTCTGCCCATCTTATGTTGCTCGTTGAGTGCAGTTCGCAATTTCACTCCGATCGTGCTGAAATTTTTCTGTTTCGCTCTGGAAAGAACCCCTATTGAAATTGATTGAAATCAGTTTAGATTCACCAAGGAAAATAATTGGTTGGAATTAGATTGTAACAATACAAAAATAGTACTAGCAACAAAAAGTATATTGCATACACCGTGTGTCGGTTGTATTTATATATAAATAGTTGAAACAACAATAATAACATGGATACGATCAAATGAAAATGCTTGCAACTAAATCAATGGTTGTATCAATCGATTTAAGATAGATTTTTTCATTGACACTCGGTTAGTAGTGGTAACCAATTTTAAACTTTCATTATAGTACCATATGATCGATTTTTGGTTGTGCCAACCAATGTTTTATTCATGACAACAGACATTGTATCAATAGACCAAAGATTATTACTGCAACGAATAACAGAAAAAATATTAATAAATAATCGTTTTTTGGGTATCCCAATAATTTCCCAAATTTAAAATAATTAAATGTATTTTGGGAAATACAACCGAAAGTTTGGATGCTATTCTTTTGCTGATACATGCCAAACAAAAAATAAAATTACTCGACATAAATAAATCTTCAACATTTTGTCCAAGAACGGTATATGTAGTCAAAAAAAAATCTCGTGTGGATAATAATGTGTGGAATGCAGAATATGTTGTGCAAAATGTTTTACATAAAAAAATTAAAGGAAAAATCATGAAATTGAAAACACAGGGTTAAGCGATATTTGCATAAAAGTTTGTGTTTTTTTCGTGTACTAAAATTTGGGTCAAATATTTCCACATCTCATAATAGTGATGAATTTGTAATATGGGATTTTTAAATTTGTTATGAATTGTTTGGTTTTTTGTTTAATAAATAAAATAAAAATTAATGAAAACTGTTTTTAATTAATTGTCGGTAGTATATGACTGACAAATTGTCAGAACAACAAATTTTTAAAAACAGTTGGTTGTGGCAACATATAGCAGATAACTTTTAGCCACCATTTTCGTAGTTGGCGCAGCCAAATATGATTGTTATCACAATGGAAGCAGAAGTATCCATTTGGTTGTCCTGATGGAATCGCATGATAGTAGACAGAACTACCAAAATTCGGTTGGCAAATAATTCGGTTGAGCCAACCACACTGTATTCTGTGTGTGTTTAGTTATAGCTCTCATATATATGTTTTGTCCGATTTGGCCCTTTAGCCCTATAGAAGCTGTAATGGACATCCAATCGTTTTGAAATTTACCACTGTAGAGTTTCTTGACACATGGACCAACATTGCCGAATTTAAAAAAAATCGGTTCAGACTTAGTTATAGCTCCCATATACATATATGTTTCGTCCGTTTTGGCAACAGAGGCAGAGGCGTACCAACCAAGTATACATTTCTTACTGGTTTCGTATTTCTTTAATTCTGACATCAAATGCATTTCAGTATTAAATGTACGGGTTTTCCAACAAGAGGATTTGTTTTGAATCACCCGGTATTTCGGTAGCTGTCACTTTTGAAGCTTTTATTCTTTGACATTTGACTAGTAGAAACTACGCCATTACTAAAAATGGTACGATACACGATCATCGAACGATACAAAACGATCAAAAACGATCGAACAAAGAAACGATACGAACGATACAAAATCACCTTGACTGATGAGGGCCATTTCCACCTCGGAGGCTACGTCAACAAGCAAAATTGTCGCATTGGGGCTCGGAAAACCCAAGCATTATTGTTGAGAAGCCTCTCCATCCTCAACGTGTGACTGTTTGGTGCGGTTTATGGTCCGGCGGGGTCATTGGACCTTACTTTTTCGAAAATGAGGTTGGATCAACAGTTACGGTAAATGGATTGGTCTATCGAGAGACGATTAATAATTTTTTATGGTTGGAAACCATTGCTCTGTTACGGGAAAAGTTTCCGGCCACCGAGATCTTGTGATTTAACACCTTGCGACGTTTACCTTTGGGGCCACGTGAAGAGATAAGGTCTACGTCAACAGCCCAGCGTCGATTCATGACCTCAAAGATAGAATTCGTGAGGCTATCGAGGACATAGGGCAGCCTCTTTGCGATTTGGTTATGGACAATTTCATGAAAAGGATATGGTCCTGTAAGCGTGGTCGTGGTGGCCATTTGGCTGATGTTGTTTTTCATTACATATTAACGGCATACCTTCCTCTTTATTATGAAATAAACATCCGATCATTTATCTCAAAAAATTGAATTTTTCTTTGAATACCAAAATAACACCTCTTGTTGGAAAACCCTTTACCTAATTTTGTGTAAAATGTTGCACGCTCCTTATTGCAGTAAATTCAACGTACTTACGTGAACGCGTATAAATAAAGTATAAACACTTGGCTGTTATATTTTTCATTTTTTTGCATACTTTTATTTGAAATGTTACTTTTTAACAAATTTTTAAACATTAACAATTATTTTCTTTATTAATTATCAGCATCCGTATGTTAAATTTTTTGTGGGTTTCAGTTTTATTTTAGTTTTCTCTTGGTTTTTCTATAGTATTAGACAAATTTTGAAATACTATTACTTATTCTTACATATGTATTTTTTTGTTGGGGTTTTTTCTTTTGTTAAATTAATTAATTTTTATATTTCGTATATTTAATAAAAATTTCATTAATATTAACATTAAACTACTTTATGTTCTGTATATATGTGAGTGTGTGTGTTATTGTATGGATTTGGAGTGTTGTTGTGGGTGTGTATGTGTTGCTTTGTGTGTGTGTGGGGGGTGTATGTATGTGTTATCTCCTCTGTTTGAATTAAACATCTCTTAATATTAAGTAATTATCATTTTATGGCTACATACAAATTGTTGTTGTTCTTCTTCTTTTGCTTTCTTCTTCAGTTAATTTTGTATTTTTCTTTTCTTTAATTATAAGGTATGTGTAATGTGTTTGTTAAATGGGAGGGATGGTGTTGGTGGTTTATATAAACAGAATTAATATCTCTATCGCAAAAAATGAACGATTTCGATTTGATTGTGTGTGTGTGTGTGTGTATAAAGATTGATTTGATTGTGTTTGTGGGTCTGTGTGTGTGTCTTGTGGGTGGGGTTGGTGGAGGAGGAGAGGGGTAAGTGCTGCCAAAATTATAATGATAAAAAGCTTTGTTAATCGAGATCATGTTTCCTTAGGGTTTTATCCTTATCATCCTCGTCTTTTCTCGTCTTCTTCTTCATCTACTTCCGCTTCCTTGATGCCTTAATCTTATGAATACAAAAAGTATTTTATCTATCTAACAGTTAAAACGCTTTGCCTAATGAATTGTATAATTTGTTTCAGACTACGTTCTGAACGACTTAATGTTTTCGAATTTCTTTGTGGGTTTTTTTCTTATTTTTTTTTTGAGTTTTTAGATTACTTTTTTTGGATGTTTATTTTTAATGAATTAAAGTGGTTTTGAGTGTTATCCGTTATTTTGGGAGATTTATTATAATATCGTACGAGTAAACATGATTTCATCAAGGTTCACAACATCCAGAGTTTTATTTCCGTTTTTTAAATTTTTTATTATTTTAGTTTTTATTTTATTGAAAATGATTATGGTGTGCTTTGGTGTGTTTGTATGTGAGAGAGAGTTTTTTAAGCGTTATCTAAAAATCGCATTTATCTGTGTGTGTGTGTGTGTGTGTATGTGTGAGAGCTTAATGATTCCTTGTATTTCAACTTTCAAACTTTTTTTACGTATTCGCTTAAATTTTTGGGGTTTAGTAAAGGTACTTGTTTTTCGTTTTATTACATTGTTATTTGGCAGAGTTGTACTATGAATTTTACCACTAAAATAAATTTAGAAACATTTACAATTGGCAAACTTCAGGAGATACAAATAAATGCCCACTTTTAAAAAATAAATGAATATATTGGGTCAGAAATTACTCTGATGTTCGGCATGTTTTCTGGAATGTGTTTTTGGAATCGGCAACTGCTGCCATGGGAAAAAACTTATACCAAAATTGTTAATTAAAACGAATTAAATTAGACCTATTTTCAATCAAAAAATTTATTGATTAAATTAAATTTTTTGTCAAGATTATTTTTTTATTTGATTTTCGGAGAGTTCGGCTTGAGGTTCTTCGTTGGAAATTAAAACTCGTTAATTTTAAATTTATTTATTTTCATCCAATATTTCGACTAAAATCTTAAGTCATTTTCAGGGACATAAAAATTAGCACAAATTAAATAGCTCGACTGTCTTCTAGGAAGTTATTCGTCAACTGACAGTTTTCATTTCCAACAAAGGACCTCAAGCCGAACTATCCGATAATCAAATAAAATTCTACAGGACCACTATAAAATAATACCAACAAAAAAACTATTTTTTCATTTCCATTTAAAAAGTAATATTTTATGTCAATTAACAAATTTAATAAGATTAATTATTTCGTCATAGAAAATGTTAATAAATGTAGTAGAAACAAAAAAACATCAATGTGGACTGAAACTAAATACGAGTATTACACTGAAAAAAATTTATGGTTTTATTTGAAATATGGATATTTGGGAGTACAATCCAATTAGCCGACAAAAGACAAGTACACTTTTTTTTGGTTATTCATTATTTAGTTATAAAGTTATCAGAGAATTGTTTATGTTAACATTGAAGTTCATCTTAAATGCGAATTTTATTCACAATTGTTGCTGTAGTTTTTTGTTTGTTTTAACGGTTTGAATGTTTCAAATGCTATATATGCATACATATATATATAAAATGATTGACTGATCGTATATAAAATTATTAACTAATTTTAATGAATGCATGAACGTGTTTTAATTTGGTTTTCTATTTATGAATTGTTTTTTGAGATTTTTTCTTTATTCTTTTTTTTTTTTTAAAAAGCTCGAATTTTTTTTGTAAATGTTTATTAATTTTTACATACGGTAAATACTACACACAATAATAGTGAAACGATAATAATGTGTTCCAAGACAAAGGAATGACAATGACAAGAGTTGAGTGAGAAATTTTAATTACAATAGCTAAGGTGGAAATTTAACTGAGAATTATGGAGGAAACTAATCTCATAATTTTGTTTTAGGGGGAGGAGTAATTTCGTTTAGAGATTTAGCTTTGGTTTACATATTTGTTTCCTATTTTGTGTATTTTCGGCTAAATGTTTGTTTTCTGTCTGTTTGTGTTTTTTTTGAATTGTAGCGTGTAGAATTATTTTTCTTGTGTGTTAGTGAGAGAAATTCGCCCTTATTCGAGAATATTGCTTTCAATGAATATTCCTGCATTTCGTTTTTGGTTTATATCTGTTTGTTTAATCTGGGAAATTTGGTTTGCGGTTGTTTTTGTTTTTAATTGATTATTTTCTTATTATTTTACTATTAAAATTGGTGTTAATGTAAGCTTGGTTTGCTTAATACGCATTAATCATTGATTTTATATTCTTTATCCGCCGGAAACTTGCATAATATTTGTCTTTAAGCTTGCTTGAGGGTTTCTCTTAGATTTTATCGTTTGGCTAATTTATCGTATCATTTGGAGCGGTAAAGATAAAAACTGTATATCTTCATATCTCTTTAAATATATGCCTGTACAGTATTGTGTTCAAGTAGAAGCAACTACATCTAGAAGATCGATTAAAATAAATACCATTAAATTGCAGCCGTACAGCGAATTGTCAATAATATAGGTATTAATACCTTTATATAGGATTCTCTTTAAGACCAAACAATTTAACAAATTATTAGGAAGAGTTTGCTACTAATAGAGAAATAATTTTGCTACTAATAGCAAACAGAGAGACATCTCTCTTGTGGCACAAAGCGAAAAAAATAATACAAACTCACTCACAATAAACCAACAGTCATAAGTGAGTACTGCTCGCCGAGCAACAAGCCGAATTGTGTAAGGTCGGTCGGTGAGAAAATCTTTAAAAATCATGTTGCTCCGGAAATAGCTCTGAATCTCATACGTTGAGAGAGAGATAACAGACGCGTTCACTTCAACAATGACAAATATCGCCTAACAGTACTACATTTGAATTCGGCTGAATTTTTATAAAGTAATTGAAATAATTTCTGTTGCTTTTGTTTCGCACAATACTGTCTGTGAGTATGCAGTTATATTTGTTTGGCTATTACCTTATTATTTTAGTCTATTAACTTATTTTACGCATTCAAGTGGTGCTACGTTACGTTACATTACCGTAATGAGAAAAATCGCAGTGAATAACTGACTGACATCTATGTATATATGTATGAACAAGTATGTATGTATATGAATGACGTTGTAATGGAGTTACTGACATTTGAATTTGAATAATGTGTACATTGTATGTATGTATGCATGTGATGTGTCTTTGTCTATTGCGGGTTTTATGCAAAAATTATCGTATATTTGCTCGTTTTTAGTTTGTATTTTTTTCTTGTTTTATTTTTTCTATTATGTATATAAATATTGTTAAATTTACGTTTAAAAAGTTTTACATTGTTTTTTTTGTTTGGTTTTTATTTCTTTGTTTTGTTCGTGATTTCTATACGCGTTGGCAGTGTTTTCATTGAACAAATATCCAAAAACATAGAAGCTTTTTGTTTTGTTTTTCTCGTTTTGTTTTGTAGACTATGGTGTATTGACAGGTATTATTTGAATGGATGCGTTTATCTCTATCATTTATTTATCATCAAGTGAAAACAAAATAATAATAATAATTAGAAGGATTGGGGGCAGGGCTATGCATTTACATTTATAAATTGGTTTGTCTTGTTTATAAATCGGTTTGTTTTGTTTTGTATTCTTTTGGTATTCGCTTGAAATAATAATAAATAGTAATAGTAGTAGTACATTGTAATAGTAGTAGTAGTAGTAGTAGAAGTTAATGGCATACAAATTAAACTCTTATTTATAGATTTCGATATATTTGTGTTTTATTCTCTTCTCACTAATATTTCAGATTTATTTACAAATTATTTACATTGTTTTTTTTTTTGTTTAAATACAGAGGGGGATTT
This sequence comes from Eudasyphora cyanicolor, assembly GCA_963930755.1. NCBI lineage: Eukaryota > Metazoa > Arthropoda > Insecta > Diptera > Muscidae > Eudasyphora > Eudasyphora cyanicolor. Next base: position 357,544,330 of record OZ005734.1, read on the forward strand.
TTAACCGGGTCATTAACCAGTAGTTGTATATGTATGTATGTATATGTATAGATAATAATGTCTATAATAATTTGAAGATTTTGTTTTGTTTTTTAATGAATTTTGAAAACTTTATACATTGTATCCTTTAAAACTTGGGATTGGCAGTTAGATATAATCATTGTGTCAAATGCATTTTGATATACATATTAGAATAATAAATTAGAAGCAGATAGATCTTAGGGATGTTTTTGTAATTATTACTTATTTTTATAGTCAAGCTAAAATATTGCTGAAACTCTTTAACAAACGTTTAATTCATAGATGAATATACCTGTTGTTTAAGAAAACTAATCCAGTCTTGAGAAATAGTCTACTTGGAAATCTAGTCGATTATTTTCTTCAGCTGTCAACGACAGTCTTGTTTGGAATTTACTGTTAAACTCAGTCGTTGCCAACTGATGAACATAATCGACTAGATTTGGAAATATATAATTTCATAGTCCTAAAGTAGTATTAAGAATATTCGTCTGATTTTAAATGACATTAGAAATGGAATAGATGTCGTACTGTAGGTGGTATACGTGTTTTTAAGTCACTCATATCACACATTGTTGTTTCTTCGCAATGCGTATTAGAGTTCGACCGATTAAAAACTCGAATAGGCAAAAATCGCCTTCGGTCGAAATGTAAGATTCCAAACAATCAAGGCAAAAACAGCTGCGAATTTCGGCGGAGGCTGGAGTCTCGCCGCCGAAAAAGAATTTATTTTAATTTCTTGGCGTCACTCTCATTTTCTCAGTAATGTTACCACATCTTTGTAAAAACTAAGTGCCACATCTTTGTAAAACGTGTTTATAAACATGTTTCAGCAACATATTTAAGAACAATTTCTGCAACATACAAAAAGAGAAAATTGGCCGTCATCCGCTGACAACTTCATTTAGTTTCGATGCTAGAGAATTGAACCACCAGCGTGATTGGTTTGGACTCTTATGCGTATAATATATGGGGGATTTCAAATCAAGTGGGTCAATTTTTAAAAGCGATGATGACACAATATGTCAACGAGATTGGTTAAGGACTGCCGAGTTGTTATCAAAAAAATAGCAAATGTAACATAACATTATGTTAATAACATGATGTCATCATAACAGCACACTACTAAAACAGATATTCTATGTTTGTAGAATTACTTAATTAGCTACTACTTTTTAAATTATGCATCGATTTTCTTCGAAACGGTCTCATTTTATTCATGACTAGATAATTACTTAACGATGAAATAAAAACAAACTGTGCATTTGTCGATGCTTGTAAGTGGTTTAATTTCAAATTGTAATTGTAAGATATCTTTGAAACTGCTGATGGGATGAAGAAATTATATTTTAAGATGATGAAGGCTACCTAATTTTGGTTTATTTAAAGCTTTCCTGAACCAATTATAACCAACTATAAATAGTACTCTAGTTTTGCTAAAATATATGGTTGAACCTCAATTTTTTTTAGAGGTTTATCTCTATTTTAGTAGATAAACAACTCCCATCCCACTAATTGGCCTCAAAGATCTTAAAGGAAACAAAAAAATACAAATTTGGGTTTTGACAAAAATTTTAAAACAAATTTTTATTTCGCAAAAAAGAAAAGTCTATTGAAAACACTGGGTGCAAAATTTTTTAAAGATAAAAGGTAATAAGTTCTATGGATGGGAAAAAAGGCCGTTTGACCAAAATTTTTAAATTTAGCACCCTCTATCTCGGACAGTCCATAACCGATATCGTTGAAATTTTGTGTTATAACTACTATCCTCTCCAATATGACTTAACTGGGGGCAAGTTTAATCCCAATCAGAAGACATCTAATTTAAAAATTTACTCACTTGACATTTTTTGGAAACAGTAAGAAACTATTTTGTATGTGAATATTCTTATACTTTCAGAATATATTGATTTTTCTCAGCTATGAACTGTACATGCGCGTACATACATTCGTATGAATTTTCTCCAAAGTTGTTATTTCTATAAATCTGTTTTAAAACAAGTCGACCTCCTGATGTCCAGATAAGTGTTGATATAAACATTTACACATACATACATATACAACATATATACCTGTTTAATTTATCTGGCTTCCTCCTCTACTCCAAACAAAAGTTGACTTCTTTTCTCTTCTTGAATAAAATTCATAGATGTAATTGATTATTCGAAGAAGAAGGAGGAGTTAGAAAAAGTGTTGCAATGTTGTACGTGTATTTAGGGAGGTTTGTGTGTGTGTGTGTGAGAGAGTTGAGTGTTCTTTTTACATAATGTCTTGTCTTGCATTTGTTTTTCTTATGTTCGAGTACGAGAATCGATCTATTATTTTTATATCGTTTAATAGCGTTTTGTTTGTTGTTATTAAGAGCTTTGTTAAGTGTTAAAGAGTTGTACGAGTATGTAAATAGAAATAATAAATAATTGTTATAATAAAAAAAGACTTCACATGCATTAATGCAAAAATTTTAGAATTTATGTTAATCATCTTAAGTTCAGTAAAGCTGATTTTGATGCTCAGTTTTTGTTTTGGTTTTCGTTTTTGTTTAAACTTTTCTGCTTGTGTATTTGCATTACGTTTTCTTTTTTCATCTTTTTCCGTCTTCATCGTCTGTCATCTTCTGTTTTCATGTTCTTTCTGGATGTATTGTATGTATATGTGTGTGAGTGTATGTCATTAGCCATAAATCGTAGCTTTAAAGATATTTTTCTTTTGTCTTCTTCTTCTTCGTCTTCTTCTACTTCATTCTTTCTTAGCATTTGAATGGCTGTATTTTTACGTATTAAAAAGCAGGCTTATTCTTACGAGAGTTTGTTTTACGAGAAGCTATTTTTTAATTTGTTATTTTAGGCTTACATAGTTATGTTTTTGTTGTATGTAAATTAGATAGTTTGGTTATGTTTTTGGGCTTGTTTGTTTTGTTTTTGTTTTTGCTTTTGTATTGTTGTTTGTTTGTTTTAGAAAAAGCTAGTCTTTGTTTGTTGTCCTTGCCATTTGACGAAAGAAGTTTGTTTTTTTTGGTATTTGTTTTTAATAAATGCTTCATTTGTTTGTTATTTTTCATTCTATGTATTTTGGTATTCGTATTTGTTTTGTTTTAAATAATACAATTATTTGCTTGTCTAAACTACCACATGTTGTTGTTGTTGTTCCTTCATTGAAGTATGGCATTTTTATCTGACTATTTGTATTTTTCTTTTGCAGTTTCACATTTTAATTTCATACAAAACGTATTCCTTTTCTAGTTACATACACATGTTTTCTTTCATTTTATAAATTCTTGTTCTCATTTGATTTATTTTCAGATTTAACAATTAATCCTTGTTTAATGTGTAGCTTACCTCACTAATGGTTCCCAATTGCTTATATCACACCATCTTTTTTATTTTGTTTAAAAAAGTCATAATATCATCGTTTAGTTGAATTTAGTCCCATGATATTAACACAACATTTATATAAAATAAAATAAAATTAACAGTAAATTAAAGAAAACAATGTTATTTGAAAAATAAAATTATTCGAACAACAAAATAGGAATAAATTAATAGAAAATATTTTCCGCACCTACCTTCTCATGGGGTCCAATCTGTGCGACGAACCAGGCAAATTAAGAGAAAAAATGAAAATAAAATAAATTGAATTATTCATCCGTTACAATATAGAAACTTTCGATTTAGAGACCACAGAGGAAAAATGCTGCAGAAATTGAGCAATGAATCTGGCCGGATCATACAATGTTGCCTTACAGTTGATGAATAGAATGTAGTTGAATTTTATATGTAGTTGGCGGAATATAACAGCTGTTCAGATATTATTCACAATAGAGTTACAAGTTAGTGTTGATTTTATTCCACAGAAAACAATGCTGTTACAGGTAATCTTGTAGCAAATACAGTAAAATGTCCTCTATATAAAGTTTCTGTTAATTGCATTTTGAGAGTAACTGCCACAAATTATCTTTACTTGAGAGACTAGAGAAAAAAGTAAAAATCAAGTGCAAATGACGTAGTAAAAAAAATAAGGTAATATTTTACTGTTGTATTGGAATCAATTCCTACACCTGCAATATTTACTATACCAGTTGTGCTTGATTTAAGCAATTTGTTCTTCTTCTTTTTAATTCACAAATAAGTGAAATAATCTCTCGAAAAATAAGTTTTGCCATACTATTAAATGTGTAATTTCCAAATACATACAAATATCATAAGATGAGGCAAATCATATTATCCAGAAGGGATAATGCATAGGAATAAATATGCGTTGTTTATTTCTAATAAACTATTAATTTATTTTCATCACTTTTAATTATATTGCATCTTTTACTTAATTTTTTTAATAATGTAAAAACACGGAGATGGCCTTTATTAGAAGAATGAGTCATTCAGCCGTTCTTTGAATAACAAATTGGACCCTTATGAACTAACGAAATCTATGGGTTGTCGTTTATCGAGTAATAGATTGAGCCCAATGCAACAACGCCATCTGAAGTGTATTGTGTGGAAGAATTTTGTCTTTTGAATTTCTAACAATTTCTACATTGGCAACACCACACGCGCTTAAGTCAGGATGCTGAATGCTAATTGTTGCCAAATATATGTTTCTCTGGCTAGTGTATAAAAAAATTATGATAAGAATTGCATTCTTGTTAGTACAGTACAACTAGACGGACGAGAAGATCTTAAACAGAGGCCGTAGGCCGACCGCGCAGGAAAATATTTTTTAATTAACAAATGGGTGTATTATTTCGTACTCCCCAGATTTATGAAGAGAACATTTCTCAGTTTTTTTTGGGGTTTATTTTCTTTTCATGATCTTTTCTTGATTGGGATGTAATTTCCTAAATCAGTTTTTGTAACGAAAATAGGCCCCAAATTTGGGGCGCACTTTCAATTTCCATTTGGGGTGCATTTTTTTGGGGTCCAACTTCCGGCCGCCATTTTCTAGGTTTCAGAACTCACCAATATTGGTTAAACACCAATAAATCGATAACAAAAAATCTATAGCTCAACAATATAATCACTAACATCATAAGTAACATCTGTGTGTCATGATATCTGACGTTAGAGATCATGATTTCTAACAAATGGCGCCCAACATGGAGATTTTCGATATCGCTTCTTGTATTTTAATAGGAAAAATCCAAATTGAGTGACAAACTCATGTCTTAACAAGAATTAAATATTAAAATACTTTATATTTTAAAGTTTAAATATTAAAATACTTTATATACTATTTGAAAAAATCTTTACAAGTGATATTTACTCCGAAGGGTGACTAATATTAATAACTTCAATAATATGCGTGTTTTCGTTTCAACATAATAGCTTAATGTGTATAAAGCCCTAGGTAATTTTAAGCATTATTAGTCCGCTATAGCGTTTGGTGCTTGTGTCTCTGCTTAATCGAGTACAGCGTTGTCACTAAGAAATTGTTAGAAATTTCAATGGCATGAGGACTCATTCTTTAGTCGAGAAAACGCAAACACAAGATGTCATTAGTCCAATGTATTATACAAAAGTAGATGAACGACCCATTGTCGCACTTAACACTTTCTTCGAAAATTGGCATTATTCAGAAATATAAGATATTAAACAGTTCCATTAAATTTGATGAAAATTAAGTCGTATTTTACTAAAATAAACTTTACATATTATGCTATGCTCCATCTATGCGGTGAAAATTGTTCGAAAAACGTCAGTTAGTGGCAGTACACCAGTTAGTGGAAATAAGTTGTTTTCGTTGCAAACGGCTAAACCAAAATCGCTAGCTCGTAACCAAAACATTTCTAATGTCTTCAAACAAGAAAATCACATATATGTTACATTTCAATTGATCCGCTGATCCAAAGTTAATGTTGTATCGAATGACAGTTGATAGAAACAAAAATTAAAAAAAAACAGAATTAACCAAAAAACTAATAAGAATAATTTATTGACAAATTAAAGTATGAACAAATAAAAAATACAATTAAATAATTAAAAAAAACTGTAGCTAGTATACAGACACATCTATACATACATATGCAAATATGTATATTTGTATATTTGTATATGTATACAGAACATTTTCGCACAAAAAAAAATTAAAATTACAAATGACTATGGATCCTTGATCCTTTATACAATCTAAATATGAAACTAATCGATCATATCTGTAGGTTATGCTACTAAGAGTTGCTTATAGCTTAAACAAACCAAAAAGATAAGAGTTGATACAATACGAGTATTTTTGTCCGAAATTAAAGAAACAACTACATACTTACAAATATACGTAATTAAAATTTAAGAGAAACAAAAATAATAAAGATGAAACTGTTGTTCAAAAGCTTTAAACTGAAGTGATAGAGAGAGAGGGGTGGGGGGTCGGAGTGGGGGAGAGTTAGAGGGGTTACCGAGGGGGGTTAAAAGTACTAGTACTCTGTAGTACAATAGTATTATACAAAAATGTCATGTTAGTTAGTCAAGGTTCTAAATAGGGCTAACGGAATGGTGTGGGAAGCAATAATTTTAACAATTGAACGTTGGTTTTAAAAGAGATTTTCTTTGTTTTATATTCAGTTAAACATGCTACGTCGTTTTATATTCCAAGGACTGTCTTTCCCAACTGCTCCCTTACGAGCAGTCAGTGAAGGCATTCCTGTAAAGATGGTCCCACGGCTGGTAGTTTGTGTTGTTGTTGTTGTTTTTTCTTTTGGTGGGGGTTGGGGACTCACTGTAACATGTTTAAAAGAATATAAAATGCACAAAAAGACACATTTTTGATCCGATGTTAGGGGTTAGATTAATTTGGTATTTAAAAAAAGTGTTCTCTAATTTATCACTGATCAAAATTTAGTTCTGCTTTATGTATCGCAGTATAAGCCTAATTTTCTGGAGTATATTATAAAGGGTGTGGCGCCAAAATTGTGTCAGTTTGTGCATGTGGGAAATCTCCATCGTTCAAATGTACGAGTAAGGACCATCAGTTAAGGCGCTACACAGTAACAATCAAGAGTTATCATCCTTATTGGAACCGCCCCCACCGACCCCGGAGCCTTGTGTATTGGCATTGCGGCCGCCGGTAGGCGCTCGTACCGCTGGTGGCTTGTACTCCAGGCCCGGATCGAACTGCATTAAAACGAATACCTGCAAAATGAATGCGGCAAACATTGACGTGTGTTGTTCTGACATAGAAACAAAATGTCAATTCGATTGTTCTCACCTGATCTGTTGGCAGTAGTGAAAAATCATCGGGTGGGTTTGTTATGACATAACGTTTGCTACTGGCATCACAGCTGGAGCTGGTATCTCTAAATCTGTATAGGCCTATGCACAACATGCCATACGATTTTAATGCTGCCACAAATAAATCACCATATTTGCCACATTCTCCAAATTGAGCTAAAGGACCGTCATATAATGATATCTGACCCACTCGGCATCTGAAATTAGACGGGGAGAAAGAGATAGCATAGAAATAGTGAGATTTATACGAGCATATGCTTCTCAACGAAAACCAGTAAGGAAAGGTCAAAGTGGGGCGGGCCGACTATGTAATATCCTACACCACCACTGCATTGTACATTAAGTATTTCTTTTTGAATAGTTGGAATAATTAATTTATGTATTTTGTTTTATTCGACCTTTTTCACAAATAATTTTTTTTTGTATTATTTCAGTCCTCGAGCATGAAATAATAACAAGTAAGAAAGTTTCAGTCGGGTAAACCGACTAAGGTATACCCTCACTTTGTGAGTATTGTAATATTGAATATTACACGAATTACTCTGTCAATTTGTGTCACTTTGTGAGTAATGTAATATAGAATATTACACGAATTATTCTGTCAATTTGTGTGGGAGCTACCAGAAGGGGTTTAACAAATATACATATTTTTCGCTGAACAGTAGATACTTTAAATTAATTGCACTGCGCCGAATTATAAGCGTTTATGTGCACTGGTTAAACGTTATGAGATATTAAATTGTGGTATGATTTGACCATTTTGTGTGGGAGGTACAAAAAGGGGCGTGGCAATAACGCCCATTTTTCACAGGACTATAGGCACTATAAAAACATTACACTGTACAAAATTTCAAGTATTATTATACACGTGTATTAATGTTATAAGCTGTTAACTTTTGGTGCAAAATGGTACCTTTGTATGAGAGGTACCAAAAGGGGCGTGGCAACAACGCCCATTTTTCTCTGGACTGTAGGCAATATAAAAGCATAACACTGTGCAAAATTTCAAGTATTTTTATACACCGTTATTAATGTTATAAGCAGTTAATTTTTGGTGCAAAACGGTGCATTTGTGTGGGAGGTACCTAAAGGGACTTGGCAACTTCGCCCATTTTTCTAGAGTTGATAGCGACTAATAAACTAATACTATGTGTGGAATTTCAGAAGATTAGAATAAGTAGTATAGTAGTTATTAAAGAATCAATATTTCACAACATTTTAACCCTTTGTGGGGGAGGTACTAGAAGGAATGGACCAATATGGCCCATCTTCGAACTTAGCCGGAGATGGAAAAAAATATTACCACATACCAAATTTGAAGTCAATCGGTTACTCCTTTCGAGAGTTATCGTGCGCACCAGCCAGCAGACAGACAGACAGACAGACGGACATTGCTCATTCGACTTAAAATGACCCAAAACGGATTTCCTCCGAACATACTTAGGGTCTTAGATCACTCCTTCGATGTGTTACACTTTTTTCCGTAGCAAGTGATATATACCCTCGTCACACTAAAGTGAGGGTATAAAAAGAAAAATTAGTTGGAATAATTAGTTTCCTTTCTTTTACGAAAGTACTTAGCTCCCCCGCAACATACATATATATGGGGGCTATATCTAAATCTGAACCGATTCCCCTCAAATTTGGCAGCGTTAATTCATGTAATGAGAAACCTCTTTCTGACAATTTGTTTTACTGATCGCATGTAAAATACAGTTTCCACAGCGCTTACATGTCAAATCGGGGGTAAAATATATATGGGGGCTATATCTAAATTCGAACCGATTTCCCTCAAATTTGGCGGTGTTAATTCATGTGATAAAAAACATCTTTCTGCTAAATTTTTTACTTATCGGATATAAAATACAGTTTCTACAGCGCTTACATGTCAAATCAGGGGTAACATATACATATATGTGGGCTATATCTAAATCTGAACCAATTTCCCTCAAATTTGACAATGTTAATTCATGTAATAAGAAACCTCGTACTGATCGGATTAAAAATACACTTTTTACAGGGCTTACATGTAAAATCGGGGGTATCATATATGTGGGGGCTATATCTAAACCTGAACCGATTTTCCCCAAATTCTGTATTGTCTCTAAGTGTATCATAAGACTACTCTCTGTCAATTTTTGTACAAATGGGTTCAAAAATGTTGCTTATACAGTGCATATATGCCAAATCGGAGGTACATATATATGGGAGCTATATGTAAATCTGAACCGATTTTAACCAAATTCAGACGGACATAGCTAAATCGACTCAGAAAGTGATTACAACTCGATCGGTATAATAAACAATGGGTCTATCTCTTATCCTTTTGGGTGTTACAAACAAATGCACAAAGTCATAATACCATGTACCACAGTGTGCTGTAGGGTATAATAATACTCGTAATGACACCGCAAGTGACACCAAATCTGGAGAAAACCAACTTAAATCTGTTCTCGCGGAACAAACCTACCCGAAAAAGAGCATATAGTGACTTAAAAATTCCCATTTTTACCATTTACCCACCCACCATTCCACCCCCCCATTTTTCACCTTTTTTGCTCAATGAGTAAACATTTAGTTTAATACTTTGTATCCCTTCACCTTACGAACCAAATGTGTATCACATGGAAGGAGTGAACTAAGACCCTAAGTATGTTCGGCGGGTATCCGTTTTGGGTAATTTTAAGTCGAATGAACAATGTCCGTCCGTCTGTCTGTCAGTCTGCTGGCTGGTGCGCACGATAACTCTCGAAAGGAGTAACCGATTGACTTCAAATTTGGTATGTGGTAATATTTTCTTCTATCTCCGGCTAAGTTCGAAGATGGGCAATATTGGTCCACTCCTTCTAATACCTCCCCCACAAAGGGTTAACATTTAGTGAGATTTTGATTATTATTACTTCTATACTACTTATTTGGATCCTCTGAAATTCTACATGGTTGAACAAATTTTGAAGTTGCCACGCCCCTTTGGTACCTCCCACACAAACGGACAATTTTGAACCAAAAGTTAATAGCTTCCCTGCAGCCAAAATGACTAGTTTGTATATAGAAATATACTAGTTGCTTTTTACTTCAAACTAGTAACATATCTGTCCTTTTTTCATATAACGAACTATTGATTTTAACATTGGCTTGTCATAGGCATCCAACTAGTTCATTTGTTTACAATTCAGTACTAGTTAATATCTAGTTCAGTTATTACTATATTTGAGAATAAGAGAGTACAAGAGAATGGTGGTGGGAGAGAGAAACATTTACTCTCCCACCACGAAACAAGTACTTGCTCGTAAAGCAGTTCACTCGTTTTTGCTTATTTCTCTGCTTCTGACGGCAGAGAGATGAACGAGTCGATCTGCAACCACCATGTAGGTACCAAACAAGTACTGTTAAGCAGCTCAGATAATCGTTTTGCTGGCAGCGATTCGAATGGGTTTGCATAGGTCACATTGCAACTAGATTATGACTGGTTCAATACGCAACTAGAAATGATTTTAGCTGCAGGGTTATAACTGTATTACCAGTGCATACAAAGACTTGAAAATTTGTACAGTGTAATGGTTTAATAGTACCTAAAATACAGTGAAAAATGGGCATTATTGCCACGCTCCTTTTGGTACCTCCCACACAAATGGATCTTTTTGTACCAAAAGTTACCAGCTTATAACATTAATACCAGTGCATATAAATACTTGAAATGTTGTACAGTGCTTTTATAGTACCTAGAGTACAGAGAAAAGAGACCGTTATTGACACGCGCCTTTTGGTACCACCCACACAAATATGTAGACCATTTTGTACCAAATGAAAACAGCTTTTAACTTTAATACCAGTACATACTTTAAAGTTATTAAATGCAATTTAAATTGAAAATAATATAAATAAAACAAACAAAAATAAATAAATTTACTAATATTTGTTTGAGACTCAAGGTGAGGGGATTCATTAGTCGGTTTACCCGACTGAACTTTTTTACTTGTTTTAACAGTTAATTAACTTACCTGTCTCGATTACTTAAGCTTTCCGGCGTACTGTAACCTCCTCTTAGACCAGCACCTTCGGCCAATATCAACTCTAGTTCCGGTGTGGCACCTCCCGTTATTAACGATCTTATCAATGTCAAGGCATTCTGATTAAAGTATGTCTACGCCGAACGAAATAGTTCACAAATAGAAATGAACAGATTACAAATTAGCAGTTAGGATAAATGACATCGGACTTTCGGAATTATGACTTTACCGTTGACATCAATGAATCTAAGACACTGACGGCAAACGCTGTGCCGCAGGCAAATGGCTGTGTAAGATAGAGCTCGGTATCGGGATCATCATCGTCGTCTTGATCGAGAAACTGCACATTACTATCGTTGACAAGTTCTTTAAGCAACAACCAAAACATGTTCATGAACAACTTCTTACACATGGGGAAACGGACATTTTGAAAGCTATGTGTCCTTCTTCCGTTGGCCGGCAGAAGGACATAGAACTAAGCACTCACTACAGCACTAACTAGTGGATCGTTTAGTGGTAGTAGCAGTACTTGGAGGGGGGTTAGTAACATGTGGGGGCCACAGCAATACGAACTTGAAATCGGTGAAATGGTTTAAATCGGGGTATGATGTCTGGCCAAAATGGTTGCTATAACTTCCGTATAATCTCGGGGTATACGGAAGTTATAACAAACGCAAGTTGGCAACACTAATCCACAGTGGCATGGATTAAAACTTACTAAATCATCCTAGAATATGATTGAATAAGTTTTCGAAAGTGGTGGTGGGAAAACAAGCAATGATCGCATTGCCTGTCTTCCGCAGACTGATCATCATGCCCGGCATTAAACAGTGTTTTTACTTGTCTCGGATTTGTTTTAGTTTTGTTAGTCACAAAGTAAAAACATGTTCGTATTGCAGATGGCTCCTGGTTAACTGGGATGAGTGTTATTTTTACTTCGGGGGGAAAAATAACATTCAGCAAAAGCTTTGGTCGCTGGCCGGCAAACATAGCCAAGTTAGTGCAATGCAGTTTACCTGTTATCATGGGCACGTTGGCACCATAGACGGAACCGCGACGCTGCAGCACTATGGGGCTGCCCGCCGCCGCTGTGAGATTGTCGAATTCTGGACCCCGTTGACTCAACACTCCGATGGTATCGTCGAAAGTCATGGCTTTAATATTTAATGATGCCAAAATAGCCTCTTTGTCGGCCAATGTAGGATCATCATTGCTAGGAACTTTAGCCGATAGAATGCAACACATGTCGCACAAGTTAACATTTACGGCCCTTAAATCGGCTCTACTTAACGGAGAACCATTTAGCACCGAGATTTTCGGCAGATTTTGTAACATCTTCCATTCCCGCCTTATGTAATCAACTGATCCCACAATGACCACATGTTTCAATTCATGATAATGAAAATTTGAAGCACGCAGAGGCATGACTAAATTACGTAAACCAATCAGAGGTGAGTCCGGATCGGCGAAAAGGCAGACAACCACATGTCCATTCAGTACGGTCATGGCCGCTTGATTACGATCCTGTATGATTCATATGTTCATGCAAAAGACACAATAACAATACAAATTAATTTCACCATGTTCACGTGTTCGAGCTTATTTCTTCAAGCAATACATTACCAGTATACAGTCTTCTAGACTCTTGGCGGGACTCCAATGGAACATACCCGTCGAATCATATTTCATTTCGGTTTTCTCAAAGTCAAAATCCTTTGACTGATCATCCGCTATTCCCGCCGGCAATGAGACGCTGCCATTCGGATTTTGTGATCCGGTTCCAGTAGTTCGGCTCGTCGGCCTACGGTTATTGATAAAAAGTAAATAAAAATTAACTTTTAAAATTTCCCCATACACATCAAACACATCACAATACGAGAAGATTGTACAAATGAGAGATATTTCTGATCAAAAATGAATGCTAAACATCAAAATGCAAAAAAAATTTAAAAATAAAATGAGAGCTTTATTCTTCATTTTATCGAATTTTAGCTAAACACTTAATGAAGAAAAATAAAATAAATAAAATGTGATGCTAACATTTAGTAGAAGTAAGTAGTAGTAGTAATCAAAATTTTGTTATAAAGCTACTTAAAATGTATTAATACAAAAAGAAATTTTTATAGAGAAAAAATTTTTGGATAGACAGAGTTTAAAGAGATAGATCTAGAGACGATATGAGAACGAGAGAGAGATAGAGAAATAAATGCAACTGGGAATTGAATTTGATTGAGTGTACGGTTATATGTATTGAAAGGAGAATACGAACGGCCGATGACAATGTTGAAGTGATGTTGAAATGTTTAAAACGATCAGCATTTCGATAATGTTTTGAGGGTAAAATGGAGACATTTTCATAATTTCAAGTGATGTAAATAAAAACTTTGTCCAAATACAGCATTCAACAGATGGAATAGTAGAATATTGTACTGGATTTTAGTTATTAAAAATATTTCTGATAATTTAAAGGATTGTGTTAAATATTTGGAAGTCCACTCACTTCCTCCGAAAAAAGTCACTATTTCGACACTTTTTGAAGATAATATTTTGATTGTTTACCGTTTACAGCAACAAAACTTATAGCTATCGATATTTCGTATCCTAAACTGATAATAATTCATAAATGTTATTTGGCACAGTGCCAGAGAGGAGAATACGCACACAAAGAAAGAATTCTTCATACAGGAACGACATTGTAAGAAGGCATTTCTGCAACTGAAATTTTCATTTGTAGAAGCTGAAATATATTTTTCTCAAACGTTTCATTTATATTAATTTAAATGCACTGTAAATGTTTATTCTAATTCCACGGTCCAGGGACGGGTGACATCGACAGAGCAGTACCTCTGGGGGATAGAACCTACACCTTACACATATATATATATATAAAAGCGACTCACCACCGAATATATTGGGAATTCCACGACAAATCGTATGGTTAAGAAAATGTCCGTTATGATTTTCCCTTTCCGCTTCGTGGAATTTTTTGACATTTCTCCTATAACTCGTTCAGAAGATATCGACATTTAAAACATAGTTAAAATATCAGTTGTGGTCCGATTTGAAAAATCTTTTTTTGAAATATTTCCATACTTTAATTCTCATTCGTTTGTGTGCGAGCTCTCTTTAAGAGCTTGATATCGCTGCATGCGATTGCAGTTGATGAGAATTGTCACGGCTCAGAAATCGAAGCATACACCGACAGGTATAAAATATTAGTTTTCTGTACTATTTTTGAAACAAAAGGGTTTACAGCTATGACACTAAAATTCGTTACTGTGGAAACACCTTTTTTCTACATATCTATATCTGCATTTAATCCTTACAATCAGACGACGGGTCCTTCAATTTGAACAGCCCATTAAAGTCAGTTTATGGTGAAAATTTAAACAGATTGATGCGAGTAGTTGCAATTTAATACAATTTTGAAAGTTAAGCCAAATAAAAATTTACAAAAACGCAAGTGAAAAATGGAAAAACTGTAAAAATGTTAACACCACAAGCAGTCAGTTTAGCTAAATGCATTATTCGAATACGTTATGGAAAAATTATGGACTTTTTTCAGCAGAATTTTTTATATGCCATTCAGATGTATTTATAAGCTGTTGTATTGGCGTAACACGCGTTTATAAAAACAAAGCCTGTTCTTAAATTCGACATCGATAACATTAAGCGACAAACATGTTAGATCAAGCTGTAATAGCTGCGAGCAAAGCTATAAACAAGCTTAAAAATAAAAGCCTTGTCGATATCTATACATTTTATTGTCTCTCTAGCAATATTAGTGTTTGTTAAGTGAAGTCCAGTATTCTGGGTATAACTTAAGAGCAATGAGTAGGGTGATCTAAAACTGCACGGGTTAATCGGTTTCTCTTTAAAACCCGCCTATCGGTTTTCGATTTTTCTGCATTTTCTCAATTCTTAACAGAAACGTACTTAAAACTTCAATATAAAATCCGCTGAAAATACACATACGTAAGTGTATGACACACACAAAAAGCGTACTGATAACACTGTGATACAAAATCGAACTTTCCGAATGGGAATGTGATGGGACCAATTGCAAATGAAAGTTGACATTATCCATAACAAAACCTTCAAGGGTTTTTTTGAGGTGAGTGCGAGATTTTTTTTTACACGGATTTGAAATTGCAATTTTGGAACGCTGTCTAACAAGAAAAGATCATTGAAAATTTGATCAAATAATGCTTATTTATTTTTATTATCATGGAAAGTTGTGGTATCTTACTGTTTTTGGGGTCGAGGAATTCATTTATTACCTACAACTCACGCTAGATGGTGCTGACATACAAATGGTGCTATTTCTTGTCGATTTTCATAGAAAACACGGTTCGAAATGACCAACTTCAAATGCGTATAAAAAAATCTATTATCCCATTCCCATTTTGGTTGTTGCACTGTGTAATAAATGAAATTATCCAAACTTTTTATAATTTTGGCTTTGATTTGGGGCCAAAGACGATGATCATTAAATAAGTACATCTTATTTTTCAATTAAAGTCTTTAAATTAAATACATCTTGGACTTCTATCGTTTCATGACTTTATAAAACAACTTTAAATCAATTACATCTTGTACATAAATTTAATACTTAAAACGTCCTTATATCAATTACATGTTACATTTACCATTAAATGTATTGCCTAACAATACTGAAGCTTGATCCACGTTTAAGAATACGGATCGACTGAGAATCACTAACTGATTCTATTTAATAAAATTTGACTAAAAGCAGACAATATCTATGCCCTCGCAGAGATTTAGAATAATATAGTCGTCTCCGCCTGACTTTAGGTCTTCCTTACTGTTTTTTTTTGTTACAAAAACACGGCAATTTTTATCCATATTTCGCCATATTTCCTAAATTGTTCATGTTCTTCAAATGGCTTCGCAATATAACGTTTTGATGACTTATTCCAAAAAATTAACATGTCATATTTGCTAATTTTTATAAAAATAAATAAAATAAGATAAAAATTGTAGGACGTAAATCGAAAAGTGTGCCCCAACAGAAATCGGCTTTATTTATGAGTTTTTGTTGAAAAAGAAAAACCCGAAAACAACCGGATTTTAATTTTCCGAAACCAGTTTTCTAAAAAAAGTTGAACTTTCAAAGAAATCGAAACCTGTTTTTTCAAAATAATCGGAGTTTTAATCACACTAGCAATGAGCAAACTTTGAAATAACGTGTCATACATTTCAGGTATTTACAACAAAAATAGTAAGTTGATCCTATTATTGGACAGGGGCGATTTTGTCCGATGATAATAGCGATGTGATTTTTGTTCTTTTTTATATTTTTAATGCGGAGGCTATTATGCGCGACGAAAGGACAAATCCCTTTATAAATACGAGTATTTTTGAACAATATCTTATGAAGATTTCTAGAGAATTTAATTGCTGCTAAGCTGAATTTATATGACTAAAATTTCACAGATGGTGGTGTAGGTACTATGAACTGATGATTGTTGTTGTATCAAATGTGAATGAATATCTTGCTCTTTGCAAGTTTGAGCTTGGTTAATATGGCGACTCATATGTACGTATGATCGGTATGACTGACTGATGTGTATAATATTTTCGTTTAATACGGACAATAGTACGAGAGTTTCTTTAGCTGTAAAAGGATATCTGGAAAAAGGGGAAGAAGTGACACTAGTTCTTATGTTGATGACAGAGAGAAAGACAGACAGATAGTAGAAAAAATGTCTTATAGATATCAAATAGAAATTAGTGCAAAAACCAAAATGACACCAAACTATTTATATGGAGAGTAGTAGAGTACAAAACTGGTGGTACGAGTACGAGTGTAAATTGATTATAAGAGTACGATTATGTATAGTACACAGTGTGCGTGTTTTTGGATAGACATTACAACATACAATATAAATTGGACTGAATATACATATGCACAGACATAGACACACACACATAAACAGACATATAAACAGAGTTGTATTTTTGTGTTCGTGTTTAGAGATAAGAAAGACAAGGCACAAAAATAACTAAAAATACAATTTTGAAAAGAAAAAAAGAATAAATAATTTCAAATTATACAAATTTAACATTCACAAAACCAAAACGGTAGAAAGGAACCAAAGAGACGAACGTTTCGCAAAGACATATTATCGATGTTGTTAATAATGATGAGTTATTTATAGGCAAGAGTGTTTTTGTACGCAATTACGAGACGTTGTGTACGATACGACTATTACGATACGAGTAATTTAAAGTTAAAATTGTAAATTTAATAACGAGAGTAATTAAAGATAGCAACTCTGTTTTTTATGTGTTTTTGTTTAAAAATTTAGGTTAGATTTAGAACGAGTCACAAAATTCAACAAAAATAGTAGTAGTAGTACGATAGTAATGTATGAATAAGTAGTAGTAGTAGTAGAGTAGTAGTAGTTGTTATTTAGGAAAAAATAGTTAATAATGGACGCATACATGAGCTTTTTAACTTCGTAAGCAAGTTGATAGCCCGCATAAGGATTAGCTTCGGTTTCGGGAGGCCTGTAACAAAACCGTTAAAAAATTAAGAGAGAAAAAAGAACGATTTTAAGCATTGCTTGCAATGTTACAAATTGTAGAATTTTTGTTTTGTTTTTTGTCTTTTTTAAATAATTTAATTTTTTCGCTTATATTAATTCAACGATTTAAAAAAAATGAAATTTACATTTCATAGACGAGTAAATCCATATGAACGTGCCTTTAAGGGAGTACAAGGAGAAGATAAAAATGTGACCGTACATGTTTGAAGTGTACCAAAATTCGAAAAAATAATATGAAATCTAACAAATTACCTGCTAGAAGTGATATAAAATAACAGATTTATTCTGCCAAAATAGCAAATATAAATTAGCTAGAAGAGCAAATCAGTAAGCTTTCCCTTTTCAGCAAACAAAAAAATTACATTAGAACAGAATTCAGATGTAGTCTGATAATTCGGTTCTAGGTTAGCGAATCGTTATATACGAGTGTATCGATACCTCCATTCCAAAACATGCTAAGTGCAAAAAGGTAGTATTTCAGGAGAGGCATTCAGAATTTTATGAAATTTTTAAATTTCCGAACAAAATGTACAGTTTTGGGAATAACTTTTTTGAAAAAATGCTAAGTCGACATGGCATTCTTTGGAATGGAGGTATTGATATACTTAATGGAATTCTTCTAAAGTAATAGTTTCTGTTTATGTTAAAATACTTATGTCGACAACGTAGTAGTTTACATACATGTTTTGAAGTAAATTAAATTTGGAAGGAATACATTCATTCCTTTTTTGGTAAAGGCTATGTGTTGAGGGCAATGTAGATAGAAGTCTCCCACCGACCATTAATTTGAGAAGTTATGAACTTTCTTCAAAATCGAAATAAGATTGCAAAAATATTACCTCATATAATATTTCCTCGTATGGGTCAGAATTTTTAATAATAAGATCAGTATCAGTCAGAATATCAGTTTTTCGATAGGCACCAAAACTGCAGTCAATTCTACCAAGCAATTAAAACTCTCTACCAATTTTTGTATTTGTTTCTATTACTTTTTTGCAATAGACAGAAAGTAACTGAAACATATGGTCTTAAACCAAAATAAATTCTGACTGAATAACAAAAACACGGACCAACAAAAAGTAACAACAACACATTCAAAATTTCCATAAAATTTTGGGAAAAAAATTCAAAAAATAATTGATAGCGAGATCTTATTTTACCATTTAGTATCTATTTAAAACTTTTTGATCAAAAATAAAATTCATAGTTTAATATTAAAAATTCGGACCCATATCAAATATTTCAACGTCTTGAATGTATCTCAAAACTGATTTATTCCCTACATTTAAACGTCAAAAGGCACTCCATCGCTATGTATTAAAGTTATGTTACATTTGAAATATGATACCGTATTCCTTAGTTTGTTAAGTGATTATTTTTTAATTTATTAGGCCACAGCACACTTCATATGGAATTACTCAGTGATAAGAACTAAAATACAAATAAATTGTAATTAAAGTAAAAAAAATGTTCTAAAACAAATTATTGGTGTTGAAAGAAAAAATAAACAAAAATTATTTAAAAAAAAAAAAAACAATAAAATTAAATTCAAATTTCTCATTATTGGGTTTGGGGAAATTGAAGAGGTAAAACGACTATTAGAGTTCTTGAAAACATTCTTTGTTGCACTAGTTGGGCTTGGTTTGGTTTCAGTTCCGGTTTTGGTTAGAGATTGATGGCATTATTTATAAGAAGTTATGAGACGTGAACATGATGAAAGGAATTCCACCAATCGTTTTTTTTCTTTTTTTTTAGTTTAGTTTTCGATTTGAACAGAAAGGACTGACTAACAAATCACATTGTACTTAGAAATAGAATATAAACGATAAGAAAAGAAATAACATTTAAGCGGTTTTTGGTTATTCTTTGTACATTTTTTGTGCTTCTTTTTTTTAATTTTTTTATTGTACATTTGTTTTTTTTTAATTTGTTACTTTTGTTATTTGACCTTAAAATAGAGTGTTTCTCTAGACATTGTTAGAACAGGAAATAACAGACAGATATTTGGTACTCCTAGGAGGGGGAGTATCTAATTGGATACTCACCGATTGTATTGTGATGGTGACATAACCTGCCCGTCAAGTTGTTGTCTATTTACAGTGGGTTTGACTTTGTTCACCTGCTTCCCCGTCGCCGATGAGTGTAGGGCCGTTGTACCATTACCGGGACCCATATTTGTTGAACCATTCGGTCGTCGATTGTGACGATTTAGAACTAAAGAGAATGAAACGAATAGAGATGGAGAAAAATGTATTATTGGTTTAATTAAATTTACTATAATTTTGGCTCTTCACTGTTTTGGTGAATTATATCAACGTACGATGGCAGTTTGATAATTATTTGTTTCTATTTAAGTTTGACAATAAAGGAAAACATTTTCTGGAATAACTATTCCATCTACAGGGACGAGTTTAACGTGTAATAGCAGTTTCAAGATAAGGACATACCAGTCGTTAAGGTAAAGCAAAGCTTTAAGGCCGGGTTAGGTAAATTTAACCTTAATTTAATTTTAGCGCAGCCGTAATGTTGCCCGCTGGAGCAGTTACCCACAAACTCATTTCATTTTATTTTATATTTATTTGCTACTAATTTATCATTTTATTACTTATTCATCATTACTTTTCAAAATGTTCGCATAATTCATTTTATTTTATGTTTATTTGCTACTAATTTATCACTTTATTACTTATTCTTCATTACTTTTCAAAATGTTCGCATATTTTTTTTCTTTTTATACCCTCACTTTAGTGTGACGAGGGTATATATCATTTGCTACGGAAAAAAGTGTAACACGTCGAAGGAGTGACCTAAGATCCCAAGTATGTTCGGAGGAAATCCGTTTTGGGTCATTTTAAGTCGAATGAGCAATGTCCGTCCGTCTGTCTGTCTGTATGTCTGTCTGTCTGTGTGTCTGCTGGCTGGTGCGCACGATAACTCTCGAAAGGAGTAACCGATTGGCCTCAAATTTGGTATGTGGTAATATTTTTTTCTATCTCCGGCTAAGTTCGAAGATGGGCCATATTGGTCCACTCCTTCTAGTACCTCCCCCACAAAGTGTTAAAATGTTGTGAAATATTGATTCTTTAATAACTGCTATACTACTTATTCGAATCTTTTGAAATTCCACACATAGTATTAGCTTATTAGTCGTTATCAACTCGAGAAAAATGGGCGAAGTCGCCACGTCCCTTTTGGTACCTCCCACACAAATGCACCATTTTGCACCAAAAGTTAACAGCTTACAACATTAATAACAGTGTATAAAAATACTTGAAATTTTGTACAGTATTATGCTTTTATATTGCCTACAGTCCAGGCAAAAATGGGTGTTGTTGTCACGCCCCTTTTGGTACCTCCCACACATAGGTACCTTTTTGCACCAAAAGTTAACAGCTTATAACATTAAAACCAGTGTATAAAAATACTTGAAATTTTGCACAGTGTAATGTTTTTATAGTGTATATATAGCCCTGTGAAAAATGGGCGTTATTGCCACGCCCCTCTTTGTACCTCCCACACAAAATGCCCAAATCATACCACAATTTAATGTCTCATAACGTTTATACCAGTGCACATAAATGCTTATAAGTCGGCACAGTGCAATGAATTTAAAGTATCTAATGTTCAGCAAAAAAAAGGTGTATTTGATAAACCCCTTCTGGTACCTCCCACACAAATTGACAGAATAATTCGAGTAATATTCAATATTACATTACTCACAAAGTGAGGGTATACCTTAGTCGGTTTACCCGACTGAAACTTTCTTACTTGTTACTGATTTAGTTTGCAAACGCACGTATCGTCCAAATCAAATTTCAGCAGATGTAGCCGTCCGTTTCCGTTTCGTTTTTGTTGGCTAATCGTTTACACTGATTTCCATATGTCTGATTGAATCAACTGATTCGTTACGCTACGGGGGCGTTACGGTTACGTTTGCCTAACCCAGCCTTTAGTTGTACTATTTATAAAAAACTGTAACGAAAATCATATCAAAACCATATATAAATTGAAAAAAAATGTAGTTCAGTTTCGAATATACATAAGTCAACTGGCGGCGGTAGTAACTCGAATTATCTGAAAATACCACACATTTCACTGAAAGTACCTTCCATTTGCTTGTGACTTCAACAACCACCTGGGAGAAATAACTTGAAATAAATGATTTTACACTGAAATTATTTTATTCATTAATGTATTGAGTCAAGTACGTATCTTAATTTTAAAAATTCAGAGAGGGTGGCAAAGCTATTTTCGTCGGAAATAACATTTTATATGTTTGACAGATATGTAAGTACTATAAAATTTGACGGAATATTATGGTGTTTTCTTTTCTAAAAAAAGATGTTGCCCTGTCAGAGAGCAGCATTTTAATAATGTCGCATACACCCTCTTGTACTGCTGCATTTTTTATGGTCAGAATCGATAACAAAAATGCAAAAAACTAGCCTTTTCACTCACTAAAAGTAAACTAAAAACAAAGAATACTCGGCGCCGCCTAAATAAAGCATCTGACCAAACTTCATTATAAAAAAGCACGCACGGACACCCGCGGTTATTTAGGCTATTCGCTCGACGCCGAAAAAACATCTGTTTTGTAGGGCAGCGTCCGCCCCTTCGATTAAATACAGGGTTGAAATGTTGCATTTTTGCCCCGTGCAAGTGTGACATTTTTCACAAAAGAAAACGAAACCCTTTCACAGTGCAGCATTTATTTTACAATCGAAGACAAAAAGGGATTTTTGGGGCGAAAGGCATACAAAATGTAGCATTTTTTGGCACAAAAGAAAACACCATTAGTATGAACGCTTCGAAGTTAAAAATCCAGAAGAATAAGAAGTTTCATCCAACCTGGAAATGCGTATATACATATACAGGGTGTTTTTTAGACGTGTGGTTTTTGGTTATGTGAAGTCGCTTGTCTACGCAGATAAGCCCGACACGATTGACGCCTTGGAAGAGAATATTCGGCGCGTTATTGCTGACATACAGCTCCAAATGTGGTCGAATTTATTCGGCTGGAATTTATTCGAGCCAGCCGCGGCGGCCCCTTGCACGAAATCGTTTTTAAAACAATGGCAAACCCTTATCTTTATAATAAAGCTAAATTATTGGCCATAACATTAAATTATATGCGTTTTATTTCTTCTTGAAAACCACACGTCTAAAAAACACCTTTTATTATTTCATTTATTTCTTCCTTTAACACAAAAGCTAACATGATCCTAGATTTACAATTTCGTGAATTTAGTTGTATTTATCAAAGACAAATAGAATATAACAAGACATTCCTTCAGGCAGAAACGTCAAAATCTATCAGTTACGAACGAATAGGAATGAATTGTCACACGCGAAAAAACAGTATTCCGCGAACATTGATTGAACTTTTTTTGCACTTAAGGATTAATATTAATTTTTTAATTGTGACAATTACAAAAAATTCGGGAAAAACGGTCTGAAAATCCGCGAAAAACCTCACTCGTTGGAATCAAATTCCTATTCGTTCGTAACTGACAATTACTCGCTACAGGAAGGAATGTCTTCTTAAATTATATTGTTTTTGGTATTTATACAAATAAAAGAATAATTTAAACACTGAAGAATTGTTAAGATCCCCAATAATAAATCTGAGTCGACTCAATGCTTAGGCCCCACTTTCAGATTACATATTTATTTCGCACACAAAGAAAAACAATTTTCTGCATTTTTTTTTTAAATTTTGTTTTCTAATATTCCTGTTTTCATGGAAGGTACCTCTAGTATTTGGAATATAAGTGTACGAAATTATGAGGGCTACAAATTCTGAAAACACAAATTTCACGTAGAAACCGAAGCTTAGTGCCAAATTGTTTTCTCTTAAAAAAATTGTTTTTTGCCGGCTCAAAAAAATATAAAAAAAAATTGTTCCATTTTTTGAAAGCTAACATCCCAACGAAGAAAGCAAAGCCTATTTTGAACACTGTGGAACACTGTGGAACAAAATTAAACTTTTTCGAAAATAAAAAGTTTTTGACAACGGATTCTGATAGAGGGAGTAAAAAAATAATATACGTGTATCTGCATTAGAGCAGTAAAGTAGAGATGTCAAACGGAATTGGTTTTCACAAATCCCGGGATTTTTCGGGATCTCGAAATGGTTCGATATCCCGGGATTTTCGGGACAAATCGGGATTTTCGGAATCCCGAAATTGTCCTATATCCCGGTATTTTCGGGGTTTTCGGAATAAATCGAGATTTTTTCATTCATAATAATGTGATATTTCGAAATGGAATACAAACATTTTAGTTCAGTTTTAATTTAATTTTAATTAATTTAAATACGGATAAAAACAGCTTAAGCATTTTTAACAAAATTTAGTTTTGTTAAAAAAAATTAATGTATTTTTGTTAAAAACTACTAACTTTTATTAAAATATTTCACAACATCTTAGCTATGAAATAATTTTGGTCCAATTTCAGTTCGTCGTCTGAATTATTATTGATGTTATAATTTTCTATCATTAAAGCACGAACAATTTTTTTTTCAACTTGAGAAATCAGTTTGACTAATTCCGTTTTTATGGGACCAAATCGATTTGTCGATCCATATCAGACCTTATATTAGGATTTTTCATAAATTTTAAAGAATAGAATACAATGATCTTATTTTTGTGGGAAACAAACTCTATTTGTGTTCTTCTTATAAATTTACTTATTTATAATTACATTTATATTTTGTAATTCTTCTCCAAATTTCGAATTTTTTCACCGGATTATGTCAATGTGTTTTGATGTTAACAATTTGCTTCATTAGTTTACATTTTCGACAGAGATTATCTATCTTTCATCTATTTATATGAGACAGCTTCATATATTATTATTAAAATATCCCGGGATTAATTTTAAAAATTCCTGGGATTCGGGATTTTTCGGGATCGGAATTTTCGGGATCGGGATTTCCCGTTTGACATCACTAAGTATGAGGAACATTTTTGTTGAACATTTTAACTTTTTCGTAAGTATACGTAATTATGAGGGCTACAAATTCCGAAAACACAAAGTTCACGTAGAAACCGAAGTTTAGTAATTGTCGTTAAAACATTTAGAACAAATTGTTTTTCTTTTTTAAATTTCTGGCTCAAAAAAGCATAAAAAATAAAAAAAATGATTTGTTCCATTCTTTGAAAGCTAACATCCCAACGAAGAAAGCAAAGGCAATTTGAAAAATAACACTGTGGAACAAAATTAAACTTTTTCGAAAATAATATAGTTCTGACAACGGATTCTGATAGAGGGTGTAAAAGAAGAATATACGTGTATCTGCGTTTTGAAAGTTTACGTATGGAGGACTTTTCAATATTTCCCCATTTTGCACGATGAATCAGCATAGGAAACGATGTGATCCTTACATTTTAGGTATACTAGCTGACCCGGTGCCCTCAAAGTGGGTTTCAGTGAAATAGAACCATATGATATGTTGACACTCTTGATATTACGACAGTGTTTTCGGATCATCCATATTGCACTTAAATGCACAAATTTCGTGTAGTGAAATACCCGTCAAATCACCTTGGGAGGCTACGTCGCTCACTCTCTGTTGGCGCATATACATAGATTGTGGTGAAATACAGTCATACCAATTAGTGCAATAATTCTATTAGTATTTATTTTTTCTCTAACGATCTAATCCGATATCTCCCTATTTTGTTGAGTCACGTGCTAACTTTGAACTGCAATAATACTAGTAATATAGCATTTTTAAATTCCAGATTGGGTGGGCGATGTCACGACCACTAACACTATCACCCTAGTTTTCAGCTACATAACGCATACAGGCACCAATGTCACACATACCCAATTTTGAGAATTTTCCGAAATTTTGAAATATTTCATATTTGCATTTTAGGTTGTGTGGGTGGTGCCACGCCCACTTTCGCTGTTTCCCCGTTTTTAGTCCTGTGACGCGTACTGGTACCAAGGTCACACATACAAAATTTCCAGAATTTTACTGCAATAGTACACGAAATATTTCATATTTCAATTTTAGGTTGTGTGGGCGGTGAAACGCCCAATGTCACTATCACCCCAGTTTTCAGCTACATGACGCGTAATGCCACCAAGGTCACACACACCCAATTTCGAGAATTTTGCTCTAATAGTATTCGAAATATTTCATATTTAAATTTTAGTTTACAGGGGGCGCTGCCGCGCCCCCTGTCACTATCATAGCTCCATGATGTGTACTGGTACCAAGGTCACACATATCGAGTATTTTTACTCGATATGTGTGACCTCGGAAAATCCAAGAGTTATGTTTGGTGCGGTTTATGGTCCGGCGGGGTCATTGGACCTTACTTTTTGGAAAATGAGGTTGGATCAACAGTTACGGTGAATGGATTGAGCTATCGAGAGATGATTAATGATTTTTTTTGGTCGGAGTTGGATGGTATTGATCTGGACAACGTTTACTTTCAACAAGACGGCGATACGTGCCACATAAGCAACGAAACCATTGCTCTGTTACGGGAAAAGTTTCCGGACCGTGTTATCTCTCGAAGAGGTGCTCACAATTGGCCACCGAGTTCTTGTGATTTAACACTTTGCGACTTCTTCCTTTGGGGCCACGTGAAAGATAAAGTCTACGCCAACAGCCCAGCGTCGATTCAAGACCTCAAAGATAGAACTCGTGGGGCTATCGAGGACATAGGGCAGCCACTTTGCGATTTAGTTATGGAAAATTTCATGAAAAGGATATGGTCCTGTAAGCGTTGTCCTGGTGGTCATTTGGCTGATGTTGTTTTTCATTATTAACGGCATACCTCCCTCTTTATTATGAAATAAACATCCGATCACTTATCTCAAAAAAATTCATTTTTCTTTGAATACCAAAATAACACCTCTTGTTGGAAAATCCTTTATATCGTCTAAATACTAAAGGAATCCAAGAAAATCGAAATTTCAGTCAATCCTATTTCCCTTACTTTTAAAATATGGATTACAATTTATATGTATATTTGTTAGAACAATAAAACAGCAGAATTCCGAGATGTTATATAAAAAGAACAATGCGTATTTATTTGATAAAAGTATACACGAGAATGAAAAAATGAAAAACTAAAATGTTCAAAAACGTAAATAATTTCATTTCTATCAAACATAAAAATCAAGTAGGCTTGACAGAAAAAATTTCACAAACAAGTTATTCAAATTACAACAACATTTTCGTTCGTTCAAAGTATAGAAAAATAAATGGTTTTCATTATTCGATTCCAACACTGTCCCTTAATGAAAACTCTCCGATGCCAAGTTTTTCTGTCAACTTCCTATGTGGAAATGGCTTCAAATTTTTCGTCAGAAGATCTGCGATGTTTTCAGTTGATGGTATGAATGACAGTTTTATATCGCCTCGTTCATATACCTCCCTTACATGATGAATCCGAGTGTCAATATGTTTGCTTCTTGCGTGATATACTGGATTTCGAACTAGCTGTTGAGCGCTGAGGTTATCTCCATATATCTTTATTGCCGTTTTGACGATGTCTCCAAATCCGAGCTCCGTGAGTAAATTCTTCAGATAAATGGCTTCTTTTGTGGCAGCAGATATAGCCATATATTCTGCTTCTGTACTACTTAGCGCAACTGTCTGTTGCTTTTTCGACTCGTAGGAAATTGATGCCCCAGCCAAAAGGAATGTATACCCAGTGTAAGATTTTCTGTCATCACAGCCACTTGCCCAATCAGCATCCGCATATCCTTGCAGCAATTTGTTGTTAGGTCTATAACAAAGTTCATAATCGACAGTATTTGACAAGTATCTGAGAATATGTTTGGCTCCTTGTAAATGCTCTACATGTGGATTTTTATTAAATTGCGATAACTTGTTAACAGCATGTACAATATCAGGTCGCGTACAAATACCAATGTACATCAAAGATCCAATGAGAGATTGATATTTGCTTTCATCTAGTTTTTCGCAGCTCGAACAATCTAGACATATTTTAAACTTTGTTCCTGGATCGAGGGGAGTACTGCATTTTCTCGTGTCTTGCATATTTTGTTCTCTCAATAACTCTCTAATCATTTTCTTTTGTGACAATCTTATGCAGCCAGTCGATTCTTTCCTTTCAACCTCCATCCCCAGGAAATAATTTACTGGACCCTTGTCTACAACGTCAAATTCTCTTCCAATCGCAGATTTCACTAACTTCAAAGTTTTATCGTTTGAGCTTGCAATTAATAAATCATCCACACCCAGCAAAATCTTGGTAAGTACCTGTCATTATTCCCTGCATTACCAAATAATGACATCTCATTATTCGCTGAATTACTTTCGGCTTATTAATAATGACTTACCAATAATAACAGAAATAAGTGATTTTTTTATCAAAATAATTTTTGGCAAATTTTAGTATAATGCAATTTTGGCTATATGTGGGTTATTGTAGAAGATTTATTTATTTTCAACAAGTTTTCCAAAAATTCGTGCAAATTGAATGAAAATACCAAAAATATTTACGTATATCGTATGACGTTAGACCATTGAAGAATTTATCACATGGTGGTTTGGGTTCAGAAATTCGAAATATTCGCGACAATATGCACAAAATTACTTTCAATGGCCATCTCTACATATTTACCATATCTACTACATATTTTGTAACTTATTGGTAATGCATTATTCAAGTACTTAAAATCGTGAAAACATAAGCACATATTTATGTGGTATGCCTATGCTACAAATAAGTACTTATTATGCTACTTTATTGTATGCTTTTGGGAAGTACTTCCCTCCAATGACATCCCCATGTTAAAATAATGAGAAAAGTGGCTAAATAATAAGTACTTACCATTATCGAACTTTGCTTACTCGTCGGATTATTTGGTAATGAGAAATTTTGCTGGGCATATACAACAATTATGTTATATTCCCCTTCGCGATTCATAACATAAGCACATCGATCCACTGTACAACGACTAAATCCAATTTGTTTCAATGCAACATCAAGTTTCTCGTTCCATTTGCGGCCGGATTGCTTTAAGCCGTAAATTGACTTCTGAAGTTTGCACACCTGTTCAGGGTGATGTGCATCTTGAAATCCTTCAGGTTGCTCCATATAAATATCTTCGTCCAAATTGCCGTTCAAATAGGCTGTTTCAAAATCCATTTGATGTACCAGTAATTTATATTCTGCAGCCAATGCTAATACAGTTCTTACAGTTGAATATCTTGTAACTGGCGAAAATGTCTCGGTATAATTAACACCATATTTTTGGCCGCAGCCCTTAGCCACCAAACGTGCTTTATAGCGATCTAAATTTCCATCCTTATCTTGCTTAATCGTGAATACCCACTTATTCTTCAAAATTGGCTGATTTGGTGGTTTATTTACCAAAACCCACGTCTTCTTAGACACAAGTGAGTCGAATTCACACTTCATTGCCTGCAACCAAATTGCACTGTCGGTTCTAGACATCGCCTCGGTGATATTCTGTGGACAATCCGATATTTCTTGTTGTGTAGCCTGTACATAATTACTAATTATTCTCCTTCCAGATCTCAAAACTTTATAGTTCGGATCATCAGTATGTCCTGTTATATCTTCTCCAGCAATAATTTCCGGATTAGTTATGTCGGTGACATTCTCAGAAAACGTCCCTGGTTGATTGTCAACAATATCATTAACAGATCTAATTACATCTTGATGTACACCATCATCGACGTTGTCAGTCTCTCTGTTAAGAACTTCATCTCTGCTTCTTTCCAATTGTTCTTGCGGGAAAATTTCATAACTTTGCTTTAAAGATCCTACCGAATCCTCTATAAACTTCACGTCGCGACTTTTATACAATTTACCGGTCTTTGTACCAAATAGGCGATACGCTTTCGACTCCGTTGAATATCCTGTTAAAATGCATTCAATACCTTTCGATGAAAACTTGGATTTTTTTAAATGTGATACAGTTGGCTTTATACCACTCCATAGCTCTACAGGTGTATTGTCACTTAATGATTTTGATGGGCACCGGTTTCTCAAATAGACAGCTGTACCCACTGCCTCGCCCCATAAATTCTCATTTAAGCCGGCTCCAATCAACATACACCGTGCCATTTCAACTATCGTGCGATTGGCTCTCTCGGCCACTCCATTTTGTTGGGGCGTGTATTCCACAGTAAATTGTCTCCTTATTCCCAACATCTCAAGGTTAAGTGAAAACTCGGTGCTTAAATATTCCCTTCCATTGTCGCTACGGATGATTTTCAATTTCTTCGACGTTTGCCGCTCTGCCTCTGTTATAAAATTCTGGAATGCTTTAAAAACTTCGCTTTTATGCTTGAGAAAATATACAAATGTCATTCTAGAGTAATCATCAATAAATAACAAAAAATATCTAGATCCACCAGCCGATGTTACTCTCATTGGTCCACATACATCCGTGTGAACTAACTCAAGTGCTTCTTTCGCTCGAAATGTTGCCTCCTTTGGAAACGGTTGCACACAAATTTTTGCCTTTAAGCAGGTCTCGCAATTAAAATTCTGTGGAATATTATCAACATTCATGCCGTGTACCATCCCCTTTCTTGATAATTCAGAAATACTTCTAACATTTAGGTGGCCCCACCGCTGATGCCACTTCATAAAATTATTTTCGTAATACATACCATGTATCTTTTGAGACAACTTGCTTTGACACACATAAAGTTGGCCACTTCGACGCCCAGTTAATATTACATCTCCTGAAGAATTTGTTATTTCAACTTTGTCATTGCCAAAAGTAACGGCATTATAATCCTCAAACAGCTTAGCAATGCTAATGAAGTTGTATTTTATCTTGGGTACGAAAAGGACATCCTTCAGTTCAACACATTCGTCGCTGTTAGAAAATAGCCGAATATTGCATAGTCCCTCAGAGAAAATATAGTATCCCCCAGCTAATTCGATGCGTTCTTTGTGTTCACGGAATTTTGTCACATTCTCACGGCTACAACACATGTGGCACGTTGCTCCACTATCAAACACCCACGTGTCTTGCGATAAATCTTGAGATTCTACACCATGCAGCATTGCGTTTGATTCAGACATTTTTTTCCAGCAATCACGAGCGATATGTCCCATTTTTCCACAGTTATAGCACTTCACATTTCTATATTTTCGCTCACCTGTACTTTTCGCTGCATTCTCCTGATTTCCTTTTGACAAAAAAACTTGTTGATGTTCTTCGATTCCAATTTTGCTGTTCCTCCTTTCAAATTCTTCAAGTAATTTATTATTGAGCACGGCTAAAGACGGCAAACTATCTCTCGATTCCATAGCAACTACAAAATTCTCGTAGTGCTCTGGCAAACTACTTAGCATCATTATTACCAGTAACTCATCCGGAACAGAGATATCCACTTCCACGAGCTTTCCAATAATGTCATTAAAAATTGCTTGATGTTCATTCATACTTTGCCCATTGCTCATCTTTGTTGATAAAAGCTTTCTAAACAGCAACACTTTTCTTGAAGGACCTCGTGGTTGGAATTTCTCTTGCAACTTGATCCACGCTTCCCGCGAAGTTCGGCAATTTTTCACAACGCCTAATTGGTCGCATTTCATACATAGAAATATTGATGATAACGCCTTTTGATCCTTCTTGATCCAATCTTGCAGTTCGTCGTTGTTTTCAGGTATCCCAATATCTCCTGATACGTAACCCCAAAGATCCGAATGTATTAGGAGACTTTTCATATGTATACGCCATCCATCATAATTTCCTTCCTCCAACTTCTCAATATTAAACGATGAAGCCATTATATATTATTGTAGTCTTAAGCTTCCGTGCAAAAGGCCCATAACCTTTGTTAGAACAATAAAACAGCAGAATTCCGAGATGTTATATAAAAAGAACAATGCGTATTTATTTGATAAAAGTATACACGAGAATGAAAAAATGAAAAACTAAAATGTTCAAAAACGTAAATAATTTCATTTCTATCAAACATAAAAATCAAGTAGGCTTGACAGAAAAAATTTCACAAACAAGTTATTCAAATTACAACAACAACATTTTCGTTCGTTCAAAGTATAGAAAAATAAATGGTTTTCATTATTCGATTCCAACAATATTTATCCATAGTTTTTTTAAAACATGTATTGTCTTCTTCTTTAGGATGCTAGCTTTCAACATTTTTTTTTTTGCGTTTTTAAGATAT
This sequence comes from Eudasyphora cyanicolor, assembly GCA_963930755.1. Classification (NCBI taxonomy): domain Eukaryota; kingdom Metazoa; phylum Arthropoda; class Insecta; order Diptera; family Muscidae; genus Eudasyphora; species Eudasyphora cyanicolor. Next base: position 357,576,317 of record OZ005734.1, read on the forward strand.
TTTTATGTTTATACGATTTTTCAACAAAAATTAAATTGTTTCTTATTTTTTGCGACACTTGGAAACCACTGTCTCTACGTGATTTTACCAACATTTGTAGCTCTCATAATTTTCTTTAAATTAAATTGGATCACGGCTCTATTCTTAAAAAATGTGATCCAAATACGACAGGTACCTTCTATGAAAAGGTGCTCCTATGAAAAGACGCTATCACCACGCCCTTTTTGGTAGTCCCCACTCAGAATGGCCAAATCATTACTTACAATTAACCTATCGTCGGCATAGTTCAAGTAAATTGTAGATAAATTTTATCATGATTTATTCGTTAAATCGGGTCATAAATATAGCATTTTCTTTCAACTTATAGAGGACATTTTCTATAAATTTATAAATTAAAAACCAAAAATTAATAATTCAAATTTCCATAAACATTTAAGAATTCGAATTAAAATTTCGATATAAAAAAAGCATTTTTGCGATGCAAAAATTTGCATTTTGCAAATCGATCATGTATTGAGTATCCATACGTGTCAGACAATCTTTACAAAATTATTTTATATAAAGTTGGCCCTTCTAATATTGCTGTTCGCTCGGTTATAACTTATCACTCAGTTAAAAACGACGTAATTAGATAAAATGAATGATAAAATTGGTCGAACATTTGTGGAAAATAAGTGTCGGCAAAACTTCGGCTGTTATAGTTTTCACTGAGTTTTTTTTTGGATGAAATTAGTAAACATTTAAAAAAATTAGTACATATGTATAAGCATTTACAACAGATAAAGCTCTTCTTCGTACGTTGAAATTAAGCTGCCAACCCAAACAGTGTTTCAAAGTATCTCTCGGTTAGTATAAGCGATCTTCTCTTCTAGAATTATGAGAACTGATGTTGTCTTTCGAAACATAAACATATCAAACTGCTTTTTTATTTTGTGAATTTAACAAAAAAAAAACCAATATTATTTGTTACAACTTGGAATATACTTACGATTCATATCTTCACGATCTCTCGTAATATCACCTTTAGAATGATGTGACGACGCCAAACAAAAGTGAGAGAAATTTAAAAGAGAAATATTAATAAATTTTGTCAATATTCGTGAATGAGGAATGATCGTTGGTTAAATACATATTGGGTAATACATAATACGAGTTAGATAGATAGGATAAGTAGGTAAGCTGTAGAAAGGTAGATTTTTTTAAACATTTTCTTGTCTAGTGTTATTTGCGTTTGGATTCATCGTCTCTCCGATGTTAGCGGGGATGGCTGGCTGGTTTTACATTGGTTCTCAACATGTACAGTGGGCTACACTCTACACTAAACAATGGGAAATGCGAATATTTTACAGAAGCACAACCATCACCACTATTACGAAATAGTTCGAGTAGAGTTAGTTAGTGTTAGAATATTTGAGTTTTAAAGGGGAATGTTAATTTTTTAGATTAGGACAGATTTGGTTTGAAAACAAGAAAAAAAAATAAACAGAAAATCCATTAAAATAAGACAATAATATAATTTTGAAAGTAAATTCATAAAGTAAAACAAGCCATTTAAATGCAAATTATTTCAAAAATACATGAACTCGGGATTTAATTGTATTTCGTATCTTTTTTCTTTTAAAATAACAACTCTTTACATAGTATTAGCAAAATATTGTATAAACATTTTGGGTGGGATTAAAATCAACTAAAAACACTTTCAAAAGTATTTGTATGCAAGCCAGAAAAGGTTAAATCGTTTTGTCCACTTTTTGAACTTTTGACTTTTTAATCTTTGAATAACTATATCTTTCTGTATTTTACTGGTTTTCTTATGGTAGCTGAGGAAATGCATACAATTTCACCTATTCCGGTTTACATTGTGTGTTTATACCAAAAAAAAAAATTATAAATTTTTGATAAAATGTCATGCTTTCAAAAGTACACACGTAGAATTCTCGTCAAATATACGTTTGTATATAAAATTTATTTATATATTTATATAGTTTATTTAGTATGCATATATATTCTTTGTTTTTTTTTCATTTGATAGATACAGGACTTTGGTATTTATTCGTAGAAAAATCATGATGAACGGAAGAGATATGGAGAAACAGAAAATTAACTCGTAACTCGACTACAACGAAATATCAACACAAATTTGACAGATTTTTAAAAAGCCAACCAAAAACTCTTAAATCAACCCATAAAGAAACACAATCGTTGATGGAAAAAAATTATAAAAATTATATATGAAAATTCAAAATTGCATATTCTCAGCACTGCTAACACTTGTCTTTTTTCTCACTTCTTCGATATGTGGTGAGATGTGAGTTTAATTTGATTATTATTTTCGGTCACATCTCAATCACATTTAAAATGTCTAAAAAAAACAAAGCCTTTCTATTGTGAGTGTTGGTCAAAAGCAGAACTTGAGATCTTTACCCGATATTGATCGACGCACATGCACCCTCTTCGGTAGTTCTGGAGGTGTGAATGTGGGTGCAGGGTGGTGATCATCTGTTGTCATTGTCAGTTCCATGAACGGCATTTCATTTTAGGTTTCGAAGATTGATTTGTTTTAGTTTTTTGTTGTTTTTTTTTTGTATTAAATCGAAAATAAAAAATATATTTCGTTTTACTTTGAATTTTTGATAAAAGATTTTTAAGTTTTTCATTAATCAAAAAATAATTGGAATTAGTTGAAACGAAACGAAAAAAATATAGTGGAGGTATTTATTGAAGACATAAATGTAAGTCTAGAAAAACAATTTAAATAATTGAAAGAAGACATTTGACATAGTTAATGTACTATTAGCCTCTGCATCAGTAAGCAGACACATGATGAGATCCCGAGATAATAGAAGTATGGAAGCTCTACATAAATGAATAACGTTAACGATATTGACGGTAACGCTAAGTTGGGATCGATCCTTACTAGGATTATATTGCTCATTTCGCGCAAGAGAGACACATCTCAAGATCGGAATTTTAATCTAGAGTCGATGAATGTTCCATATGAAAATTATCACTAAAGCGAATGGGATTAAATAAAACCCAGAGAAAAATAAAAACGAACAATTTTCTGAAATTGTTATCAACAAAATCAAAAAATGCAGACCATTTCGTTTCAATGACATCACTTTGTTATATAGGTCAGTTCAGGTAATTTATAGGCCGAGTGCTCTGAAAAATATGCCTTAAGACATATATGTATATTCGATTTTAAAAGCAATTCCATTCACAATGACTATAATTCCCCTAATTTCAGTACATTTTCGTTGACTTTTTTGTAAATGCCTCTTAGTAGGAAAGGTATTTATTTTACAGATTACTGTCATTGGTTCATTATTGCAATTGCAATATCATTAAGCTAAACGATTTTTCAAACTTAGTTAAAATTTGTTGTGCATACGAGTGTTTATCTTGAAATTACTGTTAATTTTGTTTGGGTAGATTTTTAATTTTTTTTGTTTAATGAAAACATTGGAATATATTTTGGATAAATCAGCTGTAATCAATTTGTATTCTTATTCGTGTTCGAAATGTATCCAACAATAATTGAAAGACTCTGATGAAACCGATCGATTTTATAGTTATTAGATAGTGTTCTTTTATTTCTGAAATCTACGGAAAACTATTTTTACATTCAAAATTGTGGCAAAACATTTGAAACTATCATACATTTTCCATATGTTTGAATACACGCGCAATAAATAGCGCTGGCCACAGTAACGAAATTTTATACAATTACAGATTAGTTCCCAAAAATAGATTTCCTTCCTTGGTGGAGATTCCAGCGTGTCTATCAAAATTAGATACACACGCTGGAATACTGTTGAATCTCAATGTATCATAAGGGAATTTTTTTTAATTCCGTGAAATTTGATCTCAATTTTTTGTCATTTCTAATTCGAACGATAAGAAGTTGTTATGTGAATTTCAGAGAAACACAAGAAAACATCAGTTATGGTATTTCGAACATAGGGCCGAAACAGTAATCATAGCAGGAAATCAGCTGTTTTCCATCTTCATACATGTCTTCTATGTTCAGTAGCCGCAGTGATGTTGATGAGAGTACAAGGAAATATGGCTACCAAAGCAAAAAAAAGACATAACTTTCACTATTTATTGCTTTACGTCAACGTTTTGCCACTATTTGGCTCTACAGACAAATTAATTTACGTTTCGTACTTTCATCAGCAGTACCTTTCATTTTACTGAAAGTATCTTCTATTTATTTGATTATGTAACGCATATGGGGAAGTAAATAACAAAACTGATTCAGAGAATTTTTCTTCATCTGGAGAATTATTTTTTTTTATGTATATAAATATAGCCATATAAAATAGTAGTGCTACCTGTTTTGACAATGACATTTTAGATGCGTGTCTTGCGGAGAAAGTTCATTCGATTTTTCAGGATTTAAACAACTCAATGTCAAATGTCTTTTTAGAAAAAAAAGAAAAAAAACTTAACGTAACTTCTGGGGATTCTGGGGAATTATGGATATATATCAGGGATCAAATGTCAGGGTTCAGAATAGTAATTAAAGAAATAATACAAATATACAAATGCTACAGACATTCACCAAAAAAATGAACATGCATTTCATTCACGACAATCCAAACTACATTCTTGTGATAACAAAACCATTTTATAAAATAGAGAAATAGATACAGACAGACAGATAAGGAGATAGATAAAGAGAGAGAGAGAGAGAGCAAGCACAGTGCGACTACAATTACCAACGAAACGTTTACTACACGATACGATGCAATACTTAACGGTCAACGTTCACAAAAACAGTTTCAATTAATATGTGTGTTTTTTAAATGAATTTATATTCAACGTTTTGTTACGTTTTTGGTAATTTGTTGTTGTTTACTTGTTTATGATTAATAATTATACCTACAAATAGTTTACACATTTGCTTTATATTGTAAATTTGTCATCTTCCTCATCACCTTGGGTTTTGTTACGGTTTCGGTTTCAGTTTAGTTTCGTTATTGTGAATTGTATTCAAAGTGAGTGAGAGTGATTGACTGAGTGTGAACTAAGTGTGTTCAACTACAAAAATAGTTACGTCTGGCTAACATTTCTAACTAACTAGCTAACATTTATTAGTAAAAAGAAAAAAACGGAACACCACAAAGAATATATCATTATTATCATCGCAATATGAACCGGATATCATGTTGATTGTAAATTTTTTTACTTCTTTTTTCTGAATTTCATTTGCTCTATGTAAACAGTTGGTATAGCAGTTTTAGTTTTTCTCTGTTTTTTTTTTGTGATAGCGGAAGAATAGCTTTGATTACAACCTCGTAGGAATTGTGTTTAAATAGTTAAGATACGTAAATTATTCATTCAATTTCTTTACTTCTTATTTGAATATAGCGTGTTTTTTCACTATATAATTACTCAATGTGCGAGTATTTTAAGTATTTCATTAGTACTAATGTTCATTGTATTAAGCCAAACTTGACACCATAATTACGTTTACGTTGAAACATATTAAAATATGTATGTATGATAATACAACATAAAGAACTTAATTTGTTTATTTGGAAAATCAATTTAATCAATAATTTTGTTTTATGTTAAGAAAACATTTCTCAATACTCTATGGAAAAATGGCATGAAAGTCAAAATAAAAGAAAAATTCATAATAATTAAAAAAATATTAAATCAAATTACTAAATACCAAAATCTTAAATAATGATCGGGAAAAACCGAAAAGAGGATAATTATGAGTTTCAGAAATACGTTATCACTTGGGACTTACTTGTCTGGTAGAAGTCTTCTTCTTCTATACATTTTTATTATTTTAAAATATAACGAACGAGATACGTGATTCGTGATATGTTACGACAACATCAGTTTCGAGATTGATTGATTTGGTCGATTATGTTTACAGATATTTTTATTATACATATGAAGATGATTTTTTGTTGTTGAGGAGATTTCGGGGAGAGTAGTATGTGTTACGTTTTTATACAAGAAAGTACAATTTAAAGAAAATATACATCATTATTTTTGGTTGAATTTGTTTATATGCCAAGATTGATATTGAAAACAATGGTTAAGAGAGAGATAAAGAGATAGAAGTAGAAAATAGTGTATGTCGTTTAATGTACTACTAGTATAGATGAAGAGTTGAGTTAGTGGCAAATATACAGTTGAAAGCTCCGCCATTTTGTAAAAAGAAATCTAATTGGGTTTACTTTTTAATTTCTCTGCCAATTGTCCAATTTTGACAGATGTCACAATTGTAAGCCAATATAAAAAGATTAAGCACATCTTAAAGGCATTTTTTGTTTAAATATCGGGTCTGACTGTCTACAGATTGGTTTATCAAATTTATCAGAGTTCTTTATAAATTTTTAAGTTAGAGCCTCAAATGCACGAATTTTTGCTTGTGTTTTGGGGTGATTATTTGTTCTAAATGTTCCAGTAAAGCATCTATTTCGTAAAAGATTCATTTTTAAACTACTCTAAGGTTTAGTGATACCAAAGGGAATGAATTATGTGGATTGTTCTAAATATGTTTAGCGATTGAAATTATTAATTCTGGTGGTATACTGTATTTGAAAAAATAGAGTGAAATACTGATTGTTCTTTAATGTGATTCCGCATAGTACATGTACCATAGAGTGTCCCGTATAATTAATTTGTGTTATTCAGGTGTGTATTAATTAGAGTATTTTTTCCCCAAATTGATCTTAAAATCTGTCATATGGCATATAGCATTAATATCTTTTATTTATGTGAGTGAAATTACAAAACATTAGTAATATTAAAAAATTACATACAAAGAAATATTTTAAAAAGTCATATTAAATTACGAGTAATATTATGTTCATAATTATAGTTATTTTAATCAAACTAATTTACTGTGCAAAAACAATTTATTAAATTATGGTTAAAAAGTACTATAGCTTGTCTTAACAACGGGACACCCTAATATGCAAATATGCTAGTTATATAGTCGTAGTTAAACTTGTCGTTAAACCATATACGTATGCACATATAACACCGTGCGACAAATTCGAACTTTTTTTCCCTCCCAAGAACGGGACTGTATAGAAATAAAACTATAGGCCAACAGTAGATAAACTGCATACTCAGTTTTTTATTTCGTGATCGTTTGTCCTTTTTACAGGATTTTGAAAATTTCAAGGATAACAATTTTAAAATATTTTTTTTTGCACTTACAACAATGCGTAATGATAAATATGGGTATCCAATAAAAGGGGAGAATTCCCGCTATTTAATAAAATTTTTGGAAAAAATTCCAAGGACGAAGGCTACAAAAAAAATCTCCTTTTAAACTTTAATCCTTTAATATTCTTCAAAGTTGTGCAAGTAAAAATCATAAAACCAGTAAGGAAAGGCAGAAAGTCGGACGGGGCCGACTATATAATACCCTACACCTCCCTAACAATGCGACAAGGGTCATTGTCATAATAATTTGGAATAATTGGTAAATGGGTAGAAACATATTATCTAATTCTGAAACGATAATCGCTAAATTAAGCAATATTCGTTCCTAAATTGAGAAACATCTTTCTGGAAAATTTTAATGATCGGAAGTAAAATACAACTTCTATAGCGGTTTGATACCAAATCAGGAGGAACAATCAATATAAATCTAAACCGATCTTCCCTGAATACTCATTCATGTAAAAAGACCTCCTTCTGTCGAATTTCGTACTGATCGCATATAAAATACAGTCTCTACAGCGCCTACATGTCAAATCGGGGGTAACGTATATATGGGGGCTATATCTAAATCTGAACCGATTTCTTCCAAATTTAACAGTGTTCATTCATATAATAAGAAACCTCTTTCTGCCGAATTTCATACTGATCGGATATAAAATAACATTATTACAGCGCTTACAAGTCAAATCGGGGGTAACGTATATATGGGGGCTATATCTAAATCTGAACCGATTTTCTCCGAATTTTAGCAGTATTCCTTCATGTAATAAGAAACCTCTTTCTGCCAAATTTTGCACTGATCGGATACAAAATACAGTTTTTACAGCGCTTACATGTCAAATCGGGGGTAACATATATATGGGGGCTATATCTAAATCTGAACCGATTTCTTCCAAATTTAATAGTGTTCATCCATATAATAAGAAACCTCTTTCTGCCGAATTTCATACTGATCGGATATAAAATAAAGTTTTTACAGCGCTTACATGTCAAATCTGGGGTAACGTATATATGGGGGCTATATCTAAATCTGAACCGATTTCTTCCAAATTTAACAGTGTTCATTCATATAATAAGAAACCTCTTTCTGCCGAATTTCATACTGATCGGATATAAAATAACATTTTTACAGCGCTTACAAGTCAAATCGGGGGTAACGTATATATGTGGGCTATATCTAAATCTGAACCGATTTTCTCCGAATTTAGCAGTATTCCTTCATGTAATAAGAAACCTCTTTCTGCCAAATTTTGCACTGATCGGATATAAAATACAGTTTTTACAGCGCTTACATGTCAAATCGGGGGTAACATATATATGGGGGCTATATCTGAATCTGAACCGATTTTCTCCGAATTTAGCAGTATTCCTTCATGTAATAAGAAACCTCTCTTTGCCGAATTTCGCACTGATCGGATATAACATAACATTTCTACAGCGCTTATATGTCAAATCGGGGGTAATGTATATATGGGGGCTATATCTAAATCTGAACCGATTTCTTCCAAATTTAACAGGGTTCATTCACGTAATAAGAAACCTTTTGCTGCCGAATTTCATACTGATCGGATATAAAATAAAGTTTTTACAGCGCTTACATGTCAAATCGGGGCTAACATATATATGGGGGCTATATCTAAATCTAAACCGATTTTAACCAAATTCAATAGGTATCGTCCTTGGGTCAAAAAAAAGATATGTGTAAAGTTTCGTCGAGATCGGACCATAATTGCGACCTGTACTTTGATTACAAGAATACATGCACAGACGGACAGACAGACAGACAGACAGACAGACGGACAGACGGACAGACAGACAGACAGACAGACAGACAGACAGACAGACAGACAGACAGACAGACAGACAGACGGACAGACGGACATAGCTAAATCGACTCAGAAAGTGATTCTAAGTCGATCGGTATAATAAACGATGGGTCTATTTCTTCTCCTTTTGGGTGTTACAAACAAATGCACAAAGTTATAATACCCTGTACCACAGTGTGGTGTAGGGTATAAAAATACGTGTTACGGAACTCTAACTGACACAACACATATTACAATTTCAGCCTTCTATCATTAACGGTTAAGGAATAACAATTATTTGAATTTCGCATATTTAGGACACCGATACAAAAAAAATATTTTTTCCCTCCCACGAAAGGCACTATATAAAATTTAAAATATAGGGCACTAGTACGAAAATAACGTACTAACTTCCTTATTTCGTGATCGTTTGTCCTTTTCACAGGACTTTTAAAATTACAAGGTTAACAATTTTGATATAACTTGTTTACACATTTTAAAATGTGAAGAAAATTCCTGCTATTCACTAAAATTTTAGGAACAATTTTCCAAGGACGAGTAATATTTAAAAATGTCCTTTTAACTGTTATCCATTAATATCCTTTAATTTTGTGAGTAGAACAATTTCATCAAACAAAATCAGCCTTCTATCAGTGTGAGTTAAGGAATGGCAATTATTTTAAATTTGCAATCTTAAGAAATATATCAAAAAAATATCGTAAAGAAAACGCAAAGTATTTAAAACAGAAAGGAAAATACTCGCGCACCGTACAAAGACAATATGCTACGTGTGTTTATTCAATATATTAATATTTTTCATGTTTACATATATTGTATGTATTTTATATATTTTAAATGTTTATGTTAAATAATATTCTTTCAGTTGGTTGAAATGAACTCTTCTGCATTTCCGTTATTGTTGGTAATCTGAATCGCGACATATAGACCACAGGTATTCCGACAGCATATGACAATCATTTTTTCCACTAAATCGCTTTTCATTGATGGCGAGGTCTTGGTGAAACCGTTCACCGTGTTCGTCGCTGAAATTTCCCAAATTGTCGGGGAAGAAATCGAGATGGTTCGCAAGAAAGTGTAGCGAAATGTTAACACCCATTTCTCGGAAACTTTCCAGCACGTTGCGAACAATATCTTCATAATTTTCGTCTTTTTTGTTCCCTAGGACATTCTCTACTACGCTCTGGAAACATACCAATGCCCTTTTTTCAACAGGTGAGCGACAACAGGTATCCGTGTCCTAATATGCTATACGAGTATAGGCTGTGAAATTCAAATATTTGTTATTCCTTAACCGTTAAAGATAGAAAGCTGAAATTTTAATATGTGTTGTGTCAGTTAGAGTTCTGTAACATGTATTTTTTTAAGATTTTTAATTGCATAACTTTAAAGGATATTAAAGGATTAAAGTTTGAAAGGACATTTTTTGTAGCCTTCGTCCTTGGAATTTTTTTCCCAAAAATTTTATTAAATAGCGGGAATTCTCCCCTTTCATTTGATACCCATATTTATCTATTCGCATTGTTGTAAGTGCAAATAAAAATATTTTAATATTGTTATCCTTGAAATTTTCAAAGTCCTGTAAAAAGGACAAACGATCACGAAATAAAAAACTGAGTATGCAGCTTATCTACTGTTGGGCTATAGTCCCATTCCTATATAGTCTCGTTCTTGGGAGGGAAGTCGTGTCGCACAGTGTAATGGTTGTTACGAGGGATATTTGGAAACGTTTTGTAATACTCTTATTCTAAAATGTCACGTGAGTCAATTTTTAAAGCCATGTCTTCTGATCGGGATGAAGATTCCATTAAATTTAGTCCTATTGGATAGTAGCTATGACACAAAATTTCAACGAGATCGGAATGTCCGATTTAGAGAAGGGGATCTACGAATAATATAGTTCCCATCTATTCCCATGATGGGGAATGGACAGTGATCCCGGATGGGTCACCAGTCCTAGATTTTTTGGAGTCTAACTGGTAGTATCTTCGGCTACGCAGTCTGATCAGAGCTGGTACCGCGGGAGTCAGGAAAGCCCTCAAACCAACCGGTAGCTCGGTGGAGGCACGATGGAGTTAAGCCAAACCGCAGGAACTCACCTAAATCCAGAATACCAACTGTCCGAGTTGGAGGGTGCTGAATATTGACATTTTGGTCAAACGGTTCTTTTTTCCACCCATACCACTAATTAGCTTATATTTAGAAAATTTTGCACAAAGCTTTTTCTTTCTTTTTAAGAAAATAAAAAAATTTTGAAAAATATTTTTTTGTGATTTATTTTGCGAAATTTAAACTTGTTTTGACATTTTTGTAAAAACCTATAATTTTTATTTTAGTGCTAAGAGACCTGTTTATCTATCAATATAAAGATTATCCCCTTCATCTTCTTCTATATAATTTGATCAGCGGTTTCAAAGATATCATACAAAATATAGCAAAACAACTTTTTGAGAAAATTTTAATAATTTTTTAATAAAACTTCTACAAAAATCGCAATTATTATATTTTTTTATCGTAAAGTCTGATCGGTCATGAATACAATGAGACCATTCTCAAGAAAATCGATGTATGCATTTTTTCGGGTAGTTTGTTCCGCAATTTTTTCTCCTATTCAATATCTACAACTTTGCTTCAGACACAAAAGAGATATTCCGTACGGTACCGAGAAAAAATATACAAAAAGAGCAAAAAATCCAACTTGAGCAAAAAAATTGGTAGGGCCAAAAAATTATTAATTGATCCAACTTGACTTAACGAACGAAGTTCTTATTTTTGGGGTTATTTTCACGTCCAATTCTCAGAAAATCGATGGATGCATTTTTTCGGGTAGTTTGTTCCGCAATTTTTTCTCCTATTCAATATCTACAACTTTGCTTCAGACACAAAAGAGATATTCCGTACGGTATACCGAGAAAAAATATAGAAAAAGAGCAAAAAAATCCAACTTGAGCAAAAAAATTGGTAGGGCCAACAAATTATTAATTGAACCAACTTGACTTAACGAACGAAGTTCTTATTTTTGGGGTTATTTTCACGTCCAATTCTCAGAATGGAGTCATGTACTGTGTTATCCTTATGAGTTTCTACGTCTACATTTCCGATATTCTATTCCGATATGTAAGGTATCGATGGTGTGTGTGTCATGTCGATACTGTTCCCTCTATACCGAGGTTCTTGTCCTAATAGTGTATGTCTAGCATACAAATCGTTCCAAATATTCCTTGTTGCATGAAATTCGAGATGTGGTTTTACGACATGAGTACTACGGCTAGAGTCTAACAACATATGTTAATATATCGAGGTTATACTGCTTAAACTGGTCGAGTCCATTTCGATAAATATTTATATTATAATTTCTATACGAATTTGAACATGTTAGCTAAAATGCTATTTTCTATGTTTTTCTTTAATATAATGTAGCGATCACGTCTTTTAATTTCAAGAACATAAATGGACTTGATCAGTTTGAGCAGTATGGCGTCGAAAAGTACATATGTATATACGTATGAGCAAATACATAGTACATTGTATTTCTTTCAGAATTTTCGTGATTTTCTATTAATATTAGTGTTCGGAATTCCAATCAGTTTCAAATCGTTGTTTCTGACTTCAACTATGTACATATATACGTATTTCATAGACAGAATCTAGTACAAATATGAATGCAACAATAATTTGTATATGTATGTAGAAAAAACACGAATATATACTTAAAAAAAATCAAACACATTAATATGTTTCCTTCTTTGGACTTTAGAATAAAATAAATAAATTGAACATTGAACAGATTTTTCTTTTGACATTAAGAGTTACAAATGTATTTAACAAGTACAGATAATTATGTAATTACGAGATTTGTTTAAAAACGTTTTCAAATGTATAAATATATATGTATATATAGGTTATATATATATATATATATATATGTATGTATGTGTATATATAACCGAAAACACATAAAATGTTTAATACAAGTAATAATGTCTGGGGATACGAACGAGTATTTTTTTAAGTAAAGACTACAACAGTACACATCAAATAAATAGAGTTCACAGACGATATACGAGTACGAACGAACGAGTATTTAAAGAGAGGTGGGTTGTAGGTTTGGAAACATGATTTCAAAGACGGTTGGAAGGGGGTGGTAGGGATTTGTTTGGTACAGAGATGTTCATGTCGACTTGTTTCATTCTGGCGGGGAAATGTACATGTTAACGAGTATGACATATTTGCAAAGTTTTGACAGTTGTTCTAATTTGACAGTTGAAGTGTATGTACGAGTAGTGTGTCAAAGGGTTTGAGTAGGGCGTGTGGGTATATGCCGGATAGCGAGAGAGAGAGAGAGTGGTAGAGTGGTAGAGATATGTTGTATATTGAGATAGACAATTAATTGGACAGTATGCTTGTGTATGTTTAAATAGTGTTAGTTGAGGTGTGTAAGAAGATTATATTTTTTTTCTTTATCTACATCTTCATCGTTTTCAATTAGTTCAGTTAAATGAATTTGTAGTAGTAGTAGTATTAGGAATTTATACGTACTTGCACGCCCAACCATTTGTACGGCTCGGACGCCTTTCCTGAATGTGGCCACTGTGGTTGATTTGTAGTACGAGTAGTAGTAGTAGTAATAGTTGATAGGTAGGTGGTGGTGGTGGTAGTGGTGGGGTCATTAAATAAAACAAATGTTACATAGGATTGGCGTGAATAGGTAAATGAGAATTCATTAGCATGATGTTTTACGTTAATATAAGAATTTCATTAAAAGTACACATGTCAAATGAAACTGAAATATAACCTAATCAGAAAATAAAAAAATTTAAAATAAACTATATTAAACGAAACAAAAACTGATGCTGAAACTTTATCGAAATCGAATATGAGTCGGACCTATTTGACTGTTTATTTGACAACATTTTCTGTAGATAATATCTTTAATAGGATGTATGTGGGTTTAAGGATACTTCATAACAAGATGAGGCAGTAAAATAATAAACTTTAATAAATTAATTTCTTGTTTTTGAGGCGAGAAATTAAGAGAACTATCTGGGAGTTCGCAAATTTAATTTGAAGTTACATTTTGCAAGAAAAAAACTTAAATACTTTTCGTCTAAAAATAATTACTATCGTAATGCAATCATTAATGTAAACAATATTGATCAACTGCAGCGGAATCTCGATTCAGCGATCTACATATGAACCGCATGTTTTGAAAGTGACGTAAACGCCATTCTGCTTTTAAACCATGATTAGTGTTGTTAAAAGGCTAGGCGATTTATAAAAAAATATATGATTACATTCAGTTAATTTCAAGGCTTCAATGTTCCTATATTGAGAAGAATATTCACATTTAAGTTTTATTAACCCGCTTTTTTAATGGTGAATCGAGTAAAGCAAAATGGCATTTAAGCCACTTTCAAAATAAACAGTTCATATACATACATACGACTATACGAGTATTGTCAGCTCTCATCGTTAAAACTAAATTATCGTTGTATCGGATGAATAAAACTGCAGAACAGAATCTGTTTATAGTACATTATATCTCATAATGTAATGTATATCACTGTGGAACAAAGTGAAGTTATTCCAAAATAACAAGAAGAAAGTTATTTCCAAAATAACAAAGTTCAGACAACGGCTTGTGATAGCGGGGGTAAAGAAAATAATATACGTGTATCGGCGTTTGGATAGTTTACGAATGGAGAACACTTTAGAGGGGGTCAATATTTCAACCTTCAACACATTCTTATGATGAATCGGCATAAAAACCCTAAAATGTATAGTTCACTTACATTTTAGGTTTAGGATGTGTTCAACAATATTACTTAAAATGCTACGTGCGACATTTTTGTGGAACATTGTAATTCTCTAGCTACCCCACGTACCGGAGGACGGGGATGAAATGTTCTACAAATGTGTCAGCACAAATCAAACAGCGAAACTAAAAAACAACACCAAAAAAACAGTAAAATTCTAGTCAACCCTTCTTTACAGGTATCGTAACTGCTTCGACCACTATGTCGTATGATTATTATATGTAATTCCAGGTATGGAAAATTCCGGTAAAAAATGGGCGTTATTGTACAGCCCCTTTTGGTACCTCCCACACAAATGGACCGTTTTATACCAAAAGTTAACGGTTTATAACTTTAATACCAGTGCATACAAATACTTGAAATTTTGTACAGTGTAATGCTGTTATAGTGCCTACTGTCCTTTGGAAAGTGGGCGTTATAATTACGCCCCTCTTTGTACCTCCCACACAAAATGACCAAATCATACAAATAGCACGTAAAGTTAATATACCAGTGCACATAAACGCTAGTAGTTCGGCATAGTGCAATGTATTTAAAGAATCTACTGTTTACCGAAAAATAGGTGTATTTTTTTAACGCCTTCTGGTACCTCCCACACAAATTGACAGATTAATTAGTGTAATATTCCATACTGCATTACTCACAAAATGAGGGTATACCTTAGTCGGTTTACCCGACTGACACTTTCTTACTTGTTTTAATAATTACTTAAACAAAAAGGATCGTTTCATGATTTTCTCCATATCCAAAGACTTGTCCAGTAATAAAAGTGAATGCAATCCATGATGGAGGGAATATGCGATTCGACATGGCCGAACTTAACGCTTTTACTTGTTTATTATTGTCTTTCTAAGAAAATCGGTTTGGGGTATACGAGTATATTTAGAATAATTCCTGCCTTACTTTTTATAATTTTTAAAAACCGCCTGTGACCAAGAATCTTTCGAACAAAACAAAGAATGTGTTTGTTGTTTATAGTTGGTCTGTGCTTTTGTTATTCAGTCAGAATTTATTCGGTTCAAGAACATATGTTCCAGTTACATTCTGTCTATTGCAAACATGTACTAGAAACAAATACAAAAAATGGTAGAGAGGTTTAATTCCTTGTTAGTATTGACTAAATAATTTTCAACTGTCATACGATAATTTCGATAAGGTCAATTGAAATTCGAAGATTCCATTAGAAATTCGAATAAGGTCAATTTGAAATTCGAAAAACATAAATTGAAATTCGAAAAAAAAATCAATTGAAAGTCGAAATACATCAACTCAAATTCGAAAAACATCAATTGAACTTCGAAACACATCAATTAAAATTCGAAACACATCAATTGAAATTCGAAAAACGTCAATTGAAATTCGAAATACATCAATTGAACTTCGAAATTTTCCATTTTAAACTAGTTATACACCAATTGAAATTCGAAAAACATCAATTGAAATTCGAAATACATCAATTGAAATTCGAAAATGTAAACAAATCTGTACATTGGATTTGGTAGAATTTATTTAAATATTTTTTGCTGTCTAAATCTTAACATATAATGTGGCAAACAGAAAACATATAGATGATCTTATCTTTTATGAATGTTTATTCAAAATTAGTTGAAACAAAACATATTTAAATATTTTAATATTAAAGGTTTAAAACAGACAAATTTTATCACTTAAATGGTACCTAAACTTGTTTACATTTTTCGAATTTCAAATGATAACTTTCGAATTTTAATTGATGTTATTCGAATTTCAATTGATGTTATTCGAATTTCTATAGATGTTTTTTGAATTTTAAATGGAAAAATTCGAATTTCAATTGATGTGTTTTGAATATCAAGTGACGTGTTTCGAATTTCAATTGATGTTTTTCGAAATTCAATATTGATGTTTTTCGAATTTCAATTGTTTCTCGAAATTCAATTGACATTTTTCGAATATAAATTGACATTTTTCGAATTTCAAATGGAATATTTGAATTTCAATTAATGTTTTTCGAATTTCAAAAGGAATCTTCGAATTTCAATTGTTTTTTTGGAATTACAATTGAAAAAGGTGTAGTTTCGATAGACGCCACTCTATCATCTTCAGAATTCAATAGCACTAATGTGTCTTGATCAGCTGAAATACTTATGGAAGCAGTAAGTTGTAACAGAACTACTAACTAAAACAGTATTTTGCAAATATAAGTCAACATAAAGTGTGGTCCAACCAAAACGCTCGATGTTAATTGTAAATAAAACAAAAAGTTTTCAGATAATTGTCTTAACATTTTTTATTATGATAGAAGGATCTATGACAAATATGTGTGAAACAAAACATCAGCCACGGCATCGGTGGCATACCTATATCCGATGGTCAATATTTTCAATGTCAATGTGCCAAATTATCTCTACCTTTAGCTCTTGAATTGTTCTTGGCATATTGACGTAAACTTTGTCTTGTAAATATACCCAAAGATGGAAGTCCATCGGTGTAAAATCACACGATCGTGGCGACCGCACAGAAAAAAATTAAAAATGTCTTTAAATTAAAGATTTGCGCCAAAATCGATCTTAATCATTGAAATAATTACCTTTTGTACTTAAAATGTTTTTCGAAATTCAATTGACATTTTTTCGAATTTAAATGGAACTTTTTCGAATTTCAAATGGAATATTCGATTTCCAATTGAAGTTTTTCGAATTTCAAATGGAATCTTCGAATTTCAATTGTTTTTTTTCGAATTACAATTGAAAAAGGTGTAGTTTCGATAGACACCACTCTATCATCTTCAGAATCCAACAGCAATAATGTGTCTTAATCAGCTGAAATACTTATGGAAGCAGTATGTTGTAACAGAACTACTAACTAAAACAGTATTTTGCAAATATAAGTCAACATAAAGTGTGGTCCAACCAAAATGGTAATTTTTAAAATTAGAAGTTATTTTTTCCTTTAATACTATTTAAACTTTGGCCATAAAATTATACTATATGTGTCAGAACACGTGAAAGCGCAAAACTTAACAACAACACCAAAAAACAGTAAAATTCCAGTCAAACCCCTCTTTTCGGGTATCGTTATTGATTCGACCACTATGTCGTATGAGTATTAGAAGTAATTCCAGGGATGGAAAATTTGATTTCTCAAAGATTACTAAAGTGGTACTATTAAAATGAATAGGTATTTTCTTAAATTATATTAATTTAAAGCAAAAAAAATTGTTCATGAATATATAATAAATGATTTTGCTTCATTCTGAAAGGAAACTTCAAATTATTGCAATAATAATAATATCTTAAAAATGCATATTCTTCTGATTTAACTAAAATTTTCAGAAAATTAATCAATGAAAAAATATACAAGATTAACTCCCGCACAATTTCGGTGTATATTTTTATAAACTTTATACGCATACAAATTTACTTTTATATAAAACGTAAGTGGCGTTTGTGTTTTAGGAAATACAATTTCTTATCTTATTTGTTATTGAATTCCAAATAGGCGTTTCTATAAAGACATATACTGGATTAACTTCTGAAGAATAAATAGATAACAGGTGGCGCAAAAGTAACCTTTCGATGTTTTTTGTGCCAAAGTCACCGACTGATTATTGGTCAAATAAATAGTCAGCAATATTCCGCGTTCTGGAGCAGTGTAGCGTAACATTGTTTATTAACGTGTATTTCGCATGTGTTTACTACACAAATGTCAACATTAGGCATTAGGGGCCAATCGCAAAATTTATAGCATTTTCTGATAGGAGGATTACTTTTGCGCCACCTTGTAGAATACAATGGTACTGAAATGGCCGTGGGGGTACTTCGGTACTTTTGAAAGTGGAAAAGTACTGAAAAAAGTACTAAGTCCATCCCTGATTGATATCGAACAGCCCAAAGAGGGTTTTAACTGGAATTTGATTGTTTTATGATGTTTGTATTAAGTTTTGGGCCGTGGTGTGTTCTGACACATATAGTAACATTTTATGTTTTTAACGATTTGTTACAATAGTGCTAAAAATTACCGTTATGTGGTGTAGCTAGAAAATTAATGCGTTCCACTAAGATGTTCCTCGTAGAGTTCAAAGTAATATTTGTGAACACATTCCACAGCTAAATTGTAAGGATCACAAGGTTTTCTATGCCGTATCATCATAAGAAATAAGTGTAAAAAGGGACGAAATATTGATCTACCTCTAAAATGACCTCCATACGTAAACTTTCAAAACACTGATACACGTACATTATTTTTTACCCCTCTATCAGAATCCGTTGTCAGAACCTTATTATTTTTTTTTTGGGTACCGCAGTGTAATATTATGGATATGAAATTAATAATTTCCAGGAGCAAAATAATGATTTTAATAAAAAAGTCTACGAAAATCAATGTTTTCAGTTTTTAGTACTAGTCGGCTAGTGATTCGTAGAACTCTTTTTAAATTTTTTCAAGTGATGTCGCGTCATGCAGCTGATCCCTAGATCATCTTTGGTTTTCTGCCTCTTTTGGTGTCAAAAAATAGAACGCCCATTATCAACCTTCAAATTTAAGTGGGCTTAACAAAGTTCGCCACATGCTGTCTCCTACTCACACACATCCTGAAAAAATATTTCTGTTCCTAGTTTTTTATTTATTTTCTGGTGGTTTGGTTGGTTGGCTGCGTAGCTTTATCAATATAATCGCTTTTCATTATTAATAAAATAAATGTTATAAATGTTAAACACATACACACAATGTGTATATGTATAATACGCCTATACGCCCATAGATGGTACAAAATAACCCGAAAAAAACCTTGTAACTTATAACAGTTATCGTTCGCCTATCTCGGGACCAAATTTTTAATTTTTACTTATCATTCATTGTTTGTGATTCTATATTATTCAGCAATATTTTGTTTAGATGTATCGTATTATTAAACACAGGTTTTAGTTACATTACTTATAATTATAAAGTGGTTTTGATTTTATTTTTTAGATTTATTTTATTTCTTTAACTAAGTAATAGCAAACTGTTATGGTATGTAGTAGTTATAGGCAGCAACATATAATTGATTGAGCAGCATACATGTTATGTTAGCAATTTAGAAGGTTTTTTCAGTTCGAATTTTAACGCATAATTTTTTAATAGGGCGGCGGGGGCGAAAACAGGAGGAGGAGGAAAATGTATTAAAGTTAATTTTAAACATATTTAGCATTTTATTTCAATTTTTTGTTTTGTTTTGCTATAAACAAGTAAGGTAGATAGTATGTATGTATGACAAATTTATATTTGTATTTAAAATCGTACCCTCCATTTGGTTAATGACTGAGGTTATGCCTTGATTCACCATTCCAGTCTGCATCATTATCATGCCCACATCTGCAAAATTATTCATTAACATTTCAACTGGTGCTCATCTAATTTATATGTGATTTTCAAGTTAGAATTCATTGTTTTTTGTTTTTGTTTTTAATTTAAATTTAATTTAATTTGGGTTATTTAACTTAAGCTAAAACAAATGGTCAAATGTCAGTAACAATTGTGCTGAAAATACACCGATACACATACATAGAAAAAAAATTAATATAATATTTGCACATACAGTGTCTATCAGAACTATGGATGCCGGGGATTTTTAGGCTCATATTTATCATATACATACATAGTTAAGCACTTGATTGTTATTTTTATCAAACAATTCTTTCTCCTGAAGTATATCCTCGTATCTTTTAATATATGTATATTGTATGTACACTAATTATTTTACAAACTAAAAATTTAAAATACGTGTATGATTGCGAGATTATCTATAGAATACTTGATTACACCGATCGACAAAAACAAAATTTGTTCTTGGATTTCTGTTTTAATGCATAGATTCTGATGATAGATATCAACAAATGCCAAAATATCCATTCTTAGCAATTTTTTAAATTTTAGATTTATGAGAAAGTTTTGAAGTTAATTAAAACTTTGCTCAATTAACTACAACTTTTTAAATAATAAGTCAATTTTCTTCGGAATGGACACATTTTATTCATGGTCGATCAGACCTTAAGATTAAATCATAAAAATATAACAATTATGCATTTTAGATGTTTTTAGGATTTTATTTAAAAATTATTAAAATTAAAAAAATGTTTTTTTTTGCAATATTTTGTAATATATCTTTAAACCGCTGATGGGATGAAAAAAATTAAAAGAAGATGAAGGCTACTTAATTTAGAACATTTTAAAACTTTCCTGAGCCAATTCAGATAAATAGTTCCCTAGTTATGTCAAAGTATGCGGTTCAATCTCTCTTTTTTGTTAGCCTAAAGGGTGGTTTATTTCTGTGATATTGAAAAGTAGAGAGGTTTTGGCATAACTAGAAAACCATTTATCTGAATTAGTTTAAGAAATTTTAAATAATTCAAAGTTAAGTGACCTTCAACTTCTTATAATACCATTTTCCATCCGTTCAGCGGTTTCAACAACATCTTACAAAATATGCCAAACGAAACATATTTTTTGTAAAAGCCTCAAAATGCACAGTTATATATTTATGATTTTATCGTGAAGCCTGATTGCTCATGATTGCTATGAGTAAAACTGACGAAAGCAAAGTTTATAAGCTATGAATGGTTATTTTGTCGTTTTTGATATCTGGCATCAGAAACTATGCATTAAAACAGAAACCCAAGAAAAAATTTTGTTCGTCTCGACCGGCTTATTATTAAGTATATAGAAAAGTAGTGCAATAATCCGAAGATTTTATCCTGTACTTTATACAAATCATATTACACAATGAATTATCTTGTTGTTCATATTGTTTTGAAATACTGTCTTTCGACAATACCGCTTTATAAGTGTGCGAATTGTTATTGCAAGTGGTTAAAAATGGCACATGTATTTCCATTTTCCCACTGAGCTGTATTCAAACTGTGCTATACTCGTATGGTAGTTTTTTAGTACACTTGTCACACATAAACAGCTGATCAAACCAACCAGCTGTTCAGAACAAGTAAAGAATTTATATACAGTATGCCAAGAAAGTGTTTTTACATTACAAAAAATCTAACTTCTGATACAATATTTTAAAAAATTAAATTTTGTATTGTTTTTAAAAATATTTTCTTCCAATATTTGTAAAGAATTTAATTATTTTTTTAGCCAAAAACAACAACAAAAATGCATTTCCTCACAAAAGTGCCAAGAAAGTCTTTTTAAACTTTTCCTATCTAATTGAAGCTATTCTGCTGTCTAACGTATGGACTACATAATACAATTTAAAAATTTCAAATAAAACTAAAACAAAGTGTAGTTTTTTAACCTAAAAAAATCGAATTCAAAACATACTATTTCTTGACAGATGTTTTTAAAAACAAGAATTTGCATTTTTGTGGCATACTTAAAATTTACGAGTATGTAGGTGGAACGACCTTTTTTAGGAATGTGAAAATAGTACTTTTGAAATACATTGTAAGCCATCAGAAAAAAACTATATTTTATCAAAACTGGTTTCATTAGATATTGAGCTATAGGCAATCTTGCATACAGCGTTTGTGTTTAAAATACACTCCACAAATAAGTTTGCAATTAAACGGCAACATTGTTTATTCATACAATTTGTCTATTCATACAACAACTTATTTGTTATTCCAGCAAAATGTGAACAGTTTTTGATTTACAAGGCTCCTGCTGGGTAGTTTGTAGCTTGTGAAAAATATCTTCTTCTATAACATAACTATAATATAATTCTTGGTAATAATAATAAATACATTTTCAATAGTAACGCAAACTAAACACACTGTACAACAATTTCGAACTTTTTTCCAAAATAATGGTACAATGGTTTCTGGTAGAGGAAACCAAAAAAAGATATACATGTGCCTTTTGCCTGTTCGTGCAGCATATCGGTATATGAAACTATGACATCTGAGGTGTGAAGTATGTTCAGAAAATTTGTGGAAAACACTAAGTCCAATATGTTAGGGTAACATATTAACCCTCTAGCTCCCCCACATAACGGTAATTTTTGGCCCTATTTTTATAAATCGTAAAAAGCACCCCTAAATTTGGGAAGGCAGAATACACGGAAGCCAAAAAATTATCAGAAACACCAAAAAACAGTGAAATTCCAGTCAAAAACACCCTTTTGGAATAGTCGTGCAGCAATGTTATTCATACTATCCGGTGGCCGAAGCTTTAAATATAATTGAAAGAGTTGTTTAACTGGAATTTAATTGTTTTTTGGTGTTTATGTTATGTTTTGGGAGTTGGTGCGTTCTGAAATATAGAATAACATTTTATGGCAAATATTTCAATTTTTAACATTTATTTAAATAATTTAAAAAATTGCAGTTATGTGGGGACCTAGAGGGTTAGAAATATTTCATAAAAATATTGGCCTTAATCTTTTCCAGAAAGTGGCTGAGAGTACTTCATACCTCAGATATATAGACCACGTAGTTTCATATGCCGATATGCTGTACGAACAAGAAAATAGGGGAAACTTTAACCCCCGCTAAAATGAAGTTCCTATGTGATCTTTCAAAACGCCAATACACGTATATCTTTTTTTAGCCTCCTCTACGAGAATCCATTGTCAGAACCCCGTTATTGTTGTATATCTTTTTTTAGCCTCCTCTACGAGAATCCATTGTCATATCTACCATTAGGAATTTTTCTATAACACTATGCCTGTCAGACATGGCATAAATTCCAATTTTTATTTGGCTTCCATTTACAACAACAACGAATTTGAATTTGTTATTTCAACAGACACTTTCTTCCCGTATCTGCTGTGTCTATTCAAATAATTCTTTGAGTTTAGTTTTTAAATAAATTTAGGCTAAAACATCCTAAATCATATATACCACTGTATGCATAGTAAATAGTAACTGGTAACTAGTGAAGTGTTTTTTTTTTTGTTTTTTTTTTTTATTACATATTAGTATCAAAGCCATCGCGTGACGAGACGACATAGCAATTCTTTAAACATTACACAGAGACTTGTCTCGCCTTTTCAACGTTAATCCGGATTTTGATTAGTAAATTTCTGTGTTTATTTCTAACTACTCTAGATTTAAATTAATACGTACTTATGTATATATATTTAGATAATTTCATTTATTACTACTTGAATAAATTCGTTGTGATTTGTTAAAATGTTTATGTACAAGAATTGTTGGAGGCGCTCGGTATTGCTGGCTGTTGTGGATGGGTGGTTGTTGTATTGGTGAAGTGGGTTGGAGTGGGACACAATATGTAATTATCGAAGGGGGTTCGGGGTATAGATGTGGATAGATATTTACAACATTTATGTACACCTTTTTTGCGCGAACTCATGATTTGGGTGGCGGTGGAGTTCTTTGTGTGGGGACGGATAATGGATTTAACATCGATGCGAATTGATGGTATAACCTTCTCAAGAACTGTCTGAACTACAAGTGAACGAGGTACGTTAAATAACTCAACAAAACTAGGTAAAAATCTCTTAAATGTCTACGTGTTTCAAACAAATTGTTTTTATATACACAAAAGTTTCGAGGATATCCGATCGAGGATGTCTCTTGATCGATTGTTGTTTAATTTTTATCAGTGTAGTTGTATTCAAATGTGATCAATGCCTACAAAGTTTGAACAGTTTGAACAGTGTGACAAAATACGAATACGAACGTTTACTTAATATAATATATTAATATGGGTATTATTTTCTTCTTCTTATGGTTATTCTTAAGTTCCATTACAACGGCTCCAATGGTCTACGGGAGGAGAAGGAGTACGAACGAGTACAATTATGTATACATATTCGAATATTTGTTATTACATATTTTATACAATTGTGATTTTGCGAAAACATCCATAGATATACTGTAGTTTGGATTTAATGGATATTTAATGGGCGTATATATGTTTAGATATATATATATATATATGTAGGTATATATTGTATATACATATATATTGGAGTATATTTAATTGGTGCCAGTCAAATTGATTCCATGCACTCTTTAAATACACCGCTCTTCAAAGAAACGATTCAATTTCCAAAGACATTGACTGAGAGGAAAACAGAGAGAGTGTGTGAGAGATATAGAGTAAGTACGTACGCATAAATATTAAGAGAGAATTTATTTATATAAAAATAAATTAAATTAAAGAAAATTCATTTCAATCTGGTATTGTTTTTTTGGTTCGGTGCATTAAATGAAAACAAATTCGAGAGGTTTTCTTTTTTTTCTCAAATAATTTTGAACTGTTGTGTGTGTTGCTAATTTCAGAAATAAATTATAATTACAGCGTGTTTAGAAAAAAATTTAAATTTTGATTAACAAAATATGATAAAGGGAGAAATATAATAGAATTTGATTTTTGCAAAGCAAAAGTTTTTATTGCGAATTAAATTTATTGATTTGGGTACGAATAATCATTGTATAACATAGTTAAGAAAAATAATGTACAAAAATTACAGGCTTCATTACAAATTGCAGAAACGAAAGATCAAAAAGAGAAAATCGGAATTAAATGAATTTAAAAAAAAATTTTTGGAACCGAGAACACTTTTTGTGTTAAACTACTCGCATATGGAAGAGTTGTAAAACAAATTAAGAATTAGAGGTTATTAAAATAAACAACAAAGAACATTAACCATCCTAATGGGAATCGACGAGTCTATACTTCAAGGTAGTAATGTGTATCCATTGGATATGGTCCAGATGAAACTTCCACCAAGTTTAGTCCTATTGGTTAGTAGTTATGACACTAAATTTCAACGATGTCGGTTAAGGACTGTCCGAGTTGGAGGATTTGAATATTGGCATTTTGGTCAAACCGTCATTTTTCCCATTCATATAACTTATTACCTTTAGTATTTAGAATATGTTGCCCAAAATGTTTTTCATTGCTTTTTCTTCAATCTTCTTTAAAAATAAAAAAAATAAATAATTTTTTTTTGACGAATTTGAGACTTGTTTTGAAATTTTTGTAAAACTACATATTTTATTTTTGTTTAAACGGAAGCTTAGGTCATTTCCTTTAAGAGCTTTATGATGTATTAGTGGAATAGGAATTGTATATCTATCAAAATAAAGATAAAACATCTACAAAAAATAGTGATTAAAACTCATATGTTATCATAACTCGAGAACTATTTATCCTAAAAATGTTCAGGAAAACTTTAAATAATACTAAATTAAGTAGTCTTCATCTTCTTTTAATATCATTTGTTCATCCCATCAGCGGTTTCAAAGATATTGTTTAACCGCGTTAAACAAATTACGTTTTAGTCCTAATTATAAGAAAACAAGAAAGAAAGTTCAGTTGGGTAAATCTACTTATGAATCCCCTCACCTTGAGTCCCAAAAAAATATAAATAAAATACGTACTGGTATTAAAGTTATAAGCTGTTAACTGTTGGTGGAAAATGGTCCATTTGTGTGGGAGGTACCAAAAGGGGCATGGCAACCTTACCCATTTTTCTCGAGGTGATAGCTGCTAATAAACTAATACTATGTTTGGAATTTCAGAAGATTCGAGTAAGTAGTAAAGAAGTAAATAAAGAATCATTATTTCACTAAATATTAACCCTTTGTGGGGAGGTGCTGGAAGGAGTGGACCAATATGGCCCATCCTTGAATTTAGCCGGAGATAGAGAAAAATATTAGCGCATACCAAATTTGAAGTCAATAAGTTACGACTTTAGTGAAATATTGATTACACAGTGCGACAGTCCAAAAACCAGAAACCGCGATACTATTTTTCTTGTTCCTACTGCTTCAAACAAACAAAATATACATCGTTCGAAAGGTCTAATTCTCTTCTTTCTAAATTCTTTTAGAGATTGGAAATATAATAATTAACAAAGTTATAGGCGCTCAAGTGAAAAAAGGCAAGAATATCGGTGTTTTACATAGTATTAGTTTATTGGTCGCTACCATCTTGAGAAAAATGGACGAATTTGAAACGTCGCTTTTGGTACCTCATTTCGGTAGTGTGATTTTATGTTATTTAACATAATGTTATGCTACATTGGTATTTTTTATAACATCTGGGGTTGGTAGATCCGCTAAATTAGCTGCAACTTTTTAAATTATGCATAGATTTTATTCAGAATGGTCTCATTTTATTCATGACCGATCAGACTTTACGATAAAATAATAAAAATATGTAATTTTTTTTAATTTTCTCAAAAAGTGTAATTGCTAAGTAGCCTTCAGCTTCATGATATTAAATGAAGCTGAAGGCTACTTAGCATAGGATTATTAAAAGCTTTCCTGAACCAAACACTATTTTTTTAGATGTTTATCTTTGAATATACAAGTCCCATCTCACAAATATATTTTAAAGCTCTTAAAGAAATGGCCTAAGTTTTCGTTAAAGCAAAAATATAAAAAATATGTGTTTTTACAAAAATACCAAAACAAGTTTAAAATTCGCAAAAAATATATTTTTGTGTTTTTTATAAAGATTGAATAAACACCTATGGAGAACATCTTAGGCAACATTTTCTAAATGTCATTGGTAATTAGGTATATGAATGGGGGAAAAAGTACCGTTTGACTAAAATGTCGTTAATCAACACCCTCCAACTCGGACAGTCCTTAACCGATTTAGTTGACATTTTGTGTCATAACTACTGTCCAACAAGACTAAACTTATTGCAAGTTTCATCCCGATATCTAATTTACTCAAGCTACTTTAAATACCTATGCGTAGGAGATCCAGCGGAAGACTTTCACTGTGTTCTTTCTTACTACGAGGATATTTTATTTAATTTACTATAATTGTTTTTGGTTTATTTCCACAGATAATTGTGGAATTGTTAGTTTATTTACACTGGGGAATGTCAAAAATAACGTGAATAGACAAAAAGATTACCGCCAGAGTAATTTAGGGATAAAGTTTATGGGTCTCGTACGATTAATATTAGTAGACATATAATTCCTTTTATAAAATATTTTACTACATGAATATTTGTGGTAAATTTTCAGGTCCTAAAACGCTCGTAGGGTGAGAGAAAATAATTCAGAATATTTCTTTTTGAATTTAATAATTTGATAAAAATATGATAGTCTGTTTTGTAAACAAAATATAGGAAACTGGTGGGAATGTGCATATTGACCCGAATGTTTTAAAAACATATGCCTTTCTGCCAATAAAACGTAACAGTAACCTAGCACTGTTCATTGGAATAAAACCGTAAAATTAAATATACATATTTGCTGAATCAGCTGCAGCTGTTCAAAAGTCCCCAATTTTCCTATTTGCTAAACTCTTCCACATATTTAAGTAAAACTCAAGTAATTTTTGCGTGTTCTCTTCATTTAATAACGAATGATGAGAATTAGGGAAAAGAAGTGAAATCAACTAAAGATGCTCAGTGCACAAAACATATTTACAGACTTTCAAACATTTTGGAATCGGGAATTATTTGAAAGTCGCACTTTGGAAGTTTCCACAACTCATAAATTAAGTATCAACAGAATATAAGTCACCACAATAAAATCAAATAAAAATTTATTTTTTAGAATTGAATTTAACTTTTAAGTGGAGTTGGTGGGGGTTTATACACAAAAAACAGGAGACAACAATATCGAGAAGGATTAAACGCAAAGCAATATATGTATAAATCATAGGAAACAAAATGTGTAAGTAAAGGAAAGGATTAAAACCACATACACACAACCAAAATTATACAAGTATAAAAGCACTGAAGTGCATTAGTAGTAGAGTAGTATAAACAGAAATTGATTATTTTATTAATTGTTTATTGATTAATTGTTTGTCAGAACGGGGGGTTGGTTTTGGTGATGGTGGTGGTTGGTATTGGTAGTGGGTTTTCTTTTTTTTTTTTGTTTTGGTAAAATAGGTTACAAAACTAAACATTGAATTTGTTAAAAAGGAGGTTAGTCATTTCAAACAAAACAGTTTTTAAAATTTGAGCTTAGTTGGAGTTTATTGCTAAGAGCGATTTACCTAAATCATCAAACTTGTTCCTGGGCTGTACTGCCACTGTTTGGTAAAGAGTTTTGGTTTTGGAAATTCATTTGTGATTCGAGTTTGTTCAGGTTTGGTTTGTTTTTAAAGAATAGAATTCGATTAGATGGTACAATTAGGTGTTTCAAATGGTGTTTTTCAACATTATTATTATTATGTTTGATATTGTTGTAGGATAGTTGATAGATAACGAGATACGCGACAGATAACGTACGAAGAAGTTGTGATTTTTTAAATTTTTGGTTTAATTGATCGATTGATTTGATGTTAGGAGTTAAGGCCACGCCAACATGTTACGAGTAGTAGTAGTAGTAGTTGTATATAATAAGACAATATAAAAATTTGTAAAAAAAATTATAAAAAATGTATACCTTATTGTAGAAAACCTTAATTCATATGTATATAGGTATATAAATATAGGATTATGTATATAAAATGTTCTGGTCATTCTTCGTTTGTTTGTCATAAGTTTTCAAGTTCTTAGATTAGAAGAAATTCCGTTAAAATTCATTATATGATTTGTAATTAAAAAAAACCGAACATAAATAAGATCTTAAAAACTAATAATAACCAAAAGAAAATTCGTACGTGAAATAGAGCACTAGTACCGGTTTTTCGTATTTGTCGAATAGTATAGAAACATGTATACTTACAGTTTTTACATTTACACTTCTTGATCAAAGTCTCGTCTTTGATGTCTTCATGACAGGCCTTGCAATAGAACCAAGCTCTGCAAATAGAGGGAAAATAAAAAACGCGGATGTGAATACGAGTATGTAATTCAGATTAATCGCTGTATTCTGTGTATTCTCTTTCTGCGGAAGACAAAGTTTATGTTCAACTTTTTGATCGAGCTTTAAGAACATAAGGTAATGTGTTATCAGACCAGACCCCAATATATGTTTACATTATCGGGAATTTTTTGCAGGTCACGAATATGAAGCAATCTTTACGAAAATTGTTACAGACATATTAATTGGAATTTTAACCCTCTAGCTACCCCACATAACGATAATGTATAGCACTATTTTAACAAATCGTGAAAAACTGCCTTAAAATGGGGAGGGCGACGATGAAATGTTCTACAAAATTAGATAAAAGTTTGGGTAAACAACTTCACGGTATATATGAAAGAAAATATATTTGAAAACAACATTTTTAAATAATATATATTTGTAAACAAATACATTTTGTTTGGAACGCATATATTAATATTAATAGAATTGTATAGCGTCCCTATAATTCTAAAAGGGCATATTGAGTATATAATTTTTGTAGAATAAACTTCTCTGTCTGAGTCTGAAAATATTTTAATATTTTTCGTAGAACATTTTAATACTAAGTAGTTTTTTGAAAGTAGTTTTTTGATTTTTTCGAAAAAAGGGGCCAAAGTGACCCGTTAAGATGGGAGTGAGAGGGTTAAAATCTTCCACAAAAATGATCCTCATAAAATTCCACTATATAACTTTGACAATAAGAATTCTCTGAGACATAAACTTATGGGATTTTTTCATTTAGTATAATGAACCCTTCGACCAAAAAATTAAAACTTTGACTCACTGTAAAACAAAACTCAGGCCAGCTTTTCCATAAGTTTATTCTATAAAAAGATCTACTCAACATGCCCTTTCAAAATTATAGGGTCGCTACTCTGTTCCAAAAATGCAGTTGGACAGTGATATTAGAACCATATACATATATTTGCGAACTGACTTTGGCAAATAAAATATGTATTTATACAAAGTTATTGTTTAGGCATGGGGATATCCAGGGGAACTGCAAAGCCTATGAACTTACTAGGAAAGGGACGATATTACAAATTCTCGAAGAATTTGCATATATTGGTGCGCCACTATCCACGTGCAAACTTTGGCTTAGGCAAGAGGCAATCAGGCAGTCCAACGAAAGATGGACAGAAATCGGCAGCTGCGGGGTAGCTAGACAAATCTGGCCAAGGTATGACCTGAGAAGATCAAAATATCTCCTCGCACTAGAGAGGCAAAGATTGTCTACGTTAGTATCAGTTCTGACGGGACACTGCTTGATCGGCGAACACGGCAAAATATTGGGTATTGACTCTAATGACTTCTGCAGAAGCTGTGGAGATGAGGAAGAAGTGGAGAGCATTGAGCACTTGCTATGCGACTGCCCCACTCTGAGTAAACGACGACTGGACATACAGGGGTCGGCCTTTCTAGGCAGCCTAAAAGATCTTTCCAGTACCGATATTCATACTATCGATAAATTTGTATATCAAACAGGTTGATTTCGATGAGGGGCATTTCAGCCCGTGGTAACACTAGGGACCTAAACTGGTCTATGTGAGCTTGTATTAAAAAAAATACGGCTGCCACATAACCTAAACCTATTGTTTAGGATGGTTTCCAAATATATTTTATTTAAAAAAGATTTTTTAAATTTGTCAAATAATATATACGAGTATTTAATGTGTATCCTAAACGTATATATGTCTCAAGCTGAATATGTTTGGGGCAATATACTACAGAAGCTATTTTTTTCAGCGTGCACAGGAACAAATTTAACTAACTTTAAAGACAGTGGCAATGATAAATAATCTTTAAAGTAAGAACATTCCACACTTAATATTAAGATACTTTAATAAAAATGAAGCCGAGTTTCTTATCTTTAATTTAAGTAGGAAATGTACTAACTTTAAAGCCAACTTATCATTGGCTCGAAATCATTGCCGCCGTCTTTAACATTTTGTATTGTTTTGAATACAATTCTCATTACATCGAGAAATTGTATATAATATAAAATAAAACACACATAAAAACCACTGTTTCGAAATATTGAAATTGCATACATTACCTTTTGACTTCGTCAGCACTTTGTGCTATGAAAAATCCTTGAGTATTTGCCTGAATCTTAGCACCTCGTGGATTGATGGAGATTTTGCTGTCAGCGCCATCTTCATTTCCCTTGATTTCAATGGCCAACAATAGCAGTTTCAGTTTGGAGAAACACAGTCTAGATTTGAATAAAACACATAAACGGAAGCGCGTAAAAGAAAGTAATAATGTTAATGGAGACGTTTTATACACTTCAAAATCAAAAGCAGATATCAGATCACTTAATTTAAAAATGTTAATACTGAGTATATTGTATAATGAGTAAACATATTTTTGATATACTACATAGATAAACATGCAACTACAGATAAGCATTACAGTGCAAAATAAGTAAAGAAATCAAATGAAAATGTTAAGCAGAAAAATATAAATAAAATTTAATTGAAAAGAAAAGGAGAAATCAAGCTCACAAAATGTACTCAAACGAATTCTACATACGAGCATACGAGTATTTACAAAAAACAGTAAATATCCGTTACAAGACAAAGATAAAGGTGGAGAGAGAAAGATTGAGAGAGAGAGAGAGAGACAGATACAGATACACATACAGAGGAATGGGAAATATATGTCTGTTTTAGGATTGACTTGGATTGAGTGTTTTTGTTTCTACATGTTGTTGTGGTGTTGCAGTTCCAAAGGAGTTGTTGCAATTGGGAATCATTTAAAAACATGCGTTCGGGTACTTTGAGTGGTTGAGAGGAACTTCAAAGGTGTTTTGGTTGCTGTTATTGTTGTTGTTGTTTAGTTCAATAAACTTTATCAATGCAATAAATCGCTAAGAAACACTTTGTTAAATTCAATGCATTACTCTAAGTAAGACGTTCACAAAAAAAAATGATCGGTGTTAGATATTTGGAGAGTTGAATTAAAAAAATATGCATTCCATTTTGTTTTTGCGTTTTCTCTTTTTGCTAAGGAACAAAAGTTTAAGTTTAAAACAAATCATTCATTTTTGTTTAAATAAAGTTTTCTTTTCATAATTCGGTGTTATTAGATGCTTAGATGTTTTTGATGTTTTAGTTTGTTATTACTATTATTGGTGGGGGTAAATATTGAATATAAATATTTACACTAAATTGTTATTTACGGAAGAAAACTCGTCTAAAGACCTTTTCACAGTGTCTGATTATGTGAAATATTTAAGTAACTCATTGTTGTACGAAGCTTTCGGTTAGGGTTCTCATAAACACAAATTATTGGGAGGACAAATTGCCACAAATGGAGCCTGCAGCATAACTGAGTTGAAGGAATGCTTCTCTCTCTATTACTGCATCATAGTTTTGATACAACGGAGTTCAAACTCAGTAGTGTTGAACTGATTCAGATTTTTTTCGTTTGTAGTTTGCAGAGACGAATTTACGAAAGAAAAACAAAAAACTATAATAATAATAATAATAGAATCCAGTACATTCATTTTAACATGTAATTGGTAAAAGTATAATTTCATTGATCCTAAAACCCAGCAAATTTATAGGCAAGGACATTCTGTCGCGCATCATAAAACCTTGTTTGGGCGAAACAATTTTAATCTTCATTTCTGTGAAGATTTTTCTCTCTAGGCATGTTGAAGAGCTCAACAATAAATTGTCGCAAATTCTTGCAAGTTTGTAGTGAAACTTTTCATTTACTCTAAAAACCAATAATACAAGTGTCAGAGAGATAAAGAGATAGAGAGAGAGATGTATGTAACAGTTTGAAGACAGAGAGATTACTAGTTATTACCAGTGTTGCCATTTTGGTGCTAAACGCATTGTTTATGTTGATTTTCGGATAGAAAGGCCTGGGAGAATGATCCAGCATTAAAAAACATGGTTTAACTTTGCCAAATATCCCACTGAAGCCTTTTGTTTTGCTGTGTAACTGAAGTGTTTGTGCGACATAGCGATTTGGTGCGTCATAGCCAAACAAAAAAGCATGAGCAGGATGTAAAAGTTATTTCTAAATTGTCTCTACCAGCAATAACTTTTCAACCTGGTGAGGTCACTTTCGAACAGAAAGTGATTACGTTTATACCCTGCCGCCCATACGTCATTTTCAAGCATAGGCCACTTGGTAGATATATGTTTGGAGTCTATTGTTATAAGCAATAGTTATATAAACGGATTATTATCTATTTTTATATTATTTTTATTATTTAATTAAAATGATTTTATTACAATTCTAACAATTCTTTAATATTAAATGGTTTAATAAATACAAAATGTTTTTACAGTGCTTTGACGCCTTTTACAACCCATAATCGGAATTTTAACAATTAAAAAACATTTCATTTTATAAAATCTGTTACTAAAGTTATATTAAAAAATTCTGAGAGAACATAAGGAGAAATTGGGATTCCTATGATGCTTTTGCGCTTTTTGCACCAATTTTTCGCGCGTTTGGACGTCCAAGAAATGGCAACACTGGTTATTGCTGAAGAAATGTTTAATGTTTGGAGATTTAAATTTAGTGCGATTTTGTGTAAATCGCCAGCAATTTCTACACCTATCGTCTAAAACTGTAAGTCGGCCAATACCAATACCTTCATAGTCCTTAGTCAAATAGTATATTCTTATCGAGTTATATGTACGTACATGTTTTTAATCAGACACTGTGCAAATGGACCTAAGTTAATTAAGTGTAAGTATGTTTTGTTGCGATTTTGAGAACATATTCTTGTATGAGGATGTTTTTTATGTATTTATGTATGTAGGTAGGGTAGGTATGCATATATAAGTAGTAAAGTAAGTAAGGTAGTAAGTATGTAAGGTATACGTATAGAGAAATAATATGATATGAACAAATCATCTCTAGGGTCTTACTCGCTGGCTTGTGGGAATGTCATGCCGGTAAATGAAGGTGATAGGGTTTCGGTATACATCTCACACCCTGTACCTTGAAGATAATCATTTTGCCAGGCCTGAGTATCTGGAGACTGAAAGTTAAATATACAAAGTTTTGTATGATTATGATTTTTGTTTAGGTTTCAAGGTGAATGGTTGGTTTGGTTGGTTGGTTACAAGCTTTTTCTGTTTTTTTCTTTTTTTGTAATTATTGATTGTAAATGTTTTCTTGTATTTTATAAGGATTAAATGAGTTGCGATTAGTATCGATTATGGGGGGAAGGGTTGTAAATGTGTTCTTTCTATTCTTGGTTTCAAATGTGATTTTCAAGATGACGAAAAAATGATTGTGGCAGGTCTTTGATTGTGGCCATCGTTTCTAAATGGGCAGGTCACGGGAACGCAAGATAGACAGATAGATAGAAAGATATATATATGTAGATAGACAAAGCTAGAGAAGGTATTCATTAGTCGCCGTTGTATTTGTTGGTGCTTTGAACAAACAACCATTTTTGGGGGCGGGGGTGGGCATTTCCAAATGGGTGCATCATCATCCTCATGTGGTTGTTGGTTTTTGTTGTCTTAGGATTTTGGCTTGGAAACCATGCTAAACCAGTCTACTATCACACTTTTGCTTCTTGAATTGGCATGTTTGTATTTTTTTTTAATTTCGAGTTTGTGATAAACTTTTGGTTTGGCAACAAAAATTCTGTACACTTGCAATAATAACTTAACACAAAAATTGGCATTTTGAAAAGCTTTGAGCTTAATTAATTGGTTTGTTTTCGCTGTAGCCTTAAATTACTATAGCACTATCCTTATGTGTCACATTGTATGTGTGTTGTTTTCTTATGTGTGTCTGTATGTATTTATAGAAAATGTAATGTTCTTATAACTTGCTAGATTATATTGTACGTTGTACATACATAGATAGATACATATGTATATAGTTTTATTTAAAAAATAGTTTATGTACATACATTAGATATGTGGATGTCATATTTATGAAAGCCGCGCAGCATTGGTCAGTACGATTATTTATATATGTATGTATGTAGATTTTAAAAGATTTTTATATCTTTAAAATATTTAAAGATACAATGTCTATTTTTCCTAAATTGCCCATTATGTTGGCTATGTAATATAAACCCAATAAGTTTATACTAAGCGATATTTAAATGAGTCATATTTTCTGTGGAGTAAAACAGCAATTATGTAAATAATGTTCCTCAGAGTGAAAAAAGTTTATTTTTAGTCGATTTGTTGGAAATTTATTCCAAATGTAGGAAGGAAGGAACACTTAATGCCGGACCGGGTCGACTATATAAGAACGATGCCGATAAAAGTGACTTCAACAATGTAAGGAAACTAACTTGGAATTGGGCCTCGACAAATACATGTGGGGACAATCTTCAGTAGAGATCATTCACTATTTCACAATTTCATAAAGATTCGATCAAACTTGCGAGCTTTACTTGTGTAGACAGACGGACAGATGCATTAAGTCAACTTTCATTCATATGACACCCTTACCTCAGCACATACATACATATTCATACGAGGCCGATATGATGAGTCAGAGTGTGCCACAGATACGATATTCTTAATTTTAGCCAATTAATTGTTTTTGCATCTTTGTACTTGTATAGTCCGCTAAAAGATAAATAATTAGCAATAATTAGAGAATGAAGATGATATAAAAGCAATACACAATGAGTTATCCCTAGACACATTTTCCTCACTTATCATACCGCCCTCGACTAATAAAACAAAAAATATATATATTTTGTACATTAATATAATAGGAGAACATGTAGTAAAGTTTGTATGGTATAGGTAACAGTAGTAGTAATAGAGTTAACGATTTGTATATTATAATAACAATAATAATAATATGTATATAAACAATAAAACTAAAAATGGTAATAATTATAACAATAACGATAAGAAACAAATACATAAAGAAAAGAATTATTTTTCTTATTTATTTATTTTTTTCATATATTTTTTTTTTGGTTTTGGAGCTGTACGATTATAATAAAAAGCTGTTTCACAACATCGAAGGCAATCAATTTTGGTTTTAACACATTTATGAAGGAACAAATAGTTGATATGTATTTGAAATAGACAAATATATTTTCAATATTTTTTTTGGCAATAAATACAACAATACGAGTAGTATCTTTTGATGTTGGCTTGTTTGTTTTGGGTATACAAAACACATTTTGGGAATTGTACAATAAATGAAGTCAACTCGTAGCCTAGTTTTTGAGTTTGCAATAGAATTAGATTTGCTGTCGGTTTTTTATTTTGTAGGGCGCGATTTGCCAGTTGAAATCATTTCAAGATAAGAATTATATTTTTTTTATTTTTATGCATTCTCAAAGTTGTAGGACTGAGACATTAGTTTTCGTTTCGCTTTTTTTGCGGTAATATTTTTTCCATACTGCTATTCGATTGAAATTTGGAAGTCCTTTTAATATGAAGAACTACCAAAAATGTCATATTATAAATCCTTATAATCTCTCTCTTAGGACATATTCCATGTGACACTCGCCGACGAATGAAGAAATGCCCTAAAGTTATATGAGAACGTGATTTACAAATACTCGTACTTAGAGTAGTAAACCATTAAAACTCACAGCATAGTTAGAGGTGAATATTTTGAATGGGTTAGAATTTCTAACCTATGAAATTTATTTTTGCCTAAAAAATTTATAAAAAGTTGCGAAATGGAAAAATAAGATTCCGCCATCACTTAATTTTTGAAAAAAATTTAAAAATTTTATAAAGATTTAATATTTTAAAAAATTTTAAAAATGCATTTTTGTTTTTATAAAATTTGTTATTGCTCTTGAATAACTGAACCGATTTGTATGAAGTTTACGTCATTTACGTTAAAAATTTCATTTTTCAAAAACTAAATTACAGCTATGTTTTATTTAGCAACTTTTTATAGTTATAGTTTTTTAAAGGAAAAATAAATTTCATGGGTTTATATCAGAACTTTCAATCTGATAAGAAAGTCCGATTTCGATAAAATTTTATATCGAAATTTAAGTCGATGTTGTAAACGATAAATCGTATGCTTTCAATTTATATAGCACGCGTACATGTTCACTAAATTAGCAAAGAAAGAAACTTTGATATTTTGTCTATAGTCGGGAAAGCCAAAGAAAATAAAGCTATAAAGAAAGTCCGTCCAGTAGCTAGAAGTCTATCAGTGAACGAACAAATAGAAATTTGATTTCAACGAGTGATTTGTTTGCGTATTTTAAGACCGATTTTCTAGATTTTTTTGTAATTATCACATTTAGAAAATTAATATCGATCGTTAAGTACAAAACAAATCAAAAAAGACTCAAGGAAACCTTTTTTGTTGCGTTTGAAAATCTTTTCTTTTCGTTAGTAACTCACGCAAATGTAAACAAAGTCACGACGGAACATCTGTATAATTGAGAGTCTGTGGGGAAATCAGTTCACTGTTGTGATTAGTTTATTGAGGTTCGTTTCGCACAGAGGATTACCTTGTTTAGTGACAAGACCAGGGTGTGCACAATCGTAAGAAGAGCGATAAAACAAATGGGTTCAATACGTCAAAGGAGAGTCGTTTCCCTGCAGCTAAAATCACTTCTAGTTGCGTATTGAACCAGTCATAAGCTAGTTGTAATGTGACCTTGCAAACCCATTCGCATCGCTGCCAACAAAAACCATTATTTGCAGATCGACCCGTTCGTCTCTCTGCCGTCAGCAGCAGAGAAATAAGCTCTCTTAAAATAACGATTGAACTGCTTTACGAGCAAGTACTTGCTTGGTGGTGGCAGAGTAAATGTTTCTCTCTTCCACCACCATTCTCTTGTACTCTCTTATTCTCAAACATATATATATATATATGTAAATATAACTGAACTAGATATTAACTAGTACTGAATTGTAAACAAATGAACTAGTTGGGTGCCTATGACAAGCCAATGTCAAAATCGATAGTTCGTTATATGAAATAGGACAGATATGTTACTAGTTTGAAGTAAAAAGCAACTAGTATATTTCTATATACAAACTAGTCATTTTGGCTACAGGGTTGCTTATTACTATCCTGTTGCCAATATTCAAATGGCCGTTTGTAATTGGGCGCTTTACTAAAACCAACACTCAAAAACTTTGCATTTAAGTTGACTCGAAAACTAATAAATATTTAACCGAAAAAAATAAATAACTTAAGCTTACGTTTACAAATTAAGAACTCAAAAGGAGAAAAAATAAATACATGAGACATACGACAAACCAAAAAAAAATGAAAACGGATTAACATGGAATTCAAATTCGAACACTGTGTATTTTTGTAGTGTATTTAATGTAATTTCCATAGACATACAAGTGTATTAAGATGTTGTTGTTGTTTTTTATTCTTAATTTAAATGGCTTTTTATTTTTTTTTATGTTTGTTTCTTTTAGAAACAACTGCCTGCATTTGTTGTAAACTTACTCAGTGGCCTGAGCAAATGGTATCCCGATAAATGTCGGACTCAAGGTCTCTGTGTACATTTCCATGCCTGTGCCACGCAGATAATCATTTGTCCAAGACTGCATGTCTGGCGACTGTAGCAAATCAATCAAATCAGTATAGGTTTTAATCAATCAATTGTTATTTTATGTTGTTACGAGTAAGTATATGCGAAGGAGTAGTTGTAGAATGTAGAATTATGATTGTCGAATAGTAATATATGTAATAGATAATAGTACGAGTAGAAGTATGTTATGTACGAGTATCAACAAGAGAATGGACAACAAGAGTTCTGTGAGAAGAACACTTTCGAAAAGAGATCATCTGCTGCACAGAAAGTACTAAAAGTGGGGCTTGATTGACAGTCCGTTTGTTGACACTGTGCTCAGATGTTTGTGGTGGTTTTTAGTGGTGGTTGTGGTGGTGGTACGTACTGCTAGGGATTCAGTTTAGTCGACGAATACAATAAGAAAAGAACACAAGATGGTTCAGTTAGTAATGGTGCAGGCAAACTTACCGTCTTAAAGGAACGCATAGCAAACAGATTGGCCATCATGGTGGAGAATCCGGGCGCCAAGCAACTTTGTGCGATAAAACCCAGCTTCAGCTCAGCCAGACAAATGACGTCGTCGCCCTGCTTCCAATCCCACGAAGGAATATTTAGTAAATAGGCCTACAAATGGA
Source organism: Eudasyphora cyanicolor (assembly GCA_963930755.1). Classification (NCBI taxonomy): domain Eukaryota; kingdom Metazoa; phylum Arthropoda; class Insecta; order Diptera; family Muscidae; genus Eudasyphora; species Eudasyphora cyanicolor. The sequence goes on from OZ005734.1 coordinate 357,615,980, forward strand.
TGTCAGAATTATATATAAACATGGTACATTGGACGTAAAAATTGAACATTAACAACATCAAAAGCCGGTTACGGAACAACTCAACAACTTCCCGGGGAAGTCGTCATTTTCTACTGGAAGGATCAATGGCGCATTGTAACAACGAGTATTAGGTGGATATGTGGTATTGAGCTTTAGGAGATTCTCTATTGAAAACTGAGATCGATCTGAGACGATCGGATGACAATATGGTTTCAAAATACTTGGCCAAAAAGTGGGCACACACTCGTCTTGGCGATTGTGTGAGCGATCTATCGATCGAGCGTTCGTTTGTTCATTCGTTTGGCAAACGGACTATTTCGGACATACATACGAGTAGTTAGAACAACAACAAAGGATGACAACACATATAGCATACGAGGTATAACAGTTTTACACAGATTTTTATTGTATAAACGATCGTCACACACGTCAGTGCGCATGTGATCGTACTCAATATCCACTTCCGGTATACATGCATACGTTTTTTAAGAGAGTGCGTGTGTTATTTTATTTTTATCTTTCTTGTTTTTGGTTAGTCTAGCAATAGATTTAGAGAATTTAAAACCAATATTATTACCTTATTGTGATATTGCATTAATTGTATAATAACTCTTATATCATCACTATAATTTTTGATAGAAATGACGCGCATTATATTGGCAGCATCTTCCGCATCTGGATCCTGACAATATTTATTTGCCAGCACTAAACAGGCATCAGCTTCGTGGACCTTAATAATAGTATTATAGAAGAATATAATAAAGTTATTATACATTTAAGTAGGTCGCTGTCATTTTATTTCGTATTATTTTTTTCGTTTTTTTTTTGTTTGTTTAGTTTTCTTTAATTTATTAACAATTTGATTAGGGATTTAATTGAATGGTAGTGGTATGATTTTTCTCTTCTTTTTTCATTGAGGGGGATTTTTGAAATGAATATTTTATGTCACAATTTTGAACATTTAGATTGGTACGAATTTTAGTATGTTTTCTTTTTGGGACAAAGTTCTTATGCAACTTGACATGACACGACATGACATGACTTGACATGTATGTATGTATAAATGTATGTACGAATAGTAAGTATGTAGGGTGACACAGAGTCAACAATTGAAAGCCCATTTAGTATGTAGTATGACTGAAGGAAGCTTTTATTTATATGCAAACAATATGGACAAACATAAACATAAATTGAACGCAAAAAATTCGATAAACATAAAATTCTTCAATTTATAAACATGTAATTAAGTAAGTAAGTAATTATTATGTGCTTTTGGTTAGAAAATCAAAGTACATACATATGTACTATTTACAAAAAATAATCTCTAGCTTAAATTAGACAAACAAAATCATGCAGTGTAATTAATGTTTTATTGCAATTAGTTATTTTGCTAAAAAAAATACATTGTTTTGTAAATTGGTGTGTTTTAAGGCTGTAGTGAACGTGATTTTCGATGCAGTGCTCAATATCAGGTCAAATTTAAATAATCTATTAAGATATGTATGTACACTAAAATATAATCGCTGAAACTTCATACTTATATATTAGAAAGAGGTTTACTTTCGGTGGAATTCTTTGAAATGTCGAGTATGTATTTAACTATGAAACATATGTAATTTAGGTGCAAATAAACTAGTATTTTTATCTGAAATATCCAAATATGCTTAATAAACAAATTGTGTACGAAAGTGCAATTATTTTAAACGCTATTTACCTTTGACACATTAAGTTACTTTTATTTATATGTACGTGTAATAACTCCGTATGCTTTTTTTCGTTAAGCCCATCCCCGCTATTACATAGATATTTCATAATAGAGGTGACAGCAATATTTGTTTTATGTGTGGACAATGACAGATTCCATATGTGTTTCTGAAAGTCAACATTTTATAGTGGGAAGTGGGCTTAATTATTTGTCAACGTAAAAATTTTGTTTGGGCAAAAGTTATATTAAACTCAGGGTAATGTATATGGAGTTCCAGCGATTTATTTGACTATTTTATACATATACATTCGAAGTGTTTTTTACACACTGTTTCCCCTGCGATAAAAATGGAGATGTAAGTAAACTATGCATGTGTCTGATTAAAAATTCTTCTACACTGTGTGTTTTTCAAATATTCTCATTCCCACGAATTATATCAAAAATACATATCATCTGAAACGAAAAAGGCCGAATAAGCCAAATAATCCAAAATTGAGAGGCAATTGTTCATTGTTTTAAAATACACATCCTGTCCAATTTTTAGCGCACTGCTAGAAATAATAGCGAATTTATTAAAGAAATTCAAAAGGGCCTAACAACATATCAACACACAATTTTCAAAAAAGTTATAAATCATGTTTATGTAAACTAATACATACACTATTATGTTTGGGTTTTATGCTGATAACCCCGTTTTTCTAGCGATGTAATTTTTCAGCTTATTTGAGAAGTAATCTCTTGAAAAATTGTAAAATATGGATGATTGGCCCTTTTTCGAATTTAATGACGATATGTAAACAATTGTCAGGCTGAACTAATTGTTGCATAGCACGATGAAGTTCAACATTTGATTTTCTCTAGAAATCCTAAAATTATTCGGAGGTGGAATATGAAAAGGTTTACTTAGGTTAAAGTGGCAATACTTTCAAGCCAAAGAAAATAATCTTCAAAATAAGTGTGGATTGATTGTATTCCGCAGTTGGGAAATAAAAATAAATCACATAAAGTGTAGTCACTTCAATTCTCATTATAAGAATTTCTTGAATTTAAGATATACTGGGTACTTGCGAAAGCAGACGAGGCAGTACTTGGAGTATTCGAGAGAAAAATTCTTCGTAAAATCTATGGACCAATCTGCGTTGACGGAGAATATCGGTGTCGTATGAACCACGAGCTGTACGAGCTATTTGCCGACATTGACATAGTTAAGCGTATTAAATTACAGCGATTACGTTGGCTAGGTCATGTGGTTAGAATGAATGAAGATGCTCCAGCAAAAAAGTCATTTCAATACGAACCTGATGACGGTTCACGCAGAAGTGGAAGGCCAAAACTCCGATGGAAAGAACAGGTGGAGGAAGAGATCTCGAAACTTGGTGTCACAAATTGGAGAAGAAGCGCAAAAGATCGAAGCGCTTGGAAATCTATTCTACGTTCGGCTTCAGGAACTAATGTTCTGTAATAGTCGATTAAGTAAGTTATACTCGTATTATATTCTGCCAACTGTTTAGGTTGTATTTTGCTTTCATAGCAGGTTAGTTGCCGTGAGTTCGATTCTCACCGCAGGTTCTGATCTGTCACAGACAAACCTTTTATTATTTTATTATTATATTTATTATAAATAAATATCCCATCGTTGACCATGTTTCTTAAATTTTGTTCTGTGTGCGGAAATTTAAAGTAAATATTTTTGTTATTGCAATTTAAAGTCATCATTTGCACTATAAATGAAGTTATACAATTAAACAATTTTATTATACATTTTTGTGGGAGACTTCTTTTTTGAACTGATAACAATGTGCGACGAAATGAAACTTTTTCGAAAATATCTAGGTTCTGACAACGAATACTAAAAGAGGGAGTAAAACAAGAATGCTTACTTATGGGGAGAGGGGGGCAATATTTCCCTTTTTTTGCACATTCTTATGATGAATCGTCATACGAAACCTTGTGATCCTTACATTTTATGTATAGAATATGTTCAGCAATATTACTTATAACGAGAATAATAATAAATCGGAAAAATACCCCTAAAAATGCGGAGCACGCGGATGAAACATTCTACAAAAATGTTGGCCATAAAAATTTAGTATACAGGGTCTCCCATATTCGACGGACCCATCTGGCAACGCCATAACTTTTGACAGAGATGTCAGATCGCTTAATGACATACCGCGTTTGAAGCGTCAGTCCAAGCAGATTTTTACCATGGAACAATACACGCCACGCGAGCGCCCTGAAATAGTTGAAATTTACATTCAACAGAAGAAGTCAAATCAACGTGCTTTTAAAATATTAAAAAATGTGAGAAGTGCGCCTTCTAAGAACACCATTAAGCGTTTATACGAAAAATTTTCGACTGGTGAGGCTCTTTCTAATCCGAAGAGGCCAAATAAAAGTCGACCAAGGCGATCGGCCGAGAATATCGCTGCCGTACGAGCCAGTGTTGAGAGGTCCCCAAGATCATCCCAAAAACGCCGTTCTCAGCAGTTGGGCATGGCTCGGTCCACTTTACAACGGATTATTCGCGTTGATTTGCATTTGTTCCCGTACAAAATTCAATTGACGCAAAGATTGTTGCCTGCGGACAAGCCTCGTCGATTGGAATGGGCCCAACGAGTCCGTGGGTCCGTCGAATATGGGCAACCCTGTATGTGTCAGAAGAAAACAACCATAATCTTGTCGAACTCCTCTTTACTGGTATCGTTATTGCTTCGAACACCATGTCGTATAAGTAATGTAGTTCATTCAACCTAGTGTCTTGAATCTGCCAAAGAGGGTATTTGCTGGAATTTGGCTGTTTTTTGGTGTTTGTGAAATTGAATTTTCGATTGGATTTTACTTGGTTATTGTAATCTGAAAACTCTCGAAATCGCACCCCTTTGGCCTCAAACATTTCTTTCTTGTATACTAAACTTCAAAGTCGTATACAGAATGGCCTGAGGTCATCGGAGAAAGAGATTTGTTATTAGAAAATGGGTTAAAAATTCCCAAATGTTATACGGAAAGTTAAAGCTCACCTCGAGACAATGGCAAACACATTTTTTGTTATTTTTTCGAACCCGTGAAGTCGGGCCAGAATCGTTTTTTTATTATCGTAATTTGTTTGTAGCTCGATCGTAATATGCGATCTCGACGAATACTACATTTGCATCACATATGTTTGTCGGTGACCAATAAAATTTTAAAAGTTTATAGGATTAAAGTTCTTTAATAAAGAGTTTGCTTTGGGTGTATACAGTTCTATTAAAAAAAAAACAAAAAAAATTACGTATGACAATATGTATTAAATTTTGCTGTCAACACTTTGTATTGGAAGTTAGGATATAAATTCGATTCCATCCTGGTTGCATTATTAGTGGCAAATATTGAACATCCTCTTAGTTTCTAATTTAAAATCTACCCCGAAAAAAAAACGTACTGAGAATCAATGAAATAATCCTAACTTTTATTTTATACGTAAAATTATATACGTAAAATGTCTATAAATCAATTACATGTTTTAATTAAGTCAAGAACATGCTGTATTTATCATCAAGTGTATCGATACTGCATTAAGTGATCAAATCAATATAGATTTTTATTTAAAAAAAAAATTCTAACATGTTTATTAGTTTTTTCATTACTTTTTTGTGGAAGATATGCTCCTTTTCATTCTCCGATTTGCTTTTACTTTCTTAATTTGTTATCCACATGTGACCGAACACCACCGTCCTTAACTACGGATTCACAAGAACTGATTCAAAAAAAAAACTCTAGCAAACTTCTCTGGTACTCTCATTTCTACGATTAACGATACTCTCAATTGTCATCTCGCAAATAAAAACGAGCTCATCCTATATAATAAAACCACACCCGTAGTATTATGTATAAAAATAGCATTCTAGCATCATTAATTTATAGCCAGCAAAGATGGCGAATAATGAAGGGCCTAAAATTAAGGATTTGTTGACCTTAAAATTATGACATATGTATAATTTTTGCCCAAAATCATTTAAATTATTGACATTTATCATGACATTGCTGAAAAATTACATTTGATGAATGATTTAAAGATTTTTTCATTGATTTTAAAACATGTTAGAAAGCAACGCTTAATATGTGCATAATTTTAAGGACAATTGATCATACAAATTAGGGCAATTTCCTATAAACGAATAAAATTCCATTAAAATTTATTAAATTACCTCAAATATAATGAATTGTGTTCTTCAAAAAAATACAGCATAAATCTTTAATTTAAGGGCAGCATTGTCTTTTGTTTCAGGCCAATTTTTTTAGTGTAGTAACCATTGTAAATAATGTCAACAACTAACAACTACTCTCGAGATTAATATCACAGAAGGAAACGCCCGATGTTCTCTCAGTTTGTATTTCTCTACGTAACTTTTTTGTTTTTGAATAAAACTGTGTACTCCCAAATCAAAATGACCATCGTTTCAAAGGGCTTTTGTAAAAAAAAATAACTTCAGGGTTAGAAACTGCACTAATTGAAGTCTTCATTAAAAAATTACATTGTACATAAGCGACATACATATATGAGGCAAATATATTACTCGCCGAGAACTACGCAGACAAGGAATTTACGATAAAAATTGTATTGGGACGATTTCGTGGGTGAGATTTACTTATAATATTCCGTATCGTATTTGGGAATTTTTTTACATGGAGGCCAACCCGGTGTAATAAACTCCCCAGTTTAACCAAAATTTTTTTTTGGTTTTTTTTTGGATGTTTTTTATTTTATTATTATTTTCTTGATTGGGGTGTAATTTCCTAAATCAACTTTAGGCCCCAAATTTGGGGCCTTCTTTTTGGTGTGCACTTTCTTCCGGATAGATATACCTAAATAAAACTTGTGAAGAATGTTTAATCGAATCCATAGTACTCGTAATAGACTAATCATGCACTGCGAAATATCTACATGCATCTATCTACTTTAAATGAATTAAAACAAAAAGAAATACTCTTCAAAATTAAATGAAATTAAAAAATAAAGTTTTTTTGCTAAGTTTCTAAAATGAATTTTATAAAAATAGTCAATTTGCGAAATATACGTATACAATTACATTCATATAATTTTACATTTATCCTAAACTATATTCTAAACAATGTTTCATATCTTTTATTAACCCTCAAATGACCAAATATTTTATAATGAATAGTGCATTTTTTAATGCTTCAGCAATGAAAACATTTTACATCACTTTATTACTGACAGTGAAATTGTTTATTTGTTTTTGTCATTTTGAGAGTAAGAACAATGCTTAAACTATTACATATCTAGCATTTCATTATAACATCACATCATCGTTTTATTGCCTAAAGATGGTCAGGATGACCATTATATTTATTTATTTTTATTTTTACTGTAATGACATACATATGTTGTTCTTTGCCCACAAAGTCCATTCAATTTAAATTCGTAAGATATTGAAAGAAATTTTACCCAAAATTGATTAACAGTAGCCAAAAGGGTTTTTATATCAAATCCTTCTTAAAGTTGTGTAAAGTTGTTTTTTTTTTTGATACAGTGAAAAATTAAAATATTAAATTGAAAAATACGCCCAATATATTAGAAAATAATTTTAATTTTACTATATGTATTTTCAATAGTGCCAATTCCAATGTTGTACCAAAAATAGTGTGATTAAGTGTTTCTATTTGTAGTCCAAAATTGATCAGATGCTTCACTTAATGTTATTATTCCTCTGAGTACTAAATTCCTTTCGATATCTTTTAATTTTCTTCATTACGACTATTGGTACTGCTATGTTTTCATTCTAAAATTGTACAGTTAGCTTCTTTGACCTGACTTTATTAAGTACTGTAAGTGTATATGTGTGTATGTGGTAGTTATATAAGTTGTTAAGATATTTAGCCATAGAAATGAAGTCACATTTATAAGCGCTGTTAAGAGTTTAAGAAGTTAGAGAGCGTCGTTGTAAAAAAACATCAAATGTATGACGAAACAACTATAAACAGAATTTGAGTACAAACGAAGAAACATTCTAAAGGTTGTGTGATTAAATAATTAATTAAACGTGAATTACCAAAAAAAATGTTGTTTGCCATTTAGATTGGTTTTGACAAAATAAATATTTTTTTCCATATAAGTATATTTTTTTACGCTAATTCAAATTGACATATTTAAAATTTTTTTATACATATTTCTGAACTGATTTAATTTTATTGTTATTCGTTAATTACTCTACTCAGCACTAAGTGCGTTCAAATCTGTTTTGTGATAAACTCGAAATTCGCTTTAAAATACTTTTATTTTTGTAACTTTGTATGTAAAACATTCACAAAACAGAATTACTTTTTTGAAAACAGTTCTGTTTAGCTTTAGCAGGAAATTTGATCATAAAACTGATGAAACTTTGATATTCTTTATGTACGTATGTATGTATATGTACTGGGTGGCCCAAAATTACCGAAAAGGTTTGAGTTCATAATAGCTTTTTATTTAAGGTATAATTAATATTTTTTTTAAATACGAATTGCATTATAATGGAATTCCATACAAATTTAAAATGTTCATAAAAATGTTATCGCCACTCCAGAAAAACTACCTCATTCGACCTGCCATACTTTGGAATGGATGTATCGATATCTGCCTCTTACACAAAGTAACATATTACATTACTCACAGAGTGAGAGTATACCGTAGTCGGTTTACTCGATTGAAACAATCTCATTTATTGTTCTGTCATTTCAATGTCATGGTTTTACACTGGTTACTCTGATTACACTTATAGATTCTCTTTGTTTTAAGCTCTGTGGTGTATTTGAGACAAGCTGAAGCAGAGAGATTATAGACGAAGAGCCACCATTTCTTTCACCTAACTGAAAGGTTAATTCCTACTCATGTGCTGAAATTTAGACATCGCGTATTTTGCGGGTTTTTCTTGCACTTTTTCACATAATAAAATTATTATACGAAAGATGAAACAAAGAAAACGCAGAAAAACAATCAATTAATAATCAATTTTAATTTTCTTTTAGTTACGTTTTTTCACCATTTAATTACAAAAACTCAACTCATACACGTGCATTTTCGCAGTGGTAACTTTTGTTCCAGGACCTCTTTGAGCTGAAGTAATAAAACAGAGGACAGTCAATTCAATGCGACAGCCTCTTTAACACATGTGTCGCAGGTAGTACTGACGACGACCCTCTTTATTGCTACTTGGCAATGGAAATATTTTCCTGCGGTTCAATGCATTCTGCAACAGTCCTTAAGTTAATTTTTTTTATCGTATTGTAAAGCGATTTTCGAGTTTAGAAATTAATTCGCATATACGAATAGTAAATTATTATAGTTATACTTTGCTATTGATATTAATATAACAAAATAATCACTTAATTGCTATCGAACTTGTTGTTGTACAAACTAGTAGTTATATGTATATAATTTGCAATTAAAACAGTTTTTATTATTTGATTAATCACACAAACCCAAAGAGATATTTACAAAATTATTTTTATGTTTTGGTTTTCCCCAAAAGTTTTCCATTTGTGTTTGAACTTAAGTATTGTTTATAATAATTTCTGATTGACTATGTTTAAAGGAGTAGTAGAAGGATAGTAGATATGTATTATAGTAGTAGTAGTAGTTCAATAGGGAAAGAGATTAGATGTGAGCAGATTAGGTATTGTTGTATAATAGGGTAATATGTATGTATGTACGAGTATGTTTTATATTGTTGGTTACAATTTAACATTTAGACAACATAGATGAACATTTCGTTTTATTCAGTCTGTATGGTTTTTCTTTTTATATAGTTATATGTATTTTTTTCTGGTGAACACACATAGTTTTTTTATGAGAAACAAAATACAAACAAGGAAAACGCATGAAATGTGAAAAGATACAACAGAAATCGTATTACCTTAACCCTTTGTAGATCGATGGGATTCATAATAGTGCCTTGGAAAAATTCCACTGTAGTAAAATGACGTTTAAATAAACCTTCTAATTCCAAATCGGGTGGTTTTCTTTGGAAATTTTTGATTAATCAATTCGTTTCGGTATGATAACCAATGTTAACCAATTGGTGGATGTGGTCCAAATTGGAAATGTTTATTTTTGCACGGTTTTTGGGTTTTCAATTCAAGTTTTGAGTGATGATGCGGGGAATTTTGACGAATATATTGACAGATGGTTTTTGGTTTTCGGTTTTCAAAAAAAGAGTTTATAAAAAAATTTTGTCAATTCAGCAGATTTCAAGAAAATTTACTTTTTGGTTAGTATGTAGAAGGTTAATTTCATCTAGAGAATGTCATCGTTCTTACAGATACATCATGGGTACTTACAACTAATTAAATTTTAATAAACTTAATAAACTTAACTAATTATATACACATTTTAAATCAATTGATATACATACATATGAGTATTTAGAAAATACATACATACATACATCATTAGGAATATTTCAACACATAGATTTGCATAATTGATGCATTCACGAGCTAGAGCGATTAAGTCACATTAGTTTCAATACTTAATATCCCATCGAACGCTTTGTCACGCGTAGCATCCCCCGATTACTTATACAATACATATACAATAGTTTCAAATTAACCTAATTTTATGATATTTTAAAACAACTTCTAGATATGTATTAACAAGAAGGGATTGTAAAATTAAATGGAAGTCAATATTTCAACAAAAAAGAAACCCATTAAGCGAATTCCTATGGAAAAAAAGGTACAACAAAGAGGAGTGGTTTCAATCTAAGTCTAGGTAAAAAGTTCCAAAAGTTATTACTAATAAATGTCATTCCATTGAAGCATTGATAAGGATTCCAAAGCACATATTTTGATTTATTTGATCAAAAAAGAAGGGAAATAAATAATGTAATAGAAATAAAATTCCTAGAAATTAAGCAAAACTTTGTGGCAACAAATAATTCAAATCGCCCAAAAAATTAAATTATACAAAACAAAAAGTCAAAATAAAGAAAGATTGAAAAAACGCAACGTTAATAATTCGCAATAAACTCGAGTGGGTGGCGCGAAAAGTTTGCCGCCATTTCTTGAGATATATTATGATGCTTTGAACTAAACTGAATTCAAATAAAAGGGTACATAAAAAGTAACAGAATTTGCCGAAAAAGCGAGGAATTTCCAAAATTCATTTGCAGTGGTGATAAATTTGTCTCAGTATTCGTCTCAGTTTTTTTTATTCAAATACTTTTCACGAAACTTAAGGAAGTCTTTTAAAGCACATCTTGCTTAAGCTTTTTGGTATGGCGGGTGGTGGTGGTGCACTTCAAATGCAATCAAAGTTTTTGGTTTGTTTTCGTATTCGTTTTGTTGTTTGTGGTGGACTTGGAAAAAAGTTTCTTTGAAAATTCAAAACTAAAACAAACTAAGTGTAACTGAAACAAAATGGAAAATGTTTTCTTTAGCTTGAAATTTGTTTTGTGTGAAAGTTTTTTTATCGTTTCTTTCGAATGTTGTCGTTGCAAAGGCTTTGGGGGGCGGGGGTCTGTATCTGAGAATGTTTTCAAGGAATAATCATACATTCACTCTGTTTAGTATTTGTTTTTTTTTTTCTTTCTTTGGTTTCATGTTCTGTGGTGGTGGTTGGTGGTGGTCAAAGATAATGTTTTTGGTTCTGTTTTGAGACAGATTTTGGTAATTTATTTTTTTTTGCATTTGAGTCTGATTGTTGGCTGATTGGTGGTGTTGTGTACCTTGACTCGTTCCAAATCGACGGCATTCATCATGGTTCCCTGAAAAAACGCCACTGTTGTATAATGGCGCTTCAATAATCCTTCTAGTTCCAGATCAGGCTCCTTGCTATTTGATTCAGTAATTGTTTCAAATTTCAGTTAAAAAAAATACTTTTGTTATGGATTCATCACAAAACGTTACTCAAAAATGAAATACATTTGTGTAAATTGGAAAACAATAAAACTTGTTCACATTATGACGAATATACTAAACTTAATATTATTATATTATAAAAGAAGAAGATCACTAAAAAAATGTATTATTTTATAAAACGAGAGTTCGAAACTTAGGCTTATGTTAAATTATTTCAAATCATAGTTTGATACATCTTCAGATTTACATAAATAGATATAAATACAGCGATATATTTATTATATATAGAAATATGTTATAATTATGAATAATTAGCAAATATAATAGTTGGATATAAATGGAACAAATTAACAATTCAAATTGGAATGTTTTTGTTGATATTTGTCAAAATGGGAGGGCCCATTAAATATCTTTTAAGTAAAGCAATTTTCAAAAGTAACTTTTAGTAAAACATTAATATTGCTTTACATTATTTGATGCTCTCATGTATAAAGCTATTAAAACGCGGATATCATCATATCTTATAGCTATATCGTTCTGCCAACTGCACTGATGGCAACCCTATCGCAGCTACTCTATTGCAGGGATGCCAGAAAAAAATTGCTGTTGTCCCCAAATAATCACAAGAAAATCCCCAACTTAACCCCACATAAAACTATTTTCATTGAAAACATGTCAAACATATAAAAAACTCAAATGAATTCAAAAACAAACATTTTAAAAACTTCTCTTTTGATTTTAATAAACTTTACTCTACTAGGGACAATTTTTTGGCATTTTTAGTTTTTCAAAATTTGTTGTAGTTTTTATGGCACAGATCTCAGGATTTTTTCTAAAAATACCATTTGTTAAAATTGTCATATCTTCTTAACCGCTTCAAGTATCTTTTTGTGGTGACAGGAGGTCAGAATGTAGAAACATCCTTATAATTAATTTTTCAGATTTTCATTTGATGGCAATTTATACCTAATAGTGCAAAGTCTCGTACTATTTTTAAATACGAAGTTCAGATTTGGTAAAATCATTTTAGAAAATACTCGTTAACAAATGGTTTAAAAAATTAAAGTGTTTCGTGTTGTCATGCGTATGACAACAGACAACCACGAAGGGGGTCCATACTAATTTTCTACGGATTTACGCAGTTATATTTTCTGATCCTGATGATGTCTTTCGACGAAATATTGAATGAATATAAAAAACACATAAAAAACCATAATAGATAGACCTAAAGCTCATTTTTTGATAAATATCATACAAGATTAAGAAAATCTTTATATTGCATCAAATAAACCCCAACATAATTTACAAAAATCCCCTAACAAAAACCCCACCCCCACATTATTTTTTTTTATCCCAATTTGCATTGACAAAACCCCAGTATTGGGGTCAAAACCCCAGTTCTGGCAACCCTGCTCTATTGCATCTTTTAGTTGTTAACACAATATAAATCCAATACAGCGCTTTGCCGAAAGTAAAAAATCTAATAAATTATTACCTTCTTTATGCGGGTAATTCCAAAGGAAACCGATCCACTCTGAATATTTATGAATTTAGTTTTCGTTGAAATTTTGCATACGTAAACTGCAAGGCAATGTGAAAAATTACCTATTACCGTTTGTCCAAATTCATAGCTGTTTAGATTTTATAGGGTTCCAAAGGAGTGACCGAGTAACTTAAAGTTTCGTACGTGATAATTTGTTATTCAAACCTAGCTTTTGTTTGATGAGTAGCCATGAATGCCTGCTCTTTGTGGTACCTCCCAAACAAATGGGTAACATTTAGCGACATGTTAAAACTCTTATAACTTTTATACTACTCATACGAATCTTGTGAAATTGCATGCAATAATTTCATCGCCTCTACAAGATGAGCAAAAGTGGGCGAAAATGACACGCATCTTTTGGTACCTCCCACATAAGGGACCATTTGGAACAAAGAGTTAACAGATTATAAGATTATATAATACCAGTGCATTCAAATACATAAAATTTTGTGTAGAGTAATTTTTGTATTTTACATACAGTCCAGTAAAAAATGGGCGTTATTGCCACGCGCCTTAGAGTTAGTTGTGCAGTTCGTGAACGAACTAGTTCAATTGAACGGGTCACTACACTGAACTGAACGAACTAGTTCTCACAACACTTTCATTTCAGTAGTTCACTATGTTTTTTCTTCAACCATATCATTTCGTTCTCTCTTCTCAATCCGTTCTCTCCTCTCAGCTTTTATGTGTTGTTTCCATTTTTATGTCATCATGAATGTATGATTCTACCTATACAAACGCCTTTGTATACGTTTTTTCAACTCATTCCATTCATATTCCAATCAGATTCCTTTAATAGCGGCTGATTTGAACTGGAGATCTACTGAACGAATTGAACTGTTCAAGTAAAGTGAGCTGATGAGCTTTACCAGCTAGTGGGCTAAAGATCTGGTGAGCTAAAGAGCCGGTGATCTAAAGAGTTGGTATGCTAAAGTGAGCTGTTGAGCTAAATGAACGATCTAGTTCACTTTATTGAACTGAACTAAAAAGAGCGATCACTTAAAAGAACTATAGTACCCAACTCTAACGCGCCTACCAGTTCGGGCTTTATTCGTAAAAAAATCAAAATTAGCCTTTAAACGCCCAATAGTTATTGAACGATTTAGCGCTTATTTAGAGATGTAAAACGGGATTGGTTTTCACAAAACCCGGGCTTTTTAATTGCAAATACCGGGATTTTCGGGGTTTTCGGTATAAATCGGGATTTTTCATTCTAAATAATGTGATATTTCAAAATAGAATACAAATATTTTAGTTCAGTTTTAATTAATTCAAATAAGGATAAAAACAGCTAAAGCATAAATTAACTTTTGTTAAAAAATACTAACTTTTATTAAAATATTTCACAACATCTTAGCTATAGTATAATTTTGGTCCAATTTCAGTTCGTCGTCTGAATTATTATTGACGTTATAATTTTGTTTCATTAAACCACGAAAAACAGTGTTTTAAACTTGAGAAATCAGATTGACTAGTTCCGTTTTTATGAGAACCAAACCAATCGGAATTCGAGATTTTTCGGTATCGGGATTTCCCGCTTGACATCACTACGCTTACTAAATTTTATTCATGAAGACCGATACACTAATAAGAATTTTATTACACCCTAACTCTAGCGGAGGAGGGTATATGTATCGAAGGAGTGACGAAATCCGGCGGAAACCCGTTTTAGATCATTTTAAGTGATTTGAGCGATGTCCGTCCGTCTGTCTTGCTGGTGCGCATGATATCTCCCGAAAGGAGGAACGGTTTGATTTTAAATTTGGTATGTGGTAATATTTATTCTCTCATAGGCTAAGTTCGAAGATGTGCCATATTGGTCCACTCATTCTAGTTACTCGTATTCTAAAACTCCTTTGTTTATACACATCTCTGCAAGAAGAGATAAATTCAAATTTATTTATATGTATATATTTATGACATTTAAAAACCTTCGAAATTATACCGTCAGCTTTTTCTACTTTGGCATGATTGTTAGAGTTGTGTAGTTCGTGAACGAACTAGTTCAATTGAACGGGTCTCTTTACTGAACGGTACGAACTAGTTCACACAACTCGTTCATTTCAGCTCAGTAGTTCAACCCTGTCATTTCGTTCTCTCTTCTCATTTCGCTCTCTCTTCTCAGCAGTTACGTGTTGTTTCCACTTTTATGTCATCATGAATGTAGGATTCTTCCTATACAAATGCGTTTGTATATTCAATTCATTCCATTCATGTTCCAATCAGATTCCTTTAATATCGGCTGATTTGAACTGGTGATCTGAACGAATCAACTGCTGAACTAACGAGTTGTTTAAGTAAAGTGAGCTAAGCTAAAGAGCCGGTGAGCTAAAGAGCTGGTGAGCTAACGAGCTGAAGAGAACTATTGAACTAAATGAACGAACTAGTTCACTCAACTGAACTGAACTAAAAAGAGCGATCATCTAAATGAACTAAAGTGCCCAACTCTAATGATTGTGACGTATGTATTTTCGTATGTCAGTGCAGAGGAAAAATACTGCTAATGGCAACCGTTAACGAAACAAGTCGAATAGAGCATACCTTTAGGCGTATAGATTTAGGTAATTGGCAGAACGAGTTCATTAAAATTATGAATGAGGAAATAATGTAAGATCAAAGGAACCTTTACATTCGATGATTGTTCGTCCGCCCGCCGATAGCTGATTACAGCAATTATTGAATGTACAAATAATTTAACTATTTTATACTACTTTAATTTTTATCAAAACTAAATTCAAGTTAAAATTTGTCTAGGCGTTAAAAGTCTCCTCATGTGTATGATACGAGTACATAAGTAATAAATCATACACAACAACCACTGACAGTGCGGATCCTTTTTTTTATGTACTCCCTTCGGATTTACTTCACGCAAAGTTGCAAAATAACCCTTTATTCTTCGTCACTCATTCTCTCGTACAAATAGTCGACAATGTTTGCAATTTGTTCCATTTATATCCAGACAAATGTTATGTTTTATTATAAAAATCATTGAAAAAAAAGAGGGAATATATAAATAAACGAATGCATTTGCTCTACTTACCGATGTAAAAATACTACTTCCACATCGACATCTTCTCGATCTTCATGAAGAAAATCCTTCAGAAAATGTGACACTGATTCGTACGTTATGTGGCCACATACCACAATGTGTCTGTGTTTGCATTGTTGTCCGTGACATTATGGATGACACCATGACACCATTTCATTTGTTCATCCGGTCCGAACAGATTGTATTGGTTTCCATGATTGATTGGTGTTCACGTTCCGTTTTGCATTTGTTGTTTGTTGTTGGTTTAGAAAATCACAATTTTATAACAAAATTGCAATGTGGGGAGTAGAGAAAATATTGAATTAGTCTCATGTAATTATGACTCGTACAGAGGAAAACGTAAAAACTTATCACTAAATGAGAGTGTATGGCACGTATTTATAAAATGCTAATAATTAGTTTATCAAAAGCGAAAATGAGCATAAAATGATTTATTTAAAGCTGTTATTATTGTTTTATTAAGTTTTCGTATGTTTTGTAATAAGAGAGTACACATTCATGTTGAGAATGGATGGAGTGGGGGGTGGTTTTCAATGATATTCATTAGATAGATTTTAATATAAAGTATGTGTGTCTAATAATAGGTATTGTTATGTTTATTATTCACTTGATTATTATTACAATGTATTTAGTTAAAACATTCATAACGAAACA
The DNA here is from genome assembly GCA_963930755.1 of Eudasyphora cyanicolor. NCBI lineage: Eukaryota > Metazoa > Arthropoda > Insecta > Diptera > Muscidae > Eudasyphora > Eudasyphora cyanicolor. Next base: position 357,632,792 of record OZ005734.1, read on the forward strand.
CTAACACCCATTTTAAAGACGTCTGGTAAGGGAAAATTTTACTACGGGAGAAATAGAAATTTTGACATTTTTAAAATATATCCAAAACAATTGATCACACTTTAGAAAAGAAATGTTGTTGCATAGTATTAGTATTAAGAATCTCTACATTGTTTTAACGTATGACCATTAGTTACATGTTCATTACTAATACGTCATATGCGCATAAATACTAGTACATACGTGGCGTATGATCATTAGTAATTTAATATTAGCAATGCGCCATAAACGCCACCAAATGACAAATACATATATCGTCGTTATACTGCATAAAATGACCAAGACCAACTTCCATTAATTTTGGTATCGAAATTTTATGCCATGATTTACGGTGTAATTATCGTATTTTCTTTAAATTTATAGACATTTCGATAACACTCGTACATAAAAATTGGAGAAGATATTCCGATAAAAACATATTTATCAAAATGGACTTGGTCAGCATTATATACTCGAAATAACGGTCAAAGCACGTAACAGCAGAACTTGTTAAAAAAGTAAAATGTTGCAAATAAAGAAAAACATTTTATATTTTGTCCATTTAAACAACATAGTTTTGATTATTCTACGGGTAATACTTCACAAAACCCTTCAGAATTATAGAATTTTAATGAAGTTGTCAGGTTCTCAGCGACACTTATCGCATCACTTTACATCACGATTTACACTAATCGAATCGTAAATGTCAACCATTTGAGAATATACGTTGTATTCGAAAAACAGCTGATAGCCATCCTCTCTCGGCGATAAAGAAAGTACTAAACTATTCGCCGGTATTTCGAACAATCTTTCTCACAGTCAGCGTTACTTAAATACACTAGGTGATTAGTAGTGGTATTTTAAGCACAACAATTCTCTGTGGAAATATGAAATATTATTACCCAAAGGATAAGCTATTTGCGACAAACGCAAAACGGCACCATCGAAGTAACAGCAAGCACTTCTTGGAGAAATAAAAACAAACTAATGAATATCATTGAAAAATGTTTATTGACGAGAATGTGTTTTGTTTATGTTAATTGGTTAATTTATGTGTGTGCGTTTTGTTTTGTGTGTTTATATGCATTCTGTTGGTTTTGGTTTGAATATTTGTTTAGAGAGTAGGTATAATGTAGAGTTTCATTGAGATTTGAAAATGGCAAAATAAATCATTTATAGAGAGTAATAATAATAATCGTCAAATAAATAAGTGTAATTAAACAAAAATATAGCACTTTGGCACATGTACTTTGTATTTTTATTTGTTTATAGTAATAACAACACAACTAAAAACGTAAACACAAAAGAATTTAAACAGAGAGGTAATGAAAGAAGTAAATTAAAGATTAAACGAAAATAAGATAAAATTCGTTTGTTATGCTAATGCAAGGAAAACAAAACAGAGAGAATAGAATATCTAAAAGCGTAAAGAAGGAGAGCAATTCTAGTAACAATATATACAAAAGAAGCGTACAAGATGCAACAAAAACCAGAGTGTGTAAAGTAAAAAGGTAAGTATGGAGAGAAGTACAGATACATATGTAAGTGGTAAATACGTATACGGATATTTTAGTCTGCTACCCCATAAAAACACTCATTCATGGATGATTTCGATTACTATTGCTGTAGTATCATCAGTCGATAATCTGTATTTTAGTTTTAATTTCATTTGTTTGTTTGTTTACATTCTTTGTTTTGCTCTTGTTTCACATCAAATGAAATACACTCACGAACAATCACAACAACAATCACATTTATGGGTAATTAGCATTTCAAATCTAAAATCTAGATACAAGAAGAAAACTGCCGACAAAAGAAAAAAATCCACAACAATTTAATTTATTTGTTTCCATAAAAATACCAAACGATGTCGTAGTCTAATATATGTACAACTTCAGTTTGGAAAATAGTAGAGATGTAAATGTACATACTCATTAATTGGTTTTTTCGTTCATTATATTCTAACTATTAAAGAATCTATTTTAAAATCAACGGTTGTGCCCAAAACTTTACTTTAAAAAATAATGTATAATATACAAATTTAACGCCCCTCCTGATAAACTATATTTTTTGACTTAAACACCCAGCCCGTTTCGATAAATATTTTCAATTCGAATTTGTAGTTACTTTGTATCGTAATCTTAATCAATTTTGGTTTCTTTAATACGTTAAAGAAGATATCCTCCTCTTTAAATTATTAGATTTAACGTGTAATCATGGTTTTAAATGTCGATCGAAATTGGAGAGTCTTACTAAATTGAGTAATGTAAAAAAGTGCTAAAAAAATAAAAACACAATGTGGGGTGGTCCACTTTAGCATTAATTCCCTCAGTTAAGTTGTGTAGAGTAAGCACCGAACTTAGCATATTATGCTTTAACTGTGTATGTGTGTTTCACTCCGCAGTTAGTGGCGTTTCACCTGGCTACGTTTTATACAGACCGGCAATATTTTGTATGTAAAGATTGTCGTGCATTCGCAAGCAGTAATACAACTTTACAATGCGTAAGTAGAAACATTTTCTTTTACAGCATTTCCTCGTTGTCCGCAGTAAATGGAAACGTCGACAATGAGAATATCGCATGACAGATGGTTTTTATGTACTCACTGCTAATGGAAGGGGTAAAATGCGTGAAATGTCAACAACTAATTTCGCCTTGTCAGCTATGTATGTCAAATTATAGTGATTCTCAATACAAACTCTTGCTCTCTGTTTACATTTTGAATGGAATTAAATTGTCTGTCAATGGGTTTTTGCGAACATTTTCAAGGAATAAACACAGTTTAAGATTTAAAACAATACTTTCGACCAGATATATGTATAAACTAAAGTAATGCATATTCTTAACAGCATTTTATCAGTGTTGCCATATGATACAGAGATCAGCTGATAATAATTTTGCATGAGAGTGCCCTCATCCTTTAGGTAAAATAAATAAATAATTGACGAAATTTATTGTTGCATCAATCAGCTGAATATGACAGTAAAAGACGCCCAACGGAAAAAATTTCTTCTTTATAAACTTTGCGTATTATAATATGTGGTACATTGCCCTGCAGAGTATATCAAAATCTCTAATAAAATGAACATCTTTTATGTTAAAATATCATGAAATAACATTAAATGTTCTTAAATAAGACGTAATTTACAGTTAGATCAATAAGAAATATTTAGAATGGATCTCAAAATTGGTATATTTTGTGTCAGAATGGTCGTTTTGCCCCAAATTAAAATTAATTTAGTCTTACCTGCGGATATTTACACTCCGAGTTAATAATGTATAACATACGTTTCTTATACAAAATAACCATAACTTAATTATTCAGTTAGAAAGTGACTGCTCCTTTGAAAAAATAGTTTACTTTTGAGAATTTAAAAATAATTGTGTTTAGGCGGATTTGCTGATATAAAATTTCGCAGTTATTTTTTTATACTAAAAGGAGGGTTACAAACACTGTTTGCAGTTTGTACACATGAAAGAAGGTGGCGTGCATGTCTATGACATGACCTTTTTTCCGAAAAAAAACAAAATACGATATAGTTCTCGGTTCTGATGAAAAAATCGTTCATATAAATTTAAAAATAAAAAATACGAGCATTTCAAAATGTTAAATACCAGAGGTGGACCAATTCTAAGTGCAAGTTTAAAATTCAGGCTCCCTAATAACTCTTCTACATGCGTCAAGTTCTGGACAAACCATCAACTGATTAAGAGACGACAGATGTATGTCCCGTTGTTTTCGAAATTCTCCCACTGTGCGCTGAGCGAAATGCAAATACATATCGCTCACTTACATGAGCAAAATAACTAAAAATTCAAAATGTTCAAGATGTGTAACTTAAATTCCATATAAAAAGATAATTAACACGAAATAAGACATTTAAAAACGCTGGAATAATCCGAAAAATATTTGTTTACTTATACATTAATTTTTCTTGAGATTAATTAATTGACATTGGCAAAATTCGCTCTTCTTTAAGACAACCACAAAAACTTTAAATTTAGAGTAAGTGAGTAAGCATTTCAATGTTTCCTAGACTAATTGCAATCCATAGTGAAACCCTTTATATTAAGAGAAAATACGAAAATTGATATTTTTTGTGGTAACCCTAACGGCATTTAGTTCTTACTTTCCATCATCAATGCAGCATATTTTCTAGATTTTAATATTTTTAATCTATTTATGCCATTTTTGAGTTACCCTATAAATACATTAAATTTTTTTCCTAAAAATGTCAATGAATACTCCTAACGAAGCAAAACAAATTTGTTGGGATTTTTTTCCTCAAATCGCCATATTTTCCGCTACACAATACAACATGCAATGGGTGTGTTTAGTCGGTTCGGGTCAGTGATATTGACTACTACAGAATCGCGTTCCAAGAGAAACAAAAAATACAACTACAGAGTTTCAAAACAAACTTCGACGCATCCTTCATGCATATCCTGGCTCACGATGTACGCGTGTATGCTTCGTGCAAAAGAATCAAACAAAAAAGATCAACGAACGAAAAATTTATGAAAAATTCCAAGCCTACTACTAAATGTGAAATGTGTGTTTTTTTATTGAAATGGAGATTTGTTTCGCTTTTGGCCGTGAAAATGATTTGATAGTGTAGAAGACTAGACTTTTATATGATAGATGGGTGGTTGGTGGAGGCAGGATGATGGGTGATTTCTTAAATGACTCTAAAGAGTATTTCTTTTTTTACTTTGTTTTGGTTTGGTGTTGTGGTGAACATCTTTTTTGTTTTATCATACACGAGTAGTCGGTGTTTTATTGCTTTTGCTTTTTTTGATTGCTTCAAATGAAAACTTACTTGAGCTGGATTTTGATAAATTTGTTTTTTTTTTAGCAGGATGTCTTTGAAAGATGATCTATGAACAAAACTACTAGAAACAAACTAATTGTTTTTTGTTGTTGTTGTTGCAAACGATAATGTTTTTTTGGATACTATACGATACGATATTAAGTTACAATATTGAAAAAAAAGGGTTTAGTTATAAGCAGATTGTAACATTATTTTGCAAATTACAAAAATTGTACAATATGCCTGGCCACGCATTTCTTTGTAAGTAAATCTAATTTTCGGTTTCATATTTTTTACCATTAAAATTCAAAACAAATTATGATGAGAAAAATACATTATTAATACAAATCATCTAGAGGTATGTATGTATGTAAATGTAAGTAATTAAGTAAGTAAGTACATATAATACTGAAAAAAGGAGAGAACCAAAATGAAGTCCTACACTCATGAGGTCCTGATTTCAATTTTAACCCATTTATTGTAAAGGTTTTGTTTTTTGATTCCTGCGTTCGGGTTTTCAAGTCGCTTTACGTACAACGAACATATTCATAATCAAACTAAAGCTAATGGGTAGAGTGCTGCATAGTTAAAAACACTTGGTGCTTGCTTGGTCCTTAAGTAGTTACAGTACAGTAGTACGTACCTACGTACATAAGTATGTATGTATACGGTTAATACTAAAAAAACAAAATGAAATAAAATTTGTAATTTTAAATATGTATTCATCTTTGTCTGTCTTTGAGATATTCGGTGTAGGAGTTAACGCAAATTCTCGTTTTGTGGGATCACTTCACCTATAAGTGATGGGTGGATATATGGGGACCTAGTTGGGTGTGGTGGAAGACTGTACCGCGTTAATACATTTGGTCGGGGTGGGGTTGTTGCAGTTGGAGTTTGATTCGTTGGGCTGGACGTTGTTCTTCACCTTTCACCTCTCTTTTTCTTTTTTGAAGATAAAGGTTTTCTTTGGTAGTAGTTTGCTTATGTTTTTCTTGTAACTTAAATAATTTAAATTATAACAATTAATACAATTAAGTAATACTTTTTTTTAACAAAGAGTCGAATAAACAAACAAATCAATCGGAGCAATTATCGAAAGTAATGGAAAAAAAACCCAAACTGAACTCAAGTTGAGCTAAACGCAAAGATGGAACTAAACAAAGAATAATTAATTAAAAACAAAAACATTTTTTTATTATTTTCACAGGTTTACACAAACTATTTGTAAATTTTAATTATTTGCATATATTTAAGTATTACCATATACCAATACCAATATCTACAACACAGTCACAAGGTATTTTAAGATTTTTTTTTAATAATATAAAGTTAGAAAAGAAATTGTTTAGAATTGTTTTTGTGTTTGTTTTTAGGTTTATAGACACTTAGTTAAACGATTAGTAGGAAGGAAAAGTAGTTGAAAAGAAAAACGAAATAAAAGGAAAAAATAAAAGAAATAAATTTTGAAATGGAAATATAAAAAGCTTATAACCACTGCTTGCGGTTATGTTTTTTTTTTGTAATCTACACAATTGTAGTTGCTGCCCCATTTTGGGCTGAGTCTTTTTGAAAAAAAATCAAATGGACGTCGGTTATGTATTCATGTTAAACTTCACCTTTGAGCCGAAAAGTATATCTAGACTTCTGAATTGTAAACTATATATAATAGTTTAACTTTCATTATTTTAAAATTATGAATATTTGTCACAATATGGTATAAATAATTCTACTCTATGTTCCACTGACCCGAAATGCAATTCCTTTAAAATAAGAAAATATGTTTTTTAATACGTATATTGTCAGTCACAGAAACCTTACAAGAGATTGGAAAGCTTTCATGTTAAACTTTAAATCAGTTTGTCTGAACCAATTTTAAATCGAACAACCAGCAACTTAATAACACTAACTATCGCTGTCATACTGTAATTATGAAAAAATTTGCAGAATGGAGACCCTAGAGACAGACCTATTTCGACCATGCTGAATTTTGTGGTTTTTCTAGCTTGTTTTTGGGATTGTTTTCGACCACAAAAATTGCCGGGAAGTAAGTGAGATTAGTTGCCGTTGCTGAATTAGAAATGGAAGCCTTCGGAATATACGCTTCAGTCTAAAGACCTAAGTAAAGGGAAGCCTTGGAGAATTATTTCTCTCAAACAAGTTGTCCGGCTTGTCATCCCTAACCCCTAAAATGTCGCAATATCTTGCAAATCTTATCATAGGTCAAAAGTTATACAAATCGTCAATATTTTTAGTTGGTGTCTTCGGAAAAATATTCCTCTCGAAAAACTAATAAACTAATTAATTTTTACAATTTATTAATTTTTCAGTTAAAAGGCACATTGTGGATATGTAACAAGAGAACTTGTAGCAGGGATACTACGAAATCCAGCATCTGTCATAAATAAATATAAAGGATTTCATGTCAAGTGAGCCAATTTTTAAAGCGATGTCTTCTGATCGGTGCGAAACTTGTACCAAGTTTAGTCCTATTGAATAGTAGTTATGCAAATATCAACGAGATCGGTTAAGCACTGTCCGGTGCAGAATTTTGAAATTTTGGCCAAACGGCCCCTTTTTCCCATCCATATAACTAATTACCTATTGTATATAGAAAATGTTGCCCAACATTTTTTAGCTATATTAAAACGTGTTTTTTTTTTTGCTCAAAAGTTGCAAAAGTTTGCTTTGTAGTTCATTACATTAGATAAACCTATAAAAAATTAAGGTTCAGCTATATATTTTAGCATAACTGGAGATCTTTATTTGGTTCAGGAAAGCTTGAGATAATCCTAAATTAAGTATCCATCATCATCTTCTAATATAATTTCTTCATCTCATCAGCAGTTATATCTTACAATATATTGGAAAAAACGCATTTGTTGAGAAAATTTTAAAAATTTTTTAATTAAAACCTCGAAAAATTCACAATTGTTTTATTTTTATTATTTTATAGTAAAGTCTGATCGGTCATGAATAAAATGAGATCATACTGAGACTACAAACATAGAATATCTGTTTTTTGTGTGTTTTCTTTTGTGCCGACAAGTGCTACATTTTTTTCTGCCTTTCTCTCCAAAAATGCCTTTTTGTTTTCGAAAAACATCTGTTTGAATTAAATACAGGGCTGAAATGTTGCATTTCTGCACAGGGCAAGTGCGACATTTTTACAGAAGAAAACGAAACCCTTTCACAGGGTAGCATTTTTTTACAAACGAAAACAAAAATGCATTTTTGGGGCAAAAGGCAGAACAAATTTAGCATTTGTTGGCATAAAAGACAGCACCATTAGTTGCAACATTTTAAATTATGCGTCGATTTTCTTCAGAATGATCTCGTTTTATTAATGACCGATCAGATAAAATAATTGTGAATCTATCGATGTTTTTGATTTGAATTCTATAAAAATTTCTTAAAAATAGAATTTTATGTTATTTAAAGTAATGTTATGTTGCATACGTATTGGTTGTGATTTTTTCAATTAAGAAAATATTAAAATGTTCTCAAAAAAAAATAGATTTTTTTGCAGTATCTTGTAACATATTTTGGCACCGCCGATGGGATGGGATGAAATTGTATATTGTATGAAGATTGAGACTACCTCATTTAGGATTATATAAAGCTTTCCTCGACTAATTACGGTAAATGGTTCTCCAGTTGTGCTAAAATATATGGTTGAACCATGCTGTTTTTATAGGTTTATATTTATTTTGATAGATAAACAGGTCCCGTCCCACCAATAGACTACAAAGCTTTTAAAGGAAATGACCTAAGCTTTATTTTGAACAAAAAACCAAAAATATGGGTTTTAAAAAAAGGAAAATAAAGACAAGTTTAAATTTCACAAAACAAATTCACAAAAATATTGTTTACCAGTTTTCTTATTTTCATGAAAAGATTAACGAAAAAACTATCGAAAACACTTTGGGTATAATTTTCTAAATACAGTGGTAATTATTTATGTATATGGATGGAAAAAATGGACCTTTTGATGTCCATATTCAACACCTTCCAATTCGGACAGCCCTTGGCCGATCTCGTTGAAATTTTGTGCCATAATCCAGTAGGACTATCCAGTAGGACTAAAGTTATCATCCCGATCAGACACATTGCTTTTAAAAATCGACTCATTTCACATGAAACTTCCCCGTATTAAAAGTACCCCATAACGATGATGTTGTATTCCGATAAGAATAGCGTCTCCAAAAAATATATTCAAAAATACAGTTCCAAATGTTTAAGAAATAATAGGAGAAGACCTGAATTGAAAAATCTGTTGCAGATTGCCATAAGATGGTAAAAAATTTAACTAAGAATAGTAAATAAGTATAATTTTTGAAAGTACATACTTTTCGCAAGTTATTACATCAATATGTTCTGTATCATTTTATTCTCTCCACTCAAGACGCCACTATTACCAGTTAGGGCATCTCTCAAATACCGGTGAATTGCGTCCTGCGTCTGTCAAAGTGTTGTTGTATGCTCAGAAAACAATAGGATGAAATTTGAGTTTGACAGACGCCGGACGCATTCACTGGTATTTAAGAGATACCCTTAGTGGAAATATGTACGTGAGTTAGTGGAAATGTGTCAGGTAGTGGAAATACGTGAGTTATTGGAAATACGCGAGTTAGTGGAAATACGTCAGTTAATGTAAATATGTCAGTTAATGGAAACACGTAACATGGTGGAAATTCGTCAGTTAGTGAAAATGAGTCATTTAGTCCCTACTTACACTAGGAAAGTTTTTTCAGAAGCTTATCATCAAATTCTCTTTTGAACTAGGACGAAGAACTCAAAACGTTCAGGGATAGTTTTTTCTCCCCTCTTACCGACTGCCTCTCTATCCTACAAAACGCCGATAATCTGCTGAACATTCAGCCAGTGTAAATCGGGACTTAGTAGAAATATTGGAAATACTTGAGTTAGTGGAAATACGTCGGTTAGTGGAATTTTGTCAGTTAGTGGTATTATGTCAGTTGGAGGAAATATGTCGTTTTTGTTGGAAAATGCTAAACTTAAATCGCCAGAAAACAGAGAAATAAAAACCGCAAGGTCATTAACTTTAGATCACAAACTGTATAAACTAATTGAGAATTGTAGATAAATATAAGGTCATTGCTATTTCCGAATTAGTAGAAGCTATATTAGCCTATATTGACTTTTTTGTTTGTGCTACATTTCCCCTTAAATTGCACTCAAAGAAATTGCATGATTGACTGTCTGGATATGATTTTCAGCAACAGTTGATTTTGAATGATTACCTTTAGCAAAATAAATGGAAACGTTAAAGAAAATAAAAATAGAAGATAACTATCAATTAGATAAAAGAAAATAATTAACAAAAAGAAAAAAGAATACAAAAATTTAATGATAAATATACATATGTAAATCAGTTCTAATTAGGAAATAAGAGTTTACATTACGACTGGTTTTACTTAATTCAAAAACACAATAAACACCAAACGTCAATTGATTATTTTCAATAATATTGTAATTATTTGTTGTTTTTTTTTCTCTCTCTTTGAATATGAATATACCATAGAATGTTTCAAATTATTACTGCGCAATGGAAATAATATAGATATGTATATATGTACATATACATATTTGTATATACTTGGTTATGCATGTATATATTTATGTGTATATGTATATACATATATATGTATGTATGTATGTATATAAGATTAATATGTTTGTATATGCCAATCGGTTTTTTGATTCAAATTAAGAAAGAATACGTCAAATATATTTGGTGGTGGTAATCAATTTTGGGTTCATGTCTTTAGGTTCTCTTTCAATTTAATTTCTGGTTTTCAATTCTTACTCAAACAAATACAAAAACACAAAGCGTGCAAACATGAGACATTAGTTTAATGGAGAAAAAATATCATCGATTAATAGGGGCGATTTAATTAAGTTTAAATTAATTAATATTTAGACACTAAAAGAATCGTATTGAGATGATAGTTTTAGTTCAGCTTTAGAAAAAGGATGAAGGAAAGTTCGAAATGAAGAAGCAGAAGAAACGAGGGAACCAAGGGGTAAAGACAAAGAAATCCTGATGCATACAAACTCATATGCATGTATACATATATGTATACAGACATATGTATGTATGTATGTATTGTATATGTATGTTCTACGAGTCTGAAACTATTTTGTTGTTACTCTTTCGTTGTCTTTGCGCCGAAAAGGAAACGGAAAGAAATGACTTGCACACTCACACACATACACACAAGGATAAAGGGGAAACTACGCCTCGGAAATCATTTCCTTCCATTTCCCCCATCATTCGAATTTCAACTACAATTTTGTTTAAAAGAATTTAGTCAATAGAAAGTGTTAGTGGAAAATGGAAACGGAAACGGAAATGTAAAGTATGAAAACGAAAACATGAAAACGGGGTTATGTTTGCTTGTATTATTTAGTTAGTTTTGGTTTTGGTTTTGGTTTGGGTTCTGGTTTTGGTTTTGGCCTCCATGCGTGTGAGTAAGTACGAGTACTATCAACTATATTCCTCGGAGCCGGTGAGAAGTGGTGGTGGGTTGAATGATGTTCGGGTTTCGGTGTTAAATTGTTGGTTTGGTTATGTCTTTATGTTGATGTATGTAGTCGTGGAGGTGGTGGTGGTTGTTTGTTTGTTTTTGGTAAATAAAACAAAAATCAAAATAAAATTTCATATTTTGCAAATTCAATGTAGTCAAAGTAGTTTCCAAACTCATATTTTAAACTTAGGGACGGACCATTTTTCTATTCTTTTTTTGGTTTTGTGATTGGTGCTTGGTGTCGGGTATGAGACGGCAAATTATAAGAAATATTTTCAGGAACTCAAAATTTACTTTTTATACTTATTTTTTGTTTTGTTTTACAAACATTTTATAAATATGCTCTGCATTTCATTTTCAAAAAAGTCGGCTTTACTTTACTCTGGTGTTGTAGTTTGTTTTGTTTTTAATTATTGTATATAGAAATTTCATTTTGATTTGGTGTTTATTTTCTGGCTTTTATAAATTTTCTCTTTACGAAATCATAAAAATCATAATCAAAATTTTAAACAACAAAGAAAAAACTCAAGTGTTGTAACAGAAACAATTTTCAATAAGTCTTTTGGGGCAAATTATTTGTATTTGCTTCTGTTGTAGTTTAGAGTAATTTTTGTATGAAATTTTTATGATTTTTGTTAAAAATTTATTTGTTGTTTGTTTGGTTGTTTTAATTTTAATTAATTTTTATAGAGATTCTCACCTTCGACCCTTTTCATTTTTTAATGTGCCCCCATATTTGGCTCTTGTTCCAATCAAGTCTATAATCTCTGGTATACAACTTGCAAAAATCGCCTGTTATCAATTATATGGATTATCAATAATATTTTAATCAAATTTATTTTATTTTATAGACCGAATAAGTTTAAATTTTTTGATAAATTTATGAATAAATTTTTGATCTGTTTTTGTTGAAACGGATTTCTTTTTCTTTTGGTTTGTTTGTTTTGTAAATACAGTAGAATTTGTTTTCAGCTACAATGCAATAATTTATTTTCTATATTAAAACTTTCTGTGTTTTGGGTGAGGAGGAAAAGCTGCGTTGTTGTCACAATTTCCTACTTTGCGGAGGAATATGTTTCTTTGAATTCCATTTTTGGGGGCGGGGGAACCTAATTTTTGTCGCTAAAATGCCAATTGACGCTTTTCTTCGTATAAACGTCTGTATAAGTACCTTTCGTTCATTTGCGTTGAAGTATTTCGTTGTTTTATGCAAAGACTTGTTATTATCTTTTTTTGTGAAGAAATTAAAGCGAATTTAAATTAACAAAATCAAATTATAAAAATAAGTTGTAAACCTTTACTTGTTTTTGTATACGACATACTAATGTCCCATTCAGTTGTCTACATGTAATGCTTTCGTTGGATTTATGGCGATCGGTCATTTATACTTTGGTATGAAGTCTCACAAATCCCTCCGAAGGGCAAATTCAATAGATATAATAAAATCAAATAACGTTTCTTAATGACACAAAAATGTGATTTGATTTATCAAAGATATTGTGAAATTATAATATATACATATGTGTGTCTATTTGGGTTTGACATTTTATGTATCTTCAAAGAAAAATTCTACAGGGAATGGTAAAGACAAATGAAAAGTCATTCGAAAATAAACTGTTTATTTTATCGCTCATTTTCACTACTTCCTTTGATTTCCCCATGAAGCCAATCTGTCACATTGTGGCAACTCCGTTAGCGTCAAAGAACTATGTATTGTGAATGTCAAACTATCAGCTTTAACTGTAAGTTAATTAGCGTTAAGGTACTGTACATCAGAGGTTGGCAAACGCATATTGCATTTGTGTGCAAAGCATCCGAAGAAGTATATTTAAATCAAGTAAGACAATTGATAAAATACACGGTATACCCGCATGTAATATGGTACTAAAAGACATTGATTACACTGTAGATAATTATAAATGTTTAGGTATGTGTGGAATTACAGAGGATGCACATAGGTAGTAAAAATATTACATAATTAATATTTCACTATATGTGCTGACCGGCCACTGATTTCATTTGCTTTGTGCAGCAGTGGCTCACAAGCATGAGGCGAACGCAGATAGCGTACGTCACACGAAGACGCTTGTAGAGTAGCGTTTTCAACGTCGAATAACCACTATTTTTCCTCGCCTGTCACCTGTGCTAGGACATAGCAACTGAGCCCACCTCTGATCTACACACTGTAAACATCTGCAGGAAATATAAGAAATGGGTCATTTTAAATTTTAACATATGGCATTTTATTTTTGCATAAAAGGTTTATAAAAAGTTGCTAAATGGTAAAATACAAAATTGATATAATTTATTTGTTGAAAAAATATTCCATATTGTTATGAGTTTTTAGAAAGCTTTAATTAATTTTTGGAAATTTTAGTTTTACAAAATTTGTAATTGCTCTTGAACCGATTTTTACAAAGTTTTCGTCGTTTGATAGGGAACTTAACGGGCCATTTTTTATTATTTTTTTTTTAAGAAAAATATCAGACGGATCGGTCATTGATTGTTTAATAAATAAAAAAAAACATTAAAGATAAAATCTCCCTTTGAGTTCATGACAACGGGTTATCGGTTATTTTCATCATTGCCGGTTATGCGGTTTCATTTACAAAATCTTACTCGAATCAGCTGTTTCTTAGCTCTAACCAGAGATGGAGAAAATGTATCGTACATGTACTAACAAACTCCAGTTACAGTTAATTAAACATTACAGCAATACTGAAAGCCGATTTTATCGGTCATAAGAGCAGCACGCAATCGGGTATAGCTTCTTCATGATTGCTCGTACAAAATGTCGTCAGCTGTTGTTAGTTCAGATCGGAGATGGGGTAAATGACAGTTTGTATAACAAATATGTATATCAATAATATTAGATTGGTACAAAAAGATTAAAATGATTTCATATATTCGAAGACTTACTTTTGTATTTACGAGTAATTCAGTTCTTAATGCCATTACATGTAGATAACTTCCTGAAGAAATACCATATAATTTCATTTTCCAACTAAAGGCTTATATTTATTAGAAAATAAAGTATTTTGCATTTTGATTCATTCTTAAGACCGAAGGCTGCGATTTCTTGGGGAACGTGTGTAGAAAATTCAAACTAAAAAAGACTAAAAAACAATAGTCTAAACGATTTGTGTGTGTTTTTTTATACCTTAAATTATTACAACAAAAATAATATATATGTAATCAATTTTAGTTCAGTGTCAATATGATTGGTAGGTGTGTTTTCTTAGTTTGTATATAAATATTGTACATAATTTCATTAGAAATATCATCTAAGCTTTGGTTGGACTCTTTGGTACGAGTATTTAGGTTAAACTGAACTGAAAACTGGACAAAACGAACGCAACTACTTATTATAATAAATAACTGATGATGTTTAAAAATACAAGATGTAGTAAAAGTTGTTAACAAAATTAAATACGACCTATATTGTATATTTATATACATATTGATTGATGGAAAAAAATCAGGTAGGATTTGTAGATATTTTTGTTTTTGTTTTATTTTTATGTTTTTTGGAAAATATGCGTGGCTGCGGCATACAGTCTGTGCAAGCAAACAAAACTTTTAAAGTGGCAATAATTTTGGAATATTATTAAGTATTTTTATATTATTTGTTTTTGATTACTTTTAAACGGTGATTGATTTATTGATTGTTAAAATTGCCAAGAATTGTAAAAGAAATATATGAAAAAATATTCCAACTAAAACAAACAAAAAATTAAATCATGATAGGTATAACATTAAGCTATGTATGTATAGTATGTTCTTAAAATCGTTAACCAAACAAAACGAACAATCGAACGAACGATTTTTTGTAAATTTGTAATTTTCAAAAAACGCAACTACGGTATGATTTATTTTGTTTTTTTTTTTTTGGGGATTTTCAAGTAATTAAAAAATAACAACGTGTAAACACAAGAGCAACGCATGGGGGGAAGGTTAGTAGTAGTTTGATAACGGCTAAAGAAACGGAAACTGAAATTCATTTGAACTCTGAACAGAAATCTTTGTTAACAATTAAATAAAAAATAATAAAGTTCGATAAACGAAACAAAATTCGAAAGAAAAAACAAGGCAACTGATGGAAATTAACTGCAAAGGAAAACGTTTTTGGAATTGCATAAAATCAAACAATTGATTTTTCATTGCGAGTTCAAATTTGCTCGTTTTGTTCATGGAAATGTCTGAAAAAATCATTTTGCTTGCATTATGATTTTAACGACATTTGATCTGAAAAATCTTTGATTTTTGTCATTGCTTTAAAATAAAGTGCTTGGAATCTAAAAATTAGTTAAGCTTTAATAGGTAAGCTCGCTGTTGTGGTTATTTCAAAAATAAAGTAAAAATATTTGCTGCTATACCATTTAAAAATACAAAGTAATGTTTTTAGTTTTCTGATTTGTTTTCGGTAAAATTGCACTACTTTAAATAGTCATTATTCGATATTCTGCATACGAGAGGGTTTTACTGTACGTCCAAAAAAAGGTTATAGAGCAGTAGTGGTAGTAGTAGTAGTAGCAGGAGGAATCAAGGGCCAAAGCAATTGTAGGTGTCGTTTTTTGTAATCAAAATGTTTCATTGTTATTACGAACGAGTTAACAGGATTTTCGCTAATTTTTTTGCAATAATTAATTTTTCTATTTTTTTGTTTAATAAAAAATCGATTCATCGATTTCTGTGGTAACATGTTTGTTTTTGTTTTGTTGCTTCTTTTAAAAATATATAAATGATTTTTCCAAAATTACTTCTGTAAATTACTATAATAATGAAGAGGAAATTAAGAGCTTTTATTGATTATTTCGCAAAGAATAACAATTATAGTAGTACAGAAAAGAAAAACAGATGTATGTTCTATAACATGAGTTGAAATAAAAAAAACTACTTAAGTTTTAATTAAAAGAGAGACGAAAAACAAAATTATGTACATGCAAATTATGGAGGACACTTGAGATTTTATCTTTATCTCAGATGAATCAACAAAAAAATATATTTTTTAAAATGTAGAAAAACACAAAAACCAAACATATTTGAATTCAACAAAAAACGTTTTCTTCCTTCTTCAATCAAGACTTTCTTTAGACGAACAAAAAATAATAGTGAAGAAAATCAGTCTTTCAAAAACGGGTCTCGAAGCCACTTTGTGTGGTTGGTTCGTGGGTAAGTGTTGTAAGAGTGATTTACAGAAGAATGTATAACCACCAGCAAAAGAAGGTATTGGTTGGTCCGATTGGATTGCATTAACATAAATACTTAAAACACCGCTTAAAAAATGTAATCGAAAGGAAAATTTAAATACAGGAAATCGAATTGTTCTAGTTACCCTAAATTATATGTCAAAGGTTTATTTATGGTTTGTTTCTTTTTGTATTCATTTATTTTTTTTTTCAAACAAAAATATAATAACACAACACACATGCCGCCAAGAAATCAATGCCTTTTTCGATTTTGTTCACAAGAATTCGCATAAACCAATTTCAAAAAAATTTGATTTAAATTTATGTAATTTTTTAGCAATTTTAGCCTTTAGTTTTTTTAATTTTCGCTTATCATTTCATAATTAACAAAACATTTTGATCAAAAAAACTATATTGGAAATTTAACACATAAAGAAGAAAATAAAAAGTAAATTAACAAACTTCAATCAAGAATACGCAAACAAATGAATATCAAATGTTTGAATATGCAATTGTTCTGAAGGATTAAATTTAAAAAAAAAAACAACAAAAAAAATGATGACACACAAAAACTTAACGAAAGGTAACCAAAATAGTAAAAGCATTGATTTTTGAAAGTGAACGAAGTGAAAATTTCAAATTTTATGAAAATAACTTAGGTCACTTTCAAAAATCAAGGCTTGGATTAAAAGATATGTGTTTTAAGAAAATAGAAGTAAACTTAAAATAAATGATGTATTTTTGGTGGTGTATATTTTAAAAACTCTACGAGAGTATGTGAGTAGTTTCATTGATTAATACTGTTGATTTTTAGAGAGAAATAGGCGGTACAGCTGCTTGTTGGTTGGTATTTGTTTTTTTTTTTATTTTTTATTTTATTTTTTTTTGGTGGTGGTTGTGGTGGATTTTGTTGGTTTGTTTGTTTGGTGTGTACCTTTTTCTAGGATCCTTGCTATATGTCCCACCATATTTGCTTCTTTGGGCAGCCAGTTCTGTGATTTCTGGTATCCAACTAGCGAACACAGCCTATATATCGATTGATACACATATATGTAGTAGTTGTAGTAATAGTTGCAGTTATTGTTGTTGATGTATTGTAGTAGTATTTAACAGTGCATAGTTGTTGTTTGTTTTCATATTACAGAGAAGGTAGTAGAAATAGTTGTGGTCGTCGTCATTGTTGTTGGTTTACAAAAACAAAAACGCAAAACATATTTGTTAAAAAAAACACAGACACACACACAACAACAGGACAATTTCTGTTCTTTCTCTATGTACAAGAATACCTTCTTAAACCTCCTCACAAGGACCTCGCTTTTATTTAGTTACTAATATTCAATAATACTAGTAGTTATGTTTGTTGTCACAATTAAAGCTTTTTTCTCTCTCTCAAAAGAAATATATATATATATAAATTTATATACAATAAACTCTGCCTTTACACACGTAGAAATCGGAAAAAAGGATAACGGTTAATACGTACACATCATTCACACATACACACTCTCGCACTCACACATGAAACTTTCATTTCGCCGACATACAGCAGCTGGTGACTCACGGCCGGAGTATCAATCTATTCACTCAGGCATACCATTCGTTTGTTTTTTTGTACACAAGAAGTATGTATATCACCACATTAAAGTATTTTCAGTTTTGATTGATTAAACAATTTGCTTTACATAATTTCGAAAGGCTAATTAATTATTTGTAAGTAAATTACCCATAACTATCTACAGATTTCTTAAAGCAACAAAAAAAACAGGAACATTTTGCAGCTAAATCCTTTTTGGTATATAAAAAGACAAATAAGTGAATGTTTAAAATAGGTATAATCCTAAAAAATTATGCTCAAATGTGGAAGCAAACCGTGTTCGATATTATATTTGTAATTACAATACAATAGATACATGAATTGAAGCCGCTGGTGCCTTTAGATCCCACCATTTTGTAGTACTTATATGCTCTATGGTTTTATTCCAACACTATTTCAAAGAACGATCGCTTTTTCGTAAGGTCTGCACTTATTATATTTAAATCACCTTAAAATGAGAGCTGTCATTAAAAACATGTGATAGATTGTATTACAAAACAAGTATGAAAAATGCAGTCCATTTAGGCAAAATACCCACCCCGAATATAAACAAGGTCAAGTGAGTAAATTTGTAAAAGCAATGTCTTCTGGTCGGGATGAAACTTGCACCATGTTTAGTCCTACTGGATAGTAGTTATGAAACAAAATTTCAACGAGATCAGCTAAGGACTGTCCGAGTTGGAGGGTGTTGATTATTGACATTTTTGGTAAAACGGTCCTTTTTTCTCATTCATATTAGCTATTAGCTATTGTATCCCAGCAAAATTTCCCATTACCAAATAACCTGACGGGTAAGCTAAATTCAAAAATAGTAACTGCTTATAATTAGGTCTCGCTTCGAATTATTTTTACATGTACATGTCATTGGAAGAAAGTGGTTCCACACAAGCAGCTGAAATATAACCACTTACTCCCACGCTTACAATTATTCAAAAAGTAAGCGTGGGCAAAAGAAATAATTTTACGAGTGGGTTTGTGTGGTAGTTGATATTTCCTAGTTGCTATTGTTTGTTCACCACCATCAGTGGTGGAATGTGGTGAGAAAGTAGAAGTGCGTAACATTGGGTAGATATTATTATAATTGGGAGACAGCAGTTATCGATTGTTGTCGTCATATGACGAAAAATTTCATTTGCCGGGAGGTGGGATTGAACTCGCGACCTCATGGTTTCGTAGTTTAGCATCACGACCACTGGCCTACCTCGCAATTCATAGACAAATCGCTTAATAATCAAGTACAAAAATATAACCCATCAAAATTTTCGTAAGTAAATGTCGTTACCAGATGAATTACCAGGTTATGATATCTCATTATCGCCAGCATTACTTTCGGGTAAATAAATAACAACTAACTAAATAATGACGAAAATAAGTTATTATTAATAATCTAATTTAGAGAATCTAATTTATATTTTAGTGATTTTTTTTTATTTTCTTGAAACGATGTTAGAAAAAGCTATCAAAACGCCTTTGACAAAATTTTCTAAATACAGTAGCGAATTAGTTATATGGATGGGAAAAAAGGACCGTTTGAAGGTCAATATTAAAATATAATGCTGAGAATATTATTAAAATAAATAGTAGTAATACTTTGATCTGATATTCAGAGCGTTCCTGTAGTAAACCCAAAGTGGGAGGAATTAAAAAAAGGGAAATAATTCGGCCGGGTCTTAATCGAACAACCGATTGCGACAAAACTTGACATGCATTTTGAAGATGTATTAGGAAATTTAGGGTTTTAACCAAGGTCCACAAAAGACTTTTTACGCATAAGAGTTATTTCGTACAGTTCCCGAGATATCTGCATTTTAAAATTGAATTTGCATTTTTTTCGATTTTTATAATCGGAGCAGAATATATGATTTTTTCTAATACATTTTTCTTAATTGATAACAACATTTGCTATATGTCGAAAAACAATTCAATCCAATATACATAATAATACACAAGTCAAGGCCATTTGAAGCTATATTTTCCAAAAAAAATATCTTTTATAATATTTTGGAAAAAAAGTAGATTTTTGTATTTTAGAGTCATAAAAACGTTATTTAAAAAATTATAACATATTAATATTTATCTTAAAGGAAACTTCCTAAAATTTTTCACGAAGAAAGAAGCCACAATCTATCCTATCTCAAAGCTATATATTAATTTTTTTCGATTTTTTCATCTATGTATATTTACTTTGCAGTCCAAAATGCAACATTTTACCACATATCAAAATTATAAAGGTGTGAATATTCTAGCTTTGCGGTTGGAGAAAATGTGGCTTACTTTTCAAGTATTGTAAAAATGGACTAAATTGGAGAAGTTTGGTAACAATACCTGTGAATATTTTTATTTAACTTTCAATCTTCGAGAAAATTGACCACAAAATGTCTTTTTAGAAGAATATAATGTGTTATGCTTTTATAAATAACTTATTCTGTAACTCAAAACAAAATAGGACATCTATTTTTTCGCAAAAAATTACAAAAATCAAATTTGTTGGAAAATATAGCTTGAAATGGCATAGCTTTATTCTTAATTGGTATATCGGATCGGATGTTTATCTTCATATAGAACAGTTTGTTGTCATATAGAACAGTTTTGTGTGAAAGAAATCGGTGTATATTCTGTTCCGATATTCAGAAAATACTAGGGCGACTAAAACAAAAGTTACACGGGCTTAAACATTTTGTATGCCCGAGGTGGACACCTTTGAGGCAGTGTAGCTGCGCCATATATACCATAGTGGGCCCAAGTTCAAACTTAAATCTCTACAAGCATGCCAGTTTTTCTCGCAATCGGGCGTCAGGTTGGGAACAGGCCGAATTAGTTCCCTTTTTTATACCCTCCACCATAGGATGGGGGGTATATTCATTTTGTCACTCCGTTTGTAAAATTCTAAGACGATTTAGCCATGTCCGTCCGTCCGTCCCTCCGTCTGTGGTAATCACGCTACAGTCCGCAATAGTAGAGCTAGGTTGATCAAATTTGGTATAAATATTTCTTATGGTTGCAGGTTGTTTGGGATTGCAAATGGGCCGTATCGGTCAATGTTTTGATATAGCCCCCATATATAGCATCTAACTTGCTGTGATTCCTACTGTTCTCATCTACTATATGTTTCCTACTGTTCTCATCTACTATATTTTTTTGTTTTTCGGAGTTATTTTCTTTAGGTTTGAGTTATTTTGTGAGGTCACATGCTATCCATGGTGGAGGGTATATAAGATTCGGCATGTCCGAACTTTACGCTTTTACTTGTTAATTACTATCACTGTGCAAAATTTTGGTCCAACGTGCTACGTTCAACTAACATCAATATTTAAGGCAAACGAAGCCGTGACTGGAGCAACTACCCAAAACTTGATAAACGTGCCATATCACTCAGACATTCACAACAAAAATTGTAACATTTTTATTTTATTTTATATTTTCTTGCTCTAATGTTAACATTTTATTACTTATTTATCATTCCATTTCAAAAGTTTCTCATAAATGTCTTTTTTGTTCGTTGTTATGCTGATTTCGTTTGCAAATGTACGTAGTCGTCCGTTTACGTTTCGTTGGCTAATAGTTTACACTGATTTCCATACGTCAGATGCCTAACCCAACCTTTAATTCTACAGAAAATTTATTATTTTTAGAGAGAGCCTAACGAACCTGCGAAGAGAGATTTGTGAGAAAGTGATTTTTGCGTCAGTCAGCTGACTAACAACACAACTACGGTTGATGTGTTTTCGAAGTACGACTACTTTAATTATGAGTATTGTATCATTTAATATTCGGAGCAGTGTTTCCCACAGGTTCTCAATTATACAGATGTTCCGTGAGTTACGAACGAAATCACTCGCTGAAATCAAATTTCTATTCGTTCATCACTGATAGACTATTCGCGACTGGACGGACCGGACCTTCCTTGTAACTTTATTTGCTTTGGTGTTTCCCATTAAATATCGTCATTTTAAATCCAAAATCAGGAACATCAAAAAAATCAAAATTAATTTTATGATTGATTAAACTACACATTCCTACAAAATTTTGGAGTTCAATATCAAAAATTTACCATTTTATGAGTGATATTAAAAATGACGTTACAGCAATGTCATTAAAAAAGCGGAAAGATTCATAAAATTTTATTTTATTTATTTAAGAATGTAGGCCACAACTAATTGCGCTAGATTTTTTATTTGATTTCGCCTTAATAGTCTGAAATCCCTAAATTTGGTCAAAAGCTTCAAATAACTTTACTTTGTATTTTGCTTCTCCTGAAAAATCATGAACATGTGGGTTACGTGATTTTGGATTTCAGGTGATGATATATTTGCCTATCAACAAATTAAAATCCCCACAGTTGCAAAAAATCGCAAGAAATGCTTTACTTTTTATGTCTAAATCGCCAAAAAAAGCTTTACTTTTTATTTGTTTTATAAAAATATAATTATACTCTCTTCGTTTCGCGTAAGTTTCTTAGCATGTTATGAAAAATGGTAGTTTTCTAACTTATATTTTTTTAATTTACATTCCAAAAAGTAACATAAATACCAATTAAATTAAACAACATTTGTAAAACCATAGAGCATATTCAACGAAAACGCCTTTAGTGGGATTAGTGGAAGAAACGTATCGTAAGATTAAATGCCAGGTGAACTTACGCAAGCATCGGGAGATATTGGAATGCGCGGAAGCTCATTAAACTCTTCATTTTTACTCTTTTACTCGATAGAATATAATTCTGGCAAATTCACTGTTGTGAAAAAAAAATTGTTTCGCAAAACAATATTCAAAAATAAATATTTCATAGTCACATAAAATTTCAATGTTTTGTTTGGTTAGTTGAAGAAGATTCGTTATCAAACATAGTCTAAATTGAATATATTCTTAAGAAAGACTAAATTCAGAGTTCAATGTCGTATCCACATTAGGTCGCTACACTTAATTTGAGCACTATTTTTGTTGGTCAATATTTGCTTATTAGGACAATAATGTAAATAAAACGTATATGTGTATGTATAAGAGAAAATCAAAAATATACAATTTATAAAACCTAATATTGTTAAACGAAAAATCAGGAGTTACACCCTAAACATACGTTCTCTATACAAAACAGAAAAAACCTTCAAATAATGTTAATGCGTGACCTTTTCATACTCTTTTATTTTTCTTTTTGTTTTTGTTTTTGTTATTATTTTTTCTTTTTGCTGCTGTTCGTACGTAAGCTCTATATTTGTGTTCGACTAAATTCACTAGTATTACATTATAACAATTTCATACGAGACTGTGGAATACGGTAGGGGCGGGGCGGGGGATTATGTACGAGGATTGTGGTTCAGTTAAAAATTTATTTTTGATACAATAGTAAGGAAAGGAGTATAACTTAGTGGAGAATATACACAATTAGCAGTAGCGCAATAAATAGACGTTTATGTAGAATGACTATTAATTAGTTATGAAAAATACAACGATATTTAAAAAAAGACTCTAAAGTGTATTACGTTAAACTTGACACTGAGATTTTTGTGTAAAAAACAAAAAGTTGAAAAATAAATTGAATCGAATAAGATAGGCTTTGAATTTTACGAAAAAAAGTTGTATACCTATGATAAAATCCTCTTTTTTAAGTTCCGTTAAAGGCTTTAAAAAGGCACAAATTATTTACAATAATATGACTACGTAATTGTTTTTAGACTGTAAAGGCTTTTTTGTTAATCACAAGCTTATTAGAAGCTTTCTTCGAAGCTAAACATGTGCAACTTAATATTGTAAATGATTGTAGTTAGCAGTAAAAGTAAAAGCTTTTCAAAATTGTCACCTATAAATTCTTGTTTTGTTTGAGCTATTTAAGGTGCCTAGACACGTTCAGATTGTAATGACATGTTCACAAAAGTTGTTCAGATTTACCGTGGCTACAATATTGCCAAATATTGTTAGTAAAAAATCAGCGATCCCTTAAAGTTATGCCGAAAAAAGTGAAAAAAAATAAATTTAATCCTATGTTTTTCGAAAAAAAGTGCAGGAAAACAAAATTTTTTTGGCATGAAATGTTAACAGACTTTGTTCTACGTGTTCTTAGCTACATTATTGCCAAATATAGTTAAGCGCTATCACCAAGTCTGAAGTAGCTGTTGCTCAAAAACCTATGACACCTTTTTTCAGGGGTCCACTGATTTTCAGAATCTTTCGAGGCCCATAAAAAAATTGGTCACAATCTCGCCAAACTGAGTATAGGGTTATACTACCATTTGGTAGTAGAATCGAACCTATACCATCAGATCCGTGTATTTTTTTCACTGTTGCACAGTGTAATTAGAAAATAGGTTCTTATACGTGTATTATTACGTACTCCGCAGATTTAGGTAGAGAACATTTCTTAGTTTCTTTGGGGCGTATTTTCATTTTATGCTGTTTTCTTGATTGGGGTGTAATATCCTTAATTAGTTTTTGTAACGAAAATGAACCCCAAATTTGGGGCGCACTTTCATTTTCAATTTGGGGTGCATTTTCTTGGGGCCCAACTTCCGGCCGCCTTGTTGTTATTTTGACACTCAGTCCTGGCACGGTGTCTATACCAATTCAATTGTCTTTATCAGACACCTTATGAGGGCTGACTGTCAACATAGCAACAAAGCTTTCCGTAAATGGCATTTGAAAATATTCTCGCTCCCTCGGTGCGAATCATCAACGCCTATTTCGTAGTGCGATGCAAAGACAAATAGAATATAAGAAGACATTCCTTCAGGCCGAAACGTCAAAATCTTTCAGTTACGAACGAACAGGAATGAATTGTAACACGAATGAATTGTAAAAATTCGAAAAACGGTCTGAAAATCCGCGAAAAACCTCACTCGTTGGAATCAAATTCCTATTCGCTCGTAACTGACAATTACTCGCTACAGGAAGGAATGTCTTCTTAAATTATATTGTCTTTGGTGCGATGAGCATTTGCCGTAAAATGTGAATAACCCTGATGTACATACATATGTACTCGTATATATAAATGGTGAAAGCTCATGCCATTGTTTGAAGCTCACTTTTTATATCGAATTCGATTGAAGTCTTTTACAGAAAGCTTATTTATAGTGTTCATTAAACTCAAAGTCATCAGTAGTTATGAAATACTTACAAATAATGTTTGGAGGCAGAAATTATACCTGAAGTCGTATTGAATGCACGGTGAGGTATTGCCAGATTTTCTCACTTATGAAGTTACATTTAACGATTGAGTTTTGTATTGACAATTTATATTTGTAAAAGAAATATTTAGATATAGAGTACTATACATATTTCATGTTATATCATAAATCACCTGATCATTTCGCCTCATGCAGCATTTCCATATAAATGTAAAAGCACTTTTTCCCATCAAAGCTTTTTATTATATTTGTCAGCAACGAATACATTTTGCACTGCAACAATTATTACGAGGCAACAACGGAATTCAGGGTTGGTAACTTATTTATTTGGATAACCTATATGGTAAAGTTGAGCTGGTTGGAAGATCTCACGCTCAAAGTCGAAAGCTATGTACTAACCTATTCATGGGTTATTTTGTTTTAAATCTAGTCTATATAGTTACAAATTGAAGAAAGCTTTTAATTTATGTGTGGAAGCACCAAGTTTTATATTGAGTAAAGCTTTTACATTAGATCATCAAAGGTTATGTGTGAAAGCACCAAGTTTTTTATTGAAGAAAGCTTTTACATTCGCACATCATTGGCTATGTGTTAGCATGAGGATAACATTGAAGTAGTTTTTTTCCTTTTGTTAATATTTTTACTGTTAGTCACAGAGCGTTTTGCAGTTTTTTTAGGGGAAAAGCTTTCTCTGACTATTCGCAAGGACATCTTGTTCGATCCATTTACGATTGTTTTACTTATCTCGATAACTATATATGATTGATAGGAATACGGTACGATACGATATCATTTCAAATGAGAACTACGGTGTGTTGGTGTGGGTGTGTGGGGAAAACATGATTAAAAAAAACGATTCAAGAAAGAAAACGAAATCAAATACGATGTAGTAGAATCATAACAAGAAACAACACGCACTTGATTCAAGAACGAACGAACGAATTTCTCTTAACGTCTTTTGATTATTTCTTTTGATTTTATATTTTATGTTAACAGGCTCAAACGCACTAGAAAATCTAAACTACCTGGTGGTGATGGTGGAGAGAAGTGTATCTAACGGATGACTGATGTTATACGATGATTGATTGATTGCTTGATGGATTTATTGATTGACAGAATGATTGCATGATCTGCTGATTGATTGATAATATGATTAAATTGAAGATTGAAAGGTGAGTGTTTTGAAATAAAACAATTGACTGACTGAGAGCAAAGATTCTACGAGTAATATCGAATATTTGACGGTTTGCAAAGGAAACGGAAATAAAACATATCAGGTGATAATGAGAAATCAAGGTTTTGTATTCAAACATTCCCAATGGCAGGACGTGAGGACGTGGAGAGAACATAATGCTGGGACATACCCGAAACCCATGTGAATCTCATTACAATGCAATTAATGATTGAAAGATACCGGGAAATGATTACTACTACAGCATGGATGACGGAGGCGATGGATGATTGTGGGTGGGTTACTGACAAATGGTCGAATGAATTGCCAAATGAAATGAAAAAATCGGTCACAAACGAATTAGACGAATTGTTGTTGTTTTGCTATTTGTTCTGCTGCTTCGATTGTTCTTTCTAGAAACGAAAACAAAACATCCCAGAAGATGTCATCGTGAGGATGCTCTGTCGGTTGTTCGATTGGTTGGTTCATGAGGATGCTCTGATGGAGGGGAACGGGTGGTCGGACGTTTGGTTGGTTAAAGTTGAAGGTGGTGATGGTGATGGTGGGTGGAGTGGTGGTGGTACTTCTGGTAGTGAAGTTTAGGTAGTAATGATGGTGGTGATAATAGATATTTTTATTGGTTGTTTTTATGCTCTACATTACAAAGAACCAAACAAAATCAAGGGTAACAGACTAAGGTCGAAAGAAATTACGATAATTCAAAAACAAAACCAACGGTAGAAAAAAAGATTCGGTGCTAAAACAATGTAAATAATGTTTTGTAAATGGGGTAAACTATAAAAGAAATCATAACAACAATAAGCATTTCTTGTTTTTTATCAATAATTTAAAGATTTTCTTTAAGTTTTCCTTTTAACATTTTTTTTGCTTCGCAAAATCATTTTAGATAAAAAACAAAAAATATATATTTGGGGAGATCTCACAAAAAACACAAAATATAAAAAAAAATATTATGGGAATTTTAACAAAAACCACAATGAACAAAAGTCGAAACTAAGGAGTTCGGCGACAATCGGTAGTGGGTAATAGTGGTGAAATCATGTACGAGTTTTTATGTTACATATGTTGAAATGCAGTAAAATACATTGGATTTGACTTTATTTTTATATAAATGGATCATGTTAGTAATGATTTCGAGATGTTTATTTTCTGGTTTTGTAGTTTTGTTTTTAACAGTTTTTTTTAATTTTAAATTAAGGTTGGTTTATGTTAGACTACCTCTTTCCGTGTTCTCTTTTAAGTTCGCCGCCATATTTATTGCCACTACCAACAAGTTCAATAATTTCCGGTATACTGCTGGCAAACATTGCCTAGAATATTTGATTTGATTTGGATGGTATGTTTTATATAAAGCATTTAATAATAAGTATTTAGTTCTTAAACAGTAGCATGTAGTAATGGTAGTAAAAACATAATTAATTTCATATACACAAAAAATTGAGGTTTAAATAACAACAAAATCTAAAATAAAAAAAAAACACAAATCACATACATGTGTTCGAATGAATTCGTTGCGAAACCTGTTATCCTACGCGTTTTATTGTGAGACAATCGAACCTTTTCGTAGAACTACGATAATGTTTGCCTATAGAGCTGTCTGAAGACGATTTCTAAAACGAACGACTTTCATCATATAACGCCGCAGTTGATCGGCAAAAACCGATCTTTGTACTTATATCCAACACCATTCGCGTGCACAAACTTTTAAATGTAATGAAAACAAATAAATTTTACTCTATTCCACTACCCGTAATAATTATTAATCGGACTAACTAAACGTTAAACGATGGTCTACAACATAAATATTGCATACTACCTGAAGAACAGTGTTATATTTACTATGGCAGCTCTGTAAGAGAGCTATTTTAATTTTTTCGTTAGTTGGCAACGACACAGTTGTCGGCATTTGATTTCAATGGGTAAAATATTTGTTGTTGCCAACTAATGAACACAATCAACTAGATTTCGAAGTAAACTGTTCCTATTACCTAATGTGTGGAATTACAGATGATTCACATAGGTAGTATAGAAGTTATTGAAGAATCAATATATCACTAAATTGTAATCCGGTATGAAGGAGGTAGAAGAAGTAGACTAATATGGACCAACTTTGTCAGAGATAACAAAAATTAATTACATATGGTGATGATGAAGACGTGGACGGAGTCTGGTTCGAAACTTTGGAACATTTTGGCCACATCTAAGCATCTTCATTATCTGATAAGAATCAGTGATGCCAGATGTGGAGTAGTAATGTGTTTACGAACAGGTCCATTTTTGGAGAGTTGGTAAGAGTTAAATCCCAGTGGGCCAACATATTTTAAATTATTGCCGTAATATTAAGTTAGGAGCTAATCTACACTGCGTATTGATAAACTGAATTAATTTTACCTTAACAATTTCATTGTATTTGTGAAATTATGGGAGGATGATGCTAATGCTACACAACTACTCGTATGAGTATTCGTATGTATCACTAAAAATATTTTTAGGGACTCCTAAAATTTTTAGACGTGATTACAATAAAAAGGTTGTCTATTCTCAATCAAGTAACGCGAAGAAGTGTTACCTATATTTTGGGTGTATTCAGTATTAGGCTGACTGCAGAGTTAACGCGTTATGCGGCGATGTAGGATGGGAGTACAACGCGCTGCAATATACGGCATTTGTTTTCTTATGTGATCGCTCGCAACATGTCAGAAGCGAGAGCAACACTAGAGCAGGCTATGAAGCCAAGGCGGCGCAAATCTGCCGCCCGCCATCGAAAGTGGAAGTGTTTTGTTTTCAGAAGTACATTTACTGAGTATAAAATGATGTCAAAAAGTATAAATTTATTTTCAATTTATTTTCAAGACGAGGATACTAACGGTGTATGGTCCAAAGCTTTGAAAAATAGAAGAACGCTAGGTGCTGGTACAATCTATGTTTTCAAAGCGAGAACAAATTACTTACGCAACCAAATATTTTAATTTTGGACTTCAAACCCTAACAGTTAAGAATAATAATAATAGCATCCTGGATGAAAAATTTAATGAAATGAAGGAAGAAAATAATCCTTTTCAATACTGAATAGTCTATTGTTTCTACCCACAGTTTACGATATACGTTCATAAAAATAGATTACAAATGCGGATTATTAATGTACTATCAGTGCAGTTTCTTTATTTTCCTTTCTATGAAATTAGATGAACTTTGGTTCAGAAGTTACATAAGTATATAATGACCAATAATTTTCACCAAATAAAAAATATTGCTAATAATAATTTGTTTCTTTGTTTTTTCGTAAAGATTCTTATAGCCTAATTCATAATAATTTAAAGATGGTTTGAGGAACGTTTTAGCATTGTATACTGATATGTAATTATGGGGACTACTCGTATATTTAAAAAGGAACCTATTGAGACTAAAATAGAAATGTATATGCAAAATTTCGTTTAAATCGTAAATATATATAATTTGACTATGAGAATACATGGACAGACGGACATTGTTAAATTAACTTAGATAGCGATTCTAAGGCAATCTACGCACCAGAACGACCCAATTTCAGTTTGCCCATGGATCGTCAACTCGGTGAAAAACTACATAAAATTCATAGAAATGTATGGACAGGTTAAACCTTAAAATCCATAAAATAAAATCCGCCGCTGACTGTTGAAATTTGGTCGGCTCAGCCGCCGCCGCCATCATTATTTTTCAATGCGCCGCATATAACTTTGGTCGGCTTCATTGCCTGCGCTAGAGCGCCAAATCACCGCATACAATGTCTGCACAGCAGTCAGCTTATGCGTTTACAACTCTGATTTTATTCCTATTGTGAATGGCGTGAAGCTGTCTTATATTGTATCATAATATCCATGATCACCTGCGTGTTGATTAAGTTGGTTAATCAAAAATCAGTGGTTTGTATTGTACAAACAATTTCTTTACTTCCCACGATCAGAAATTTCATATCGTCGGCTTAATGCTATTTTGGTCCATACGCCATTTTTGCGCTTTTGGAGTTAGGAGTTGATAATATGGGTTTCAAGCATGCTCTTTCAGAATCTGCAATAATTCGTCTAGTTTTCGAGATATTGGTAGGGTAAATCGATATAACTCTGATTTAAGGGAAATAATTTTTATATTTTTGTTCTATATCCCCATTTTTTTATCGCCTTATATTTTTTACTCACTATTTTACGTTCTTTCGATCACAATATGGAAATTACTCTCCTTTCATACCGACCTTCTTTGTGGTCCATGTAATACAAATACGAAAAAATATTAAAATAAAAGTGGATATGGACCAAAATGCCATGTACAAAAATTGTTATAACTTGCTTATTTTTGAATATAAAGGCATAGAAATGCATGGGAATCATACAAATACTGTTGGGAACCCTATGGAATAAAAAGTGTGCAAGTCTTCAGTCCCGTTTTTACTCAAACAATAAATTGCGTTTTTCTCCGATCATACAAAATGGCGTATGGAACAAAATAGCATTAAGCCGACGATATGACAATCCATAAAATGTGTACCGATTATTACGACCAACATCTGCGATCCACTTTATAATCGCTATACGCGATTTCGACGGTGGTTATAAAAATAATTATGTATGTTCTTATTAAATCCCATTTGAATAGACATTTCTACAGAATAATTTCATAGATACCTGAGGTACACTAGTATGAGTCGGTCCCCACACACAAAAAAAGGTAGGGGGAGTCCCCTACGTTAAAAGATTATTCAAAGACAATCTCAGAACAACAACAATCAATTTGATACGTGCAACCTACATATGGCCCAAAAAGATTTTATGTGCAGCGCTGTTTTTTGGTATCCTATCGAAAGTGACTTCGGAGTCAAAAGTGATCAAAGGGCAAAATGGAGCCATAGACAAACCATAAACAACGGTGGGCGGTTTGTTTCGATAGGATATCAAATAACAGCGCTGCAAATAAAAACCTATTTGGGCGCACGGAACAAAAAAGTTTTTGTTGTTCTGAAATTTTCTGTGAATAATCTTTAAACGTAGGGGTTGTCCACCTCAACTTTTTTACGACCCATACCACGTTTGTTTAAGTTGTTGCCCAAGTTTTGCTTTCCATCGATACGTAAAGATAAATATGAATCTGTTAGTTATCCTAGCTATCTACTAAATGTACTCGTAATCAAAGCGAGAGTAATATTGCCTAAATTACAATTTTTTTTAGTAGATTTAAAAGTTTGCACATAAATATTTTAAAAACAAAATTTCAACGATGTTGGATATGAGTAAGAAAACAATAGCTTGGCTTAAACTATAATTCTTTTAAGTACATATTAATTTGGATAAATGATTTAAAACATAAATGTTATTAACTTTCGAACTCGCGAACGTTTTGAACCAGATATTAGGGTTTTAGATAATAGTATATCCCATTATAATACGTTGGTTTAGTTGTTTTTTTTTAACATTTTTTTAATTTATTTTGTTCAAATAACTAAGTTTTTTTTTCTTCTTAAAGCTGTTAAACACATATATGCAGCCGCCAGCATTTCATGCAAATTATAAACAAATTATAAATGAACAACTTTTCCTCGTGACAAATGAAAATGAAAAATCCTAGGAACTAAAAAGGGATCACAAAACAATTTCCAATACAAATGCTGGACTTAGGAGAAGGTTTTTGTGTTCTTTTTTTTCTGTCGAAAATGGAACTGAATTGGATAAAAAATAACATTTCAAAAAAAACTTCAAAACAAAAATTTCAAACGGTTTTCGATATTTTTGTTTGTTTTGGAAGTGACGGGGTGATTTCATGCAAAATCTATAATTGATTAAAGATTTAAGTC
Organism: Eudasyphora cyanicolor; assembly: GCA_963930755.1. Lineage (NCBI taxonomy): Eukaryota > Metazoa > Arthropoda > Insecta > Diptera > Muscidae > Eudasyphora > Eudasyphora cyanicolor. Next base: position 357,665,083 of record OZ005734.1, read on the forward strand.
AATGGCGGACTAGGGGTAGTCTGTCCGCACTGTGATTGTGTGTGGTAATGGTACGGAGCAAAGGATAGTGAATGACTGAATGAGCTTATCGAATAGTTGCTAAATGAATTGTCAATGTAGAAAACCTGTAGTAATTAATGGTTTCTTGCTAATTAAAGTAAATTCAATTAAATTAGATTAGAATACTGTTAATGGAGTATTTTTTTTTTTGTTTCTTTGAAAAAGAATTATTCACTAAATATAAAACTGGAGAAAATATGAAAATTGTGTAACTAAAAACAGGAACAAATTCAAAAAGTAGAAGGGTGCAATTAACATAGTATTTTAGTCTATGGCAGAGTAAGTAAGAGTAGAAAGGATTGATTGAAAGTAAATTTGTAATACTCGTTTCAAAATTTGCAAATGACAGACGCAGGTCGATGAGATATATGTTTATTCATTTTGATAATTTTGTTATTGTTTTATTTGATTCACTGAAATGATGAAAGACCTTACGTTGTTTTTTGTCTTCGTACAAAAATAATAGTAATAGTAGTCAAAATGGTTATCAACAACTATATTATCAGCAAACTAAAATCTAAATAAATGGTAATTGTTTATATGTATTATTATTATTGGATAATATTATTATTATTATTGGATACTTCTACGTTCATTCACACAACCGAGGAAAAAATGTCTGCATAATTTGTGAGTTTCCAACAAAAACCTAAACAATCGAACAGCATTTAAGATTGGGATGTGTCGATCTAGTTTTTACTTATTAACTAATAATAAAGTACAATGGGAGAGGAGGTAACCTACATACGATCTCACTGGTTTCTCTTCTTTCTAATGTAACTTATTCTATGAGACGCGTTTCACAATTGGCAGCAGCAGCAGCAGTATCAATACCTTACAGACAGAGATCCTTTCTAACTTTCTAATGTATGTGTATTTCTGCTAAACTGTTCCTAAGTTCTTTTTATTTAATTTAATAATATTCGTAATTATTATTTTGTTGTTGAAGTTTTTCTTCAGTATTTTTTTAATATATAAATATATAAGTATGTATAAATGTGTATGACATATATATGTAAATGGACAACTTACCAAACCCACGAGCAGGAAGAACACCAGGAATGTCCTTCCCAAGACAGTCTCACAGTACACATCACCATACCCTACTGTTGACATGGTAACAATTAGAAAATAGACACAGGTCCAATAGGATAAACGGTGTGCATTATTAAAATCCAGCGGATCGCCAGAGTTTTCCAGCTAAATTTTAAGTAAATGCAAGAATTGTTCAGCATCAGAAACATTTCCAAATCACACGCCCGAAAACACATCTGCCAGATGTGTTTTCTAAATGTTTTTATTCTATTGGACTTTTGGTTAGCATAAACAATATGTAATAACACAAGTCAAGATGGACATTTTGAACATTGTTGCATATATTGGAAAGTAATAAAATCCTCTGGCTTGCGCAAACAAATGTCGAAAATGTCCCATCTTCTATACTAGATTACTATAAGGATATTTTCAAATATAAAACAGGAGATCTAAACACATGGTAACACATACAGTGAAAAGAGATCAGGTGGAAATTAATCTAATAGACATTTAATAATATTAGGGACATTTCAAATTAACCTTTTGTGTTCCCATTATCTGTTTTTTTTTTATTTGGTTCACTTCATGTTTCCTACTGCCGAGAGAAGCAAAAAAAAACAACTTGAAATTTTAGTTTTTCGCTTAAAAAAATTGACTTACCCAAAAATTGTATGTCAATGAGTTAAATTCTATCAAAACTGATGTAAACAAAAAATACATAGCCAATTTAATTCTCAAAATGTGGGAGTGTGAAAACGTCCCTTTAAAGGGATGCTATGCACTAATGGGTGAATTTAGCATTTTTAAACAAGCATTTGCAATGCGGTTTTTGAAATGTTTTAAAATCATTCTTTGATATTTTTTAAGGCATTCCTATAAATAAGAAATTTATAAAAATACAGCCGGAAAAAGATTTCTTATAATTCCATAAAAATTACTTTCAAATAATGAAGGAATAAATATATTATTTTTTACAAATATACATTGAATTAGGGTAATTCCAAAGAAAACCGACCCACTCTGAATACTTCTGAATTTAGATTTGGATAAAATTTTGCACGCGTACGTATACAAGTGTTACCATTTGTGTGAAAGGTACTCGAAGGGGCGTGGCATGAACGCCCACGGACATTCTGGACGAACTGCTGAAAATTTTTACATTTTGTGGGAAACTACATATGTGGGAATTTGTATACCCTCCACCATAGGATGGGGGTATACTAACTTTGTCGTTCCATTTGCAACACCTTGAATTATTGATATGCGACCCCATAAAGAACATATATGTATTCATGATCGTCGTGAAATTCTAAGACGATTTAGTCATGTCCGTCTGTCTGTTGAAATCACTCTTCAGTCCGTAATAATAGAGCTAGGTTGATAAAATTTGGTGGAAATACTACTTATATTTGCAGGTCGTTTGGGATTGCAAATGGGCCAATGTTTTGATATAGCTCCCGTATAGAGGTCGCTCCAAAATACGGTTTTTGTGCAATAGATACCAGGTTTTTAAAGCAATTTTGCTGAATCCTTGTAAAGTGTTTTCCAACAAGAAGTGTTATTTTGGTATTCAAAGAAAAATTCCATTTTTTTAGATAAATGATCGGATGTTTATTTCATAATAAAGATGAAGGTATGCCGTTAACAATATAAAACAACATCAGCCAAATGGCCACCACGACCACGCTTACAGGACCATATCCTTTTCATGAAATTTTCCATAACCAAATCGCAAAGTGGCTGCCCTATGTCCTCGATAGCCTCACGAAGTCTATCTTTGATGTCTTGAATCGACGCTGGGCTGTTGGCGTATACCTTATCTTTCACGTGGCCCCAAAGGAAGAAGTCGCAAGGTGTTACACCTCTTCGAGAGATAACACGGTCCGGAAACTTTTCCCGTAACAGAGCAATGGTTTCGTTGCTTGTGTGGCATGAAGCGCCGTCTTGTTGAAAGTAAACGTTGTCCAGATCAATGCCATCCACCTCCGACCATAAAAAATCATTAATCATCTCTCGATTGCGCAATCCATTCACCGTAACTGTTGATCCAACCTCATTTTCGAAAAAGTAGTTTCCAATGACCCCGCCGGGCCATAAACCGCACCAAACAGTTACACGTTGAGGATGGAGAGGCTTCTCAACAATAACTCTTGGGTTTTCCGAGCCCCAGATGCGACAATTTTGCTTGTTGACGTAGCCACCGAGGTGGAAATGGGCCTCATCAGTCAAGATGATTTGTCGATGATTTTCGATTTTTAGAATTTTAATAATTTCAATGCGTTGTTGAATGGTGTATCGTTCCATTTTTAGTAATGGCGTAGTTTCTACTTGTCAAATGTCAAAGAATAAAAGCTTCAGAAGTGACAGCTACCGAAATACCGGGTGATTCAAAATAACACCTCTTGTTGGAAAACCCGTTAGTTTGTATTCTATTTTGACTAGAATTCATCATGGTCAAAATTTTGCAAATCGGTTCATATTCTGTTATAGTCACCCCATAGAGCTGGCTCCAAAATAGGCTTATTTTAATCATACAGGCATGTCACAGTTTTTTTTACGAAATTCGTTCGTTTTTGTTTTTCAAAATCGTATCGTTTTACTTTTGCTTCTACAGCTCTTGTACGTTTTCATGAAACCGAAAGAAAATTAAAACCGAAAAACACTATCAAAAATATGGCAGCATAAAAATCAGAAACAGCTGTTTCAGCCACCGCCGTCAACAATATCGGTTCGACACCAGATTCTGATTGGCGGTAGTGAAGATAGTGAAATAAATAAAACATATTAAAACCAAAAAACTAAAATTTACCAAAATCTTGGCTTGATTAATGTTTGTGTTTGCCCCTTTAAATATATAACAATTATTATTATTAAATATAACACTAACATGAAAACTTAAATTTTATTGATCGAATTTTCTTTTTTCTCTTTTGCTGTTTCTTTTTTTAGTTTCAGTTCTCTGTTTCTGTTCTACGCATTTTAAGCGAATCTCATTTAGACAAGAATTCATCACAACAAAAATGTTTAAATCAGTTCATATTTTGTTATAGTCCACCTATAGATGTCGCTCCCAAAAAGGCTTCTTTAAGCCATAAACACCACATTTTCTAAGCAATTTAGCTGAAACTTTGCAGTTTGTATTCTATTTTAGCAAGAAAATTTAGTCAGTTTATATTTTGTTGTAGTCCCCCTGAAGAGGTAGCGCTCAAAATGCTTATTTAAGCCATAAATACAAATGAAGAGTTTGGCTAAAGAATTTGGGGGCTTAAATTTGGCTAAAAATTGTAGCGTTCTTTTTTCAATGTTTGCTTTAACCAAAAGGATGGTTCGAAGATTTGCTCCATATCCAAAGATTGTTCCCGTAAAAGAAAGATAAGATTCGGCATGGCCGAACTTAACGTTTTTTACTTGTTAAAAATAAAACGAAAAAATTATAAGATACGTTTTCCAGGATAATCGAGGAATAAGGACATTTACGTCCTTTTGATATCTTAAATACTTGATTTATAATTCTTAGAGAGGATGTTAAAATCTTTCACATGGTACTTATGTATATCATTCAAATCCGATATTTCGTTCAAAAGTTATGTCGACTTAAACTTATAGAAAAAACTTTAGATGACCAACTTGTGCACCCTATAACATCTAAATTCCTATGAATTTGGACAAACTGTAAAACGCAATAATTCTGTTTTGTCTTTTAGTATGCGTGTGCGAAATTTCAAAGAAATCGAAAGGGTCTTATTTTGGAATTACCCATAAAACAACTTTAAACACATTTTGGCGAAGGGCTGTGCATTAGAGTGGCATCAAAAAAAGTTCGCGTTGTTCAAAGCTTAAATGGAAATTTGGTTTGTTTTAAGTATATTCGCAAAATTGTTAGTTTCTGTGATCACGAAGTTAGAGACTATTTGCTGAGAGACTATTTGTTGTTTTAATAATTTCCCTTAATAAAATTGTCAGTTTTTATTACTTTTGACCACTGGTCATAAAAAAAAAAATTAAAAACAAAATTCAGCATATTAAATTTTTTTAATATTTTTTTCGGGTTTAGGATACCAAATTTCACCAGTGCGCTGCACGCAGCACAATGCCAACTTCAAACATTCTGTATGTATTTTTTTTTTCGTTGTAAATGGGCAAATCAAGGATGTAAAGACATATGAACAAAGTATACAGTCTGAATTAATGTAAAACAAGGATTTCTAATTATTTTTCTTTTGCATGTGTTACCATCTTTCTCCCGTTTTATAACTAAAATACGCTTATTATCGTATATAAAATAATATATTTGTACAAAACACTTCGATTCGATAACATTTTAATATATAATTGTTTTATTTTTAACTTTTATTTTTCTACATACCAGATGTATAATGCCAGCTGCTGTTAACCATACCGATATAAAAATGGATACCAATTGGGCCAGGCGTATTGAACTTGATGTTTTTAAAACATTTAAATATTGCAGTATATCCGGTACAGTCATAAGACGCAATGCTCGAAGAAATCGAAGACCTGCATGTTGTGTTCAGTATTTTTTTGTTTTTTTAGTATATTTATGTATATTGTGCAAGTGTGGTTGTTTTTGTAATTGTAATAGTAGTTTTATTGTGAAAGCATTATCATTACAATCATGCATTTCGATCAAGCAGACAAATTGTAAATCGTATTTTTTCATTTCGTTTCGAAAATCATAAGAAAAAAGAAAAATAAATTGAAAAAAAAACCAAAAAATTTTCGTGTTAATATTTTCCGGGTTCAGCGATTCGGATAGAGAGAGATAGAGACATGTTTCATAAAAGACAACACATAGAACACATAGAATTTTGAAATCTTACCGATCCATGTTCGATCTAAATATATTGATACAAAGGACGGGGGTATTGTAAAATAATCTACAAAACTGTACATTTCTAACATAAACCAAAGTTTATCGGACGCCGCTATGAACTGAAATATATAAAAAAAAATAAATTAAAAAATATAAAATCAAAAATATTTCTTGTTGTTTGTTGTCCCTTTGTTTAAGTTTTGATTTCGTTGGTCGATTTCCATATCGAATCGATTATTAATAAAAACAAAAATATCTGGCATTTTTTTAAATGTTGTTGTTTTTATTGGCATTGAGACATTTTGCAGTTTCACTTGGAAATGGTTCGGATATGTGCTGAGAAAATGTGAACTAAACCCCCTCCCCCCCCCCCCCCCCAAAAAAAAACAAGGCAAAAGTTGAGCCAAGATGATCATGTGTTTATACCCTACATCACCTACACCTTTTAAAGTAGAATAAGAAGACTTATATACTGTCATATTTTATCAATGCTGGTTCTCAAATATATTTATACTCTACAGAAATTTGGACCGGTACGATACCAAACACGTAATTTGTCAATTATAGAGAGTGACCGGTCCGTAGATTGTCCCTTCTATATGAAAACAACCGGTAACTTTAACATGTCTTTGTCATTGGAGGTGATGCATGACAACCTTGTGACATATCAAGTACATACTGGGTAAGAGTATATACCTGAACCTGCACTGTCCTATTTGAAGTCAGTTAAATATTTACTATTTAATCGATAGACTTCGAAAGCTGGTCCAAACTGATCTTCTACTGAGGAGTAGATAACCCAATAAGCCGTCTAACTAAGGAATAGATAATCCAGCTCATATCATATACTAAGAAGTAGATAACCCAACTAGGGAATAAATAAACTATATCTAGGCTAATTAATGTATAACCCAATTGGCCCTCAACTAAGGCGTAGATAAACCAACTTGCCGCATACTAAGCAGTAGATAACTCAACTCAACTCATCTCGACGTCTACTAAGCATTAAATGAAGCAACTGGCATTTTACTTAATAGTAGATAACCCATCTGGCCCTCTACTAGGGTGTATATAACTCAAATTGTCGTATACTAAAGATTAAGTCTTCTAAGGAGTAAATAAACCCAAATTGACGTCTATTAAAGAGTAGATAATACAATTGGCCCTCAACTAAGGCGTAGATAACCCAACTGGCCGCCTACTAAGTAGTAGAGAACTCAACTCATCATCTACTAAGCAGTAAATAAAGCAACGGGCATTTTACTGAGTAGTAGATAATCCATCTGGACCTCTACTAATGTATATATAACTCAAATTGTCGTTTACAGAGGATTAAGCCTACTAAGTAGTAAATAACCCAATTTGACGTCTACTAAGGAGTAGATAATAAAACTAGCCGCTTACTATGGACTATATAATAGAACCGGACTATATAATAGAACTAAGGAGTACATTTACCTGATTTAGTTTTATGATGACATACTAGAAACATCAATCTTGAGTATTTAACCCTAATTAACTAACTAATCCTACTCATTCCCTATGTGGTCCCCAGTACTGCCATCAACAGACACAGGTAAATTGACACTTAAGAAGCTATTTATATATAGAAGGAGTGTAGCTTGATTTGGAAAACAATGACAATAGGTTACCCCACTTGTAATTGTCAAAACACAATGACGTCCGGGGCTGTCACATGCTCCAAATCCTATTTTAATATGTATATTTACAATTCTTTAAATAAAGAGTTTTATTTCTATTTAAAGATCCACTTTTATAAAAAAAACTTTTACAATTAAAAAATAAACCGTGCTACATTTTTAGGCTAGGGAAGTTGCGTCAGATCTTTTGACAGGTCCAAACACAAATGTAATTAAGGCTGATACCAAGAACGCGATTTCATTCACTTTCGCTCGAAGAGCTGTCAAATTTGACAGATCTTCGTGTGAATTCTACGAACTAACTACTGATATTGAAGTTCGACGGATAATGGGATTTTGCTATGGCGATATTTGTCTATACTCGTATATACCTCCTAACGCTTTTCACATTTCCTAACAAATATTCCAACCGTTTCACGCTCAAATCAAAATGCCTCGACGGCAATTGGATTGGCAAAAATATAAGTAAAGAAAAACAAACTGAAATAAAAATGAGATAAAAAGCAACCAATTTGCAAACCAATCAACTTACTCGTATAAAAAAGTAAACCATGAAAAATATATTGAATGCAAGATCGATTTGTTGAGTAATGTTAGTACTCCATGGCTGACATCTTTCGACTTCTTCGTTGGATGCATCAACAAAGTATATAATGAGTGAAGCAATACTAAGTATAAATACAAGTACGACCTGCAAAAATAGAAACAGTTTTATGTATAATTAAATTGTGAATTCTGTACAATACAATTCTTTATTAATAATAAAATGTATATATTCTTGTAATTAAAGTTGCGATATTATTCTTAATACTGAAATCTGTAAATTTAATGTGTTGCCTTATTATCAAATAGTTACTTAAAAAATAAAGTTATAGTCATTTATCGAACCCTCAGCCTCGAGCTCGCACGTTTCGACGAGCCTCATTTACTGAATAAGACAATAGCAATACCTAACAAGGTGAAATAAAGGGTGTTTTTAAGAGCTTGAGAACATAAAATGATAATACAAGACAAAAATATTTCCGGAATGAAATTTTTTTATTATAATCTGGTAGATAATTTCATGGCATTTATTTTTTAAATACCATTTCCGGCATATGTCCGCCGCAGCTACGAGTTATAAGTTCCACTCGATCAGTCCAATTTGTGACTACTTTTCCAATAAATCTTGCCGTATGGTGTCAATAATGGCCTGAATATTGTCTTCCTATTCGTCAAGGGTTGTTGGTTTGTCGGAATAAACCAATGACTTAATATAGCCTCATAAAAAGAAATCCAGAGGCGTTAAATCGCATAAACGAGGGGACAACTGAACAGGACTACTTCTGGAAATAAAGTTGTCACTAAATTGAGTTTGAAATAAATCGATTCTTAAGCACGCGGTAACGGCATGATAGCTTTTTTTTTTGCTTATTGGCCATTTTACCAGAAATGAGCTTCATCACCAACACAGTCTTTCGCGAACAGACTTTTTTCAATTTTCACAATTTGACAGATTCTTGATGACTCGACAAATCTTACAAACATAAATGTCAACACAGTTTGACATTATCGATATTGATAACGAAAGTTCCCATGCAACTAAAAAAAAACCGATACTTAGGAATAAACTTGAATCGGAAACTGAGTTGGAAGGATCCTGATCCTTCCAACTCAGTTTCTCATAGAAGAATTAACCACCACAGCTCACAGATGTTGGTCTTTGTACAGTAGAGCTATAGGTTCAAAATGGGGATTCAGTCCACGTATGACACATTGGCTTTATACGAGCGTGTTTAGACGAATAATAACCTACGCATCAGTAGTATGGTGAACATCAATGTCAAAGAAGTGTCATGGATGAATGGATTAATCGAGACCACAAGTCATCAGAAGATATTTGAATCACTGGTCGGCCACATTCAAAGAACGGAAATATCAGACATTTGTGCCAGACAGACACTCCTGATTGAACGGAACACTAGCGCATGTGACCGAGGGAATCCGCTGCCACACGGATGGGTCCAAACTAGGGGGAAACGGGACATGGGCTTCTTATTGAGGAACCCGAAGCCGAACTTCAAGTAGTAATCTTGGAAAATACGTAGACGTTTAATACCACGAAGAAGGAGTTAAAGTACTGGACAGTGATGGCTCTCACAAAACTATGTGAGATAGCGAAACAGTGTCAGAAACTGGAAAGATAATATAGAAAACGTGTAGTTTACTGAAACTAAACAAGACCGAGATAGGTCAGAAGCAGCGGTTTGGGCTTTAACCCAAAGAAGACTGAATTGGTTCTTTTTACTAGGAAGAATAAGGTCTCACATGTGGACCTACTAGAATAAATGGAACAGAGCTAGTCTTTTCTGAAAGTGCAAAATATATAGAATTAACACTAGAAATTAAATTAAAAGAAAGCCAACGTTATATTATATTCCTGCAGGAAAATTGTAGGGTCGCGTTGGGCCTCTCTCCTAAAATCGTCCATTGGATATCTATAGCAGTAGTTCGCCAAATACTGTTGTAGGGCAACTATAGTACACCAAACGAGCTAACTTCGAAAAACCCGTTGGGGGTTTTGAATTTTGTATAGCATTTTGAATTTGAGCTATTTTTAGTCAAATTTCCACTCTGTTTCTATGTATGGGCGAAAGTACACTTTAGTGGGCACATGTCAAAACAAAAAAACACCACGACATCCGAAATGAACAAAAAATGTAAACAGCAGTGGAGCAAGGGACCTTGGGCTTCTAAGCATCACAGATATAAGATATTGTACTAAAATGAAATGAAATTCCTCAGTAATTCAAAAAGGAAATAAAAATCAAGTGGCGTATGGGCCTTACAATTTGGATTCCCACATAAAGTATGAAAAATTAATCAATTAAAATATTTGAGGCCTAAAATATTCAACTCCAATTGTTTGACATATGCATTGATTCACTCCATTGGATTACACATACAAATATAAGAATATTTTTTGTCTCTACGGGACTTTTTTGGGCCCCCAAATTTTAAGACCTAGTCACCGCCACAGGATTGTTCTTATTTTTTGACTTTTTCTATCATTTGGTACCATTTCGCCTGTGCGCTTTAGGGCATTTTGGCCCCAGGGCCCGTTTCGCCACCAGGCACGACAGATCCTATACAAACCCTACTCCATCTACTGCCCATTGATACTGTTGTGAGAGAAGTTGCCACCAGAGCGACATTACGCTTGAACTGTGGAGGTATAGGAACTACGGCCACATGAGGATATCACATTGAAGTGCCGTGGTAACCCACCGGATGGACTATACACCAACGGTGTACACCTTCGTTGTACCAAGAAATATAAAATATTTTATTGGTGTTCTGCCAACACAGATGGTTCGAAGTTTGATGGTAAGGTTGGCTTCGGAGTGCACTGTAAAGATATAGCTCATACCTGAAGTGTCTATCAACCTGAATAAAGGGAAGTCGCCAAGTGGCTTAGTCGCAAAGTTGCCGTTGTAATTTGCTCGGACAGTCGGGCTGCCATCAATTCTCTGGAGGCCACATCCCAACACGGCACAAAATAGCCTTTTTTGATATGTTTGAATCGAAAGAAAATACAAATTTTTAAATATTATATTTTTCAGAGCAAATAAATTGTATTTGAAAATCAATAAAATATATTTGGAACGCATATCTTAATATATTACAACAAAATATATTTGAAAACTAAATTTCCCAAATATAATATGTGTTAATTAACAAAAAAATATTGTTTAGGCATTTTTTAAATAGATTTTATTTAAAAAAGAATTCCAAAATTTTTGTTGACTGTCCTTGGTTTCAAATTGTACCTCCCAGTTATGATACCATATGCAGCATTAATTTCTGCTTTAAATCAATCATTTCAAGTTTTTGAGTATTTCAAGTCATCATTAGTTGTCAATCGTCCAAGTAATTTATATTGGTCCAAGATTATACGATTTCAATTATTATTATTTATTTTGTAAAAATTTAACTTAGAATTACTGAAAAACTTAACACAATTTAGGTATTTGCTGAATACTTAAATGCAAATAAATATTTGTTTCGGAAATAATAGACTCAAATAAAAACATACGAGTATTGGGATGTAAACAAAAATTTGTGTAGAACAACATCCGGCCAAATATATAATTTGTGTGTGTGCCAAATATTGCATGTTTAGAGTGTATCTCATATATGTTTCAAGCCGTATATGTTTGGGAAACTATACTACAGAAGCTATTTTTTCTTATGGGTACCTCAACATAGGGATATCCCGGGGAAGCTGGTGAACTTGCTGAAAAGGGGACGACATTACAAATTCTCGAAGAATTTGAATATATTGTTGAGCCACTGTCCACATGCAAGCTTTGGCTTAGAGCAAGAGGCAATATGACATTTTAATGAAAGATGGACAGATATCGACATCAGTTGGTTAGCTAATGGCGAATTGCTGGAGTATGCTAAACTTATACGAAAAATTTATTTGGCACACACAAAATACTAACCAAACCGCACAGAACTGTCACAACGGGGTAATGTGATTACCTATTATTCCCCATAGTTTTTATAACAATGTATGTATTATGATTTTGTATCCGGTATTAACCTTCAAATCAATTCTTCCGCATGAAATAGTTCTGATCGACAAACCAACTGGACGAATCTAGTGGCAGCCTGTATGACAGGCTCACCTAAACAATGTAGTCCATTGAGCTGTCACAGGGACGTGAGACTCCCCCCCTCCTTTGAAGCAATTAGATTGCTCTAGAAAGCCAAAGATGTCGGATTTTAACATCAGTCAAGTTGGCTTACACCCCAAAGAAATGAGGGCCAAGGGTAGCCTGCCGTCTTCTAAAGAGAGCGGACAGAGGTGTTACAATGATTTCTCGTCCTCTTCGTCTACACAGCTTCTTCAAAAGTCATTTCGCAAGACTTCAATCTCTCTGTGTGCCGTCCAATAAGGCAGTGACACGTCATGACAAACACGACAAAAGAGACGTTCGGTCTCGATAATGAGATCTGGGCGTTGACCCTAAGCTAGGTGAAATACATCTTTTAATTAGAAGGATATAACCTTCGTACATATACTTATGCACTTATCAACCCCAGGGTTGTCAGAGCCGTAACTATTGCAACAAACTTGGTTGCTCTCTACTTTTTTGGTACATATCCCTGATTCATACAACAAATATAGAGCTCTCTGAGCTATGGATCAATCGTATCTGCCACTGTATGTATTAATTAAATAACTGATAATTTTTTTTTCACTTTTTTGTGTCCCTAAAACAAGGTTTATATTCTGTCTCTAACTTTCAATATTTTAACCAAACATGAATTATAAATATTACATTTGCCCTTTTAGCTTGAAGCCAATTGCTAAGGACTTAATACTTTTCAATTTATCCTATATGCCATGTCCAACTTTGCATGACTTGAATAATTTGTTTAACAACAATTTCCTTGTACTCGTGTTCCTGTTTGTAGTAGTCGTTGTAGTTGTACGAGTTAGTATCTATCAAGTTATTGTTACTTCAAGAATGTATTGATTTTTTCCAGCGCCCAAAACCCTTTCCCTTAACCAATTTCTCCACACTTATGTATGTGTTTGTGTTAGTGTTTTACCGACCATGGGAATGGAGTGGTCTGGGCTGGCAGTTGTCTCTTACTGTGGCTGGATGGAGGGTCGGTTTTTTGCTCTTTTTATAGGCCATCCATCGTATTCGCCCTAACAAATTCAGTGTGATTGTGTGATGGACGTCGGCTACTGCCCAGATTGAAACAAATTTTATTGGTTTTACTCTGTTACAGTTCTTCTTCTTCCTTATTATGGCAGTTTGTTGTCGGATAGACCAGTTGTCCTGTTGCCAGATGGAATTGACGGTCGTTGTTGTTGTCTAGATGTCTGTTTTCAAGAATCGATAAAGACGAGTAACATCAGAAAATCCAACCGACGAGTGGACGGAACAAACACAATGACGTTACATTTTCCAGTTGGGAACATTAATTGGTTAATGTCGTAACGAAAACAGAAATTCACAATAGATTGTAAAACGTTTAAAGTCACTTGAGACTCACACAGTGGTTAGAAAACGACATGTATATGTACGAGTATGTCAGCAGAAAATGTTGAAAAATTACTCGATTTCAACGAAATTGTTTTTGATTCAAAGGAATTATTATTGATTTAATGCTTTGTTGTACATGATATTGGGTACATGGTGTCCTTGTAGATATTTCTTTGAGTTATTGAAAACAATATTGATCTATGGACAAATGTTTTTAATTTAAGTTATATTTTATTTCAAACCATGTCATACCTTTGAAGTCCAATTGCCTATAATTTTCGGTATGAAATTGTCATATCGTTGATTTTAAAGCTATCTTAGAAAAAAAATAATTATAAATATACACGCAAAGAAAAAATTCGTTTCTGTGAAACGAAATATTAGACAACTGTAATTCTCGTTTGCCGGAACGAAAATTTCGTTTATTGTGACAGAAACTTATTTCGCATAAGCAATTGTTTGTGCTGACCAAAAGAATTTCAGTCGTCGTAAACGAGAATTGTATTTGTCCAATATTTCGTTTCGCAGAAACGATTTTTTTCTTTGCGTGTAGTCACAGTCGAGCCAGTGTGAAGCATTGGGCCAATACTTACTTTATTTTAAAGATTTGATGTCTTGGTATGAACTGTCCTGGATATACTCGTACAAAATTTCAATTATCTGTCTCTTGAAGAGCTTATGTGATCAAGTGGTTGAAATTGAAAATCAAAGTAGTCTATGATATTTTACATATTTACATATTACATATTGGTTTATCTGTCCACCAATTTTAAAGAAAAACGGTAAACGCCGTATAGGCATCAACATTTGTCAGTAAAGCCCGGTACTGACTTCACGTGAAAATATGTCTCTTATAAATAACATACCAGCAAAAAAAGAGCATCCAAAGAAGCAATAAAAATCCCCAATTTATGATCCGGAAGTTGTTCTAATTTGGATTTTCACCAATGAATTTAACAAGGGGTTGTCGCGCCGGGGAAGTACTTCTTTGTCATCACTTTTGCACAACTCTTTTAAAGCACTGTAAGATTTGCTTTTTTGGTGTTGTATTTATTTGATGAATGTATGTCGTTCTTATTAACATCTTTGGGTCCAGAGATTTCATATTTTAAAGGAATACAAATGTTGACATAGGGAAGGGAACTTATAAATATTATACTATTGGCCAAAGAGTTCAACGATCATATACATATATGTATGTATGTTTAGGATATTTGAAGATGTCTGTAATCTGTATGGTGTAGATGGCTCTTGAAAAGTGTGACCCCATAGTGTAATTAACATTCTCACAAAAAAAAAGTTTTCCGTAGCCCCGGTTCAGAGAGTAGTAAAGTACCACAGTGGGGTACAGTATGTATGGTACGGTATATTTAATTACCATAAATTCTTTTAATATTATTTAATTATAACCTACACCACATTGTGTTACAATTTATTATGATTTTATGCATTTGTTTCCAACAACAAAAATGAGAAGAGATATGTATATAGAACCATCGTTTATTATACCGATCGACTTAGAATCACTTTCTGAACCGATTTAGCTATGTCAGTTTGTGCATGCATTATTGTAATCTATGTGCATGTCACAAATATAGTCCGATCTCAAAGAAATTTTGTACATATCTTTATTTTGGGACAAGACAATTCGTATTGAAATTGAAAGACAATCCGTATTTCTTTCGTCAACGGCGAACGATCAAAAATCTCTCAACTATTTTAATATCAGTTTAGAGCCAGATATCGTAATATATATGAATATACCTTTGTGACTATAAAATAGTAATTTTTTGACGAAAAACGAATTTTCATTTTTTGAGGGTTACGCTCTTGGGCATTTCTGGTGACGCTATATTAACATTTTTGGAAAGTATAAAGTGTTGTTAATAAATTCAGTTTTTATCGCAATCCAAAATTTAACAAATTTCGAAGAAAATCAGCATACTTTGAAATGACTTTATGTTATTTTAATCGGCTATGAAAACGTCGACTTGTAGGTCCGATTTATCAACCTTTAGCACTATAGAAGCAGTATTTTACATATATATCATAGCCCTCATACATATGTTCCTTCCGATCTGGACTTTTATCACTTTACAAGATTCATTTTACATCCAATCGTTTTAAAATTATGCATTCTTGGGTTAATAATTTATATTCCGAAAATACATTTTGGTAAGTTATTTAGAAAAACTTCATTAAATGCCGAAAAAATGTTCATACTTATGAATTGGAAGTACTCATAATGTTATTCTTTCGGAAGTACTTCTTTTATTTTTTGCTGGGTTAAGCAACACATTTAGATCAAAGTCGGGCGGAGAAGACTATACGATTCTGAATCTATACGGGGGCTAAACCTAAGTAGCTTTTAGTCAAATTTTATTAAATCGAATCAGTTAGTGATTCTGAGTCGGTCGGTATTCTTAACGTGGGTCTAGCTTCAGTATTGTTAGGCAATACCCTAAATGGTGAATACAACATGTACTTGACTTAATTACAACATGTAATTGATTCAAGGACGTTTCATGTCTTTAATTTTAGAAAAGGATGTAATTGATTTAAAGTCTTTTCATGACTTTAATTGAAGTCCAAGATTTAATTAATTTAAAGCCATTCCATGTCTTTAATTGAAGTATGAAATGTACTTATTTTAATGATCATTGTCTTTGCGCCAAATCAAAGCCAAAATCGTAAAAGTTAGGATATTTTCATAAAAGCTATAGATTTATTTTCGCGATATTCAACCGCAAAGTACGTTTGGGAGTCAGAGAGGTTAGTGATCTCTGTGGTGATTTTGAAGTGGTAGACTTTGGAATACATACTACAGTGCAAAAACCGATATAAAGAGAACTTTGGGGAATTATTTCTCTCAAAAAAATAGTTCAAGCTTCTTACCCCTGAAAAATTGCAATCAAATCTTACCATTTGCGGAACGTCATACAAATCGTCGATACTTTAGTTGGTGTCTTTGCAAAAAAATTCTTCGCGAAAGAACACTTTTAATATATTTATGAAAAATCAACAGGTTTAATAACTTAGTAGGTTCTTGGTTAGCTTTGTAAAATAATGTAATAATTTAAATCAAAAACTAATATTAATAAATATTTTCTGCTATGATAGAAAATATACAAACTATGTAATAACTCGAAATGTTCCTAATCTCACAAAAACATTGAGAAAGGTCTCATAGTATTTGTTCGCGAGGAATATTTTTCTCAAAAATGTCAACGATTTGTACGATTTCTGACAAATAAGAGGTAAGAGGTGAGAACAGTAGACGACTGTTTTGAGAAAAATAATTCTCCAAGGGCTCCCTTTATTTTGTTTTTTGACCTGAAGCGTGTATTCCGAATCCTTCCACTTTAAAATCGCCATCGAGATGACAAATCTCTGGGATTTCCCAGCAAACTTTATAGTCGAATATCGCGAAAACAAGAGGTATCTTAGAAAAACGGATATTACCACTGGATTAGAGATGTCAAACGGGATTGGTTTTCACAAATCTCGGGATTCCAGATTTTTAAATTGCAAAACCCATAATCCCGGGATTTTTCGGGATCCCGAAATTTTTCGATATCCCAGGATTTTTGGGATACAACGGCATTTTTTATTCTTAACAATGTGATATTTCGAAATGGAATACAAACATTTTAGATCAGTTTAAATTCAATTTTAATAAGGATAAAACAGCTAAAGCATAACTTACTTTTATTAAAATATTTCACAACATCTTAGCTATGGAATTATTTTGGTCCAATTTCAGTTCGTCGTCTGAATTGTTATTGACATTATAATTTTCTATCATTAAACCACGAAAAATATTTTTTTCATCCAAATCGATGTGTCGATCTAAATCAGATTTTATATTAGGATTTTTTCATAAATTTTAAAGAATAGACTACAATGTTCTTCGTTTTGTGGAACAAAAACTCTACATGTGGTCTTGTTTTAAGATTACTTGTTTATAATTTAATTTATGATATATTTTGTAATTCTTCTCCAGATTATTAATTTTTTTTTACCGCTTCATTAGTTTACATTTTCGACAGAGTGTATCTATCTTTCACTAATATTTTATACGAGACAGCTTCATATAAAAATCCCGGGATTTCGGATTTCTCGGGATCGGGATTTCCCATTTGACTTCACTACACTGGTAGGGATTTCGCTCATACGTAAATTATTTGCAAATTTGTTTAAATCCTTTAAAAAGTATATCGACAGTTTATATTCAATATCCTCTATCTTAAAAAACACAATTGTTCAGTAGAGCCAAAACACCGTTTATATCCCTAACTTTAAAGAAAATTAAAATTGTTTGTTCTACAATGTTTATTACACCTAACTACGTGAACTACTAAATACTATTTTTTTTAATATTTGCACCACGAGCCATTTTATGGAACATAGAGGGTATTGCTATTCAAAAATTCTTCATGTATAAAAAAGATAGAGGGTTTTGCATAGAAAAAAAAATTATTTATGAATTCCACAAATTTTTTTAATATATAATTATACATATTATAATAAAAATAATAAATAATAATAACAATGAATTAATGATTATTTTTTTATTTAAGTATTATCTATTTCTTGAGGTTCATTTTTGAATCCATTTTCAAATTGTCATAGAAAAAATGGTGTTCTTGTGGAATCACAGGTTAGATATAAAAATAGTCATAATTTGAAAACTGAAGCTTCGACTAAAAAAATTTAACCAAATTCGGATTTAGCATACTCTTTTCATCAAAGAACATCTTTTAGAAGAAAAAAAAACAAAAAACAAAATATAGTCCCAAATTATATGAAGAGATAGAGGGTATTGCATTCAGCAAAAATAAGTGTGTAAGATAGAGAAATTACAAAAATGATCATAAAATCTCAATTTTTGTTTTTTCTATTTCCATATTAGTACCATAGATGCGCCTTATTTTGCCCAATATTTTAATATAAAAATCTCATTTTTGCAAAAATTGAAGATAGAGGTTTTGAATATAAGATCTCGATATACAAAATTACATAAATTTTGCCAATTAAATGGTTAAGGAAAAACTGTACATATAATTATGTACAGACTTTAAGAACTTCTGAACCACTGTGTCCCTCAGAGTATGAATAAAAATAGACAAAAAACTTTGAAATGTTTTCTTATCCTCTTTACCGAGATGATGTGCGTTGTCATCATCCTTATCTATCTTCCTCTATTTCCCCTATTTTTCTCTTCTTTAGAGCGCTGATGTTCATTGTCATCATCCCCCCTATACCTCTCTCTCACTATTTTCTTCAGTTCAAGTATTCAAATTAATTTGGCATTAAAACGAACTCTTGGTGTTTTTGCTATGTCCGTCTGAACGTCTTTAATTAAATGTTGAATAGAAACAACACAAACATAGTTACACGCATAAATGGATTCCATTAAAATTAACATTTACATTGGAGATATTTAATTAAAAGTCTGTATAGGTATATCAGTCCACAATATATGTATATATCCCACTGTGCGAATAGTAGTCTTTACGCCCAAAGTGTAACTAATGAAATTAACGATTCGGTGGAAAGGTAAGTAAAACTTTACGAAGACAGTAAGTAATCCTTGGAGTACCAAGTAACAAGGGTGTAGACGAACAACAGTTAATTTCATGTCAACTCGGTAAAGACAAATTTAGATTTAATGGAGTTTGTCTAAATTTGGCAATCAGGACGTATTGTTATTATCGGGGACTGCAGTTCCTCGTTCTAGTAATTGTTGGCGGAGTACTCTATCGAGACGGGTACATATTTGGCAAATAAACCTGCCATTGATTTCGAAAAACTTAAAGACAATTTCTTCCCGATCGATTGTGTACAGTAGAGTGGCGTCAAAAAAAGTTCGCGTTGTTCAAAGCTTATATGAAAATTTGTTTGTTTGGTTTGTTTTATGTAGTATATTTGTAAAATATTTCGTTTCTGCGCTCACGAAATTAGGTGCTATTGCCTCTAAAAATAATGTCTTCTCTTAATAGAATTTTTAATACTTTTACGAATTGACCACTGGACGTTAAAATCGGGGCCAGTACTTATAGGGCGACGAGATTTCTTTAAAAAGTTGCAATGTAGAGTCACTTTTGTCTCGTTATAGAACTGCTGATCTCTAGATTTAATTTTTATAAGAAATTAACACTTTCAAGGCTGTAAACTTTTAATTAGATTGTTGGCCCCCAATAAGTTTTGAACAACGCGGACTTTTTTTCGTCCGCCTTAATAGCTCAGGTAGTGCCTTAGATTGCGAGATCGAATGTGCTTGCTTGCATCGTCTTATATTTCATGTTTTATCATTTGTTAGAGTTCGTGCAGCTAACTCATGGTGGCGCACTTCCACGAAAAACTTCATTTCATTACTCAAAACAGAGTGAAACATACTTCTTGAAGACTTTTTAAATTACAAATTATGTTTTATCTAGTGAAGATTGGTGCCGGCAAACTCAAATAAAATTAATTCTCTGAACCTCAACTACACAATTTAAATAATCACCGAACAGTTTGAGAATGATGGGAAAATAACATATGATTCCGACATACATACGAAGAAATGTACTTAAGGAATTTGACCACATTGTCTCCAAAATGCCACAACTTGGCATTTTGGAGACATAACTGCCAATAGGAAATCAACAATTGAAATTCGGAATTCTTATTTCAAACTCAGAAAATATTCATATTACATTATGTGTATTTTCAAATATATAATACTGAAGTGTATACACAGGTCTATAAAATGAATGAGGCATTGCCAAAGACCGTTTTTTAATTATACCCTCACTTTAGTGGAGTAGGGTACACGCGTAACACATCGAAGGAGTGAGCTAAGGCCCTAAGCATGTTCCGCATAATCCGCTATAGTAACTTTTAAGTTATTTGAGTTCGTGCGACCGTCTCTTGATATTAGTAACCGATTGACTTTAAATTTGTTACACCGTAATATTCAGTGTATTACTCGTACTTAAGTGACAAATCAGCTACAATGGAACGCTTTCGGGGCTATCATTATTAAATGAAGAACCATATTCAGAATTTGACATTGTAACATTTAAAATATTCATTGTTTAAGTAATAAGGACCATTTCCGGAATGAAAGAACTTGAATTACCATTCAGTTCAGTACTCGTATACTCAACTTTTACATTATTCCAATGCGACAATTGTTTACTCAATACCGAGACCAACAATCAAATATGTTATGCGTTCTCATTAAAAATTTAATTTCATATTTTAAATATGGCCACATTTCATGACCATATTTAGTTGACGACTAATTGAAGGTTTTATTCAACAACAACACTGAAAAAACAGAAGAATCATGTCAAAGTGTGCCACAAGTATTCCGACATGAATATGAACTAATTTTGTAGAAGCAAAATTGCATGTTCAACTAAAGAAGGAAACAACGACAACGGCACAGCAAGAAAAAGCGGAGTACAAGGACTTGTTGCTGTTCATTTTCATGTTGTTGTTCTTTAGGAGCAAATATGGAAATGTACGTAAACAGTAATAAAAAATATGAAAAATCCTCATGCACTTTTTTCCCAACATATGCGAATAAACATAGGGTAAAACGATTTGGAGTGATAAACATTTTGCACTTGCAAATTTGTATGGTTTTGAATATGCAAAGAAGAATACAGCCTATTTAATAACTATTCTAGATGTTTAGTAATTATCAATATCCGCAAAGACTGAACAAATATTTATTTCCATACTAATATTTTTTGCTTGATCCTTTTTTGTCGAAACTACCATTTTTGGAATCTAAGTTTTCGTTTTAAGCATAATTTCGGAAAAAACATCCACGGACATAATGTATGTGAATAGTTAATTTAATCAAGCTGTAGCAGTGTCAAATGTTCGGTATGTACGGATTTTGTTAAATCAAGTATAAAATGCACGATTAAAGTATGGGACTTTTGACTTTCTTAATTATAGCGCTCGTTAAGAGCATAGATGGAAAAAGTGGTACAATTTCTGGTACAATTCGTTTTTGACTGCTTGGTACACAAACTACGATTTTGATGCAATTTAATTGAATAAATTGTCTGGCGGTACAGTTAGCCAAAATCCTGGTACAATTCTATAGCACCTCTAAATGTGTATAAAATATTCGTATAGTTACTGAAATCACATACGATCTGACGGACGATACGATTCCCAATAATAGTTAGTAGTACGAGGGTTGCTATTTATATTTCGGTCCTGGCAATGCTGGTGTTGCCAGATGAAAACTGGAACTTCCATTGGAAAGTATGACATTTTTTAGCATAACTTCACTTAGACCGTTTTGTCATTTGAGCGCGAAATGTTTTGGCTACAGTGTGTTGAAAATTCACCACCAAAACATGGTTTTTGAACGCATCGACAGCTGCTTCAGGCGTCGGAAAAACGTTGGCCAAGCCGTTTGAGCCGATGAGTGAGAGCTCGCATTGTCATGGTGCACAATGATTCGTCTTCACTTGTTCATTTTTCGAATTTCTCCGAAGACTTCAGGCAAACAAATTGTGGTGTACCACTCAGAATTGACCGTCCGACGTTGCTCAAGCGGAATAGTCGCCACATGACCAGTTTTGCCGAAGAAACAGGCGACCATTTGCTTCGAAGTGCTTATTCCACGAACAACTTTCGTTGGATTTGGCTCGTCTTCGAAGATCCACACGGTCGATTGCTGTTTTGTTTCGGGCTCATACGCATAGATCCAAGATTCGTCACCTGTGACGATCTTATAAACGTCTATTGAGGCACCGCGATCGTATTTTTTCAAAATTTCTTTGCACCAATCGACACGAGGCTTTTTTTGAGCGATTGTCAAATTGTGCGGGATCCAACGAGAACAAACCTTTTTTACGGCCAGGTGTTCATGCAATATCGAATGTATGCTGGTGCAAGAAATGCCCAAGGATTCCTCTATCTCACGGTATGTCACATGACGATCTTGCATTTTCAGTTAGCGCACGGTATCAAGGTTCTCTGGCACAACGGCCGTTTTTGGACGACCTTCACGACGTTCGTCTTTGAGCGACCGTCGGCCACGATTGAATTCATTAATACACAGTGCTATAGGATGGTGCTTCATCGCCATACAAAGATTTAAGTTCATCGATGCACACTTGTCGTGATAATCCACGTCGAAAGTTGTGGCAAATGATCACACGAAAATGTTTACGAGTTAATTCCATTTTTTTGTCAAATTGATTTTTTCAAGTCACTGTAAACAACACAAATGATGGTCGTACGTCAAAACGTTCTGAGTAGGTTTTTGCTAAAAAATATCAAACTTTGCAATTGAAATTTCAGATGGCGCCAGGCAACACTTAGTGTTGCCTAGGCCAGAAATATATATAGCAACCCTCGTATGTGAAAACAAATCAGCTGACTTCCTACGATACTTTTGTAATAATTCACATCCCAGCCAAAAAAGGGCATCCATAGAAGCAATAAAAATCACCAACTTATGATCCGGAAGTTGTTCTAATTTGGATTTTCACAAATGAATTTAACAAGGGGTTGTCGCGCCGGGGAAGTACTTCTTTGTCGCCACTTTTGCACAACTCCGTTTAAAGCACTTCAAGAGTTGCTTTTTTAGTGTTGTATTTATTTGATGAATGCATGTCGTTCTTATTAACATCTTTGGGTCCAGAGATCTCTTATTTTAAAGGAATACAAATGTTGACATAGGGAAGGGAACGTATACATAATAGAAAGGGTCCGCAATGAAACGTTTTTTTTCAACTAGTGCTTATTTCGTGAATGGTAACACTTAGCTCATGTCTGATTTGACAGATAATTAATGTCGTAATGTCGAATATTGCGACATTACTTTGAAAATCATGGTAAAGTTGCAGAATGTGTGCGAAAATTGTGTACGGATTTAGGAAGAAGAGAAGCACCGTCAGTTTCGTATGTTCGTTATCTTGTGAAAAAAGTGAAAGAAACTGGCATCCTCATCGATAAACCAAAGCGTGAAAAGGAAAAAACAGTGCGTGCACCCGAGAATATTGCTGTTGTGGCAGAAAGTGTGTGTGAAGCGCCATCAACATCAATTCACCGTCGTTCTCAACAATTGAACATTTCGGAGACATCATTGAGACGAATTTTGCATAAAGACCTTGGTATGACGCCATACAAAGTCCAATTGGTTCAGGAGTTGAAGCCAAATGACCATCCAAAAAAAGTTATTTGGCGGACCCTTTACTATTGGCCAAAGAGATCAACGATCATATATATGTATGTATGTTTAGGACATTTGAAGATGTTTGAAATCTGTATGGTGTAGCTCTTGAAAACTGTGACCAAATGACGGTAACATTTTCGCAAATGATCAACAATCTCACAAATAAAAAAGGAGTATCTTATTTTAACAATTAATATCTGTGTGAACAATATCGGTTCAAATTTACATATAGCCCCAGATACTCGCATGGATGGGTACCTTCCGATTTAGCATCTAAGCTCCATAGAAGTCATATTTTAGTCAAATGTACTATATTTTGAACAAAGGATTTTTTAATCCGAGAATAAACGGTCACTAGCAAGGTTGGAAAAATGCGTTTCCGTGTTTTACTTCAGAGCATTATTAGATTTGGCAGAGATTAGTTTACATATAGAATCATGAACACTGCGAAATTTGATAAAAAATGGATACCATTCAGATAAAGGCCGAATTTAAATACAGACCACATATAGAGTTTTGCATCGAAAATAGCTGTCAAACACGATTGACAAAAATCAATTCAGCAACAAGAGAACTACTTCAAAGGTTAAATAGATGTTTAATACAATGTGGGTTACGCCTTTTGTGCTTTGTGAAAAAATGTTCATACTTATGATTTGGAAGTACTTATAATGTTATTCTTTTGAAAGTACTTCTTTTATTTTATTATTAATTATTTTTAACTGATACCAATTTTGACTCTAAAACGTCACTACAAGACGTTGAAAATCATCGCGGGCGATATCGCTTTCTCAACTAAGAAGTAACTACTGTCGGAAAGATTTGTGCGACTTCTGCGGTACACCCAACAAATAAATATTTAGTGACTTACACAAGTGAGAAAAGCTATTGTGTGCCCAAGGAAAAAACAACACTCGTATTTACCTCAGCCAGGGTTTGAACCCACAACCGCTTGTTTTCAAGTTTAACGCACTTGCATTGCACCACGAATGCTTCTAGCTTTCGAAGCACGTTTTGCGTCATGAGAGACTAAAAAAACTTTTAGTAATTTCTGCGCAAAGAAAGAAGTATATTTGTCTGAGATGAGATTTTAACTCACCACCTTCTGCTCGCAAGTATATCGCGATTGTATCGCACCACCATTGAATGAACGCAGTTTAGAAGATAAAATATCAATTTTTGTGTTTTCGTTGTTGTAAATGGTAAACTATCGAAATAGCATCTACAGAATGTGTCGAAATAGTGACATTTTTCGAGGAGGTGAGAAATGCTCATCCAAACGTTTGCAGGGTTTACACATATACTGCTGGTCGTGTTATATTTGTGTGTGTGTGTTTGATGTTGGTTCAACTCAAAGTAAGATTTTCTTACTTAACTCAAGAAATCTATACTTATCCTAAAATGAAATGAGAGTAGTTGAGAGTAAATTTAGATTTTTTGCTCTACGATTGTTTCCTCTATCAGAGATTGATATAAGTAATTTCTTCATACTTTAAGGCATTTTAGACTTAATTGTAATTTTTAAAGGATTTTTACTAGACTTATAATCATTTCTGCGCTAGATTTTTTTGAATGTATCTCGTTTTCTACCTCATTGTGTACTGGTATTAAAATTATAATCTGTTAACTTTCGGTACAACATGCCCTCATTGACCAAAAAGGGCGGGGCAACATTGCCACTATTTCTCAAGATTATAGCAACATATTATCGAATAATATGAGTGAAATTACGGAAATATTTCAAAAAATGTTATCCTTCCGTGAGCAAAGTACTTCGAACATAGCTTGAGGTAGAAACAAATATTACCATATAGAAATTTGAAGTGTATCGGTTACTTCATTCGGGAGTTATCGTGGGCATCATACACACATATGTCCATAATAGGGAAATAGTTTATCCAATCGGATCGGATCCAATGTAATATGAGTCATTGTCTTCGTTTAACTGACGCGAAAAGCAGTCCAGCGATGATCCATTTTTATTATTCCAGACCATCCGGACTGTTCCTACAATAGTTATGTTGGAAAAACTATGCATAAACTGAATATACATACTTGTACCACTTATATCTCAATCCCCGATTATATCATCAGCAAAGTGCTTTAATATTCTCCACCTTTTTTTTATGACGCATAGAAAACAGCCACACGTATGACCAAACTCCGTCAATTTAATATTTAAAAGGTTTAACATTTTATGTTTTGACATTCTATTAATTTGAGGGTGATTTTTTAATTACCTCACACCCTTTGAATGGATGATAAATTAAAAGGTTTTTTAAATGTTAGCACTCATAACGTGACGCCAATTATGTCAAATTATTTCGAAAGATCTGTCAATCTGGGCATATGATTTGATGTGTGACTCGTATATGACCTCCAATTTTCGAAGTTATGATATTTGGAGATTGCGCTTTCTTGTAAATCAATATTGGATCAACTACAAAATGACACATGAAGATATTTTAATAAGTTGCCTTTAATCAATTTGCAATTTGACGTAAGTAAAAGATCCACCAGCGATGTGAGACAAACAATAAATAAATTATAGAAATGAAGAAATAAACAGGCACTCATGTTGAAGGCATCTGTCTTTCTGTCTGCATCATACCAGACGCCAGTTGGACACTTGGACAGTATATCATGTTAAGTCATGTTCACTTTTTTTACATATCAACTGTGAGACATAGCGCAGGGGATTCACAGTTAAGTCTCCAAAAGCTCATATCGACATTGAAGAGACGAAAAGAACCTGAAGACTTTGATTGACAAGAAAATACCGCCAGAGTAGAGTATGGAATAGATAGATGTGTGTATGGATGGACGCGATAGTAATCACGACTTCTTCCAAAAATGCTATAATAATTCAATGAAGTCAAAACATTTGTCCGTCAAAAAACAAAAGTGAAACAAGATAAAAGGAAATCATAAAACAACTGACAATTGTGTCCGTCTGTCTGCATATCTGTTATCACGCAACTTTTCAGAATTAATCAACTTTGTGAAAAGTAAAAAAAGAACCGGTGAGTTTGTATAATTGTAATGTAATTTATAGCTATCACGATGGCCGATGTTGGATACCAAGCAAACTGTCTACTGTCTGATTAGTATCACCTTTACACTTGAATGGACACTGACCTACGAACTAGCTCATCATGACTTTGTGCAGTCAAGCAATATGTAGAATGTGTAATTCTTCTTTATTGGAATATGCTAAACGTGAATATAATTGTAGTCCACACTACAATTTTCTTTTATAATGACGTCTAATAGTTTTGGTTTGGGTTGACGGATTAATACCAAATTTTTATAGAATACAAATTTATTATTAACAAAGTGAAATTATCCAAATACAATTCTTAAGCTAAGTATACACGATTCCCTGTTCGGACAACGTTATCAATCCTGTTAATGTGCTGCAAATGTACGGAAAATGACATATTGTTGTGCAAAGGTAAATATACAGTTCGGACGATTGCAAGAAAACCTTAAACCTTATTTATATGCAGGATTGTCAATACAAATATTTTATAGACAATGTTGTCAATAAAATGCTTTTCTGACAATGGCGCCGTTGTCACACTCATAAACTTCGTACATCTAACAATCTCCAAATTATTTCACAATGACATTTCTTCAAACGCTACGAGACAAACATTTTATGTTCACACGGTTGTACGTGCACAGAGTTGAATTTTTTTTGCCATTTTTCTGACAATTTTCAAGATCACTCAAAATGTATCCAAAAATCATCCGCCCAACAATCTTTAATATGCGGCAATCTTTGCTGCGGCATGATTCTTTCATGGACCAATTCGGATAATTTGTTCTCGAGTTATGCTAAAATAAGTGGTTCAACCTCTTTATTTTGCATATGGCAATTTATCGCGAGAACTAGAGTCAATTCAAAGAAACCAGCTTATAAGCTGAGAACTGTATTATCTACGAGCACAAACATTAGACCGGGTCACCAGAAAAAGTTATCAAATGCAGGGCGGAATGTTAAAGCTAACTTCGAGACAATTGCATAAATATTTTTTTAAATCTTTTCCGAATCAAGCCAAAATTGTTTTTTACCGTAACTTTCTTATTTTTAGCTCGATTGTCAAATGCGATACATTATTGTGTTGCTCTCGACGAGCCTCATAGATGTCGCCAATGTACCATGTCATTTTATAATGAAGACATAACTTTGTTATTTTTGAATAAAAGTGCATACCCCCAAAGCAGAAAGTTCATGGTTTTTAAAGCACTTTAATCTTACAGAATTTTTTTTTAAATTGTAGGGATAGAAACTGTTGTAAGCGAAGTCTACATAAGAAAATTACATTGTACACCATCGATGTATGTGCGGCAAATGTAGTACTCCTTAAGACCTACACAGAGATGTATTGCATGTTAAGATCAAGGTACAAACAAACAAAAAATTACAATAAATCCGCGGGCTCTGAAAAATTAAAAAAAAAATGTTTTTGCAATAATCTCGAAATAAGCTTTCATATAGCGCCTCGCATACGTGTTTTCTTAGAGCAGAGGATCGGAATAAGAGTCTATTTTCCGAAATTTTTACTTTTAGGGTTTCAGTGTGTCAAAAAGTGATAAATATTTCTTAGAGCAGAGGATCGGAATAAGAGTCTATTTTCCGAAATTTTTACTTTTAGGGTTTCAGTGTGTCAAAAAGTGATAAATATGGTACCCCCGCCAAATTCAACAGTTAGAGTTAGAACCGAGAAATATTATACGAGGGCTGTCCTCTGGAAAAGGGATCCAGATATGAAGCTATTTATCAAAATTCCTACTTTTAGGGCAGCTGTGTTAAATATAGTACAGAGGGGTGAAAATGGTTAAAAGTTCCAGAGTGCAAGGGTAGCTCTTGATAGCTCCAATTTACAAAGAGCGACTCGTCCCTTCGACTTTTTTGAATTCTCCTTTGAAATCCCTACGTAAAATCCTGCACGTTCAGACGCCGAGCCTGGTTTCAGCAACCAGGGGACAAATTTATGTTTTTATTCGTTCACTCACATTTATTTTATTGAAATTGTTTTTCGTATTCAGTCTGTCATAAAATGAAATGTCAATTTGTCCCTTGTATTTTCATTTCGAGCAACTTTGTCTACCCCGGAAGCTTCTCTACACCTTTCGTCTTCAAACTTGTGTCGCAAGCCTCGGACAAGTCGCACCGTGTAAATTGGGTCATAAACTAGAGAAAAAAGTGTTTTTTAGAAATTCGAGGTATAGTGGGCAAAACAGGTTTCAATACTCGTATGGTAAAGTAAAGGGGCAAATAGAGCTACATATGGTCGCAGAGTACGAGGGTAGCTCTTGCAGCAAAAATAAATTTAAATATTTTTTTACATTTAGGGACACAATTGTACAAAAATGGTTACATCTGTGGTTTTGTGGCATAACAGCACATCTCAAAAAATTAAAATTTTCAGGAGAGGTAAAATACTTTTTTTCTCGAAGTACATACATTTGATACTAAATGAGCAAAGTTGAGAGTTGGAAAGTCACCCGATATTTAACAATTAGCTTAATACATTTATGCTAAAATCTCGAAAACGAACATTTCTGAGATATGTGGTTATTCCAGAAAACCACAGAAAAATATTGTCCCAGGGTAACTCTTGGAAAATAAACTTTAAGTATGAAGTGAGATACGAAAATGTATTGTTTTAAGAACACAGGGGGGTAAAAATTATTAAATATGTTGAAGTGGGGAAAAGAGGTTCAATATGCTACAGCGGGACAAAATAGCTTAAATATGGTGCAGTGGGCCACAAAAGTGTTAAATATGGTACAGTGGGGGAAAATGGTTAAATATACTTATAGTAACAAGGCGTCGCACAGAGGGGCAGAATCCCGAAAAATGGAGATTAATTGAAAAAATATATGTTTTTGGAAAATAATTTTTTATTCGATTAAATAGTATAAAATTCCACATAACTACCGAAAATGTCAAAGTCATATGTTTACTTTCCAGCAGCACCGTCTTTAAGTCAAAAAAGTTTTAATGTTTTGGTGAACAGTTGTGAAAATTGGAATTTGGCATATTTCAAAGCTCAAAAAATCTTTTTCCTAACGACATTCTAAATCTGTTAACAAATGTGTTGTAGAAATATTTTTCATTTTTTTTAAATATGTCTAAATTCGTGCAGTTTTTAAAATATATGTGTAGTTTTAAACGGGAATAGTGTACAATTTGGTTAATTGGTGCACATTTTGAGCAATGTCCGTCCGTCCGATTTATAACTTTGGGTAGTAGTAACCGATTTACTTCAAATTTTGTATGTGTTAATATTTATTTTTAGCTCAGGCTAAAATCAGAGGTGGGCCATGTTGATCCACTCTTTCGAGTACCTTCCCCGCAAATGGTCAAAATTCAAATCATTTATAATTTCACATATGTACATATACACCGAAAAAAAATTCATAAGATTAAAGAATATAATAGATAATTTCATTAATATTAAGTAAATTTTCTTAATTTCAAAGATTAGGGGCGTCTTAGGCGCAAATCTTTTATTTTAAGATACATTTTTTTCTGTGCACAAAAATTTAACGGCTTATAGCTTTGATTCTAGTCCATACAAATATTTGAAATTTTGTGCAGTGTAAAGCTTTTATAGTAACTACAGTGCCGTGAAAAATGGGCGCAATTGCCCCGTCCCTTTCGATACCTCCCATACTAATAGACCATTTTGAAAAATTATTTTCTATGGAAAAAATTGTTTTCCACCAAAACATAATCACATTTTGTTTTATTTTACTTAATACGGTTTAAATATTGAAAAAAATTTAAAAAAAACTCCATTTTTCGGGATTGCACCCCACTGTTGTGATTTCTCTGCAAGATTGTCCAAAAATGAAAGGAGTAGATGTAGGTCATTGAAATTTTGCACAATTATTTTTTATAAGCAAAATAAGGAAAAAATACACTTTGAACCAAATCCATCGGAGGACACACCACCTCCCACATATTCTAAATGCAAAGATACAATATTTTCGAAAACTGCACATCGAATACAACTAACTGTTGCCCAATAAGCATTTATAATTCTTTTAAATTAATGAATGGAATTGCTGAATTTACCGGAATAATTAAATTATACTTATGCCTTTTCAGGAGTTGCTAATAAAATATGCAATTATTATCGACGACATAAAATAGAAATGGAACAAAAGGAGTATATCATTTTAGATTAACCTCCTGTTTTTGTAAAACGTTTTCGTTCGTTTACGACGAAACGTCAAATTTGAATTAACTATAACTCGAAATCTATAAAACACAGGCATGAAATATTTTCGGTACGAACTATTTCCCCGCTATCCTACAGTTCGTGATGAATTATAGACTCCTGTGGCTTATATGTTTCGCGATTCGTCGTAGACGAACGAAAACGTTTAAAAAAAACGGGGGGTAAATTCGAAATAAATGAAGTGAAAATCATAATACAAAAATAAAATAATAAATGTATATGAAAAAGGTCCTCCATTATGAAAATAGGTATTAATTGAAGTCTTCTGGTATATGTAGAAGGAAGGAAGGTATCCTACTATAATAGACCTTAAGGAAGTTCTTCTTCTTTAAAATACACTAAAAAAAATCTTATTTTAGAAGACCCTTAAAGAAAACTTCAAAAAATGTCATATAGTTATAAAAAGGTCTTTTGTAGTAGAATCTCTTAAGAAAGTTATTCTGATATAGAAGTTTTTTAGAGAGGTCTTATATAAAACACCGAATCGAGAAATATCTACTGCTAAAAAATAAGATATTAACCTTTATAGCAAAACTTAAGAAGGTTTAAGAAATGTTTTCTGTTATAGATACCTAGGAAGGTCTTTTTTATCCTTTAGAGAGATGTTCTGCTACAAAATACTTCTAAAAATCTTCTGCTTAACGAAGACATTAAATCTGTGGTCACAAGGCATAACAGCATAACTCGAGTTATGCTCAAACTGAGTTATTAATGCAATAATGTTCCCCATCTTCGATTACATATTGTGACAAATTTTGGTGATGATCCCTCGTTTAGTTAAATATATAAGGCAGCATATCTGACTGTGTCACCACATTACAAATGGATTATTATATCGATTCAAACACTTGGAATTTCTCTCCTGAAAAGATTTAAAAACAGACATATGCTGTTATGCCTTGTGACCACAGAAATAATCTGCTTTAGAAGACATTAAACAATGTCTTTAGATAAAATCATAAGAATCTTCTGTTATAGGAGACCTCAAAGAAGTTCCTGCAAAAAGATTTTCTGATAGAAAATAAATTTAACGAAGGTATATATATAATACTTTTAATGTACATAGGTATATTGATACAAATCCCTCTTTTAACAATCAACATAATTAAGACCTATTGAAGATCGTAAAAAGTCTTCTGCAATAGAATACCTTAAACAAGATTTTCTGTTGTTGAATCAGGGATGTAACGAATTTCGCATATGCGAACGCGAATTATTCGCATCATTTTAACATACGCTTTCGCAAAAACCATCTTTGGATTATTCGCTTTCGCATTCGCAAAAATATATTTCAGTATTCGCTTCATTTTTTTCCTAGAAAAGTATCAATTTAGTTCCTTAATTTTGTTGGTACTAAAGTGTCAAACTATTAATCGCATTCGCTTTCGTAAAAATGCATATTTCACTATTCGCATTCGCAAGAAATACATTTCAATATTCGCTTTCGCTAAAGTCACTTTCGTTACATCCCTATGTAGAATATATTAAGAAAGTTTTATTGCTTTAAAAAAAAAACATATCGAAGAAATGTATTTTTCATAGCAGAACTATGTCAGGACACAGTTTATTTTATGTCTTTTACCCCCAATTTCACAACCTCCCGTTAGAGCTAAATCACAGTTAAAAAATAAAAATTTCATACAATTTGACAGGTATAACTTAAGGTTAGCTCTAACTGTTGGATAACCGGAGATTGTGGAATTGGCCGTAAGTATTAATACATAATGTGCTCGAGTTATCAACACATCACCCACTTCTTGCAAGAGCGTCGCAACTCGTATATTATAAACTTCAAACAAAAATGTCCAACCAAGCCAGTATAGGATGATGATTGCTGAGAAATAATACTTATGAGAATTTGAGATGCGGCGCTGTTGCACGAAATGAGCGAAGTAATGAAATAAATCTCTTAGTAAACTATTATAATGGACGAGACATATATAGGACACCGGTATTTATTCACTCCAAATGAATTATCCCTTTTGGTAAATTTGTAGTATATTGTGTGCTCAGATACATATACATGTATGTACATCACGAGAAGTAGCGACCATATCAAATTACCACAGCAAAAAAAAACACTGCAGTACTTCTTGAAGAGCTCAACTGCCGAAGAGGAAGAAAAGCGGAGAGTAGTTCCAATGTGCACTTCTCCAAACAGCACGAGTATGTTAATAATTCAAAAAGTGCCTATTAACCCACATTTAAATAAATACTCGTAAATAATACTCCGGCAAGACCAGGCGGTTAGATGGATGGACGGACGGACGGACGGTCGGCCAACGTACACATTCACCGAGAAAGAGGACGTCGCCAGAGGTGGCGTTGAAGTTATCCCACCTGACTGTGCACGGAAGCCATTGAAACATTTCCGAAGCGAGAACAGAAACAGTGACGCGATGGCCACTGAACAAATAACTAATTGTTCAAATAGCACATGTTGTAATGACCGACACGCCATGACGGGGCGCAACTTCTGTTCACCTGTTTTGTAATTTCTAGCCCACCTATGCACTCCTCCTTTTTTGGGGAAGAAGGTTGTCCCAGATGCATGCATACGGCATACAACATAAGAGTACATAGAAAAATAATGATATGATAATGATGATGTGTTTTTTTTTTGTATTGTACTTACCAATATACGACCGGTTGTTGTTTGACCCGATATAAGCTCTCCAGCCCAGTCTTTTGCTTCTGTCATAAAAGTTCCCTCGAACTCCTGTTTGTTTCTCGATGCTTTCTGCTCCTTTTGCTTGGGATCGTTGGGTCCCAGCTCGGGTTCTTTGCGACAGCATATAAATGCGAATGCCCGCCATAGCAGGACGATGAGAAATCCGGCAAGAAATGTGAAAATGCTGGAGAGCAGAAAGCAATAGTATTTTCGAACTTTGAGACAATCATCGACCTCGAATGGTGAACCTGTTGGATCTTCAACCAATGATTCGACAGTGCTTTGATCACACCCCGACATCCCCTAATCGAAGCAAAGAGAAGTGTAAGAACAAATAAATGTATTAGAAGGTGGTTTTAGATGATTACAATGATTCCACATATATACTAGTATTTAATAGGTAGCAATAAAAAGTTATGAACTGACAATACAATTTGATACGACGATAATATGATACAATTGATACGAGTACAATTAGAACACAACAAATATATGTAATTAGTTACAAAATGACTTATGTACTATAAAGTTTTAGCCTGCATCTAGTATTTATGTTTGAATCCTACTTCGGATATTTGTTGAAAACATTTATATTTTGGGAACAATGTGTGGAGATTTTCTAATTTTTATTACTAAATAAGTATGTACGAATAGTGATTGAGGAACGGCCCGAATGATAGAGAAATACTGGACAAAACAACAGGATTTGTATACATTATACGAGTATAATATTAATTAATTCACTGAAATTGAAACGAGTGTTAAAATACACAAATCAGAACTAACCTAAATACAAAAATTAGATCAAGCTAATGGTTAAGTATACAACTAGACTTTGGTTTTGTGACGTCAGTAACATCTTTTAGACTGTATCCAAGTTTCAATTTTAAACAATTACCATTGAATATTATAAACAATTCCTGCGGGCTCTAGATTGAAATATTTAATTCAATATATAAAAATATTATAATAAACACATTTTTACACTTTTTGTGAAGTTATTTGCCATGTCATAAAAATATATTTTTTTAGACAGTATTCCAGTTTCATTTACTATTTATTCGTTCGATTTATAATACAACTGACATAAAGTCTGTACATAAATATTTAATTTGAAATATTTTTAGTTGTTTTTACTTTGGTTTTTTAAAGTACGTTTAAAAAAGCTCTAGTCCACTGCCCATTTTCCCTACTCCAATTTCGACTCGCGGAGTCGAATTTTTAAAATGTTTCGACTCCGAAATGTTAAAAAATAAGATTTGGCTTTATTAAAAAAAACAATAAAAACACAAAAAGTAATTTAATAAAATTGTCTTATTTATTTATCGACACTTCACTTGCAATTAATATGTCAATTCTTTCAACAAGGAATCACAAATGATATAATTTTTAACATTCACTGCCTCTGTTTAATATACCGCATTTATTTTAAATTATGTATCTTTTGCTACAAATATAGGGTGATCCATTTCGAGGTTCACTACTTTTTTTAAAGAAAAAAAAAACACAGAAAATTCAAATTGAAATGGACATTTGAAAGCACATTCTTTGGCATTTAATTTTTGAAGATTATGTCTATCAAATGTTGGCCACGGCTACTTCTCAGATGGTCCATCCGTTGAGTCCAAATTTCGATGACTCGTTCGAGCATTTCGACTGGTAACTGGCGAATGACACGCGTGATGTTTTGCTCCAAGGCCTGAATCGAAGCGGGTTTGTCCGCATAAACTTCAGACTTTACATATCCCCACAGGAAAAAGTCTAACGGCGTGATATCACACGATCTTGGTGGCCAATCGACCGGCCCAAAACGTGAAATTATCTGCTCACCGAAGTGTTCTCTCAATAAATCCGTTGATTGATGCGATGTGTGGGAAGTGGCGCCGTCTTGTCACAAGCTTCAATTTCAGGCATCAAATAGTCAGTTATCATGGCACGATAACGGTCGCCATTGACGGTTACGTTCTCACCGGCATCATTTTTGACGACAAATATAGAGCGATGATTCCGATACGGGAATCGGTCAATGGCAAAAAGATAGCTCTTAACGAGAGCTAAAATATTGCTCATGGGTATCAAGGTCGTGAGTCGACTGGAAAGTTTTTTTTTTTTTTTGGATTTAAAAGAAAAAGGACTTAGCGCATTTGGCGAACGATTATTTTGATAATAAACTGAATAATTTGTAAACGTTGTTCAGGCGTAAGTCTTTCCAAGATGAAATGCGAAACAATACTTAACAAAAATAACATGACATCATGACACGACTCACACGTGATCTGTCAAAAAAAGGCTATTGAAAAAAATATCTCGAATTAGATCACCCTATACATTTTGTTCGCTTCAGGCAACCAGTTTGTTCGTTAGTTATTATGTCCTACACCACACTTTGGTACGAGGGTTATAAGTTTGTGTTGTGTTTGTGGCAGATTTGTAACTAAATACTACAGCTAGTCAGATCTTAAAATATTCCGATTGACTCATAATCACTAGCCGCCCGTCCTTCTGTCCATCTATCAGAAGTTTCCACACCAGGGAAATCGTATTCTATATAACGACGAACCCATAATTCCGAATTTGAAGAAATTCGGTTTAGATTTATACATAAGGTAATTATTTCATATTTATGTCAACTATATCTGAACTTATTCTGTTCTAACAAGGTGGTTTAGGGTATCAGGATCATAGTCTCAGACACATACGTTAAAAAACTTGACTTTCGTGAGACGATTTAATTCAATATGAAGCACAAAAGCACAAATTCCGCATGATAGATTAAAGAATGTGTTCCCTAGTCAAATCGGAAGGGGTCTTTATATGGGAGCAATATATAAACATTTATATTTCCTATTTCCACTAGGAAGTGCCAGATAAAGTTTCAGCCAGATTGAAAATATATTTGAATAATGTGTTTTCTAGAGCGTCAAGAAGTCACATCGGTGGGGACCTTTATATGGGGACTTTATCAAAACATGTACCGATGTTCCCCATTTTTACAACGATTTAGTCCAACATTAAGTATGAATTCTCTGATTTCAATTATATCAGTTGAAGAATCCGTTCTCTAGAGCGTCAAGAAGTGGCATCGGTGGGAACCTTTTTATGGGGGCTATACCTGAACATGGACCAATGTTCCCCATTTTTACTATGGACCATTAGGCATAATATTTAGTATGAATTTTTAAATTTCAGCCAGATCAATTCAAGAATCCGTTCTGTAGAGCGTCAGAAATTGATATAGGTGGGAACCTTTATATGGGGGATATACCAAAACATAGACTGATGTGCCAAATTTTTACTAGGGACGTTTAGATTTAATATAAAGTGTAAATTCTTAAATTTCCAATACCAAATCCATTGAAAAATGTGTTCTCCAGAGGGTCAAGAAGTGACATCGGTGGGGACCTTTATATGGGGGGCTATATCAAAACATGGACCAATATGCCCCATTTTGTAATAGTCTAAGGAATGCCTCTGTAGCAATTTTCGTAAAGATAGCTTCATATTTGCGTCCTGCACTTTGATCACAATAGTACATGGACAGACAGACAGACGGAATTGACTAAAACAGCGATTCTTTGTCGATCCGTATAATAAACGATATGTCTATCTCTTTGTTTATTAGGCGTTACAAACAAATTCACAAAGTCATAATACCCTGTACCACAGTGTGGTGGCAGATTAGTAATAATACAACATTTTTCATTAATGTCGATTTCAATTCTATGTCATAAATTATTGCAAAAAAAGTTTATGAATTTGCAAGTTTGAATTAAAGATTAATTGATGCATGAATTGTATTTATTTGTAAGTATCACTCAATAACGATTTAACAGTCACTTTTTGTAAGCGTAGAATATTAATTTCTTCACTGACAGCGATTTTATGCAATTTATTTAGTCTTCCGCAATTCCACACTGAACTGCAATTAATATCATTTAGGAGCTGTCATTTTAGCAAATTCCATTGTTTTTTGCTCCGTTCGTGCTCCTAACGAAAGCAAATAAATTCTAATAATTCATATTTGTAGAATGAAAATTGGAATTTACGAGTACGATCTTGTTTTTGTTTAATTTGTTTCTAATATTAACAATCAACAATAATTATTATTGCAAAACCTATTAATAAGTTAATAAATGATCTTGAAACAATGAAAATTTATTGATATTTAAACAAGTACAAGTATGAATTTGCAGATAGTTACATCTGCAGATGACAAATTGATAAAAACAAAAAAAAACAATTGAATGCAGAGAGAGAGGGTCTAACATTTTCATTCATGTCAAAGCCGTGCAGTGAACGGAGAGTGAAAGAGTGGCAAAGACAGAGTATATTTGTTATTTGTGTGTGTGCATGAGAAAGCATAAAAAGCGAAGGACGTCAAACCAAAAAAAAAAATAAAACTTACAGCTTGGTCAAGGTCTGTCAAGTTCGCCATGTCTCTGCGAAAACGATAACGAATCAAGTGCGGAACAGAATCAATAAATTGTTGATTTTGTTGCTGTTGTTTTTATTGTTAATAATTTTTTCCTTTTGTTTTTGTTTCACATGCATATTTCACTTTGTTTATTATACGTTGCGTTGTTGCTTTTAATGTTGTATTTGTTGAAGTGGTGGGTTCAATGATATTAATAAGCTCGTGGTGTAATTGAAAATGACTAAATTGATACGGTAGAGAATTTGTAAGTTTTTGATTTGAAATTCATTTTGCCTGATATCGTCGTTGTGGTTTTCTTTTCACTCTTTCATTTCACATATTTTAGGATTTTTTTTCACAATTTCATTTCACATTTTTGAGGAATTTTTAGTTTTCTAATATACACTAAAAATATTTATGATTTGTTTATTTTTCTGTTTGACCCGATGCCGTATGAACATTTGGTGAAATGTGAGCGGAGAAAACAGTGATGTAAACTATAAATCTGCTTATTTTGAGGACACTTTTTTGTGGAGTTTGAATATTTTCATATACTGAAACTTTTCTACTACATGGAAAAACTTTAGGATAACATCACTCGGAAAGCATTTCAAAGGACAACTAATAAAACTGTACAAAAACCATGGACTGAATTTCACTCATTATACCGTAAAATGACATAGGCGTATCCGTAACGTTGCGATAAATGTCAACAACAAATTTGTTCCATTCGATTTTGTATGCCGCTAATATCTTTAGCTCATTCCACGATTTGTTTGCATCAGCTATCTCTATGCTATCTCTATCTCTATGCTATGCACATATGTTAAAAAAAAGTGAACTTCAGGGGCTTATACTTTAAAAACATGGACCGATATACACCACTTTCACTAGAGACGATTTAATGCAATAAGAAGTACACGCCAAGAAGTCTAATAGGAATGGACCTTTATATGGGTGCTATATCAAAACATGGACCGATTATCCCCATTTTCACTAGGAACTGTTAAGTGCAATATAATGTTAAAATTCTTAAATTTCAGCCAGATCAATTGGAAAAATGTGTGCTGTAGAGCGTCAACATGTGACATCTGTGGACACCTTTATATGGAAGCTATACCAAAACATGAACCCCATTTTTACTAGGGACGATTAGGTCTAAAATAAAGTATAAATTCCTAAATTTAAAATGTTTTCAAGAAGTGACTTCTCTGGGAACATTAATATGAGGGCTACACCAGAACATGGACCGATGTGCCCCACTAGGGACGATTAGGTCCAATATAAAGTATAAATTCTTATATTTCAACCATATCAATTGAAAAATGTATTCCCTAGATTGTCAAGAAGTGGTACCTTTGTATGGGGGCTATATCAAGACATGGACCCAAATGCCCTATTTTCAATAGGGATCTAGTCTCAGAAATGACTCTGTACCAATTTTCGTAAATATAGCTTAATATTAGCGACCTGCACATTGCGAACAAGAGTACATGGACAGACAGACGGACACGGAAAAATCGACTCAAAAAGTGATTCTATGATGATCGGTATAATAAACAACAGGTCTCTTTGTTTTTAAGGCGTTACAAACAAATGCACAAAGTCATAATACCCTGTACTACAGGCCTGGCACACGAATTACCAAATTCCATGTTGAATTGACGTGAGGGTATACTTCGGTTTACTATACTGCAATATTCCAGAATTGTTTTTGTGTAGAGTTTGACAGATATTTCACACGGGCGGTCTTACAACCCGATTGTACCTCCCTCGTAATTATGATTTTTTTAATTATGAACTTAATTTCTTTTTTCGTAAGACACTACTTGATGACTATTATTTGTCTATATGTCTGTTCGTTACGTTGTCAAAGCATAATTTCGTCGTCGATCTTGTTGGTTTTGTTGCTATTTTCATTTTTTTATTTATATAAAAATAGCTACAAACAAAATGTTGTGATACCAAGAAAAAACGGTGAACACGAGTGTGGTGGCAGTGGCCACCGAATGGAGAGTCGAGAGACAAGAGACAAAGGAGAGTGAGTGTAAGTGATTTTCAGCAACAATAACAACAGCAACACTAAAGGAACTTCACTTGAGCACAAAAACAAACAAAAATCGACCCCAGAGTAATAGCCCCCAATTGGCGTTCGAACAAAGCACAGAGCAAAACACGGCGACGGCGACTGCAGTAGACAAACGTAAAGAGGCCGCAAATTCTAAGGCGACACTATAACGGTGACGTCTTCGTCGTTGTGGTCGCTTTTCCGAACTAAAAGTGACAAGTGCAGAGCAGGTTGACACACTCATTCGGAGACTTTACGCCATACACTCATACTCACATACTAGTACGTAAGTAAGCACACACATACATAGATATACAGACGGCCGCGGGACAGCGATATTCGTTTCTATTTTCTTTTGGTTTTTTTACGAAATGATATTTCTGTGATCTTTAAAACTTGAAATGTTCGTTTTCTGGTGGACCGTTTTCACTTAGATCACTTGTTTTTGTTTTCTTTTTTTGGGAATTTTATATTTTTTTCGAAAAGTTTTCTAGTAATTATGATTATTTATTTTAATTTATTATTTTTGGATTTCGTTTTTTTTCGATTTCGCACTTTGTGTGCCATAATTCATGCAACGACTTTTCAAAACTCAAACGCGAAAAAATATTTGCTCGTTTCCTCAACGTTTTTTTTTGTTATCCAACACAATTCGAATTGAAAACCAAGAACCACCAACTCGACCCGACGATTGCTCTGGCGATACTGAAATGAATTTTCTGTTTTTTCGGCACAAAATTTCCCTTTTTGTTGCTGCTGTCGGTGTATGTTTATCGCTGCTCGTCGAAATGGTAAAAGACAAAAACTTTACAGTGTTGGCATTCCACTCGGCCTGGCGACTCGACTGGCTCTCCTTAATGTATGCAAAAATTACACAAACCTATTCGTATTCTTCTTCGAAAGCCAAAGACTCCCGGCGGACCAACCGAGTGAACGGACGGACAGATGGATTGCAGATGGAGGTGGTCACTCGGCAGGACGAAACCGATGGCGACAAAATAAAATGACAAACTCTAATTAAAATGTTACAAACGCGCACAAAAACAATAACACAATAAATACAACTAATATTAATAACACGTAAACGTTATAAAAATAAGAGGCCTCTGTGTGCGCGCTATAAACCTGTGTATAAGTGTGTGGGCGGAGGGAGAGTCTTTAATAATAGTTGGGGTTACATGTATTTGAAAACATTTCGAATTCCTTCCTTCATATACCTCCCCCTCCCCCACCAGCCATTTTTCCATTGGAACATTCATGATTACACGAAATAATCGTGCTAAAATTCTACAGATAATAAAGACAAAATGTCATAGTGTCATGCGAACGAATACTAACCTTTTGGTATTTACGAGTAACTTAATAGATATTGTTTGGACGACTTTGTACTATGCGTACGTACATATACATATGTATATAGGAGTAAGTACTGGAATGGTGTGAGAAAAGTCCTGTTTCTACTTTCGTGTGGTGGTGGTGGTGAATGTTATCTAATGTTTGGGGGATAGATAGTTCGATTAACTCATTACATCGTACAATTGCCAGAGAACAACAGT
The DNA here is from genome assembly GCA_963930755.1 of Eudasyphora cyanicolor. Lineage (NCBI taxonomy): Eukaryota > Metazoa > Arthropoda > Insecta > Diptera > Muscidae > Eudasyphora > Eudasyphora cyanicolor. The sequence continues at coordinate 357,706,886 of OZ005734.1, forward strand.
ATTTGTAGTATATTGTATTTCTCAAATGCAATGGTCAAGATAAATATAACATTTTCTGAGGTAAGTGTATTTTTATTGATTGATGGATAACAAGCGCCGATAGTAATTTTTGATACAGAATTGTGTAGTAATTTTGAAAAAATAGTGTAGTAATTTTGGCGTAAGATTTGGCGCCAAAGACTTACCAATGTTTTAAGTAACGACATTTCGACTGTACAATAGAGGAGGATTACAGTGGTCGACTCTACTATAGAAGAAGAACACAGTTGTGAACTCTACTACAGAGGAAGAAGACAGTGATCGACTCTACTATAGAGGAATACCACAGTGATCGACTCTACTACAGTGGTCGAATCTTCTTAGAGGAAGTCGACCCTGCTATAGAGGAATACCACAGTGATCTTCTCTACTATAGATGAATAACACATTGGTCGGCTCTACTATACAGAATGACCACAGTGGTCGACTCTACTATAGATGGAGAACACAGTGGTCGACTATAATAAGAGGAAGACTATAGTGGTTGACTCTACTATAGAGGATGACCACAGTGGTCGACTCTACTACAGATGGAGAACACAGTGGTCGACTATAATAAGAGGAAGGCTATAGTGGTCGACTCTACTACAGATGGAGAACACAGTGGTCGACTATAATAAGAGGAAGGCTATAGTGGTCGACTCTACTGTAGAGGAAGAACAATGTGATCGACTCTACAGTCGACGAAGACCTCAGAGATCGACTCTGCTACAGATGAAGAACACAGTGATCGACTCAACTATAGAGAAAGACCAGAGTGGACGTCTCTTATTAGAGGATGATCACAGTGGTCGACTATACTATAGAGGATGACCAAAGTCTCCAATTACAGGAAGTCCACAGTGGTAGAATTTACTGTAGAGGAAAAAAACGTGATCGAATCTACTGTAGAGAAAAACCTCAGCGGTCGACTTTACTATAGAAGAAGAACACAGTGATCGACTCTTCTGTTGAGGAAGACCACAGTGATCGAATCTACTATAGAGGAAAATCACAGTGGTCGAATATAATTAGAGGAAGACCAAATTGGCCAACTCTACGAGTACTTAGAGGAATATCACAGCGGTTGACTCTACTTAGAGGAATACCACAGTGGTCGACTCTACTTAGAGAAAGGCCACAGTGGTCGACTCTACTTAGAGAAAGGCCACAGTGGTCGACTCTACATAGGGGAATAGTGTTCGACCCTACTATAGAGAAAGACCACAGTCGCCGACTCTACTGTAGAGGAAGGCCACACTGTTCGACTCTACTTAGAGGAATATCACGGTGGTCGACTCTACTATAGAGAAAGACCAAACTGGTGGACTCTACTTAGAGGAATACCACAGTGGTCGACCCAATGACACATTAGTCGACTCTACTATAGAGAAATGCCACATTGTTCGCTCTACTTAGAGGAATACCACAGTGGTCGACCCCATTGGTCGACTCTACTATAGAGAAAGACCACCGTGGTTGACTAAACTATAGAAGACCGTTCAGTTCGGGACGTAGGTTGAATTCCCACGGGTACTCTGGAATGTCGCTTCGGTCATATACTCGACTCTACTACAGGGGATGATAACAGTGATCGACTCGAACATAGGGGATGATCATAGTGATCGACTCTAATATAGATGAAGGACACAGTGGTCGACTATACTATAGAGGAAGGACACAGTGGTCGACTATACTATAGAGGATGACCAAAGTCAACACGGAGAAAAACCAAAGTGATCGACTCTAATTAGAGGATGTCCACAGTGGTCGACTTTTCTGTAGAGGAAGAACACAGCGGTCGGCTCTTCTGTAGAGGAAGACCACAGTGATGAAATCTACTATAGGGGAAAATCGCAGTGGGCGAATCTGATTAGAGGAAGACCAAATTGTTCGACTCTACTTAGAGAAATATCACAGTTGTCAACTGTACTTAGAGGAGTGCCACAGTGGTCGACTCTAGTATACACAGTGGTCGACTCAACTTAGAGGAATACCACAGTGTTCGACCCTAATACAGAAAGACCACAGTCGTCGACTCTACTGTAGAGGAAGGCCACAGTGTTCGACTCTACTTAGAGGAATATTACAGTGGTCGACTCTACTTAAAGGAAGACCAAATTGGTCGTCTCTACTTAGAGGAATACCACAGTGGTCGACCCTACTATAGAGAATGAAACACTGGCCGACTCTACTATATAGAAAGACCACAGTGGTTGACTCAACTATAGAGGAAGACCGTTCAGTTGGGGACGTATTTTGAGTTCCCACGGGTACTCTGGTATGTCGCTTCGATCATATAATCTCTGTCATCCGAATTATCCCTTAAACGTAATTTTTTTTTAAATATAGCGTTTTTTCAATTATGCAACTTGTTATCCACATACACATTTTGACAAATTGCATCGTTATTTTCAAACGCAAAGAAGTAGTCTACCTTATTTAATCTATGACGTTTGTTACACATATCGCTCACTCACTTCAAGAATGACATAACTCAAAATTGAAAATTGCCAAGATGTGTAACTTTAAGTCCGTATAAAAATGTAAGTAACATCAAATAAGATGTTAATAAACGCTTGAATAATCCGAAATATGGTTGTTTACTTATAGATCAAATTTCGCTGAGATTAATTTATGGGCATTTGCAAAATTCGCAATTTTGTAAGGCAACATCAAAAACTTTAAATTTTGAGTTATGTCACTCTTGAAGTGAGTGAGCGATATGTATTTGTAGATAACTGAGGATTAGTTTATAACCCATAATATTTTCTGTAAATTAAAACTTACATTTCAATTCACAGGCAAATGGAAAGAGTAATTCTCTTTCTCTTCATCTTTTCATCCCGGTGATATTTGAAAAAAAACAAAAGTAATAGATTGGGTTGACATTGAAATGCCACAGCAAACCTGTTGTTGGAGAGCCCACACACACTCATGTGTAGTCCGTTCATTATCAAAGCTCCTAATCCCTTAATGTTGGACTCGCCCAATTCATTTCCCTATGGCAATGTCATTAATAGTGTCCTAGAAACATTTATGGCACCACTCGAACGAAGGAGCCTATGTGGAAATTAGTCAGACCACTAATGAATTCGGGAGGGAATATAAAGATATCCAATGTTGGCATTTGTATGTATGTGTGTGCATTTGTGGAACAAGGCCTATAGCAAATACCCACACCCAAGATATTTGCTGTGTAAACTGGACTCTTTTCTTGTTAACAAATTATGTCTTTATTTGGTAACAAATACAAAACACCCACTTTCACATACACAATACGAGTAGCAGCACAGCCACACATACAAACATATGCAAGTATGTCTGTATAGGGAATATTTGTAAATAATATATTGTTGCTGTTGCTATTTATTTGTATTTGTCGAACACACCCTCAAAAGATGGAATGTTTTCATTTGTCATTTTTGGCATTACAAAGAATTATTTTCGTTGTTTCTCTGTTTTAACCTTCAAAGTCTCCTTTAATGATAACAACGTAGTATGCATTCTTTTTTTCTCTTATTTTCTTTTGTTTTTTTGTTAGTTAGTTTTTTTATTCAAAAAAGGTTTCTCCTCTGCTATACGAGTACTCATATATGAATTTACATATTACCATTTTTTGGTTTTAATTAAACATTATTTAAATTAAATTTTAATTACTTTCATAGGGAATTATAATTTGCACAATTATACCTAATGTAGAATAATATTAAAAGAAGTATGTTAATGACTGGGTGTGAGAGTTCGTTAAAATTCCAGTAACGTTTAATTAATTAAACGCAATATTTCCGTTTTTATTTATTTTTATTTATTATTATTAGTTTGTGGCTAAATATTAAGATATACGTACAGAAATACATGTATATATGTATAATTCTCATTCCCAAGTAATGAAATTACAATAAAATATTTAATGGAAGATAACCAAAAATATGACAGAAACGCGGTGTAACCACATGTAATTTATATAATATAACACTGTACAGCATTTTTCAGCTCATTTATTTCGGACTCAATTCTGAGAATTGGACGTGAAAGTAGCCCCAAATATAACAACATCTGCATCATTCGTTTAGGCAAGTTTGCTCAATTAATAATTTAATGGCCATACGATTTTATTTGCTCAAGGTGGATTTTTAGCACTTTTTCTATATTTTAACACGGTTATATCTCGGTATACCGCACGGAATATCTCTTTTGTGTCTGAAGCAAAGTTATAGATAATGAATAGGAGAAAAACCTTCCCGAAAAAGTGCATCTAGTGCCTTAAAAATCGCAAAAATGTCAATCATTTGTACCAGTTATTTCTCAATAACTGGATTACAAATCCACAAATATGCTGTTTTTTTGGTGCCTATTTACAGTACCGTAGGAACGTTTCGTCGATGTTCTGTAGGAAACGGTACGTGTATAATGAAAATGAAGAACATAGAAACACAGGTACATAAACAATAAGAGATATTCCGTAAAAAGAGAAAATCAGCGTAATCATTGCTGTCGTGACTATGTTACGATCAAACAAAGTATTCGTTTCTTATAATCTCCACAAATGGATATCCATTTATCGCATTAAAAGACCAGAACATGTTTCTTGTAAGATAATAAACATTTTATGTCGGTTTCCCGTTTATAATATGAAAATATCATTACTTGATTATCTGTTTGGCCAATATAATGATTTGAAGAACAATAAAATGTTTGTCATATAATTTTCCATAACATGATTATAAAGTGAGGTTTACGACATAACAATACTTACGACGCAATCATATTACGGTTACAGCACAACCATCTGATCGTAAAATGGTTACGAGGCAATTATATTAGGGTCGTTGTGACCATAATATGGTTACGACGAAATCATATTATGTTCAAGACAACCATGATATGTTTACGACGCAGTCCTGTTATAGTCGAGCAAACCGTTTATCGGCGGATTCAGACGTAGAACACTTTTGTGTATGCTATCAGTTATTTGCCGACAATTAGTACAACTAGTGTCAAAACAAAAAAACAGTGGAGATTTTTTTTTTTTCAAATATATAACTTATGTGAAGTGGTGTTTCATACTATTGGACTGCAAAAACAAACAGTGAAAAAATAAGACAGTTTCATTCGAGTCAAAACCAAAAATGGTAATACGAGTATGTACATTTATATATGAGTACTCGTATAGCAGAGAAGAAACCTTTTCTGCATAAAAAACTAATTAACAAAAAAAACAATAGTCTATTATCATACTCAGTATTACAACAGACGGCACACAGTGCTCATGTATCGTTGTGACAAAAAGAGAAGGAGTAATTGCAGAATTTGGTTCCAAGCTGTATTTGGCCATAGTTAAGAAAAATTTTAAATTTGGACCCAATCGGACCGCGGATATTTATGAAATTTAACATGTCATATATTTCATATATATCAGTTGCGGTGAAAATTTTCTGCGGGATATAGAGGGTCCTTTTGGGACACAACGGGTTCAAAGGACTTAATAACAAATATATAAAGAACGCTCAAGAATGGCGCTGGATTCCGACAAAAGTTTGTAAAGCGTAATAGGCTTGCTGTGAGTAAATGTGTGCAAACATTTTGGGAGGAATTTTTTCAAGATCCCTCCACACAGCTCCCTAGAAGATCTTGAAAAATGATATTTTGGTCCATATATCGTGCGACCCATCAAATTAAAGGGAATTTTGCGTAGATTACAAATATGGTGAGAAAAGTTGAATACTCAATACGGAAAATTTCTGTATTCAAACTACGGGTACGTGGCCAAAGTGTTTTTGCGAAGTATTGTACTGTATTGTTTCGTTTTTAAACTTTAATGCATGAGTTTGTCAGAAGAGTTTCCTTCGTTGACTTCTAAAATAATATTATCATCTTCGCCAAAAATGCCATCAAAATAAATTAAAAATATTACCAACGTTAAGATTTTTAAGCCGTATTGAACTTATAATATGAACATTAAATCTTTGTTTGTGTTGTTTGGACAATTTTTTCCTGGTATGGAACACGCGAGCTTCTCGGATAATTTTTCTTCCTCAGATAAACAACCTTAAATTAAATAAATGTTTCCGGAAATAAAATGACCTACTGGCAAATTAAAGTAAGTAATAACATCGTAACCACGAATTAGTACTTTATGTACACTACTGGAATATAATATCATTGGAAGCGCATAAATTTTTTATTGTTGCTGGTATTAGGAACTCCTTAAATGCATTACTGTTAAGTTTTTGTCGCAACAACATTTTAGACATAAAGCAAAAGTACTTTTTCCTCATTTTCTGCACGAATAATTGAAACTTTTATATTTTATTTTTTAAGAGGATATGGCATTTATAAATTTTGGCGAAAAAAAAATAGATCTTTACGATTTTTTTCCGATGACATAAAATATTATTTCTTTTTTGATTTTTGGACATAAAAACACCATATTTTTTTTTATATATTTTTTTTGTATTTTTAAGAATTATGTCGACTATCAGGCGCAAAAAAATGATGGGTTTGTTCTACAAGTTAAAGGAGATGGTTTTTGGAATACAACTAAAAAAAATGTTTAGACCTAAAGCAAATCCACTTTTTCGGAATTTTGTGCGCGAATAATTTGAACTTATATATTTTATGTTTAAAGAGGGCATACCATTAATAATATCTGGCGAAAAAATATGTAGGAATCTTTACGAATTTTTTTTCAGTTGCCATACAATATTTAATATTTTTTGATTTTTTGGCATAAAAGCTCCATATTCAACAATAATTTATACGTATGAATTTTTGTATTTTTTAAGAATTCTGTCAGCTATCTTGCGCAAAACAATTATAGGATTGGTCATCGCGTTAAGCGTTGGCGACTGTTTTTGGAACATCCCTAAAAATTATATTTGAAAATAAATATATATTTTATTAAGATTGTGCGCTTTTATTTTATGTTTTTATATTTTTTATTTAATAGTAACAGTAGATATATTGTGTTTGAAGAATAAAATTTTAGGGATCTGTTCCAAATTATTTTTCTCATTCCAATTCCAAAAAAAAAACAAAAAATACGAATTTTCCAAAGCAATTTTGAATAGTACAAATGCAATTTTCTGCTGACTTGGCATTTTTGTATTATTAGGAATTCGATTAACTATCATACTCGTATACAAAAAGTTTGTTAAATTTCCCTAATAAACGAATTTTATACAGCTATTGTACAATGTACATTTGAGGTAGTTTATTTTTTGGTCGATTTGCGAAAAGATAAATATTCTGTAAAACCATAACATGTATTCATATACGAGTACATATATTCATTAATAAATAAATTTACAAATATATAAAATGTTACTAAAAAATACTATATTTCGATTTATAAGAATAAATACAATTTCTACTATTAAAAAGTTCGACTGGAAAAAATGTAGCGTTCGTCACGTAGCGTGCGTCACAATGGGTTCACGGCTGTTTTAAGAAAACGACAAACTGTATTGACTGCAAATAACTCATTTTAAAATTCTCTTCTATTAGTTATTTGATTTTGCGTGCTTATTATGCAAAAGTCGCTGAAAATTACGAAAAAACACTCTTTAACTTCCAAAGTTACTTCCACTTTTCGCAGCGAGCGTAACAAAATTTTGGTCAATTATTTCGCAAAAAAATAACTGTTTAAAAATTATGTTTTATGTCATTTAAATCCCACTAAAAACTATGTATAAGTTGAAGGTATCTCATTTGAAAGTCCAAACAATTTTACTTTTTAATCGAAAAACGCGTACGAATGTAGCGTTCGTCATGCAGGATTTGCACAAATTCGACGATAATATATGGATTAATTAAAATATTATAGTTATTTTAGCAACTCTTCAGTAACCACATTTATGCAAGTTTTATAGTCATATACATCTGAGAATGGTAGCTTAGGGTAAAATATTACATTTTTCAAAAGGTACTTTTTTATGTTTTAACAATCTTTTAACATAAATTTTTGTATTAAAATCTTAACGTTTTCCTTTTAAGTTGTTTCTTTAAACACATGTACGTACACATTTAGCCCCCTTAAAATAGTCCTTTTGATGAGTATTTGACGACGACTACTAACACAAATACTATAATCCAATATTGTGAGTGTGTATGTGCTCCTGTGTGTCTGTGTGCAGGGAAAATAGATGAGATAATTAGCTGCAAAAGCATGCAAAAAAACTGTTATGTTGGCAACAGTTACGATATTATGATGGCTGCCTTTGATCTTTGCTTTGCTTTGCTTTGTGTCATTCTTGATTTATCAAATTGGCACATCTTTGTGAAGATAATCATTGTCTCCGTGTAAAAAAATGGAAAATATATGTATATCTGCATAAATATGACACTTAAATTCGCCATAAAACTTTAAATTCGAATTATGGCAATGGAGAGCTATTGAAAGGGATCTTGGCAATTGTCAAGTTCATTGCTAAGAAAAATAACAAAAGAAATACATATTTGCATATGAATGACGTTTAACTAAAATATCCGCTATGTTTAAAACGGTAAAGAAAAAGTTGGCAAAATTGGTTTTCCTATTTTACATATCGTCGGCATAATAATAATTTTGCTCCATACGTCATTTTTGTGTTTCTTGAGTTAAGAGTAGATAATATGGCTTTTAAGCATGCTCTTTCAGAATCTGCAATAATATTTCTCCTATCTCTTCTAGTTTTTGAGATATTGGTAGGGTAAATCGATTTTACTCTGATTTACGGGAAATAAATTTTGACATTTTTGTTCTATGTCTCCATTTTCCTCCCGCCCTATATTTATTACTCACTATTTCACGTCGTTTCGTTCAAAATATGTAAATTACTCTCCTTCCATACCGACCCTCTTTGTGGTCCATGTAATACAAAAACGAACAAATATTAAATCAAAAGTGGATATGGACCAAAATACCATGAAAACAATTTTTATAACTTGCTTATTCTTAAACGTAATAGCATCAAAATGGATGAGAATCATACAAACACTGTTGAGAACCCTATGGAATAAAAAGAGTGTAACTCTTCAGTCCCGTTTTTACTTAAACAATAAATTGCCTTTTTCTCCGATCATACAAAATGGCGTATGGAACAAAATAGCATTAAGCCGACTATATATATATAAATTACCCAAGTTTTATCGTATTATCTAATCGGGACAACTCAATTGAGGCATTATGAATTTATGTAGACAGATTATCTAATAGCGATAATGATGATATCCATTCATTGCCTCCACAATCCTTGATTGCTGAGGTTTGTGGTCAGGAATGCAATAAACGCCAAACATTTTGACCGCCAATTTCTTAGCATTGGTATTTTTCGCAAAATAAATTAATGACCTCCAACAACGTCAGACAATGTGACGCGAAAATTTTTTTCAACTAGAAATTGAAAAAAATTTCCGTTCTTTCAAAATACTAAAGACACAATTGTTCATGGCGTCTTTAACTCGCAGTGCTGTGGTCAGCAATCGTAGACGTAAAAGTTCAATGAATTCCATCAAATGGATTTCGAAGCTAAAGCCAACGCCAATACCATCAAAAGCAACACCAACACCATCAATAGGAACACAAACACCATCACAAAGTCTTATATAAATCGATTGTGGTTGGTTGATTCGTCTGCTTGGTTACCCAAATATCGTTAATGTCGCTACGACAACAGAACACTGAAGCGTATGATTAACACAGTTGAGTAATAATAGAACACAGCACACAGTGGGCGCAATCAAGTGAAATGAATAATTGACAGCCTGTTTCTCTATTTCGCATGAAAGCGATGCGAACGAAAAACAGCTGATTTTAGACCTACTAACTGGCATCAGCCATTATGTTTGCAGTCACTTTGTCGTTCTGATACCTTTTAGTAGGTCTAAAATCAGCTGTTCTTCGTTCGCATCGCTTTCGTGCGAAATAGAGAAACGGGCTGTAAGTCTCTCATAAACTACACCATATATAAGAAGTAAAGACGTAACGCCGTTTGGACATGCCGAATCTTAAATACACTGAAAAAGTTGACCTGAATCTAAAGACATGATTACCCTTAATCTAAAGATTTATTCTGTCATTGTTTGAAGAACAAAATTCACTAAATTTTAGATAATTTACTTGATTGCAAGCAAATATTTATTAATTTTAAGGCAATTGACCTTGATTTTATGATCATTTGTTCTTAATATTATGTAGTGTTACTTTCTAAAATGTCTTCAAATTAATGAAAAATTCATTGATCCGAGGGCACTTGTCAGCAATTTGAGTATATATATTGATTTTGGACATATACGCATTTACATGCCATATTTTTAAAGATAGCATGTCGTTAATTTAAGGCACTTAATTGTTTGTCGTCTTTTTTGACTTTAAAGTAAGGCTTACTTGTCTTTGAAAGAATGCTATCATTCCGTTTGTAACACATTGAAATATTGATCTGCGACCCAATTAGGTAAATATTAGGGCGGGTCGATATAAAAATCGCCCATTGCTCAGTGAAAATCGTATTCTAGGGATCAAAATAAGAAACTTTGCCGAAGGAACCAAACCTCTAAAACGAATTCTGATGTCCCGGAAAAAATCCCACTTTGACCCATTTAGAGTGCTTCAATCGAGTCCACATGTATGACCGACCCCCACTCAGTGAAGTGCTCAGTGAAAATCGTATTCTAGGGATCAAAATAAGAAACTTTGCCGAAGGAACCATACCTCTAAAACGAATTCTGATGTCCCGGAAAAAATCCCACTTTGACCCATTTAGAGTGCTTCAATCGAGTCCAAATGTATGGAACCCACATGGGGTTCCTGGGGTGTGCCACTGGCATGGGTGGGTCGGGCCTCCAAAGTTAGTGGGGGTCGGTCATACATTTGGACTGGATTTGAGCACTCTAAATGGGTCAAAGTGGGATTTTTCAAAATTTGCCCGTACCCAAAAGTTCGACCCAAATTCCGGGACATCAGAATTCGTTTTAGAGGTATGGTTCCTTCGGCAAAGTTTCATATTTTGATCCCTAGAATACGATTTTCACTGAGCAATGGCGACTTTTTTTGCCTCCCCACAAATCGACCCGGCCTAGTAAATATATATTCTTGATCGTCGTGAAATACGAAGACGATTTAGCCATGTCCGGCTGTCTGTCTGTGTGTCGAAATCACGTTTCAGTCCGTAATAATAGAGCTAGGTTGATCAAAATTTGGTAGAAATACTTCTTATAGTTGCAGGTCGTTAGTGAAAGCAAATGGCCATATCGGTCAATGTATTGATATAGCTCCACTATAGATGTCGTTCTCAAATACGGTTTTTGAGCCATAAATAGCAAATGTTTTAAAGCAATTTAACTGAATCTTTACATTTTGCACTCTATTTTGACAAGAATTAATTAGAGCAAAAATCTTACAAATCGGTTCTTATTTGATTATAGTCACCCCCAATATACCCTCGTCGCTCCAAAATACCCTCATTTAAGCTATAAATACCACATTTTCTAAGCAACATAACTGAACTGCAGTTTGTATTTTATTTAGACAAGAATTTATCACAGCAAACATTTTTGAAATCAGTTCATATTTTGTTGATATATTCCACCTATAGATTTCGCTCCCAAATACGCTCGTTTAAGTCATAAAAACCACATGTTCTAAACTGTGGTATTTGTATTCTATTGGGAATGTATTCTATTGAGAATAATTCATCACAGTAAAAGTTATACAAATCAGTTTATATTTTGTTGTAGTCCCAGTGTAGAGTTCGCTCTCATATACGATATTGTTCTTCTGATTTAGATGAAGAGTTTGTCTAAAGAATTTGGTTAAAAAATGCAGTGTTCTTTTTTATTAATTTGACTAAACAAAAAGTATATAGATTTGCTCTATGTCCAAAGATTTTTCCGGTAATAGAATTTAATGCAATCCATGGTGGAGGGTATGTTTATAAAATTCGGCCCGACCGAACTTACTACCGTTATTACTTGTTTTTAATCTCAAAATATTACTATTAGTTGTCAAAAAATTCACTGCTTGGTGAGACAGAAATAGTCAAATAAAATGCGGGATACGACTAGTCCCAACGATGTTTTTACTTTCTAAATTTACAGCGACAGATAGTTTTTTTTTGTTTTGTAACCACTGTTCGCGATTTACAACCGATGCGTTTCAACCAAGAAAGGGCAAGAAGATATTAATGCTAACAATCATCCTGCCACCCTATGGTGCCGCATACGGAAAGAACATAACAGACATTATCCAAAAGCAAACAAATGGGATATGACTGTGAACTACTGAAAAAAACCCCGGCAACAAAAATAATAATCGCTTGGGATTCCTTTTCTTTGTGTAAATATAAAAATAAAAAGACGTCTCAAAATAATAATGACTTGGCTTTGATGTTGGCCCTATAAATATTTAGATTTCATATAAAAATACTTTCCGTTTGGTTTAATTTCCGTTTCCCGCGTTACGTGGGTGAACAACTGTGTCACAGTACTTTAACGTGCAAATTATGTGCCCTCTCTCTCTTCCTCTGTCTCGGCTTCTGTTTTTCTTTACCTCTTTCTCCCTTTTTCGTTCTTTTTTTTGGTGTCCAACATGAACGGAAAAGACTGCCACAATCAAAGGAAACGCCACAATTTAATTTCAAACAAACTTAACGACTACAAATCGACGCTTTTATATTCAGAGATGGCGCTTTTTGTTTCAATTTTATGCATTCGTTCATGATATTTCTAAATTACCTTTGGAGTGTCTGTTTGTTTATCGAACAGATGTTTTCAATCAAAACACTCGTCATAATGAATGGGAATGTTAATGGATGGAATCTGCTGGGATGAGAGCAAACACAACGTTTTATACACTCACCTACTTATTTGAAAATTGGAGTAAATTTAATATAAAACGAATGTGTATTAGGCTGTATACACTGGAAAAAATTACGACAAACTAAAAACTACACCATCTCCAAAGCTATGAAAGTTTTTGCCTTTACTTCAAATATAATTTTCATTGAAATAATGAAAATGTATTTGATTTCAACGAAATTATTTTTGATTCAAAGAAATTATTTTTGCTTTAATGCTCCGTTGTACATAGTATTGTGTACATATGTTTACTTTGAAGATATTTATTTGAGTGGTTGAAAATAACATCGACCTGAGGACAAATGTTTTTCATTTAAATAAACATTTAAATAATTTAAACGAAATATTTCTTGGAATTATTTTATTATTATATGCCTTTTATTTTCGGTACGATATATTCATATCATTGAATTGCCAATATCGTTCATAAACTTACACAGTACAACATTTTTCAGCTCATTAATGTGGGACTCAATTATGAGAATTGGACGTGAAAGTAGCCCCAAAAATAAGATCTTCTGCATCTTTCGTTTAGTCAAGTTTACTTATTTAAAAATTTAATGGCCATAGGATTTTTTTTTGCTCAAGGTGGATTTTATGAACTTTTTCTATATTTTTTTTCTCGGTATAACGTTCGGAATATGTAGATATTGAATAGGAAAAAAATGCGGAACAAACCTACCCGAAAAAACTGCATCCAGTGCCTTAAAATCGCAAGCGAACCCTATTCCTATCCATTGGTGGTGTAAACAAGGATGTGGACTGTCACCACTTCTATTCAACACAATCCTCGATGTCATTCTTACGGAATCTAATCAACGGCATATTGGCCTAAATTTAAACCTCAACAAGACCCTAGGTGAACTGGCTTATCCGGTGATATAGTGCTACCCACCACTTAACCTGTTTGCAGATACAACACTGAAGGCAGGTCTTGTAATTAATATAAACAAGACAAAAATAATGAGAATGAATGCTAAAAACAACAATCCCCTCACTTTATACAACGCGGATCTAGAAGATGTAAAGAGGTTAGAATACTTGTGTAGCATCCTAACTAAATGTGGTGGCACAAATGAAGATGTTCCGAACCGAATTCAGTCAGTTTTGATATATGGCTGCGAAACATGGCTAGTGACCACTGCAATAACATCAATCATACAAATATTTATAAATCGATGTCTTCGACGGATACTAGGAATATGGTGGCCTCGTACCATTTCCAATGATGCACTGCTACATACCACTAAACAAAAATACCGCAGAAGCGGATATTTTAAGACGGAAGTACGGCTGGATTGGGCATACGTTGAGAAAACCGGTAGCTGAAGTAGCGCACGAAGAACTGGAGTGGAACCCCCAAGGGTATAGGAAACGTGGAAGACCCAAGAGCTCTTGGAAGAGGACCGTGCAGCGAGAATCGGCCAAATCATTTAATGAACTCAGAGCAATAGCGCCAAGCAGAGAATCCTGGAAATATTTCGTTTTTGGTATACTCAATTGAATCTAATTCATCATGAATGTGTCACTTTCTCGATACGGTCTATTATATATGTAAGCAGGAGTAAATATATTTCTATACGTGGGTATTTACTCGAGTGTATATTACACATACATATGTATGCGTGTATGATATACTCGTGGCTTTCTAGCCACAATATGTGAATACTCGTATGGCTATAAATTATTAAAAAATAGTTCGAAAGCGAAATGATTGAGGTTATACTTTATTGGTGGGTTCACTTGAAATTTGGATATTTTATTGGAAAATCAATGGAATCAATAAATATTTACAGACACTCGTATATACAAACACATGTACGACCAGATATTTAATATGTTTCACATTAAGTTTATTTCCAATAATATAGTTGATTTAAGATAAAAAAGGCAAATTTCAAAAATAATATGCATTAAAACATATTATCTTAAAATGTAGGTTCAAAATATTTAATATTATTATTGTTGTATATATCATTTGCTACGAACCGAAAGTGTAACACATGGAAGGAGTGACCAAAGACCCTAAGTATGTACGGCGGATATCCGTATTGGGTAATTTTAAGTCGAATGAGCAATGTCTGTCTGTCTGTCTGCTGGCTGGTGCCCACGATAACTCTCGAAAGGAGTAACCGATTGACTTCAAATTTGGTATGTGGTAATATTTTCTTCTATCTCCGGCTAAGTTCGAAGATGGGCCATATTCGTCCACTCCTTCCAGTACCTCCCCCACAAAGGGTTAACATTTAGAGAAATATTGATTATTTAATAACTTCTATACTACTTATTTGAATCCTCTGAAAAGTGGGCGTTATTGGCCCGCCCTTTTTGTACCTCCCACACAAATAAACCTTTTTGTACCAAAAGTTAACAGATTTTAACTTTAATACCAGTGCATACAAATACTTGAAATTTCGTACAGTGCAATGCTTTTATAGTACCTAGAGTCTAGATAAAAGTGGCTGTAATTGACACGCCCCTTTTGGTACCTCCCACACAAATAGACCTTTTTGTACCAAAAGTTAACAGATTTTAACTTTAATACCAGTGCATATAAATACTTGAAATGTTGTACAGTGTAATGCTTTTATAGTACCTAGAGTCCAGAGAAAAGTGACCGTTATTGGGACGCCCCTTTTGGTGCCTCTCACACAAATGGACCATTTTGTACCAAAAGTAAACAGTTTTAACATTAATATCAGTAATACTTTAAAGTTATTAAATGCAATTTAAATTGATAATATTTTTTTGAGACTCAAGGTGAGGGGATTCTTTAGTCGGTTTATCCGACTAAACTTTCTTACTTATTATTTTTGTTTTTGGATCGAAGGAAGCTACAAAGCAACCTCATCGCCACCTTCGGAAAATACTCTGTCAATAATTGACACAATATGAGAGCAGCTTAATATGCAATAATTGAGAACTGCTTACGAAGTCTCATATCTCCAAAACATTTCTCAACCTTAAGACATCCCCACACCATCCATCCATCTCGAACTCAATAGGTAAAACAAAACTATTATTATTATTGTATAAATATGAGTTCACTTCTTACAATCGCATTCAATTCTTGTGTAATCACAATGTCAAGTCCAGCCAAAAAAAAAACATACTTTGCTAAATAAATTAATGGCTTTTCATTCGTTTGGTTTGCGGATAAATTGGAATGTACATATAAACTTGAACAGACAATTGCCATACTACTCGTATGAGTATCTGGCAATACGAGAGTATGTGCATATAAAATCTGCATTGGTCGGTTGGTTGGTAATCTCAGCTTTGGCTAGCCATCCGCCAAATATTTTTGGCAACAATTGCTTTAGTCTTACTGTGAGCAGTCCCAGCCACAATTGCAGGTTCCCACTTGAAAGAATTCTCTCAACAATAAAGGTCAATATGAATGTCTATCGGTATATCGGTCTGCCACCGCAGCCAGAGTGAAAACGCTAATGGCGATGGGAGCCACCAAATGTTTGGTGAATAAATTGTGGCGTATAATTTATGTAAGTTGATAGCAGTGTTTTTAGACATGCCAAACAATTATTATGTCCAAAATTGTCAAGAGTAATCAAATCCGTAACCGGAAAATACCATTTATGTAATTTGTAATAACAGAAGGAAATAAAAAACATGTACGATTTTGTATATAAAAATATAAAAAACAAGTAAGAATGTTTAGTCGGGTAAACCGACTTATGGATCCCCTCACCTTGAGTCACCAAAACATATTCGTAAAATTATTTATTTTGTTGCTTTAATTACATTATTATCAATTTAAATTAAATATATAAGCAGTTAACTTTTGGGGCAAAATGGTCCATTTTTGTGGGAGGTACCAAAAGGGGCGTGCCCAGGGATGGTCCGTCTTAAACTGTGACGTATGTGACATACATTTGAGACGTATTCGACATACGTATACAACGTCGTGAACCTAATGTCGGAAACTTGACTTTGACACTAACAGTAAATAATTAGCAAATCAATAGAAAAGAAAAAAATATTTATTTTGAACTTTCAAGTTTTTTTATTGGTTCAAATGAATTATTATTTGTTTATAAATTAGGTTTCTTCTTCACTCGAATCTCTATATTCAATGCCTTCAAAGTTGTCTTTTTTCGCGTATTTTAAGTGAAGAGTAAACTTCCAGCAACTTTTTAGATCGTTCCGATTCTAATAGATTTCGAAAATCAGAATGCACATGAGACCAATTGGAGAAAATGCCTTCTAATTAAGCAGTGGACGCTGGGATCATCAGTAATTTTAGAGCAAATGATGGCAATGCGTTATGTCGACTTTTTGCAATATTCCAGAATAAGTAAGGCCTTCTAGTTTTTGAAAGAAGTACAGAAATGGGTGGGGTGTCAAAGTTTGTTGGAGAGAGGCAGACAAACTACAAACTTTGATACTTGCCTTAAAAAAATTGCCTCGTGGGAATCAGAACTTATATAATATTTTGCAAAAAAACTGAAACTGAACGATTTATTGTTCGTCAATATAAATTAAATGGTCTACAAAGGTGTGAAGAAAAGTGAATTTTTATGATCTGAAAAGATGTGCGTGCCGTTGTTGAGAAAGTAGATTTATCGCCGAAATAGTTGATTTCCCCATTTTTAACTTAATTAATGTTCGGGTTGTAAATACAATATATCACACCATTGTGTAAATATCGGTATTCGATCAAAATCATATATTTTCTCAAAAAATTTTAAATAAAGTTGTATCTCGGATTTCGATTAGTTTTTATATGGTGTCCACCAGATTTTAAGTGAAGGGCTGAAGTCTGCAGCGTCCTTAGAACTGATATTACAGTTTACGACATTTCATACATTTCAGACGGGTTTATGACGTATGTGACCTTTACACCTTTCTGACAGTCGTAAACCTAAAAAATCATGTCGTGGACCATCCCTGGGCGTGCCAATAACTCCAAGTATTTATACGCCCTGGTACCAAATACATAAGCAGTTACATTTTTGTACAAAAATTGTCCCTTTGTGTGGGAGGTACCACAACGGGTGGCGACAGTTCGCCCATTTTTCTCAAAATGATAGGGAAAAATAGACATGTGAGGATTTACAGATGATTCAGATAAGTAGTTTAGAAGTTATTAGAGAATCAGTGTTTCACTAAATGTCCACCACTTGTAAGGGAGGTACTAGAAGCAGTGGACTAAAATATTATCATGTACCAAATTTGAAGTCAATCCGTTACTCGTTTTAAGAGTTATCGTGCGCTCCACCCAGACAGACAGACGGACAGACATTGCCCAAATGACTTAAAATGTCCAAAAACGGATTTCCGCGGAAAATACTTAGGGTCTTACATCACTCTTTTGATGTGTTACACTTTTGGCTCGTAGCAACTGATATATACCCTGTAAGGTGAGGGGATAAAAATTTCGTACAACGTTTTCAAAAACCATTCAATAGTTTCGGAGACATCTTCGAAACAAAAGAAGAAGTCATACAGAATTTTGGGTAAATATTTAGTAAATGTACTCAGCTAATCTTTATCTACGGATCGATATATGACAATCCTTTGGAGAATTTTTCCCACACTCAACTATGTACAGTATATTCTCTCTCTTGATTTTGATATTTTGCGATCTTCTGTTATAACAGCTGTGGTTTTCTGCTATAACAGCACATATATCAAAAAGTATAAGACATCGTAGGAGTGACCTGAGACCAAACGTATTTTCGGCGGAAACCGGTTTTATGATATTTAAAATCATTTGAGCAATGTCTGTCCTTCGTCTGCCTGGCTGGTGCGCATGATAACTCTCGATAGGAGTAACGGATTAACTTCAAATTGTTATGTGGTAACAGTTTTAAATCATCGGAATGGTAACAACTTGGGGTTCCCTGTGTAGTGAAATTTTGCTGAACTTTTTTCTGCTGAACGAATTAATTCTAAACAAGACTGCATTCGAAATAAGAGACTCTTTGCTCTTGGTTGACATTTTAAGTAATTAAATAATTTTTGACATTAAGTAATGCTGAATCTTATATATCTTACACGATGGATCGCATGTGAATGGTTTCGGGTACAAGTAAACTAATTATATCAAACTTCAGCCCAATTTGTTGAAATTTGAGTTTTTTTGTGGCGTTACAATGGGGACTATATAAAAACATGGATTTATGACTACCGTTGTTCGTGTAACGGATTCCGGGTATAAATAAACTCCAGTTACCAATTTTCAACCCGATCAGTTGACATTTGTGGTCTCGATGACATTAAGAAGTCAAATCGGGGAGATGCTGCATATGATGGCTATATCAAAAAAGGGACCGATATTGCCCAATCCCAAGTTGCCTGCAGCTATAAGAAGTATCTATGTATACCAAATTTCAGGCATCTAGCTCAATTGTTCTAGACTTTAACATGTTTACAAGAGACGGACGGACTAAATCGTATTAGAATTTTACGACGTTTAAGAATATATATCGTCTCCCGAATCACATATGTGGAAACTGTAAACACTAAATGCGGAATCATTACTCAAAGTCTATTCCAAACTAAGGTCCCCAAACCGATATCCGGTTTTAGAACATTTGTTCCCTATCTCTGCATCCATACTCGTAACTTGGCCATTTGTGGTATACTCTATCTTTATTATTTTTGGCGTTAGTTTCATTTATAATGCAATTGAAATTCAAATTGCAATTGTAATCGATGCATATTTGGCGGTTTCCAACAATGTTAACAGTGGCTGCTTGGCCCTTTGAAAGACAGACATACAGACACAGCATTGACCAACAAAAACCAGGGACATAACATGATAAACCAAACAAAGGTGTTCACTAAGGGCTTTTCCATGCTCTTATCACTTCGACAGACCCACGGACCCGCCGACCGCCATTAGGCAGTTACAATTGTTTGGAATAAAAACAAAACAACAAAAGAAAACATTACAACATTCACATTGGCCCACTAAACCACATATGGCATATGGCGCTGCTAGAATTGCCAAATGTCTGATGGACGTTGGAGATGGACACTAAACAAATTCAAAGTCAAGTTTTCAGAAAACCATAAACGACATTCATAGATACATATGTAAATGAGTATTACACGTTATAAGCTGTATGTAAATACATAGATATGTACACTGTACATGCATATGTGTTTGATACGTAGTTTTGTTGTTACACACACATATATAGACACTTGTGAAAAGTCAAATAGTGCAAATTCTTGCCAAATTACTACGTAAGTTTTCATTTCAGTGTTACGGACTACATCTATGATATACTTATATGTACTTATAGAGATACGCGTACAATGGATGAATGTACAGTACACATCATTTGGTTCCAATAGTTTTGTACCTACACTTGTATGTATGTACGAGTATGTATATGTGGATATGAATGTACTATAATAATAATGACAAGATGACGCGACTAAAGATAAATAATGATTTGTGACAGAGGAAAATTTTGTTGTCAAATTTACATTTAGCATACTTAACAGTTTGGCACAAAACAATAGAAGACCTTTCGCTGAAATTCACCATTTATTATACTCTATACATTAGTTACAGATACTTTTAAGAAAAGTTAAGGACATAAGAAAATATCAATTAAATCGCTTATTTTATGTTTAACCAAATATTTATGATATTGTGATTATTGTAGACTTTGTAGATTCCAAAAGTAATGAAGAATCTACATACATATAATAAACATAAATATGTCGCTTTATAGCTGTAAAGTCGATTTCAAGATAAAAAGACACATATTGCTCATTTATAGAGGCCACTTTACAGAAATTTAAACTTCACAATTTTCCATAAACTAACCTCTGCGAATTTTAGTATATAAGGAAACTATAATTTTACTGATTAGTCTAAAGTATTTTAACGTCTTTATTCATACTAGTTATTTATTTATACAGACTTACAGTTACTCGCCTTGAACGTTTTCAATTTTGAGTTAAGGCACTGTTCAAGTAAATGAACGATATGTTTGCATGTACATTGGGAGCAGGTACTTCCAAGCAAATTCGTGCATTTATGCTTTCGGGTGGACCCTATATTATATATTTACATTTGTGTTATGTAGTAATTATAATTAAATTCGATTTCATGATTATCACGTATCGTATAAATCGATTCTAGAAGACATTAAGTGAGTCTGAATTGCCAATCAGGACATTTACAGCAAAACTTTTACGTATTTCAAAATATGACAACCCATTTTTAAAGCGATTCATAAAATAAAATAGAAAGAAAACGAAGATGAAAACTGGGAAAGAATAGTTTTGAAAATAGTGAACAAAGTGTGAAATATGATCACATCATTACTTCATTCAATAGTTCCCTTAAAGAAGCCTGTCCAAAACAAAGGTACAAGGGTACAACTAGACTTCTGAGCCAAAGGCTAGGAAGAAGACCTGCAACAAGCTATTCAACAAGGCCAAATCTACTGGGATCACCAATAACTGGGATGCCTATAAAAAGCAACTAAAAATCTATTTAGAAGTAGCTTAGAAAAGCGCAAAGGCATTCTTGGCACACCTTTTGTGGAGAAGTGGAAAAGGTCTCGGAAGCCGCAAGGCTGTGTAAGATGTTATCCACTGCACCCTGTGGAGAGGATTGACTGATAAATCCCGAATAATCTGGGCAAGTATATTATTCCCTGTAAGTATACTATCCCCTGACTGGAGAAAATTTTTGAAGGCTGTATTAAGCCCAATCGATGGAGGGATACCAAAGTGGTATTCATACCCAAAGTGGGAAAGATATCGCAGACTAGGCCAAAAGACTTCAGACCAATTATTCTATCATCTTTCCTATTGAAAGATCTGCAACGGCTTTAAGATGGTTTCATTAGGAAAAACTTGGATTCAAAACTCCTGTCGGGGAACCAATATGCTTACAACAAGGGAAAGTCTACAAAATCTGCCCTGCACGAACTTATGGGCACTATCGAATCGTCCCCTAGATTTCAAGGAATTCAGTATGGGCGAATTTCTTGAC
The DNA here is from genome assembly GCA_963930755.1 of Eudasyphora cyanicolor. NCBI lineage: Eukaryota > Metazoa > Arthropoda > Insecta > Diptera > Muscidae > Eudasyphora > Eudasyphora cyanicolor. The sequence continues at coordinate 357,728,727 of OZ005734.1, forward strand.
ATAAAAGGGGCTTTTAACAACATTCACTAGATGCGGCAATGGCGGCGCTGTCACGTCTAAAGTTGAACTCTAGCTTGATTACACTAATTCAAAGCCTGCTAAATAGAAGACGATTAACCGCAAGTTTTGGGTCCACAACTCTAACAAGGTTTGCAAACAGAGGGAAACTACAATAAGGAATGCTGTCTCCACTAATTTGGTACTTTGTGGCTGCAAGGTCGAGGCAATCGCAAATTTATGCTACAAGTGGCTCTAAACAACAAATTGGATAGATGGACCAGAATCAGCTGTTTGAGAGTAAACCCAAAGAAGACAGAATTTGTTCTCTTTACTAGGATAAATAAGGTCCCATATGTGGAACCCCCCTCCTCGGATAAAGGGAACTGTTCTAACCTCTTCTGAAAGTGAACAATTTCTAGGAATAATTCTCATTCTTCTGGAACGTGTATGGAAGACCAACATCGCATTATATTCCTGCAGGAAGGCTGTAGGTGGGACCTCTCTCCTAAAATCGTCCATTGGATATTGTTCGTCCAATACTGTTGTACGGCATTGTGGTGTGGTGGACGGCAACTGAAAAACTATCCATCACCTATCTACTATCAAAAGTTCAATGTCTAAACAAGCCTTACTCCATCTACTGCCGATTAATATTTCGCCGAGAGATGTTCCAACCAGAGCGGCATTAAGATTAAACTGCCTATCAATGTGGCGGTACAAGAACTACGGCCACATGGGGATATCAAAGAGTAGTGCTATCGTAATCGACCGAGTGGACCATGTACCAACAGTGTACACCTTAGAGAGTAACTACATCACTATGATACCAGCAAGAGATGGACGGATTTGTAGAATACCAGGTAATAGAAACCATCAGTTATGATATAGCTCACAGACAACCAGATACCAGCAGTGTAAGTCGACTAAGTACACAGCCAATTAGTAATCAATTTTCTGGATGTCGCATTCCTAAATTCACAAACAGCCCTCGACTGTCGCAGATCTCTTAACGAGATGGCTGAGCAGTTCAACATACACCTCATATGGTTGCCGGGGAACTGCAAAGCCGACATTACAAATTCTCGAAGAATTTGCATATGTTGGTGCGGCACTATCCACAAGCAAGCAAGCTCTGGCTTAGGTAAGGGGCAATCAGGTAGTGCAACGAAAGATGCACAGAAATCGGCACCTGAAGGGAAGGTAGACAATAGAGTTCGACCCAAGGTGTTTTTTTGCCAAGCCGAATCCGAACATCTGACAAAATCCTAACATTCGGTCGAAGACCGAATGGTTTCTAACTTTCATTTTGACCCACTAAAACACATTTCTGTGCCTCTTTGCACAGATTTAAACATGTCAAATCTCTAGTAGCTTCAAATGTTAGCCACATAGCTTATTCCAGACCATTTTTTGTCACATTCCTTAAATTGACAAAATTTGAAAAAGGGTATTTTAAAATATGATTTCAAAATTTTTCTTGAAAATGTTAATTTAAAGGTACAAACACGTGAAATACTGTTTAAATACTTTATATATATTGTATAAAATATTTTCTTAAGAAAAAATTAAATACTTTTAATTTTTTACGTAAATAAGAAAAAATGTTGGGCTTCGGCTAATCGGCCTTTTTCGCCGAAGGCCGCATGCCGGCCGTTTAATAGGTCGAACTCTAATAGACAAATCTGGCCAAGATTTGACCTGATAAGGACAAAATATCTCCTCGCACTAGAGAGGAAAATACTGTCTAAGTTAGCGGCTTTTCTGACGGGACACTACCTGATCGGCGAACACCCAGCAGTAGGCTGGTCGGCTTTTCTAGGTACTTTAATAGATCTTTCCGGTACCGATATTCGTACTATCGATAAACAGATTGGTTTCGATGAGAGGCTTTTCAGTTCGTAATAACACTAGGGACTTGAACTGGTCTATGTGAACTGGTCCTAAACCTAAAACTTGGTATACGTATGTTGGATACATAGTCGCAATTCGACTTCTGTACTTTAGAAAAATCATTTCTTTGATGTTTAGCTCGAGTCCATTATGACAACATACAAAAATCTACTCTAGTGCATATTTGCGATGTCTGAAGAAGAAATGTAGAAGACCATATCTAACATGACCTTTTTAATCCTTTCTTCCGTAACAACTTATTGAATTGGCTCTTTGCACATCACTGTTCAAATATCATAAAGAGTGGAATAAATTAAAATTTGTGACTTGTAATTGATTGATTATCACCAACTTCATTTAAAAATCCTTGAGAATATTTTTGAACATTGCAGATACATAACTTCTAAACTTTGTGAATACATATGTAGACGGATACAGCAAAGGCGAAAAATGTTATTCTAAACTGCTTATTTTGGTATTTTAATTTCCATTTGGATTCTTTTGTTTCATTTAAAGTCGGACAATCTTAATGGAAACTGCTAAACTTTATCTTGTAACAACACTGGCATAAAATTGAAAAAAATATTTTCGAAGTACCCTACCAAATCCTATTTTTCTATAAGTATCTAAAGACAATCAAATATTTTATGAGCTTCCAAATAATTTCCTTATATTTTATTTATTTTTTATTGTGTTTTTTTATTACTACCATGCCCAATAAAGAAATAAATATTGGTATCTCTCTAGGATGCTCATAAAAATGTTACAACATTTCATTTTATCTAAGATTTAAAAAACAATGTTACTACAACAAGACACATATGAGAGTCTGTACTCATACTCATTGCAGAGAAAATGGAGAGTGAGACTGATACTGAGAAGAAAAAAACAATGAATTAATCGAAAAGTGTCCTATTTTGTTTTGTAGCCAGCTGTGTGTGTACAGTTAGTCATAACAGGTACAAGTGACATGAGTGTGCGCTCATATATAAATATGTCTACGACTTTTGGATGTTTGTTATGTGTGTGTGTGTGTGTGTGCGTATGTCATGTGAATATGTAGCACATATGTATATATGCGTGCATTTACATCATTTAAGGTTGCTTAAAGCAAATGACCACCATATGTTATGATTTGGTTTGTTTGTTATATTTTTTCTCTAAATTTATTGGTTTGGTTTTTCGCTGTTTAGTTTTCGTTTCTTTGGCTTTACCTGGGAGGACGACGGCGGTGGTAGGGCTGTAATGTCATGGCAATGTGGACACCAATAGACCATTGCCAATGATGGATAGATAATAAGTATAATTTGTTTGGTTGTTTGTTTGTATGTGTGTGTAGGTGTAATAGGTGTACAAGAACAATGTGGGTAATCGCTGTACAATGACCACCTTTTTGTTCAAATTGTTATAAATACAAGTATCTCTGATATTGTCACAGTTGCCGTCGCCAACGATGTTGTTGTTCTTCCTTTCCTTTTTCTTCTTGTTTTTCTAGTTGTTCCACTCGTTGTTGCAGTTATTGGTGGATAGCTTTTATTGACACTCATTCAGCGAAATTGTATTCTCTCTTCACATGTATGAGTACCACAAAAAACACATGGGCGTGTGTGTTTGTATTAAATACAATGCGTGCGTATGTGTATATGCTGCTTGTGGTCTTGTGCATATCCATTCATGCATACGTACTAAACAATTGTCGCATTATTAATATTTTGAAGGAACTGTAATTACATATCGATTCATTTTTCTGGTCGGTCATATGGGTGGTGTGTGGGTGTATCTGTATGTGTGTTTGTATGTATATATATATTTTTGAAAAGAGGCAGCAGTAGTGGTAGTAGTACTCGTGTCACACATGCCTGCTTATATGTAAGGAAGTATATAATTATTGGAAAAATTAATAATAATATTAACAATTTATATTGGAAAAGAAATTGATGAATGTAAGTGGATAAAACTGAATGTAGTATATGTCAAATTAGGGTGTCCTGTCAAAGAAATTGAAAATCAAATTCATACAACAATTCTTGAACAAACACAAACATTTTATAAAAGTTATAATATTTTATAACCTGATTTAAATAGTGATTTTCGCGTTATATCAACTTTGTTTTTAAATGCATTCTTTTGTTGTGAAAAACAATAAACTAACGCAAACGCAAGTACAAAATAGTTTAACCATTTATGATTCGCAGAACCGTTCTGCCCTACGCGAGCGGTGATTTATAAGGAAATCTATGTTGTTTCATTGCCCTTCAGATTTGAAATGTTGTCCTTTAAAATTAGTTCCATGTTCTTACTGTTAACCTAAAAAGAAGAATGCAACACAATTCGCAATTGATTTTCAACCGTTCGTTGTTTCTTCTCACAATAATAATAGTTGATACAAACAGCATCGCTTCATTCCAAAAACAAATATGTAAACTCGATTTCGAGTGGAAAATTCAGATTCAAGCCAACGGAATATAGATCGGCGTCCTTGGTTTATGTCAGTTACACGTACAATCTACAAATCTTTCTTATGAATATCCTTGTTTTTATAAGAATTTGTAAAATTAAGTGTTGTATAAGTTGTGCCACCCCTGCGTATGCCGATTATTTTTACAATATACATAAAGTTACTCATACGCAAAAAGTATGTTAAGGGTGGGTTTTAAGTTGGCAGCGTTACTGTTTTTATTAGGGAAATAAACATTTTTAAAATGTTACAAAATAGATAATGGGGGATTTCGTGTCAGGTGAGTACATTTTGAAAAGCTATGTCTTATGATCGGGATGAAACTTGCACTAAATGTAGTCTTATTGGATTGTAGTTATGACACAAAATGTCAACGATATCGGTAAAAGACTGTTCGAGGGTGTTGAATTTTGGTCAAACGGTCCTTTTTCCTATACATATAAAAAATTACACCGGTTGACAAAAACAAACTTTTTTCTTGGGTTTCTGTTCTAATGCATAGATTCTGATGCTTGACATAAAAAAACGCCAAAATAACCATTCTTAGCTTTGAATGTTTGTTTTTGTAAATTTTACATCAATAAGAAAGTTTTGAAGTTAAAACTTTAATAACTTAGCAACAACTTATTAAATTATGCATCGATTTTCTTCGGACCATTTAATTCATGCCAGATCAGAATTTAAGATAAAATCATAAATGGGACTTTTATTTGAAAATTATTAAAATGTTCTAAAAAAAATATGATGTTTTGTAAGATGTCGGTGAAACCATTGAACGGATAGAAAATGGTGTTGTAAGAAGTTGAATTCTTTAAAACTTTCCTGAACTAGTTCGGATAAATGGTTCTCGAGTTATAAGTGGTATATCTTTGAAACCGCTGATATGATGAACAAAATTATGTTATAAGACGATGAAGGCTATATAATTTAGGATTTTTTAAAGCTTTCATCAACCAATTTTGATAAATGGTTCTCCAGTTATGGTAAAATATATGGTTTTTATTTTTTAGCAGTTTATCCTTATTTTGATAGATAAACAAGTCCCATCCCACTAATAGACCACAAAGATCTTAAAGGAAATGGCCTATGCTTTCTTTTGAGCAAAAAAATCAAAAATAAAATTATGGTTTTGTCAAAAATGTCAAAAGCTATCGAAAACTCTTTGGGCAAATATAATAATTTTTTTCTAAATATAATAGCTAATTGGTAATATGGATGGGAAAAGAAAAATGTATCATTTGACCAATATTCAAAACCTTCCAATTCGCACAGTCTTCAACCGATCTCGTTGAAATGTTGTGTCATAACTACTATCCAATAGGACTAAAAATGTTGATCGTTTCATCCCGATCAGAAGTTCGCTTTTAAAAATGGACTCACTGACATGAAATTCCCCATATTTATGAAATCTTAAGCTTTTTCTTAAAACGAATTCAATCGAATTTGGATACAACACTTAAGATTAAGTGAAATTTCTGCGGCTAAAGGCTGACAGTAAAACCAAGTCGAAGTGTTCACGGACAAAAATGTTGTCATAAAATTAAAGAATGGCGCCAAAGACGTCAAAATTAGAATATATTTTGTACTTAAAGTGTTGATAATTGCATTAATATTAAGTACATTTTCTTAATTTCGTACCAAATTAGCTCGTCAACGCACGACATATTGTCAAAATCGGTCTTTCAATAAGAACTTTTGGAATTTTTTATCAATACGACGTACGTCGACGTATGAATTAGTAATAGGCCTTAAACGAAAGCTTTTGAGTAAATGTTAATATTCGTTTTTGTAGTCTTTGTTTGTCATTGGCACATACGTATGTACGCGTATATATAACGTACATATGTACGAGTATTAACGACATTTAGTTATACCAATGCCTACGCTTTTAATTGGATAAATTCAATGAAATAATTTTGCCATCGTAATTGGATTAGTTTGAAAACTAATAATCATTTCATTTAATTTGGGGTTTTATATTTTTTTCTACACCTGAGGTAAATTCGGAATTAATACATTTTTGTGTAACCTCAATATTTCGTCCATAACTTTTACAAATATTGAGTACCAAAAATCCGATTACTGTTTTGGACTTTTTAGAGTGAAAAACTCTAAAATTCCTATATTACTAATGTTCCCATTTGAACATTTTTGCAAACTCGAATCCTATATTCTTTCGTCGATGAAAAAAACAAAAAAAGCCCCAATTAATGTTTTCTTTAAAAAAACTCAATAAGTCCTAAATCATTTAAATTGTTAAAAAGCTAAATTATTAAAAATATCAGAGCGCCAATTTTTTTTAATATTCGCTATTGAAATGTTTTTGCAAACTCGGCTATTATATTTTAATAAAGTTTTGGCCTCCTCCTGAAAACCTTTGTTAACCTGAGTTAGGACCCTTCTGTATTAAGGTAACTATTTCTATGACATATTTTGTTCTTCAAAGTTTCTGGTATATTCAGAGTAAATTTATTAATTTAATTAAACGGCGCATTAAGAGGCTTAAAAAGCTTCAAAGATATATTGTTGAAACAATAATACTTTCGATTCTATTAATAAACTGGGCAAATATTTCGTTTTGATAACATAAATTTAAACTGCCAATCATAATTGACAGGCATATGTTATTAGGGAATTTACGTAGTTGACTGCTGGATAAAAATAAAAATTAATGATTCACTGACCGCCGAAAAAACCTTTGTTACTGCTACAATAAAAGAAAAAAATCTTTTCCCAGTAACCACATTTTTAAACGGCTCCTCAGCTTGAATTATTTTGGTATTGGGTAAAAATGACTATTTCCGAGATACGTTTCAAATTTAATGAATTTACCTCTGTACATTTTCATGGTATGGCTAAGCTAAAAATAACAAAAATTTGGCAAACTGTCCTAAAATACAAAAGAAGGTATATCTTCTGAGCCAATGTACGCAACGTCGACACTTCACAGTACATACTCGCATTTCAAAGGTAATAGTACTGACAATACATTTTTAAATGTTTTTACCCCATCTTCCTGCACAAATAATATGTCTCAAAAAGCAAAATTTTAATTTTCTTTTAAAAATAAATCTTAATGCTACGCCTATCATCCATCTATTGTTATACGAAATTTAAAGATATTAAACTTTGTACATAATTATACCCTCACTTTAGTGTGACGAGGGTATATATCATTTGCTACGGAAAAAAGTGTAACACGTCGAAGGAGTGACCTAAGACCCCAAGTATGTTCGGAGGAAATCCGTTTTGGGTCATTTTAAGTCGAATGAGCAATGTCCGTCCGTCTGTCTGTCTGTCTGTCTGTCTGTCTGTCTGTCTGTCTGTCTGTCTGTCTGTCTGTCTGTCTGTGTGTCTGCTGGCTGGTGCGCACGATAACTCTCGAAAGGAGTAACCGATTGACCTCAAATTTGGTATGTGGTAATATTTTTTTCTATCTCCGGCTAAGTTCGAAGATGGGCCATATTGGTCCACTCCTTCTAGTACCTCCCCCACAAAGGGTTAAAATGTTGTGAAATATTGATTCTTTAATAACTGCTATACTACTTATTCGAATCTTTTAAAATTCCACGCATATTATTAGCTTATTAGTCGCTATCAACTCGAGAAAAATGGGCGAAGTCGCCACGTCCCTTTTGGTACCTCCCACACAAATGCACCATTTTGCACCAAAAGTTAACAGCTTATAACATTAATAACAGTGTATAAAAATACTTGAAATTTTGTACAGTATTATGCTTTTATATTGCCTACAGTCCAGGGAAAAATGGGTGTTGTTGTCACGCCCCTTTTGGTACCTCCCACACAAAGGTACCTTTTTGCACCAAAAGTTAACAGCTTATAACATTAAAACCAGTGTATAAAAATACTTGAAATTTTGTACAGTGTAATGTTTTTATAGTGTCTATAGCCCTGTGAAAAATGGGCGTTATTGCCACGCCCCTCTTTGTACCTCCCACACAAAATGCCCAAATCATACCACAATTTAATGTCTCGTAACGTTTATACCAGTGCATATAAATGCTTATAAGTCGGCACAGTGCAATGAATTTAAAGTATCTAATGTTCAGCAAAAAAAAAGGTGTATTTGATAAACCCCTTCTGGTACCTCCCACACAAATTGACAGAATAATTCGAGTAATATTCAATATTACATTACTCACAAAGTGAGGGTATACCTTAGTCGGTTTACCCGACTGAAACTTTCTTACTTGTTTAGATTATACTTCACAAACGGACCTTTTAGATTATACTGCACAAACGGACCTTTTTATATATTTATCGAAATTGTTATTAATTTTAAAATAAATTCTCCTCTATAATTATTGAATAAAAGACAATTGCAGGTATAGACACCCTAAGCCATTTGTCCAAGCTTATCACAAGATAGCACAAAACATAAATTCTCAGTCGTTTGTATGAGACTGAGAAGTATTTTCGAATGCCACCTAGGGAAAGCTTTGTTGTTATTTTGACAATTTTGACAATTGTCGTTAATTGAATGATATATGGTAATGATATCAATCACCCGATTTATCGTGTGAATCATGGCTTTAAATGTCGATAATTGGTCAGTATATGCACAGTATGCTTAGGATAATTCCTTTTTCAGAATTACGGGTTTTTCGCATTAATTGCGAACATACAATTTGTACAACACCAAAATGTAGCCTCAATGAAACCATTCAGGGAAATCCGAAAAGTTTGACGAATTTAAAAAGGAAAATGAAATAATTTAAAGTACTTTTTCTTTACTTTGTCTGAGAATTATATTTGGAGAAATCTTGGAGAAATACACAAAGCAACAAAATTTTTAGTCTAAGGGCTGTGCATAACATTTTCTGGTGTCCCAAATACGATAAAAAAATTGTTTTTTTAATTATTTTTTTTAAATTGTTCTTTAAAACATAAAAAAGGTGTTTTAGTATTTGGACCATATTTGAAGTATATGCTTGATAAAGCCCGTATATACTTTAAATTAAAGGAAATTATGAGGACTACAAATGTTAGTAATGACACTATCGCGTAAATAAATTTAGTAACTGTCGTTAAAATAATTAGAAAAAAATTTATATTTTTCAAAAAATCATAAAAAATAGAAAAAAATATTTGTTAACATTTTTGGAAGCTAGCTAACGAGGAAAGCTGTGCCTATTTGAATAAAATCTATGGATAAATGTAGAAATTATAGCACTTTTGGTAGAAATAAGAGAATTTCAACATAATCCGGTTTTTATACACCACTATTGTGAACAAGGGTATATATCAGATGCTGCAGGTCAAATTGTAACATACCGATGGAGTAAACTAAGAGACCCCAAAAATATTTGTCGGAAATCCATTTTGGGCCCTCTTAAGTCATTTTAGCAATGTTCGTCAGCATGTCCGTCTGTCTATCTGGTTGGTGCACACGATAACTTTCGACAGGATTAACCGATTGACTTCAAATTTGGTATGTGTCAATATTTTTCTTTAACTCAGACAAATATTGGTCAACTCCTTGGAGTACCTCCCCCACAAAGGGTCAAAATTTAGTGAAATATTGATTATCTCATAACTTCTATACTACTATTCAGAATCTTTGACCACACATAGTATTAGTTTCTTGGTCGCTATCATCTTGAGAAAAATGGGCGAAGTTGTCGACGTGGCCTTTTGGCACCTCCAATACGAATTGTGTGGGAGGTACCAAAAGGGACGTGCCAATAACGCCCATTTTTCACTGTATTTTAGGTACTATGAAACCATTGCACTGTACAAAATTGCAAGGTATTTGTAATAAAGTTATAAGCTTTAAACTTTTGGTTATAAAATTTCAATTTGTGTGGGAGGTACTAAACTTCGCTCATTTTTCTCGAGGTAATAGTGACTAATAAACTAATACTACGCGTAGAATTTTAGCGGATTCAAAAAAGTAGTATAGAAGTTTTTAAATAATCAATATTTCACTAAATGTTAACCATTTGTGGGGGAGATACTAGAAGGAGTGGACCAATATGGCCCATCCTCGAACTTAGCCGGAGATAGAAGAAAATATTTCCACATACCAAATTTGAAGTCAATCGGTTACTCCTTTCGAGAGTTATCGTGCGCTCCAGCCTACAGACAGAGAGAAAGACGGACGGACGGACGGACATTGCTCATTCTACTTAAAATGACCCAAAACGGATATCCGCCGAACATACTTAGGTTCTTAGGTCACTTCTTCGATGTATTACACTTTTGGCTCGTAGCAAATGTGGTGAGGGGATAAAAATGTGCATTATTGACACGCCCCATTTGGTATCTCCCAAACAAAATTGCCAAAATAAAAAATATGAAAAATAGGCATTGTTTTCTTCGTTAAGATGAAGCTTTCAAGAAATGGAACAAACATTTTTTGCGAAGTTTTTTCTATTTTTTTGGAATGATTTCGCGACAGCAAAAAGTGATTTCTTGAAATTAAAATTTTTTTTCTAACTGTTTTAACGACAGTTGCTAAACTTCCATTTCTACGTGAATCTGATGCATTTCTAGCCGTTATAAGTTCCTTTAATTTAAATGGTATCCCAGCTTTATCTAGCTTATAATTTAAAAATAATGGTCCAAAAACTAAAGGTATTTGGACGGTGAACCAGTCGAAGTCGAAGTTTCTTTCCGCCTCCCAGAACATAACACAGTATTTCAAGCAGAAGTTCGAGCAGTCACGGATTTTCGATTTCCCAGCAAACTTTGTGAGTTCATTTCTCCAAAACTTGATGTGACGTTGGTTTCATTGGGCTAACGTTTTCAATGTATAATTTGCATACAGCGTGCAAAATTTTACCAGAATTTATATTTAATACTTAATAATTCAAAAGTCTTTACTTATCCGATTCAATAACTCCTTATTAAGATCTAAATACGCATATGATAGATATATGAGAACAAAAAAAAATAAGAGAGGGAGACAACTTGACTTACCTAGTACAGGCTAAACCAACGTGCCACTCCACTGTTGCCAACATTCACACCAAAAACTTGAACATTTAGTTTTTTTATTATCGATTGGCAATCAAACCGGACTTTAGATCAGATCACTTTGATGTTTCGATTACAGTTTCGATGCCATTCTTTTAAATCGATTTTGTTTTGTTGCAAACGTTGAATACAAAGCGAAATTGTTAACACTCGTTGTTGCCGATGCTGTTGTTGTTGCTGGTATTATTGGTGATGATGATGATTAGATGGTGTTTTCTTGTTGTTATTGTTGAATACAAAATTATAATTTAATAAAATGAGTTTAAGCCACAAGGATTTTTTTCTTTTGTAACGATTACAAAAAAATGTTTTAGTATTTTCGAGTATTTTTTAATTTTTTGTTATTATATTATTTCAAAACAATGGCACTTTATTAAGGGTTCATATAATTTAATTTAACACAATTGGTTTGTTGCGATTTAGTTTAACGTTGTTTTAAATTCTGCAAAAGAAGAAAAGAGGAGAAAAACAATGTAAAGGGATTATGTGTGAACGCAAAATATTGCGGGTTTGGCAGAGAAAAAGGACAAAGAGGTACGAGTATGACAAGTCGACTCTGACGCCTCATAATGACAGTTCACGAAGCGGCAAAAATGTTTAATTTAGTGCTCTGTGTTTTTGTTTTGTTTTTATCACCACTTCCTTTGATGTTAATTCAAGTCAAAAAAGGATATGGAATAAAAGCTTTTTCTTAACGAAAACTCGAGCAAAGAGTAGACACACACTTTGATTTTGCTTTTACACTTTAATTCTTATTTCAGTGGAAAAAGACATTCTCTTGAACACTGCATAAATATAAATGGTGACATTTAAGTAGTAATTAAGTTTGTTCAAAATGTAATTACATTGAATATACTAATTTGTTTGTTTATTTCAATAAATTGTTTACGGTTTATTATTCGATATAGTTTATCCGAATTTTGTGTTTATTTTTCACTTATTTTTTGGTAAACAACAATTTTTATTTTATTACACATCTGCACCGTTGAACGTTTAGACAAGCAATGACTGCTGTTCGTTCGTTTTATATTCGTCGTTCAGGAGAAAGAGAGCGAGAGCGAGAGCGAGAGCTAGAGTATATTTTCCCAGCACTCAAACCGAGCGAAGAGAGGCAGTCAGAGAAAGCCCCCCATGGATGCCTCCCACGGTGAGAGTGAGAGATGGGAACTTTGAAAGCGAATCACACTTGTCAGAAAGCAAAAGAACAAGAAGAGGAGCAGCAGAAAACCACGAAAACACACTGCCCTAGTTTTGTTTTGTTTTCTCAAGTACGTATACGTTCGTTGCACGTAAACACATACACACTCACATAGTATTGTGTGACCAAGTTTTTCCTTTCGGCCCTTTAACGAGCGAACCCAACTCCAATTGCTTTTTCCTTTAATTTATACTCACCAAAGCAAAAGCACACATACACTAACTCACACCAGGCATACACACAGGCACACCAACAGACACACCATGTCGTCGATGTGAGAAACAAAAATATATCTATTCTTCTGTTGTTATCCTTTTTTTCTTTTATCAAAAAAGGGGGCAAAACAACAACTGCAAAAACATGCATACACACAGAATAAAGAAGAATTATGCATAGTTATGCCATATACATACGAGTATGTTTGTAAGTATTTATGTATGTTCAAATACTAATACTAATACAATAAAGCGACATTTGCTTTGAATTGAAAGAAGATAATTGGGACTAAAGAGTTGGAATTTTCTCTTCTAATTATCAGTATAAGGGTATTTTCAAAATTCTTAAATACTCGTACATCATTGCTTTATTAGGAAATTGCTGCAATACTCGATTGTTTCAGTGTATGCTGCTGTACCTCCACTTCATTCATTGACGCTCTTTCAATTCAATGTTTAATGGATCCACAATAACTAATGATCCTTTTCGGGAATAAACATTAAACGATTTTTGCCCTGAAATTACCATTATTAATGAAAAGAGAAAAAACGAAATATATTTTATTATTTTTTTTGTAATTACTATTCGAGATACTTGTCATTAACATTCATCCTTTCTCCCGGCTAAATTTTGATGAAATAGCTGGGCGCATATCTGGAACCTGGACATTAAAGTGTACTCGGACGTATGACGAAAAGTTTCAGGTAAATTGTATCGCTAATTATAAAATTCTCAGTACAATTTTGAGGAATTTGTGTTTTCTACGACACCAAGAAGTCGAAAACGTTGGAGGTTTCGAAAGGCGCAGTCAAATTGCAGGGAACTCTTTTGGGGGGCGTATATCAAAATGTGAACGAATAAGGTAAATGGATTTTAACTCACTGAAATTATTTTGGAGGTGACGATTTCAAAGTGATTTTGTAGAATTTTTAAGGTGATCACATTTTGTACTTCCCCAGAGTGTGTGTGCATTTTTGGCGTTGAAATGGGAACAAACGTAATAACAAGCTTGACAAGTAAAAAATCCGTTGAATCGAGTGACGATAAGGTACAGAGGTGCTGTTGGTCCCATTACTGGATATTCAGTATCTTTGAAAAAATTCCTCATTTAAAATTACAGTTTCAAAATTCCATGGAAACAAAAACCGCAAATATCACCAAAAAGCGAAGACAACAACCAATCATAAATCTTGTAATGACAGACAACGTTTGATTAAAGAGTAAAGATTTATTAGGGTTGATGAACATATCATGTTTTGATGTATGATAATTTTTTATTTGTCCTAGCTTCTTTTGCGTAAAAATGTATAAAGAGTTTCTAAATGAAATTACAATAGCTCTTGAGCGGCCGAACCAATTTTTACAAAGTCTACGTCGTTTTAGAGAGAAAACAACAGGCACTATGTCATTCACAATAAATTCTCTTTCCCAACAAAGACTAATAAGTAGAGATTTATTGAACCGATTTTCGACATTACATCAAAATTTCCTTAACTTTTTGTTTTTTAAGTTTTTGTGTTAATTGAAGGTTTTTTCATCTAATTGTAAATATCTTAAAGAGCCATTTTTGCCTGAGATTGACATTCGTGCGCCATTTTTTCTTGGAGCATTATCGGCTCAGTCGATTGTTGAAATTTGATCGGCTAAGCCGATCAGCCGCAGCCGCCGATCGGTATTTCCTATGCGCCGCCGCCGCCGATAAATTTCATTGCTTCATTGCCTGGACTTAAGAAAAATTTGAGTTATATATGCTATCATATACTACTGACAATACTTTATAATTAAATGTCTCAAACATTGTTTTTTTAAGATATTGACAGAAACATATCGAGCTACATCATAATGAAATTCTATTACAGAAATATTAAAAGCGATTTTTCATCAAACACATCAATAAAAATACAAATATTCCTTTTGAAATTCGTAAAAGGTCAATTGAAATTCGAAGATTCCATTTGAATTTCGAAAAAAAATAATTTAAATTCTAAACATCTCAACTGAAATTCGAAACACATCATTTGAAATTCGAATTATTCCATTTGAAAGTCATAACACACCAATTGAAATTCGAAAAACATCAATTGAAATTCAAAACACATCATTTGAAAGTTGGGGTAGCATTTAGTGATAAAAATTGTCTATTAATAATATGTTTTGTTTTATAACTATGAAGTCATTTTTAATAAATATTCATAAAAGATAAGATCATCTCTATGTTATCTTTTCGTCACATTTTATTTTAAGATTTAGTCAGAAAAAATATTTAAATAAAATCTAACCAATCCAATGTACAGATTTGTTTACGGTTTAGAATTTCAATTGGAGTATTTAGAATTTCAATTGCTCAAATTCGAGTTCCAATTGATGTGTTTCGAATTTCAATTGATCCTATACAATATTGTTGTGCAATACAGATGGTTTAGACCGTTACATTGTGTACCCATAAAAAAACAACGCCTAAAGATGTGGAAAGATATAATTATTGTGATCCCGAAGTACTTCATTGCGTATGATTTCTAAAATGTAGCTAAGCTGGATGTTGTTCGCCGAAGCATCCGTATATATGTATACATATCGTCATCAGAAACGAAAAAGGGCGTAACAACATGAAAAATGGAAATTCAGGTTTTGGTAGATTTCGGTACACTGCATCAAAATCCTGACAAATTTTTTGCGGCGTAATATTAAAAATGGCGAATTTATAAACGAAATACAAAAGGGCCTAACAACAAATTAATTCTTTTTTACTAGGTAAAAAATCCTATTTCACGCAATTTTCACTAACAAGTTATAAACCAAGTTTGTGTATATATATACTCGTACATCATTATGTTTAGATATTATCCTGAAAACCACGTTTTTCTAACGGTAGCACTTTTCATTTTATTTAGTTTTTTTCTTCTCCTGTAAAATTTTCAAACATGATGATAGGCCCGTTTTCATTTCTGATGACGATATATGTATAAGTATGCCCTTTAATACTTCTTAATAATGTACACTGAATGAAAGCATACTGAGAATCAATGAATTTATCCAAAATTTTATGATTTTGGCTTTGAATTGGCGCCAAAGACAATGATCGTTAAAATAAGTACCATTAAGTGTGTCGACTTAGAATACTGTAGCTAGACCAACGTTAAAAAATACCGATCGACTCAAAATCACTTATTGGATTTAATAAAAATTGACTACAAACGGTCAAGATTTATGTTAAGCGCCCCGTATAAATTTAGAATTATACAGTCGGCTCCGCCCGACTTTAACTGTTCCTTTTTATGAAACGCGACAATTTTGATCTAAATTTAGCCTTATGTTCCTAAATTTTTCTTGAATTTTATAAAATTTAGTATAATAGGAATGCTTATAGAATCTGTTTGCAAGGCTTTGACGAATTATTAAAAAAATTAGAAAATTTTCAAAGAAAATTAAAAATGTAATGTTTATTTTAAAAATATTAAAAAAATAAGATAAAAATAGTTGGCCGTAAATCGAAAAGTGTTTATGTTATTTTAAGGGGAGTTCAACAGATTTTCACGTGAGGTCAGTGCAGGGCTTTACTGAAAAATGAACTTGGTGGACAGATAAACCAATATGTGGAAAATATCATAGGCTACTTTGATTTTCGATTTTCCGCCACGTGATTTTTAAACAACTTCACCACAGACGCTCCATCAGGATCATTGTATGACTATCGGACAGTTCATACCAAAACAAAAAGTCTTTATGACATGCAAACTTATATAACTATAAGTAAAATTTCGTTAAAATTATTGAAATGTTTACCTAAATTAAAAACATTTTTCCTTAGATTAATGTTTTTCTCAATTACCCAACGAAATATTTTCAAAGTCAACATATACACAATATTATGTACAACAAAGCATTAAGCAAAAATAATTTCGTTGAAATCGAGTAAATGTTCATTATTTCACTAAATATTTTATTTGAAGTAAGACAAAAAATTGCATTTATTTAAAGATGGAGCTGTCTTTAGTTTTACGACATTATTATTGTCAGTGTAGACAAATGTTTTATACATACATATCGATGCCTCCATTCTAAAACATGCTAAGTCGATTGGGTTGACGGATAACCCAATCTAAAGTTGTTCTCAAAACATTCGATTTGCATTATAAATTTAAAAAAAAATATCAAAGTTTGATCGCTTCTCATGAAAAACTACCGTTTTGCACATAGCATAGTTTGGAAATGAGGTATCGATATGTTATTTAAACCAGTGGCCGTTTTTCATGAAAATAAGCATATAAGGTTAAAACAATAAAACTACTCCTTTACAAAATATCGAAAAAATTATTGTCACATTATTGTATAAAAGCTCCAAAGAAAGAGAAGAAGAACTACATATAACGAGTGTTGTCCTGTCAAAGCTATGATCGGAAATGTTAAACGAAAACTCTTCTCTTTCTCCCATTTTACAACAGATGACCTAAAAACGACAAAAGAGTAATTGAGTAGAAACAATGAGGTTATCCCCAAAATATAGGGAATATGTGGAATATGTACGTGTAACATAATTGTTGTTAGACAAATTAAAATTGTTAGCTCTGCAACTAGAGCTCTTCTATCCGTTAGAGAATTATTAATATTGATTTGAAAATTTCTATATTCGAGAAAAAAAACCTACGAATTTTAAAGGTACTCGTATGTATGCATAGTAAAACATATAAGTTTATGTTGTTGTTGGGCCCTCTTCATCGTTGATATTGTTATTGGAATTTGGATTTTGGATTTTGATTTTGTGTGTTTTCCATATTCGACGCCATCGTTATTACAACAGAGGACGACAGAGTTCAATGAAATAACACGAAGATGGGAGTTTCTGCTATCTGCTTCTCTCATGCTCCTCCTCGTCGCTTTCGCTGTATTCGTCCCCTCAAAAAAAAGGAATCGGAATCGGAGATGGCGATGATAATATTGTTGTTTATTCACCTACATTTCATTTCGTCGCCGTCGTCGTCGGCATACCATAGAAAAACACTGGTGCGAGTGTGTGTGTGTCGTGCCTGCGTGTACTGCGAGAGAAAGTGTGAGAGAGAGTGGGTTTGAGAGTGTCTGTGGCTGTGTGCGTTTGTGTGTATAAAGAAGATATTCATGTTCTTCCTTTGTTCTACAAATGTATATGTGTAACTATGTAGGAAAAAAGTAAAATTTTCTCCTTTTCACTTTTTTCATGGAATTCAATTCAATATTGAATTTATGTAATTTTTTTCATATATCTTTACAAAATCGCATAATTTTCGCTAATTCTTAGAATATTCATTCAAATATGTTATTTATCTTTTATAATCCTTTAGATATTCTGCAACGGAATTTTTTCTTTCTATACCATATACACATAACTTTACATATAGATTTTTTCTTTGGTGGTGAAAAATTTTTAAATTTTTCTAAGGTTCTATGCTTAATGTATAGAACTGTGTGTTTGACTTTTTTTTTGGATTTTTATGAAATATTTACTTTTCTATACAAAAAACTCGTTAAATTCTTTATAATTTTTGCTAAAAAACTAAGATAAATCTTTGATTTGTTTTCCATTCAATGAAATTATGAATTTTTCTTTTCACTTTGTATGTATATGTATTTTTTACACAAAATTCTTGATTAACACACACGCGACCGTTATAATTTTCACGAACCTTTCACGACAGCAGTTAAAACATTTCTGACACACTTTCTTCGGGAGCAAGAGCTGGCGTGCTTGCTTGGCTGCTTTGTTGCTCGGCGCTGGATTCGGTTCAGGTCGTTGTCGTCGCCTCTGGAAAAGCTTTGCTCTTTCGCTCAAAGAGTTTCGTTGGATTTTTTGACATTTCCTTTTGCCAAATCAATAGTTATAAGAAGTGATGCTGCTGCTGTTATTCTTGTTGTTGGGGGGTTGTGCTGTCACACTCCTACTGCTGCACACTACATATAAATGTTCATGTTGTGGCTTGTTTTGCGCGTGTGTGTGTTTATTTCATCTTATTTTGATTATCGCTAAATTTGTTTGTGTTACTTTCTTAGCATTTTACCGTTGCTCTCGGTTACCTTTTAAGTTAATTTTATAGAGAGTATGTGTATGTGTGTGTGAGTGTGCGTGTTTTTATGATTGTTATTTACACCGTTTGGTGCTTAAATGTTTTGGTGTATTGTTTTGCGCTGGTGTGAGTGGGTTTCCTTTTTTGTTATGGTTGTTTTCCGTTTTGTTTTTGTACCGTTATTTAACATAAAACAAACAAACCCCTCGTCGTTGTTTATTCGTAAATCTCCCATACACACACACACACACTTACACGTCGCCTTCCATCATTGGCAATTATGCACTGGCTTGTTTTAGTTCGTTGATTTTATTTCCGGCATTTATCTATAAATGTATCTAACACGTGTACAATGATGCATTCCTTACCCGTTTCCTTTTCCTTATAGTAATTGTTGGAAATTAGTTACGAATTAAACAAGTTAAAGCGGCGTTAAGTTCGGCCATGCCGAATCTTATATAAAAAAGGATATTGAGAATCAATGAAATTATCCAAACTTTTATGATTTTGCCGCCAAAGATCATTAAAATAAGTACAACTTATACTTCAATTGAACATATGGAACGACTTTTAATTAATTACATCTTGGACTTTAATTAAAGTCATGAAACGATTTACAATCAATTGCATCTTGTACTTATATTAAAGACTTGAAACCTCCTTAATTTAATTAAATGTGTTCGGCCATACCGAATCTTATATAAAAAAGTATGCGGTTTAATATACAATATATTATGTACAACGAAGCATTAAAGCAAAAATATATTTTTTTTAATTTAAAAATAATGTAGTTTTTATGGTTTTTCTCACTGTGGAGTTGAGCTGAAGATCAAAGAATTCCTTCAAAGTGAAGGAAGGTATTTTGAATAGTCAAGTGAAAAAGAAAACGACCTTGAAATCCAAATCAACCAATGCATGACGTGTCGTTGGTGGTTAGTCAACTCTTCGGATGCAATAATGTAGTTTTTGGCCTGCGGTCCACATGTCATTACTTCTGCTTATACAAAAGTTATTCCAAATTTACATATAGGAATTGAGTTTCAAGTAAGAGTAATTTCAAGTCAATCGCCTGCCGCCGTGTTCTTTTTCCCTCGACTATTCAAAGTTGTTTTTGTTGTTGGTAAATGCTTTGTTTACACGAACAACAGCTTTCGTTCTATTCCACTGTATTAGTGGTATATTTGAAAGTAATGTAGAGTACTGCACTAAAGCAACAATTCGGTGAGTATTCTTTAACGATGCCCTGGCTCGTGGCGACGTTCTATTTTGATGTTTCCCTATGCGGGATTGATCTGTTATTGATGTTATTTTTATGGTTTTTCTCACTGTGGAGTTGAGCTGAAGATCAAAGAATTCCTTCAAAGTGAAGGAAGGTATTTTTGAATACATAGTCAAGTGAAAAAGAAAACGACCTTGAAATCCAACATCAACCAATGCATGACGTTTCGTTGGTGGTCAGTCAACTCTTCGGATGCAGTAATGTTGTTTTTGGCCTGCGGTCCACATGTCATTACTTCTACTTATACGAAAGTTATTCCAAATTTACATATAGGAATTGTTTTTCAAGTTAGAGTAATTTCAAGTCAATCGCCTGCCGCCGTGTTTTTTTTCCCTCGACAATTCAAAGTTGTTTTTGTTGTTGGTAAATGCTTTGTTTACACGAACAACAGCTTTCGTTGAAATAAAGAACAGTTTCATTACTTCACTGAAAATTTTATTTGAAGTAAAGACGAAAAATGTCATAGATTTCGAAATGGGTTGTCTTTAGTTTTACGACATTATTTTTGTCAGTGTACCCTCCACCAAAGCTTTAACCCGGTGCGCTTCGCAGCCCCCATCTTTTATTTATTTTATGTTTAGGGTACTGTAAAATAGTTACAACTCTGTCTTTCAAAATGACATGATTATTATATGGTGCAAAATTAAGAAGATTTGATTACCTTTATACTATAAAATACGAACCCTCGTTACATTTCTAGTTTGTGTTCCAAGAGTTGCGCTGACATCATGGTACAATATTTATCCCATTCCACACTGTACCTCTAAACGTTGAAAAACTACTTTTTGAATCATACGATAACAACTTTCCCCTAGGTTAAGTAGCTACATTCAAACCCTGGTAAAATATGAAACCATGTTTGTCCCACTGTTTCTATAAAAGTACGAAATTAAAAAGATAAAGTGAATCGCTCCATTGTGGCACAATTTTGCATGATATTTAAAAATCATAATTGATATTTCAAGATCCAAATTCGCAACCTTAGGCCGTTTTTTAACATTTTTGTCCCCTATATGTGCCATTTATTTAACTTGTTTTCCCCACGGTTTAAGTAGAAGAACTTATTTGGAAAAAAAACAATTTCTTAGTTCTGGGATCACTCTGGGACCACATTCAACACTTTATGCCCCACTGTTCCATATTAAACACTTTTTATTACACTGTGCTTCTAAAGTACAAATTTTTATACATATCTGGGACTATTGTTTCCCTTTTTCCCCAACTTACCACATTTAACCATTTTACCGTATTTAATTTTTCTTGCTTCACAGTACCAAATTTAACACTTTTTTCTCCACTTAACCATATTTAACACTTTTTCGCCCCTCTGTAACATATTGAACAATTTTTGCTTGCCCCGACATCATCATTATTTTAACCATTTTGCACCACAGTGCTACTAAAAGCATACATTTTGTAAAAAAAATCGTATTTCATATTTAAGTTACCCTATCTCCCTGCATCCATATTTTTTCCCACTATACTAAATGTACGCTTTTTGACCAGCGGTACCATATTTAACCCTTTTGGGTCCACTGAATCATATTTAACCCCTTTTTGTCCTACTATATTTTGTCCTATTTTCTCCACTGTGCATTATTAAACCGCTTTTGACCACTGTGCTCCTAAAACCAAGTGAACTCTTCTTGTCTCATGCTTAAGTTCCAAATCATATCTCATGATTGTTCCATTTTTTCCTCATGCTCTATAATTAACCCGTATTGTCCCACTGTGCCTCTTAAAGTTAGAATTACTAAAAATTACTTCCGATCTCTAGTTTATGTTCCAAAAGATAACCTGGGACCATTGATCCATGTTTGACATTTTTAAGCCACTGTACCACATTTTACACTTTTTGCCCCACTGTGCCCCGAAAACTACGAACACAAAAAAAACGGACTATCCCGATCCGTTGTCCAAAAGACATCCCTCGCTTCAATTTTCACCATTGTCAAATTTGGCGGTGGTACCATATTTATCCCTCACTGTCTCACTGTGCCCCTAATTTTTTAAAAAAAAATCGCTGCTTTGGTGTGAGAGTAGGTAGAGTAGGTAGGTTTAAGAAAATTCAGTCAATTTCTAGGTCGACCCCATAAGGGCTATCCACACACCAAATTTTACGATTCTAGCTCATTCCGTTTAGATTTTCCGGTGGTACCATCTTTATCCCTTTTTGCCCCATTGTGCGGGTAATAGTACGAATTTCCGTCTTATTGCTCGCCAAATTCATGATTCTAGTTTCAGCCGTATGGCCTGGGCGATGATCAGTCAGTCAGCCAGTCACGCAACAATTTTATATATATAGATTGTAGCGTGATTACAATAGACGGACGAACGGAATGGCGGACATGGTGAGTCGTCTTACTCGTAGAATTTTACGACGATTAAGACTATATGATATTACGACGTGTTACAACTTTTTTTTTACTTTTAGAAATTGACCACTGGACATTAAAATCTGGACCATTATTTATAGGGCGTTGATCAAGGCTTATACGAACATTTTGTTTGTTTTAAGTATATGAGCAAAATATTTCGTTTCTGCGATCGCGAAATTAGGGGCTATTTGCGGTAGAAATAACCTCTAAAAATCAGGTTTTCCCTTAATAAAAAATTTTTAAATCAGTTCATAGTTTGTTATAGTCCCCCTATAGATGTCGCTCTCAAAAAGGCTTTTTAAGCCATAAACACAAAATTTTCTAAGAAATTTAGCTGAAACTTTGCAGTTTGTATTCTATTTTGGCAAGATTTCATCTCTATAAAATGTATACAAATAAAATTGTATTTTGTTGTAGTCCCCAGGTAGATGTGGCTCTCAAAAAAGCTATTTTAAGCCATAAATACCACATTTTTCAGGTGAAGAGTTTGGTTGAAGAATTTGCGGCTTAAAAATAGCGCGTTCGTTTTTTTAAAAATGTACTTCAACAAAAAGGATCGTTTCATGATTTGCTCCATATCCAAAGTTTTTTCCAGTAATAAAATTTAATGCAATCCATTGTGTATGAAAATGCAAAATTCGAAGATGAAGGATAATTGTTAATATTATAACTGCTGAACAGGTTTCCAAAAAAAAAAATCTTTAAAACTTACTTTGATTAAGATTTTCATATATTAGTTAAAGTTCATCGCAAGTAAAAAAAGTTCATCGACTTCCACTCCGAGCCCTGCTGAAAAGCAAATTTTTTCTCGTAGTTCGTTAACGTAATATTAATTATTGTGCCAGATTTCTGCGGGCATTTGTGAAATTATCAAAAACAGGCAATGCGACAGAAAAGGGATTAGGTGTGTGCAATAATTTTTTTATAAACACAATAAACGTTTTCCTCAAATGAATTGTGCCGTCCATGTTGGCGTATAAGTGTTAATGATCTGAATTTGAATAAATCATACGACACGAAGGTATTCCATACGCCATTTTGTAGGATCGAAGAAAAACGCAATTTATTGCTTGAGTAAAAACGTGACTGAAGAGTTACACACTTTTGATTCCATAGGGTTCTCAACAGAGTTTTTATGATTCCCATGCATTTCTACGCCATTACATTCAAAAATAAGCAAGTTATAACAATTTTGTTACATGTCATTTTGGTCCATATCCACTTTTGTTTTAACGTTTTTTCGTATTTGTATTACGTGGAATCGAATAAAATAATGAGTCCAAGAGGTATAGCGATAGACAAATTTAGACATAGAACAAAATAATAAAAATGATTTCCCGAAAATCTAAGTTAAACCGATTTACCCTACCAATATCTCGAAAACTAGAAGAGATAGGACAACAATTATTGCTGATTCTGAAGGAGAATGCTTCAAACCCATATTATCAATTCCTAACTCTAAAAACACAAAAATATATGAAATTGTATGGTTTTTATGCAATTGTCTAAACTGACAATTCACATCTGCCTAACAATCTGTCATTGTCCGTACATTATAGCACTTTAACAGGGATGAAACCTACCCGAAAATAGTGCATCCAGTGCCTTAAAAATAGCAAACATGCCCACAAAGTCATAAATATCTCTCATTAAAATATTGAAAAATACGTATACGTATAAAACAGAACAGAACATTTTTGCGATTTTTTAAGGCACTGGATGCACTTTTTTCGGGTAGGTTTCATCGCTGTTAAAGTGCTACAATGTACGGACAATGACAAATTGTTAGGCAGATGTAAATTGTCAGTTCAGACAATTGCATGAAAACCATACAATTTCATATATTTACAATATATTTTGTGAATATTTATGTGCAGGATTACCAATAAAAATATTTTATAGACAGTGTTGCCAATAAATAGTTTCTCTCATAAACTTCACACATATTACAATGTCCAACAATATATTGACGATGACTTTCCTGCCAACGTTGCAGGACAAAAAATTTAAGTTCACAGGGTTGAATTTTTTTTGCCATTTTCCTGACAATATTGTAATATCTGACAACCGTATGTACACAGCTTAATATTTATATTTAAGTACAATATATAGTGCTAAATACGACAAAAAATCTAATAATGAATTAATTGGGACAGGCCTTAGGTTCGTTCAATTTTATAACAGCTCTGCATTATTTGCCATATGTATGTTTTGCGTAGCAGCAACACATACGTAGCAGCAACAAATTTTTTGGCTACGTTGACGTAGCTAAAAATATGTATTGGCTACGTTGACGTAGCTATAAATATGTATTGGCTACGTTATGTCAACAATGTCAACAAACAAGAAGAAATCAATTCAATCAATTCACTTATTAATATTTTTTGGTTTTATCGATTGCACTGGCGTTCTTAATCTGCATTGGCAAAAAATGATTGCAAAACTTTTGCAGATTGTGATCTTCCTATTCATAGAGCTTTTATAGCTGTTTTAGCTGAATAAATAAATAACAAAAACATTCATCGGAAATGCCCATTGTTTTGGGTGGAGGTTTAAGCGGCCTTTCGGCGAGTTATTATTTGCTGAAGAAGTTCGGACAACCCTCAGCGATATTTGAGGCTTCGAATCGTGTAGGAGGATGGATAAAAACGGAGAAACACAAGGAACGGGGCTTCATTTTTGAAGCAGGTCCACGAACTATACGGCCCAAGGGTTTATCGGGAGCAAATACTTTAGAAATGATTGAAGAACTACAACTGCCCATTGAGGCCGTTACATCGTCTCATGTAGCTGCCAAGAATCGTATGATTTATGCTAAAGGTCAACTTTGTATGTTACCCAACAGCTTGAAGGGGGTCATGCAGACCATTCCACCCTTTAGTCAGCCTTTGGCTATGGCTCTGTTGCACGATTTGAAATCGCAATCAAAAAAGATAAAATTCGGTGATGAATCTATTTATGACTTTGTGAGTAGACGTTTCGGTTCCGAATTGGCAGATTATGCAATTAGTCCTATGATTTGTGGAATTTGCGCCGGCGATGCTAAAGAGATAAGCGTCCGATTTCTAATGGATGAAATTTTTGAAAACGAACAAAAGTATGGAGGTGTTATAAAGGGTATCTTCATGAACAAACTCAACGGAAAGAAGGCGAAAGGCAAAACAGACTCAGCGACTGCAAAATTACTCGGCGTTGATAAGCCCGACAAGTTTAAGGAGGCGGTGGAGAACAAGTGGAGTATGTACAGAGTAAATAATGGTTTGGAGACTTTACCACGTACCTTGGGCGACTATCTGCTATCAAATAATGTGGAAGTAAATTTATCATCGGAATGCCGGGAAATACAATTCACCGATAACTCTGTGCGTCTGAATATAAAGGGCCAGGATGTCGAAGCCAAACATGTCATAAGCTCAATTCCCAGTTTTAAACTGGCGGCATGTGTTAAGGATCAACACCCCGGTTTGGCTGGACAACTGATGGCCATACCATACGTTGACGTGGCCGTGATCAATCTGCAATACAACACAAAGGATGTGCTAAAACAACCTGCCTTCGGATTTTTGGTACCACCTTTGGAAAAGAGACCCATACTCGGTGTTATATACGACAGTTGTGTCTTCGATATGGAAGACAATACGGTTCTAACTGTGATGATGGGAGGAAAGTGGTTTGAACATTACTATGGAAAAGAACCCACACAGAAGGAGCTGTTGGACATTGCACTCCGTGAGATTTCCCACATTCTTGGTGTTGATCAACAGCCTAAAATGTCAAGAGTTCACATATTAAAAAAGTGTATACCGCAATATAATGTGGGCCACAAACAACGAGTGCAAGATATTCGGCGCTATATACAACGCTACAAATTACCCTTGTCTTTGTGTGGTGCTGCTTATGATGGTGTCGGTATAAATGATGTTATTCTTTCCGCACGTCTAAGTGTAGAAGATTTACCATCTTCGTTGCATTAGAGATAAAAGATTATAATTCTTAAGTTATTTTTGTAACTGATAACAACATATATAGTAATTATTGTTAATTTATATTTTCATATATAGAGGTTTGTAAAACCATAGTAGTTCCTGGGGAAAATAATTACAGTTTTAGAAGTACATTAATCAGTCTGTGTATTTCATTTTCCAAAGCCTCCGCGGCAATTCGGACTGGGTTCTACGGTATATGAAGGGGTCCATTGTTTGGGAGTTTTTGCCTCGATGGACAGAGCGTGTGGAAAGAGATCTGCCAGCTTTTCCTTGACTATGTTATTGACCAAACGATGTCTCTGCAAGAAAATAGTAATGTAGGAAGACGTGAATGCTACGATTTATTCAAATGCTAAAAGTAGGGGGGAAAATAACCGATCTCATTTTGCAATTTCCATAAGATTTAATCCAAAGGGACTACAATAGAGAAGGACAATCAGCATTCTATGCAATTGACCAAATCGTAGCGTTGAAGGAGATTTGTTCGCAGACATAACAAACCTATTTCTTACCTTAATCAGAGGCAACTCATCAAATCTATCGGACACCACCAACACCTTAAAATGAGTTTCCGAGCCTTTCGGCACATTATGCATGTACGATTCATTTACCACTTCCAAATGTACCGGCTGCAAATTATCATTTAATGTTGCAATAATAGCCTCTTCCACTGGCCCTCCGCCCAATACGCCAACACTCATTTTATTAGTTAATGTTGTGCTTAAAGCTGTAAACATTTTCGATATTTTGTCATAATTAAACACAAGTGTTTGCAATAACTTACATCTTTTGGCCAAGATCCGCGTTATATTCATTGTTTTGTTTTTTATTGCCTTCGCTCTGATTTCTATTGTTTTGTTTTTACATAACAGAGGTGAACTTAAATGAAAGCGACGCGACTGGCGACTTCTGGACGACGGCAATGGTCGGTCGGTAACAGCGTTACCAGATGATAACTTTAGACTTATTAGCAGGGATGCCAACTTAGTGCTTTTCGCACAAGATTTAGTGCTTTTCAGACCCCCCAATACGCGAAAAGTATTCAGTTAGTGCCAAGCGAAAAAAACACTAACTGTACGCTTTTCATATTTTTTGTTAGTGCTTTTGACGCTTTTAGTACATTTGTCAGATCGAAACTGGTTACATAAAGATATTGTACCATTTTGTTACTGCATGGCAACATCTTATTTCTATGCACTTACATTTGTCTCCCTCATTTCACTCTGCGTGTAAAATGTCGTTGGTAAAAACAATCGGTATTTTCAATATCATACCAAAGAAGAGTCAAACTAAACCAAATAATTCAGTGAAATTTTTACATTTTCACTGAATTATTTCGAAAAAGTTTTGTTTTTTTACAGATGGAGCGCTATCCACAAAAATATAGGGCGAAAGATCCCAATTTCACCAAATGGCTGCGCCCAACAAATGAATTGTAAGGCAATGGATGCACTTTTTTCGGATAGATTTGTTCGGCATTTTTTTTCTCGTATTCAATATCTAATTTGCTTCAAACACAAAAGTGATATTCCGCACGGTATACCAAAAAAAAATATCGGAAATGTGCAAAAAATCCACCTTGAGCCAAATAATTCGTATGGCCATTTAATTACTAATTGACTTGACTTGATATGTATATATATATACAATATATTAGGCGTGTTTTCGTTACACCTTAAGTGCTTAATTTGTATGGGGAGCTAAGCACTTTTAAGCACTATTAGTTCCCGATGAAGTTTGGTGCTTGTGTTCCTGTCTTAATCGAGTAAGATGTTGCCAGATTGGGCACCCTACATTTAGCAATATGGCATCCCATTTTTGGAGAGATTTGATCAATTATTGTGAATTAACGGGAAGAATAACAACAAAAATGGGAAATTATTTCAATATTTGCAAAAAGAGTGTAAACAATTGAACATAGAATAGTAAATATATGTTTTATAAATACTTTTCACGAATTTTTTGTCTGTTTCGCACTGTTCTTTCTTCGCAACTCATGACACCATTGCTACCAGATAGTGAAAATCCGACACTTATTGCTTATGTGCCAGTTAGTGGAAGTCAGTTGTTTTCGTTGCAAAGTGCTAAACTAAAAGTCCTAGCTTGTAACGAAAACATGCCTATTATAAATATGTATACTATATATATTTTTTGTTTGGACTATCAATTTTTGTTTACTGTTATACCAAAGAGCCTTTAATAAAGCAATTTTTATCTTAGAATAAAAAGTTTTCTAATTAAAAACACCTTTGGTGCTTTTTTACGCTTTTTAAATTTTTCATTACGCTTTTGCTTCAGAAAAAGTTGGCATCCCTGCTTATTAGTCAAGTTTATTCAAATGAAAAATAGCACACAATTAAAACATCTGAGATAATATTAAAAATTTAATATTATCTCAGAAAAACACAAAACCTTTCGCAAAACCATTTAATTTTACGTTTTATTTTAAATTATGTTAGCGGAAGCATGCGAATAAATTGCTACAAAAAGACCTTTGTAAAAAAAAACTTATTGGAGCTTTTGGATTTGGAAACATAAATTAAAGCCTTTTGCAGGGAATTATGTTTCTAATTCTTTAGCAATAATATACATTTTGGATGATTGATTTATTTTGGACGTAATACAATAATTGTTTTGTTTATTTATACCTGTGACCAAAGAAAATAAATTTATAAAGAAGTTCCGTCAAGTAGCGAGTAGTCTATCAGTGACGAACGAATAGAAATTTGAGTTCAGCGAGTGATTTTTTTGCGTATTTCAAGGCCGATTTCCGAGTTTTTTTGTTTATTATCACATTTAGAAAATTAATACCGATCGTTATGTACCAAAAAAGTTCAAAAAAATACTCCAGAAAACTATATTTTTCGCGTTTAAAAATCATTTCTACACTGAGGGAAAAAAGACGTTGCAAAATAAACACCGTTTGGTACCAATTTATAAACGTAAAGTGCATGAAAAATCGCCACCGATTCGTTCATTAATTATCAACGAAACGGGGGTGATTTTTTGACCGGCGTTGCGTTATGTATTGTCGCCGTTAGGTTGATGATTATTTGTTCGGCTTTGTGTTGTTCATTGGATTTGTTATTGTCTGTTCTTAAAAGAAGAAACCACGAGGATTTATAAAGACGTGAAAAATGAAAATTAATGACGAAGAAATAGAATTTAATGACCTGTTTGATATTGTGGATGATTCTCTGGGCTATGGAATGAGAAGGATAAGGTGATTGCAAAATCCAG
Organism: Eudasyphora cyanicolor; assembly: GCA_963930755.1. NCBI lineage: Eukaryota > Metazoa > Arthropoda > Insecta > Diptera > Muscidae > Eudasyphora > Eudasyphora cyanicolor. The sequence continues at coordinate 357,758,406 of OZ005734.1, forward strand.
TGACATCTTCCTATTGCAGAAATTTCTAGAATCAATAGAAATGGTGTCGGCCTACGAATATTTAACAACCTAAGCTTATAAAAATTTCAATTTTAAAAGTTAATGATGAGTGTGTATTTTTTTTATAGAGCACAGGAATTAAATTTTGCTGTACATAAAGGCGAATGATATGAAGGAGACTGCCACCATTAGGGTTACGAGCTGAATTCCGAGAAAAACAGAGGTAATACTGTGTTGCTGCACATTCGAATGTGTTTTGTTTAGACGTGATTTGCTTAGTGATAAATATTCAAATTTGCAATTATATGTTTGTTGTGTTCACGTTTAATTTACTTATAACATTAATAAATGTATTGAAACGCTAAAGCTGTTTAAATAGTTTTAAATGGGAGGGAGCGGGGGGATTTAGAATGAAAAGTTATCCCAGCGCGTGCTTTATTCGTCCTCAGCAAGTGCTTTAGTCGTCCCCCGCACGTTCTATAGTTGTCCCCAACACTTGATTTAAATTATCCCCAGTTGGTATTCATTTTGCAACGAAGCGTTGTTGATTTTTGATGCTTTATTCATGCACCGCTTTGCTTGAATTCGTAACATACGGGGTTGGTTCATTATCATAAACGAATTTGCAAAGATTAAGCACGTATGTGCTTCGTTTTTCGCTGGGTGTATTCGTTCGTAACTCACGCAAATGTAAACAAAGTCACGACGGAACATCTGTGTAATAGAGAGTCTGTGCCTGTGACAGCACCAAGACTGCCGTGTTCGAATGACATACAATCTGGCAACTTGGTAACGAACCAAGGGTGAAGAAAACTGATTTCGCGAGAAGTTTTCGCTCTACAGTTGTAGCATTTTTGATAGCACTTCGTCAGATGTTGTAAAATAGTTTTTGTAAATAATAAATAGTAATATTAACAGTTGTTTAACCCTAGGATGGTCAATGACTCTTGTACCACTAAATGCTCAATGTGGTCCAGCAATTACTTAAAACGAACTAATTTATTTTAACGGATCTGTTAAAATGTCTTGAAACATTTTTTATATGAACTGTTGTTAATGTAATTACCAAAGAAAAACGAAGATAGAGAAAACTCGATGTAACATTTATTAAAACCAAAAACAATTTAATTTAAGAAGACAATCCTTCCCGTAGCGAGTAGGTGTCAGTTACGAACGAATAGGAATTTGATTCCAAAGAGTGAGGTTTTTCGCGGATCTTCAGACCGTTTTTCCCGAATTTTTTGTAATTGTCACAATTAAAAAAATAATATTATTCGATTAGTGTTCAAACAATGTTTGCGGAAAACTGTTTTTTCGCGTGTGACAGTTCTTTCCTATTCGTTCATACCTGACAGATTTTGACGTTTCGTCCGGAAGGAATGTCTTCTTATTCTATTTGTCTTTGATTAAAACACTTCATGAAAATGGTTGTGGTTCAGCCACACTACTGAGCATTGTTTTTAACTTTGATCAATAATTTTTCACTAATAAGTTGGGCCAATCAGCTCAAAAACAATATCAATTGGGTAAAAGAACCCTTTATTTACGGCCTGTTTCGGTATTTCTAACGAAAGTCTCTGCGAACGAAAACCAGTCACTCATTTTCGTCAGGAATTTGGTTTCTCTAAAGCGCCCAGGAGACGATCAAATAATTTCATCAAACAGTGTGTATGTATTAGTGTGGTGCGCTCGTGTGTTGCCCGCAAACGTTCAAATAAATACGTCAAACATCACTTGGTATTTTGAGTTCTTTGTGTTTGGTTACTATGCCGTCGTCGGATGATGATTTACTTTTGTTGTCTTGTGCAGCAGTTTTGTTAAAAAAGAAGAAAGAGAACATGAAAAGGAAAAAGAAAGAGTGGATGAAAAACTGGTATAAACAGCGGAAACTTTTTTTCATCCGCGCACTTCTCCATGTCGGCGTTCACTAAATTAGTTTTCATCCGCGCACTTGTCATGTCGGCGTTCACTACGCAACTGAGCTTGTTTTTGTCAAACATAACGCGAGACCATCAAATAGAACGCCATCAAATTAGAAAATCAAAATTTTTTGATTTTCATCAAACAGAGTCGACAACGCGTACGTGTAGTGTACGTGTAGCCGACGAAAGCCGATTGCACCCACACACTTAAAGATTTGATCGTCTCCAGGGCGCTTAAGGTTCGTTCGTTCGTTCGCCTGGCCTTACGCCAATGACGTTAGCAATTTACCAATTGGATAAAAATGTTATTGCCAGATCAATAATTTCACAACTTCCGGTCTAAAAGAGCACACCTTTTTGTATGGTCGACCATAGAAAATACACCTCTGTATCCATTACACTAGCGGTGGCCAAAAATCAACCCTGGGTGGGTCAGTTGAGCCGATGCAACACTCTCATTTCTCTCTCCCGTCTCTCTCATTGTGCACTGGTGAATTTTTTCCATCTCAGCGAGCTGCCAATGTTGACTTCTTTATGCTTAAATATGTATACACATGTATACAATTTTATTACTATTTAATTTTGTTACCATAATTATATTGATATCTACTTATTTGTTGCTTTTAATACCGATTTTCTGTCATTGTTCCTATCAGTCGACAAATAAAATAAAGTGACTCGATCTGACATTTGTGTTCGCCCAGATGACAGCAAAGAGAGATAGAGAAACCAAAATTTACACTGAAATGATTACGTTTTCGCACGAGTTCATTTTCGTGCGACTTGTCGTTGTGATTGTGGTTAGTGAAACCCAAACAGCTGTTTGTCGTCTGGCAGGCGAACGAAAGCAAATTTTTAAGTTACAGAAACAGGCTGTTATAGAATTTATGTATAGAATTCATTAAAATTTATTAAAACACTTCATGAAAATGGTTGTGGTCCAGCCAGACCACAATGAGCATTTAGCAGGTTCTAACTTTGATCGATAATTTTTCACTAACAAGTTAGGCCAATCAGCTCAAAAATAATATATTAGAAAATATATCATATTTCAGAAACAAACACACATTGTAAACAGATTACAATGCATATTTTGTTATAGAAATAAAATGCTATTAAAAGTGTTCTTCGAAAATATATCATATTTCAGAAACAAACACACATTGTAAACAGATTACAATGCATATTTTGTTATAGAAATAAAATGCTATTAAAAGTTTCTGTATTTAACTAAAGTTTAATAAATTACTGAGTAGTTATTTAGTTGTCCTAAATACTTTTCTGTATACCCAATATGTATTTATATTAGTTACTTAGGTTTAAACAAATCATTATAACCACTGAGTAGTTCTAACCTTTAGTATTTACAATGTGGAGAAGAACCAAGAGCTGGCAGAAAAAAAACAAATTTGGACCGGAATGCCTTACTTAGCATTCATAGAGAGTAATATGCATAAAATAGAGTTTACCTTAAAGTTTTATAAAACAAATTTCGCGAGTGTTGAGAAATTTGGGTTGGACTCAACAATGATGTCACACTTCGAAAGTGATTAAAGAATGGATGATGTACCGTGTGCCCAAACAGTAAGAACTTCCTTCACAACCGTCGGACATCAACACAATGAAGCTTTTGTTGGATTATCTCGATCGCCAAGTGTGAAAAAGCACAATTACGAATACGGATAAGCTGAACTCGGTAATATTAGAAGAGTTGTCCAAAAACCATCTAAAGATACAGAAAATCTTGTGAAGTCAATGCTTCGGACATTGTTAACTGTTACAAATGCAAAAGTAAGACAAATTACAAATTAACATTTTGTACTATTTTACTATGTATTTGTTTACTGTAAACTTTCTTTTGAAGCGTATAATTTGCAGTTTATTATTTCTTTCTGAAAAAAATATTTGTAAAAATTTTATTTTCTTTGTTAATTTCTTGTTATTTATATCTTTATATATAATCTTTATATATAATTGTACGTTTGTTAGTAACGCATGATCTCCGAAACTACAAAAGCGAATGGGCTGAAAATTTAACAATATATTCAGTTTGGGGTCATTTGTGTTTTAGAATTGTTTTCACCGAGATAAATTGCGGATTGGTCAAGTTATTTGCAAAATTCGCATTTCCAGAGCGATTTGACTGCAATTTAAAATGTATGTGTGGTTTGTCTTGATAATAGTTTGTATGTATGACCCTAACCGGCAGATGGCGCTGCAGTGGACATATGGTCAATATAAATTTTTTTGATGATTTTTTTCCTGAAACTCGGGATGTCTGTATTTTTTAATGAAATCTCGATGAATTACAAACCAATACATCCCAAACGGGACGGTCAGGATAACGTCTGCTGGGGTAAGCTAGTATATATATATCCTTTATTTACAACTGAGTTAAATTACATAAAACAATTGTAAATGGTTCAAAGTGAACATAGGGCATCGATTTTTATTAATTCCACTTTTTCTAAAACACTTGTCGAAAAAAATATGAATCGTTGTCAAATATTTTTTGAAAAATTTTTTTTGCAATTTTTATGGCGATTTGAAATTTTAAAAAATGTATTTTTGAGTTTTACGAAATTAAATAAACGAATTAAATAAATACGAAATTAACTAATTTAAAACCAGCAAAAGCGTTAAGTTCGGCCTTGCCGAATCTTATATACCCTCCACCGTTGCATTAAATTTTATTAATGGAAAAATAATTGGATATGGAGCAAATCATTTAATGATCCTATTTGTTTAAGTAAATTATTAAAAAAAAACGACCGCTGAAATTTTTTGTTAAATTGAAGGCCGAAAATTCTTTAGACAAACTCAACTGAAAAATGCGGTATTTGTGGCTTAAAATAGCATTTTTGAGAGCTACATCTACACGGGGACTACATTTACACTTTATTAAGATGAATATTTGCCAAAAAAGAATACATATTGTAAGGTATCAGAAAAATATATTAGAAAATGTGGTGTTAATGGCTTAAATAAGCCTTTTTGGGAGCGACATCTACAGGTGGATTATAACAAAAAATGAACTGATTTAAAAAAAATTTACTGCGATACATTATTGTCTTAATTAAATACAAACTGCAAATATTGAGTTAATATGCTTAGAAAATGTTGTATTTATGGCTTAAATACGTATGTTTTGGAGCGACCTCTATATAGTGACTATAACAAAATATGAACCGATTTGTAAAATTTTTGCTGTGATGACTTATTGTCAAAGTGGATTACACACATCAACGTTTCTGCTAAATTACTTTAAAAATGTGGCATCTATGGCTCAAAACCCCTTTTTTTGAGCGACCGGTCGATCTTGCTTTATCAGCTCATGTGCAGCATCCAACTCTCCCACAAACCTTTAAAACTTGCTTGGAAAAAATTGCCGAGTCTGAATCTGGACTAAGCAAAACAATTTGCGCTCAAATGACAAAATACGAGTATTCTGAGTTATGTTATGCTAAAAATGTCAAACTTCCCAATGGAAGTGACAAAACGTTCTGAGTGAAGTTATGCTACAAAATGCCAACATTCCAATGGAAGTTCCAGTTTGCATCTGGCGACACTAGTATTACCAGGGCCCGAAATACAAATATCAAATCTCGTACGATTATCACGGGAACTTTATATTTACCTTACTCAATGTTGTCCGAATGTTAATTAACATTTGTCTGTTAATTTCAGGGAATGTGTGTTATTTGAGTGTTACCGTTTCTATTCTCCACTAGAAGCGCAGTATTTCTGTTATATAGTTAATAGTTGTCATGGTGTTAGGTATATATTTATCTTCCCTGTTGACTTGGGCGATTCGATGTTGTTGTAGTGGTGAGCGTCCGTTGAGTTATTATTAGCAGCAGAAACTCGAATTATGATGAAAACATGAAATGTTGATGTTAAATTTTCCAGTGCATTAGCTGACAATCGAAAAACCGGCACCTTCGAAATCCCTGTCTAACTCACTAAACAGTGAGCTACCGGAGGCCGAAACTCATCAGTCATTGGTGCCGATGTATCAACAGTTTTAACACCTAAACCAAAAGATCCATCTCTCGTTTACGAATGTGTTCATAGAAACATTTAAAAGATAAGTTAACTAAATATAAAAATAAATATCCACACTCAATATGAAAAAATTGTATACCCAATGGAATTTATATCCAAAAATGCCATATTTTCGTGGAACAACATGCAGACTGAGAGCGACTTTTTACATTTTTACAGATGCTTCTAAGAAAGACGAAATCACTACCAACGCTGTAGTAAGCCAGAATGGTTTATTGCTGGCAGCACAAGTTTCATATAACACTACATCAATGTTCACCGCTGAATTTGCCCGTTTAGTTTAGCCAATGAAACTAAACGTAAAATTATAATTTTTAACGACAGTACATCTACTAAAAGCTATCTCAAATTTAGCTTATTAGTTACTGATCCAATTATTGAAAAACTATTTAAAGAAAGAAATTTCAAATGTGCTTACCCAACATTCTCCGATATATCCCCCAAATATTGATAAAAATAAGATACGAATTTTTTTCCAGACTTCGGAAGCGTCATACTTTTGCAACACATCAACACTTAATAAACTAAATCATCGACAATAAGTGTCCAAGATATGGAATCTATTTAAAAATAGATTGTATTAGCTGATGGCCACAGTAGCCAATTGCTTTTCTACCTTATTAATCTTATATTTACTACGAGCTCAATGTAAATACATAAACAATTTTGACATTTTCCAAGGAATTGTGTTATTTCAATAAACTTGCAGCAGACATTTAAATTGTGTTTGTTGGGAACAATAATTGTTGTATTCGATTCTTACCAGTCTGTTTAAGTGTTAAAGACGAATTATTAAATTACTTTAAAATAGGAAGAAATCTTTATTATTACGTATAAGCTTGCATGTTATTTAGCCAGGCTAACTCAGTAAATCCGATAACAATTTTTTGTTTTTATTTTTTTTTTTGTTTATAGAAAATATAACATATTCTGTCCGATTTCTATGTTGTACTTAAAAAATCTCGCAATCATTGAGAAATAGAAAAATGTGTGAAACAATGAAAGGAAAATAGATAACTTACTCTTTAATAATCCACCAATTTTTTCAATTTTGGTGGAGCTGAAATAACAACACGACTACGACTTGTAGAAGTTGATGAAGTAGAGGTAGCACTAGTTACAGATTGCTGTTGGTCACCACGGCCCCTGTCCCTGTCCCTATATCGATCCCTATCCCTTTCCGAACGGTCTCGCAAATCACCCACATCTCTACCTGAACGGTAGCGGTCGCGATCAGCCCCACCACCATGCCTTAGTCTATCTCTATCCCGCTCCCGTTCCTTCTCCCTGTCCCTGTCCCTATCCCTATTACGATCTCGTTCGTTCCTTGAACGCGATCGTCGGTGACGCTCTTCATAACGAGATTTTTCCGAAGTAAAACGTGAAGATCGTTCCTGACTCGATTCCCGATATCGTTTAGAGCGGGACGTGCTACGTCTGCGCCGACGTGAATTACTACGTCTACTGCGCGATTGCGAACGCGATTTAGGATGCCTGCTGGATCGGCTTGGGGATCTCCTACCTTCACGGCTACGCGAACGCCTACTTGCAGTGGGGGAGCTGCGTTTATTGTCACGCTCCCGCTGCGGGGGAGATTTCCGTAAGGATCGTTCACTGCTTCGAGATTTACTGCGATGATCTCCTCTTGCGGCAATGAGAGCAGCGTATTCGGAGGCTTCACTTTCAGAAGCCTTACTGTTGGGAGTGCCATAGCGATGTCGTATCTCGCGTTGTCTGTAATTTAAATTTACTGTTTTATAGACATTGTTGTTGTTTGGGAATTTATGACATCACCCACCTTCTCCTCAATTTGATGGCCAATTCTCGCATTTCTTCGTATCGCTCCTGTTGCAGTTGTCTCTCCCTTTCCGACTTTTCAATTTCAGCCTTTTTGTCTGCTTTATCTATATAGTACAGAGGGGAAGAAGAAATGAAGCGTTAATGAGGCAACAGTTCAAATTGTTTGCAAAATATCATATTTGGTGTCGCTGTACTGTACACTTGCTTACATTGCTTATTAAGCAAATTCTGCATCTTCTTTTTGAGACGTTCACGCAAATTCAAACGTCCACTTGAACCTCCGGCTCCACTTGCTGCACTTGAAGACGAACCCTGTAAGAAGCCACTTTAAATAATTAAAAGAGATTCAAGCGACAAATAGTAGTATAGATATGTAATGTCCGATTTTCCGAAAAAACATTGTCTAAATATCATTTTTATCTAAACCCAAATCTGTCCGTTATAGATTCATATAAGATACTTGGAGTCAAGTCAGTGTTTTGTTTTGCGGTAGATTTTGATTCACTAATTTCACTACGTAGTTTGTGGTCTCCGGTTGTGTGAAGCATTGCAATTATTTGTTGGTTCTTACTGACTTTGGTCTCGGGAGCATTACTAACAACAACTGTAGTGTTGGCGGTGCCGTATTTGCCTAATTGCGGTTTACCCTTGTAAGACGAAGAGGTTGATGGCAAAGGATTTGATTTTTCAGAGCTACAACAAATACAAAATGTGTGTTAGCATATTTCTCATGTATGAGTGGGTGTGTGAAGGGGCCGAATTCGACCCGTTCTGTGGATCCAACTTTACACTTACGTAGTATCCATGTCCATGGCTTCTTGGGCATCAGTGTTCTCGGCTGATTTTGCGGTTTTTGAATCCTGGTCAGATTCTGAATCGCTCTGAGAAGAGGACGAATATTCTCCTCGCTTGCGGCCATAATAACGTTTAAGGGGCGGTGGTGGCGGCTCAATGACTGTAACCACTGGAGATGCTGCTGTTGCTTTTGTCTCTTCAGCAGTTTGAAGTGGTGGCAAAGCTTCCACTGTACTGTCTACCGGTTTAATTATGTTTTCTGGCGACTTTTCTTTTACTGGGGAAAGTCTCGTCCTAGTTGTGGCCGCTGGACTGCATGATCTTTTTCTGGCCGATTTATCATGTTTCGGACTATGTCTTGTCCTAGATGATCGCCGGGGTGATACTGAACTTTTACGAGATGAATGACTCGAAGAAGAGGATGATGATGCATAACGCCTACGACGTGATTTTGATTTTGAATGCGATCTTGTTCGGGAACGCTTGTAAGGGCTCCTAAACCGTCTGGAGTAGTGTCGACGTGACTTTGAGAGAGAACGTGACCTTGATCGAGATCGCTTAGAGCTTTTACGGCGTCTTTTATTATACGAGGGACTCCGGGGAGATCGTGATCTTCTTGCGCTCCTGTATGATGACCTCTTTCGTGATCGACTGCGACTTCGGCTGCGGGAATAGCTTCTACTTCTGCTGTGTGAAGAACCTTTTTTAGAGGACGTTTCGTTTAGTTTCTTGAGTTTGTCCAAATTTTCTTTCACTTTCTGTGCGTAAGTCGCATGATGGTGGGAAGACGAGGTACTAGCATCTACACAAGCTGCACCCAAGGTTGAAGCGCCTTTGCCTAAGGTAATGGTTATTTTTGAATGAGGCTGTAATTCGTCTTCTCCACCAAAGGAAGTAATATACGTAATTTTCTCTGTGGTATCCGAGGGTGAGGGTGATCTTGAATCGCTCTCTTCATCCTTCCCCTCATTATCTTCCTTAGCTGCATAACTGGGAGGACTAAAAGTTCGACGTGCCAAACGTCTTTCTTTTTGCGCTCTCCTCTCTCTTCTCGACTTGCGTCCGCCCAATAGCATTTTCTCCCTCTCCTCTTCTCTAGCTATGCGTAAGGCATCAGCTTCATCCGCGTCCTTAGTGAGATACGAATAAAAATCATTGCTCAACATACCATAATTGCGGCCACAGCCATTCAATTCGTGGGCCTGACTGGTATCTAATTTAGATACATCGATAGACACATCCATATCTATGTCAGAGTCTTCTGAGCCTGATTCAGAATCGTTTTCAGTCTTCTTGGATGGAGCAGGACCAACATTAACGTGTTTCAAGTGTGCAAAGGGCTGCTGTGTATCAATAACTCCAGCACTACCAACGACGCCGATGTTATCAGTGGAGTCATCGTATGAATAGCCAATAGCTGCTCCCGATTTTTGTGACTTCTTCTTCCCCTGATTTCCTTGACCGACGGAATCTAGTGGAGCATTAGCACCAAATTGTTCCTCCAGAAAGAGCTGATGTAGGTATTTTTCTTCAGATAAGTTGAGGAAATCATTTTGTGCCAATATCCGATATCGTTCGTAGTTACACTGACGTTCATCTTGGGACAGTTCGGTGTCCACATCGCTGGATTTTGTTACGGGTGGTATATAATCCAAATGGGCTCTTACATCAAACCGATCTATAAGATTGTCATGTTGACCTTGCCAAGGTACACTGTAAATTAAAAGGAACAGGAAATTATTGATGTCGTTCATTTATTATCATTATGGAATTGATATTATCGCCCCTGTTCCGTATTCCGAATTTGGCTTGAATCGAAAATTTCCGCTCGGAATCGCGTTTCTAAATCTTTTTCTTTTGACCCAATTATATTTCTAATGTATCAATTATGTTCTAATGGGAAAATTAAGGAAATAAACAAAAATTATGGTCAATTTTATGAATTAGAAATTCGGATTCAATCCGCTCCCGGAGTACAGAACAGGGGTATATCTCAATCGCTGACATTCATAATTTTCGGCTACTATCAGAGATATATCCAAAAAACAAGTAAGAAAGTTCAGTCGGGTAAACCGACTTAAGATTCCCCTCACATTCAGTCTCAACAAAATATTCGTAATTTTATTTATTTTTTTGTTTTAATTTAGTTATTATCAATTTAAATTGCATGTAAAAAAATTTTAAGTACGTGCTGGTATTAAAGTTATAAGATGTTAACTTTTGGTGCAAAATGGTTCATTTGTGTGGAATGTACCAAAAAGGGCGTGGCAACTTTTGCCCATTTTTCATGAGGTGTTACGGACTAATAAATCAATACTATGTGTGGAATTTCAGAAGATTCGAGTGCGAAGTTATTAAAGAATCAATATTTCACTAAATGTTAACCCTTTGTGAGAGAGGTACTGGAAGGAGTGGGCCAATATGGCCTATCTTCGAACTTAGCCGGAGATAGATAAAAATATCCCCCTTTCGAGAGTTATCATGCGCACAAGCCAGCAGACAGACACACTGGCAGACCGACGGAAGGACATTGCTCAAATGACTTAATGCCCCAAGTCATTAACTTGGGCCATTAAGTCACTCCTAGCAAATGATATATACCCTCCTCTCTATCACGAGGGGATAACAAGAATTCTCCGAAGAACGAAATGATATCCGGCTCACCTATGATTTTTTTTGTTAAATAAACCATAATTTAAAATAATACGAAATGTTGCTTCCGACATATTAAATGTACAGAACCCATTAAAATGAATGTTGAATGCAAGAGAGAACCCAAATAATTTATCTTTAAACGCACCATACTCCCTCCCTAATTCCAAATGGGGAATTATACGGGGGATTTGTCAATAGCTTTACAAAGGAGTGATTTTAACAAAAATAAGGAATGCTTTTAACAAAAATTTCTACATTTCAGCGAGATCCATTGAAAAATGTTTTTGACAAGAGGTTGCAAATTAATAAGAGCGATTTATGAACATACGAACTGGCTAAATTTAACCGAAGCAGAGTTTTTAGGTTAGGGTGGCTCATAGATCAGTCCGCTCACATAGATCAGTCCAGAGTCCGGAAAAAACACTAAGGAACGGTTCCTTAGCGTTCTGTACCGTTACTTCGTCGCGAACGGAACAGTATCGCAACCCTTACACGAGAACAGAATACACTAAACATTTTTTTAGTGTTACTGTTCGCGAACGGTACCACTACGATAACGTACCGTTCTTAGAACACGACGAACGGTACACTACGATAACGTACGGTTCATAGAAAAGTATCACTACGTCGTAGTGATACTGTTCTTTTGAACAGAACACTAACAGTATCACTACGTTTAGCGTTCCTTTTTTTTATATTCGACACCACAGGTCGCAAATATGAAGCAATCTTAATGAAAATTGGTACAGAGTTATTTCTTAACCCAGGGACGATCCCTATTTTAAATGGGGCATATCGGTACATACTTTGATATAGCCCCCATACGAGGGTCCCTTTCGATAAGACATATTTACGCTCTAGAGAGCACATTTTTTAACCGATCATGCTGAAATTTAAATATTTGTACTTGCTATTACATTCAAGCGTGATCACAATGCAATACAAAGTAAAAATATATAAATTTCAGCATGATCGGTTAAAAAATGCGCTCTCTAGAGCGTGAATATGTCTTATCGAAAGGGACCTTCGTATGAGGGCTATATTAAATTATGGACCGATATGCCTAACTTTCACTAGGCACGATTGAATGTAATACACAGTACAAATATTTAAATTTCAGCTTGGTCGGTTAAAAAAATGCGCTCTCTAGTGCGTAAATATGTCTTATCGAAAGGGACCCTCGTATGGGGGCTATATCAAAGAATGGATCGATATGCCCGATTTTAAATAGGGATCGTCCCTGGGTTAAGAAATAACTCTGTACCAATTTTCATTAAGATTGCTTCATATTTGCGACCTGTGGTGTCGAATATAAAAAAGAACGGAACGCTAAACGTAGTGCTACTGTTAGTGTTCTGTTCAAAAGAACAGTATCACTACGACGTAGTGATACTGTTCTATGAACCGTACGTTATCGTAGTGTACCGTTCGTCGTGTTCTAAGAACGATACGTTATCATAGTGGTACCGTTCGCGAACAGTAACACTAAAAATATAAATAACGTTAGTGTTCTCTGAAGGAACCGTTCCTATAACGTACTGTTTTTTTCTGAACACTGGATCAGTCTAGGTTCCTAGTGTTACCATGGGCTCAAAAGCCCCTCAACGGAATCGCCCTGTTTCATAAAAAAGATCAGTTAGACTTCCTAGAAAAGTCGATCTTTGTATTTCTTTACGTCATTTACTCAAAGCGGACAGTGACATAGTATGTGCTCAATGCTCTCCATTTCTTCCTCATCTCCACAACTTCTGCAGAAGTCATTGGAGTCAATACCCAACTAGAGTGTACCGAAACAGTGTTGAAATGGTGCATCTAAACACGTGAAATCGGAGGGATTATAATATAAAAACTACATGAGCGCCCCAGTAGGTGCTCGCCTATGAGTTTGGGGGTCGTGGGTTCGATTCCCACCAGAGGCTCTGGTCTGTCGCTGCAAACTCTAGCCACATGGTCTTTGTAACCCGGCTTTACCTTGGACCGTACAATTAGAATATAAATTTACTTTGCATTGTAATTCATATAAATAAAAAAAAAATAAATAAAGTTTATTTTTTTCAACCCCTTAAACTCCACATTTACATCATTATTCTATACTAGCTGGGCCCGGTCCACTTCGTTGGTCCACTATTTGCAAATTTTTTTTTCCAAAACCATCCCAGACCAAATAGCTTTCAAACAAAAGAAAAAAAATTAAAATCGGTCCAGTGGTTTAAGCGTCTATAAAACACATACATACAAACAAACATTTTTCCATTTTTATATATATAGAAGATAGAAGAAGATAGATAAAGATAATAGATAAAAAGATATTGAAAATGTTCCGAGTTTTTTATTCGGAAAATGTTTGTTTTGCTGTAATTATTGTTATGATATATTTGGAAGACAAAATAATTTTTTAGAACATTTTATGATACCAAACATTTATCTCGAAAATTGGCTAGAACAGCTAGAATATTTATAAAAAATCGAAAACTAGAAATAATATGTAAAAATAGTCTTCCCTGTCTGTAGATTGAATGCCTTCACTCATCTAACATTATTTCAAAACTAGTTTAGAATACTTTTACTGAAAATATTTGCCATCAGTCGCGCTACGATGACCTTCTAAAAGTTGTTCAAAATGCGCGCCGATCTATCAATGAGATTTTAAACTGGACTTCCCATGATGTAAGGGTAAATGGGATGAAAGGACAAAGAATTACCGCCAAGTAAACGAAGCACAGCAAATTATATTTGCAAAAGTTTTTAAGAAAGAGTTCAGTGATTTATGTAAGAATTCCGTAACCCGTTTACTATCAATGAGTAACATATGTACGATTGCACAAAAAAATTGCATGTCTAAAACTACCCTTGCAAAAAAGTTGAAAATCAGGATTTGTATGAATTGAGGAATAATAAACACATAAATTCAATATCACTTGCATGATTGCGGCTCCGTCGCCGGCGGCTGCCACTGCCGGATCCAAATGGATTTTACAACGTCTTCCATGAATCTGTATAAATTGCGTTGGGTCAGCTTGCTGTAATTGAAAGAAATACATTCAATAACAATTTCAGAAAAAAATAAAAAAACAACTTGCAACTTACAATTTTCTCATAAAAATCCTGTCTACGTTCCGCCCGGCGTCGATAATCCACAATGAGGCCTCGTATACGACGTTCTTGTTTACGGGCCTCGTGCCACATTTTGCCTTTTTATTTCACTTCTATTTACACACAAATTGTTTTTGATTTTTGCAAATATTCACATATATCTCATAATAGAATATATTTCTATCTTTCATTAATTAAAGAACATATGTCGGTGTCCATTAACTTAACTTCACAAAATTGTACGGCGAAAAAAGTAGCAACATTGACATTTAGTTCTGCTTGTCAACTTGGCAACACAACTCACAATTAGGCCGAAGTGGCAACTCAACATTAAGTACTTAAGCACGTGTGAGAGCGTACGACATCCGTCGAACTTGATTTTGAATGTTCAGCTCCCAAAATATATACGAGGGCGGTTCCAAAATTAACCGAACTGACATATAGATGGCGGTAAAAGTTTGAAAAAATAGAAAAATCTCCAGATTTATATAGGTGATCCATTTCGAGGTTCCCTACTTTTTTAAAGAAAAAAACACAGAAAATTCAAATTGAATGGGAATGTTTATTATCATTTGAAAGAACATTCTTTGGCATTTATTTTTTGAAGATTATGTCTATCAAATGTTGGCCGCGGCTACGTCTCAGATGGTCCATCCGTTGAGCCCAATTTTCGATAACTCGTTCGAGCATTCCGACTGGTAACTGGCCAATGAAATGCCAAACAATACTTAACAAAAATAACATGACAGCATGACACGACTCACACGTGATCTGTCAAAAAAAGGCTATTGAAAAAAGTATCTCTACTTGGATCACCCGTTATAAGACGGATTACATTTTGTTTTCAAACTGGAAAAAATTACTCGGCGGAGAAAGTGAAAAAAATGGTTTATTGCTATTATGAGGAGCTAAACAGTTCCTACTATAAACAGGGTATCGAAGCTCTAGAAAAAGTGTGTCGAGTTGAGATTATGTTGAGAAATAAAGAAAAATGTTCCCAAACTTGTTGTGTTTTATTTGTTAGGTCGGCTATACCACCCTCGTATATATTAAAAACCGGTGAAAACTTCGTTTCTGATGATTGTTTGAAATTTTAGTATGCAATTCAATGAAATGCATTCTTCACATTTGTTGTAACAATAGGCGTGTTTTCGTTACACCATAAGTGCTTAATTTGTATGGGGAGCTAAGCACTTTTAAGCACTATTAGTTCCCGAAGCACCAAACTTGTGTTCATGTCTTAATCGAGTATGTTGTTGCCAGATTGGGCACCCTATATTTAGCAATATGGCATCCCATTTTTGGAGAGATTTTATCAATTATTGTGAATTAACGGGAAGAAGAAGAACAAAAATGGGAAATTATTTTAATATTTGCAAAAGAGTGTAAACAATTGAACATAGAATAGTAAATATATGTTTTATAAATACTTTTCACGAATTTTTTGTCTGTTTCGCACTGCTCTTTCTTCGCAACTCATGACACCATTGCTACCAGATAGTGAAAATCCGCCACTTATTGCTTATGTGCCAGTTAGTGGAAGTCAGTTGTTTTCGTTGCAAAGTGCTAAACTAAAAGTGCTAGCTTGTAACGAAAACATGCCTAATATGCACTCGAAATCTAGTCGATTATTTTCATCAGTTGGCAACGACATACTAATTCATTTCAAACAATTTGGTCATCTTATGAAAATAAGTTCTGATTCACACGAGTCAATTTTTCAAAACAAGTGTCAAAGTTCGTAGGAGAGAGAGGCAGAGTGCTCTTTTCGCATGCCTCTCTCTCCTACAAACGTTGACACTTGCTGGAAAAAATTGCCTCGCGTGATGCATGACTAATCAACTTTTGTCTGGCAAGTATGTCGACGTGTGAAAATGAGCTGCTCTTCTGAGCGAAATTTTCTCCTTGAAATCTGAAAATAAGACCGACTTTTTGTGACGGAAATTGAAAAAAACTCTGAATTTGAGATATTACTGACGAGAGAAAGAAAATAATTCATCTTATGCGGAATGACATCTAACTGTCAGTTAAATTGTATTTGAACGTATTTTTTGACAAACGCTCCTACGTTCTCACACGTATTTACGTAGCAGTATAGAGTATTTACGATTTTTACTATCGTTTAATTCTCTTCCCGTTTTTTCATCGTGGCGTGTCCCATTTGGGAGCTTAATAACTCTAACCCCCATTAACACAAAATAAAATAACCGAGTTTTAGAGCTAACGAAAGTTAAATTGTATGGAATTTTACAGCTATAACCGGTAGTTATCATCTTCTATCATGTCTTCTATTTTTTTTATAATTTTTTTTTAGATTTAAAAAGCTTATTTTTAATCTTGTTAAATTGTAGTAGCAATTATAAAGTAGCTCTCTGCGATTGCTATTATTACTTAAATAGTTATTAATCCTTTGTCAAGAACTAGATATAATTTTTTTTACACTGTAGTAGAATCTTTAAGTATTAAATCTACAGTCAAATTATTAGCGTAAACCAGTTAGTTTTGAAGAATTTTGTAATTTACCTGGCTTTAAATTACAATAAAATGAAATGAAAATTTGTCGTTGACAACACAATAACAAAAACGTTCACGTACCAAATCGTACAACAATCACAAATAGAAACGGATGATCGCACGACAAAATTAACAGTCAGTTAGTCGCGATTTACACGAGGCAATAATTGCCAAAGCAATTCTGCCTATCATTGTCCAGATTCACACTTGAAATTTTTTTCTGCTGAATTGCAGTGTTTGTAGGAGAGGGACGCAGTCGGTAAGGGGTTAGAAAAAAATCTTCCGTACTCACAATTTTTTTGCAATGCGTTTTACGTTTTCTTTCGCTGTAAAGTTTTTCGACATTTCCACACTGATTTTCATTTAATATTCGTTGTTTTGTGCTCGGTTCAACATATGTAAATTTGTGCGGCATACATTTTAATAAAATTTAATAAGTTTTAATGAATGGTGAAAATAAAAAATTGTCGAAACAGAATACATTGTCTGAACGCAAATGCAATTTCAAAAGAGAATTGCAGAAAAAAATTGCAAGTGTGAATATGGACATTGTCATGCTACACACGAGGCAATTTTTTCCATTTGGACTATTTTGCCCAAATACGAATCATTGAGATATCGTAAATTTATACCAATTCTAAACTATTCATACATAAAAAATCACTTCACTATTATTGGTAAAGTTTTTTTTAAAGTATACAATATTCCTTCGTTTTCAATGGCATTGCTTTTAAATTGTTTTAACGTAACTCAACAATTTGAGAAAATGTTACATTTTTACACCGCTAGTGATGATTGTTCCCCGTGATTATTTTTTTCTATAAAATCTGTGTTTCCTTTCCTTTCAATTATAATTAATTATATTTATAAGCGAATTTCTGCATACCCGCCTTAACATACATAACTCTTCAGAAGCACATAACGCGTGTAATGTGATATATGTTACATTAGTTTAACGCATCCTTACGTTCAACGTAATGTGAAACGACTAATCCCGCCCTAAATATATAAACAAAAAACAAAGCCAACGAAAATACAATGAATTGATCGAGAGAAGAAAGAAACACAAAAAGAGCAATTAACAAAAAACAACCCGAAGAAGATCTCAACTAACGACTCGCATGAATATTAATATTATTCTTTTATCTTGAGACGTGATTTAAACTTGAACTTCTGTTAATGTTACATAAACTAATCGATCTTCTTTTCTATAGATTTATTTATAAACAAAGTGTTTGGCCGCGGGCAAAAAAAAGTAAAGTAGTGAAAATAAAAAAATTAAGAAATCTCCCCAAAAGGAAAAAGCATGAAAGTGATGTGTGAAAATATGAAAATATAGTTGGTAATTTCTTTCTACGGCTTCTGGAATAAATTTCGTGTACAGTGAGACGAATTCGGGAATTAAACAAAGTACGAATTAATATTTAATCATCACGTACATATTTCGTACTTCTTTTTTTTGTTATCAACAAAACAATTTTATCGCAAAATATTTCGAATATTTCATATCAAATACTAGTTTGTTGCTTAAGTCTTTTCGTGTTTGGCTGGTTTTCTGTTACCATTTTTGTCGGTGGGACTCTTTTTATACTTTTTTGACCCATAAAAGAAGACTCACACCAAAGTGATAGTTGTGCGTTGTGCCTGCGGTGCCTGAGTTGCGGGGAGGAGTTTTGTGTCAGTACTTACTCTGATTTAGACGTTGTTTTGCTGCTGCCACTGCTGTTTAATTACGACACACAACATGAGTTTAAGAACTCGTTCTTTAATATTTTCAACCTTTTTTGGGAGCTGCATTGCTATCGGCTTACTGCTGGGTAGTTTAACGACAGATAGTTGGGTGAGGGCAGCACCTAAGCGAAGAAATTCATCTGTAAGTATTTTTGTTTCTCATAGAGTGACTTACATTGTAGTAGTACATAAGTGCTGGATGTAATTCAAAGATTTTATGAATGAATGCATTGAGGTATGATGTGAATGTACTTGAACATAGGTATTTCCTGGATTGTAAAAAAGTCAGACATTTGAACAAAAACAAAGGATTTAAGTTCCATTGTTTCGCTATTAAACACTTTCTTTCATTTATGTACTTATTTCTTAGTATTATGGTTTAATAAAAAGCCAATATGACCTTTGATATATATTAACTTTGTAGATTAGAGACACTTTTTAAAATAAGCTCCACTATTTTTATAGATATACTAGCAGGTAACCGCTGCTTCGAATGAGAACATTTATAATATTAAAAATTTCCGTATAAAATCATCTAAATTCGCTTCAGATATGTAGTCTTGTTGCCACTATATTTTACTATTTATTGTAGTACGTCTAAACTCACTGCTACACTGACCACAGACTGTGAATTGACCATATTGAAAGTTAGATATGTTACCGCTGTAAGTGGTGAGAGATATATTTTGAAAAGGCTTTACGAAATTTCAAGGCGCGTTTTGACCTTGGGCTGGACATCGATCGATGTATATTTTTATATTTTGGAAAAAGCTTTTAAAATTAGTGGAATAATGAAAATTCTTCTGTTCAAAGCTAAACTGACCACAGTCAGAGAATTAAACATTATTTTAAAGTTTTGGTAGCGCAAGGACTGACCACGGTCTAAAAAAACGAATATGAGAATATTTCGCGGTTTATACAACATTCCTGCCTAAGTTTGTGCAAAATTTCAGCTTTCTAACTCTTATAGGAGCCTCAGCGGCCATGTGGTCGAAAATCACCAAACACATACAAAGACCATACATACATAAAAACTTGCCATCGACGTAACCTTTCATGGGAAATTTACAGAAACAAAATCGGTTCACGCATTACAGAGAACATCTATTACAAAGAAAATCAACTTATTTATTTACATATATAGATACAGACACGTAGGATAACTTAAATTAGATCTAAATAATATTTAACGACTATTTCCATAAATTTACAATTTCCACAATAATTTTAATTTCAGGGATTAAGGAAGATAGTAGGTAGGATATTGAAATTCAAAAGCCCTTATTTATAAAGAGTTATAGAAGGTAAAGGCTGGATTAGGCAAACTTAACCGTAACTTAACTTTAGCGCTGTCGTAACGTTGATCCGTTGGAGCAATTACCCAAAACGTGCCATATGACACAGACATTCACAGCCAAAATTGCAAAATCTTTATTTTATTTTATATTTTCTTGCTCTTATTTTAATATTTTATAACTTTAATAATTTATTACTATCATTCCTTTCCAAATGCACGTAATCGTACCGTCCAAATCAAATTTCAGCAGACTCGTTTGCTAATCGTTTACACTGATTTCCAGCAAAGACAATTCAGATACTAGACACCCCAATTGCCTTTTCAGAAGTACATTCGCATCCGCAAACTCTAGATGGCTACCTAAAAATCTTCTCACTCGCATACAAACGTAAAAAAGATGCAAATACAGTAGAATGTCTATACATAAAATTGTCATTGATGTCAGATCAAATCAGCTGATTCGTTACGCTACGGGGCCGTTACGGTTACGTTTGCCTAACCCAACCTTTACTGATTTTCACCGTTAAAATTCATTTCAAACCTTGTGTGCTAAAAAGTCTATTTGAAATTAAAAATAATCAATTGAATTTCAAAACTCCTTAATTGAATTAAAACTTTAAAATGTTTACTGAAGTTCAAGGTATTTATTTGTTCACTGCTTCAAAATACTGGTGATAAATTTTTAGCGCCATACGTTTGCTATCAACAATGGCAAATTTATAAACAGAATTCAAAAAAGAATATTTATAAATTTTTTGCATAGTTAAAAAATGTCTATTTCGCACAATTTGCAAAATCATGTTTGTGTGAATTCCAAAATAAAATTTTGTACAAATTGGCCCCTTTGTGTGGACCAAAAGCGGCGTGACATTTTCGCCCATTTTTGTTCAGCTTATAGAGACGGTAAAATAATTGCTATGTATGAAACTTTACAGGATACCCATGAGTTGTATAGAAGTTATAAGAGCTTTAGCATGTCACAAAACTTTGACCATTTGTGGGGGAGGTACCACAAAGAGTAGGTCAATATGGTTGTCCATCAAACATAAACGGGTTTGAATAAAATATTATAACACACAAAATGTTAAGTTATTCGGTCACTCCTTTTCAGAGTTATCGATAGCACCATTCAGTCGAACTGACAGACGGACGGACACTAATCAATACATATTTGTTTAAACCTTGGAGAACCCACGCTGAATATTTTTCATTTTATGGTAAAATATGTGGGTGCTTCTTAAAAATAAAACAAAAAAAAATTGAAGATATGATTTCAGGATAATCAAGGATTAAGGACATTTTCCGTTTGTTGTCCTTAGTAGACAAGAATTAATTACTTAATTTATAATTATTAGAGAGAATGTTAAGTTCTTTCAAATGGTACTTATAATATTCAAATATGATATTCCGTTCAAAAGTTATGTAGGCTTTAAAAAGGCTAAATGTGTAAAAAAATGTTGTAGGTGAAATGTGTAAAATTTCATTGAAATCTAAATCCATAAATATTCGGAGTGAGTCGGTTTCCTTAGGATTTAACCAACAGAAAACACCGTTTTTAAACGACAAAAATTTTCATTTTATTAAGTTTTGCTTCTCCTTTACAACTTTTAAAAATGATTATCGGCCCTTTTGCATTTCTGATGACATGATTTCATTCGAAAGTTGTGTAAAATAGCAAAATAAATAGCTTCTTGTTAGCTTTTGAATTGTTAGCCTACTTTGAATTTCGTTAATATATTCGGTAGGGCGCTAAAAATAAATATGGATTGTTCTTTCTCTAGCGCAGATGCAGAAGTCGAGGCCAAACTTCAGAAAATATATTTTTTCTTCTTTAACGTTTTTATACCCGACACCACACTGTGGTACAGGGTATTATGACTTTGTGCATTTGTTTGTAAAGTCTAAAAACAAGAGATAGACCCATAGTTTATTATACCGATAGGGATATAATTACTATTTGAATCGATTTAGCCACGTCAGTCTGTCGATGTATTCTTGTGATCAAAGTGCAGATCGCAAATATGAAGCGATATTTACTAAAATTGGTACAGATGCATTTCTTAGGCTAGGGATCGCTATTAAAAATGGGGTATATCGGTTCATGTTTGGTATAGCCTCCATATAAAGATCCCCTTTGAAGTTAGTTCTTGACGATCTACCAAACTCATTTTTTAACTGATTTGGAAGTTTAATCGGATGGTATCTTTATATGGGAACTATATTTAACAATGGACCAATATGCAACTTTTTTTTTAAATAGGGATAGTCCTTTGTCCACAATATGACCTTTTTAAAATTTTCGTAAAGATCGGTTAATACTTGCGACCTACACTTTTATCACAAGATCATATGGATAGACAGACGGACGTGGTGTCGGGTATAAATATTTGACGTTGCTAACGCTGACGGTGTTATCAGTCAATGTTGGAAGAGGAGCTCAATTTGAACATCTGTTCACATAGACCTAAAAATGTTAATTAGAATTTGAAAAACGGAGTTCGAAGCTTATTTTCGTTCTGAAATGACCAAAAAAATTGGACAAAAAATATTTTTTCGCGATTTAAGTCACCTAAAATAGGCCGAATAAGTTATGTGAAGTTGTGATCGAATTTTGATCCGAACAGTAGATACTTTAAAGCAGGGATCGACACACTCACACAACCATAACAAAAATATTTTCCTCTCTCAATGTAAACTGAATGAATTATGTTATACTCAATCAATCTGTTGCCGATCTCTGCTCTAAAGTCCACTTCTATTAAAATTATGAGCAATTAAATTTTGAAAAAGTGGAACAAATTCAATGGCCGTGTTATCTCACGTCGTGGCGATGTCAATTGGCCGCCAAGATCATGTGATTTGACGCCGTTGAACTTCTTTCTTTGGGATTATTTGAAAGAAAAGGTGTACGTCGATAAACCAGCAACAATTCAAGAGCTAAAGGATGAGATAATTCTTCACATTAACGGCATATAATCTCTATTATGCCTCAGCGTCATCGAAAATTTGGACCATCGGATGGAGTTGTTCCGCCGAGGTCGCGGCAGCCATTTGGCCGATATTTTGTTCCATACATAATTAAACCATAGAAATATTATCGTAATAAGAAGAAATGACAATAATTTCTTAAATAAATTGTGTTTTATTCAAAATCAACATCGGCCGTTAAAATGTAACCACCATTGCAATTTTGTGCAGTGTAATGCTTTTATAGCATCTACATTGTATTTTAAAATGGACCAAATCATAAAAAAAATGTAATGGCTTATAATGTTAAACCCAGTGCACACAAACACTTAGAATTCGGTACCTCTATTCTAAAACATGCTAAGTTATGCACATAACATTACAGGTCATTCGATTTCCATTACAAGAGAATTCCACACAAATTAAAAAAATAATCAAATTTTGATCGCCTCTCCTGAAAAATTACCTCTTTGCACTTAGTATCAGCGTTACCGTTGGAAAATTTCAAAAAAGGGACACAAAAAGGGGCAACTGATCATTAAAAAAGGGGGATTAATTTAAAGGTTTTTATTTAAAGAAAACAACAATAAAAAAACAAAGCTTAACATAAAAAATAAGTAGGTAACATTTAAAAATTCATTCATTTACACGAAAACTAAACAAAAAATACAATGTTATAGAAAACTTCTTATGATGTATACTAAATATGTATATTTTACCACATGCATTTCTTTATTTATAAGTTCTAATTAGATCTACTTTCTAATTAGATCTGTGCTTGGGACAGATGTGTTTTGTATTGGATTTTTTTGATCTCACAATAAATCTGTTTAGAAAAAAACTTATATGTTTATGTACATCAACCTAATGAAAAATTCAGTCGCCGCCTGTCGTAGCGAACGGACGTGTTATCGCAGAGCGGATAGTTTTTAACCTATTACGCAATACCTATTCACCTACCTACTACGCAACCAGGAGGTTTGTTGTTTATAAAGCGTAGGTTTGAATTGGATGCATCGGTCTCTGGACAGAAATTTCTGAGCTCAGTCTGGAAGCCTATACCGGCGTACCTATTACGGGCTAAAACTGGCTATGGGGGTGTCTCCCCCAACCAATTTATGATTAAACCAAAAAAGACGAAGGAGATTACAACGGGGGTGAACGTTGATTCACTCACGAGTCTTGTGTCGTCGTTATCGAACAATCGTGAGCAAGCAACTTCTACGAGCTTTGGTGCCTTGTATCCCGTAGTCGAAAATGAAACAAGAGCACACCCAGCCGCAGGCAAAACAAATGATAAGACAGATGAAGCAGAACCCAGCCGGGGCTTTAAGCAACCCCAGCCTTTAAAAGCCAGTGGGGACTCTGACTTTGAATCATCAAATGAAAACAATATCACTATTGTTGCTAACTCAAAGAGATTGTCAGAGGCACAAAGAAGGAAACTGAATAAGTTGAACCGACAGAACCTATTACGGGATGAAACTGACCTCCAATACAAACATGGAGGCCGCTAAAAGAGTCAGGTCTCCCGAAGAACATAGCGCTGTGAAAGTGACTAAGAAGAAAAGGGGCTCGCCGTCTTCCAGTAATTCGGATAAGCCTAACGTAACCACAGAAAAGGAGGTCTCTAGTCTGGGTCCTTCGATTGTGGGCGGTAAAGTTGACCCAATAACGCAGGTCAAGTCAACCAAATCATCCGTTAAGGATGAGGCTTTAACGGAAAAATCAATTGGCCATAAAGAAGGGTAAGAAGCCACCGTCTTATTCTAATATAGCTAAACAACATTTTCGAGACGATCTATGCTACGCCATAATTGATAGCAGTAGTGCATCTGGCAGAATCCCCGAAGACCAAAAGAGTAACTTCGAAGATTTGGTCTATACGAGGGTAGCGGAATACGTCATCGAATCTAAGGATGAACCACCAATCGAAGTAATGAGTTGCAAGTTTGAGAGGGGTGTTTTGATGCTATGGCATCACAACGCTGCGCTGGTGTCTTCGTAAAACTTGTGGATAGCTTCCCCTCACCTTGGGACTGCGCAAAGCTAAAATTGGTAAGGAAAAGCGACATTCCTGAACTCATAAAAACGACCATATATGTTAAGGGATGTCCCAGTAAGTTCTCATCAGAGTACATACTCGACATCATTGACAAACAGAATTCAAAACTTTCCGTGAGAAAGTGGGAAGTCTTTTATAGGAAGGATGATACCGAGGGTACTCTCCTCGTGTTAGGCATAGACCCAGAACCCAAGAACAATCTTGTCATGGCGAAGGGCATGGCGTACTTCTTGATCTGGACAGTCTTTTTCAAAATTAGAAAGGTCCCGATTGGCAGGACAGATGAATCGAGTCCAAATATACTGTCTGAAAATTCCCAAAATTGTCGACTGGAAGATGGTGTAATAGGTAGTGAACGAAAGGAGGAGAATGACCCACTACCAAATAATGAGGGGGTGCCACCAGATAGGATAGACTCCCAAAAGAAACATTTACTGGAAGGACAATGATTGAGGTCATCCAGATAAACCTCCACCGCAGCGAGACAGCATCTAAAGCTCTGATGGACATCATAAATAAAGGCTGGGTTCATATTGCTTTGATCCAGGAACCATGGACAACTAGCAACAAGGTTACTGGATTAAACCATCTGAACTATAACCTTTTCTACGCTAACACAGGTACTCGTCCAAGGACTTGTATTCTGTGCCATAAAAACTTATGTTTTATTTTCTCTCCAGAGTTGTCAAAATCGGACGCAACGGTGCTGAGGAAAGGCAATGGAAATATGTACCTGGCGTCAATATATCTGCCATTCGATGCGCCGACATTGCCACCTACGTCGGAATTACAACGTCTGGTGAGGGAATCCAAACACACAAGTAATGAGTTATTAGCTGGATGTGACGCCAACTCCCATCATATCGCTTGGGGTAGTACTAATACCAATAAAAGGGGACACGCCCTTATCGAATTTTGGAATACAAGTGACCTCATAACTCTTAACATAGGAAACACTGCAACCTTTGTTAACAAAATTAGGGAAGAAGTATTAGATATAACGATATGTTCAGAAAATCTTATTGATGAGATTCATGAGTGGAGGGTTTCGGATGAACACTCCTATTCAGACCACCGTTATATAAGGTTTAAAATAAGTTTCCGTAATAAGGCTAAGACCGACTGGACTAAATTCGGAAATCTACTTAGAAATCGATTGGGGCAGCCTACACGCGATTATCTATGTGCAGAAGACATTGATATCAATGTTAAGAAGATTACCGAGGCTCTTATAAAATCATTCGAAGATAGTTGCCCACTTCGAGAAAGGAAATCTGCCTTTGAGAAACCCTGGATGACAGGACAAATTCGCTCGATTGGCAAAGATGTCCGCAGACTTTACAACAGAGCTCGACGTATAAAACAATCAGTATATTGGGACGACTACCACAGAAGACTCAAAGAATACAATAAAATCGTTAGATCGGCGAAACATATATATATCAAAGGAAGATCTGTGGAAACAGCTCTGCATGAGGTAGTGCACCACTTAGAAGAGTCCTTCAGTAATGAAATGTATACACTTGCTGTTTGCATAGACATTGAGGGCGCATTTAACAATGTACAGACCGATACACTTATCCAGTCCTTAGACGAGTTTCAGGTTGACCGGGCGCTGAAAAACTGGATCAACAATATGCTAAGGAATAGGTGGATTATTTGTGGGTCATATGACGTAAAAATTAGAGACGAGGTAAATCGTGGTATACCTCAGGGGGGCATTTCATCGCCTCTTCTATGGGTTACGACGATACACAGTCTCCTAAAAGCCCTCACCAATGAAGGACTTAAACCAGTCTGTTATGCAGACGACGTTGTAATACTTCTAAGGGGCTTTCATCCAAATCTATTATGCAGAAGAGCTGAAGAGGCACTTAACATAGCATATAACTGGGCACAACAAAGGGGATTAAATGTTAACCCAGATAAAACAGAAATATGTCTATTTACAAGGAAAACGAAGATCCCAAGTTTTACCCCGCCTCGATTCCTGAATAAGACAATTGCTCAAACTAAAAAGGTAAAATACTTGGGAGTAATCTTGGATCAGAAACTGTACTGGAAAGATCATCTTGAAGAAAGAGTTACAAAGGCACACAGATGTTGGTCGTTGTGCAGAAGAGCTATAGGTTTAAAATGGGGACTACGTCCAAATATGACTCACTGGCTTTACATGAACGTGATTAGACCAATAATCACCTACGCCTGTGTAGTATGGTGGACATCAATGGACAAGAATTGCAACGTAATACCTTTGCAAAAAATTCAACGTATGTGCTGTCTAGGCATAAGCGGGGCATTTAGAACTGGACCAACAAAAGCGTTGGAGACTATACTGCACATCCAACTAATAGACATCCGTATAAAGTATGAGGCGGCCCTCACTGCAAGACGTCTACAAGTGATGGGT
This sequence comes from Eudasyphora cyanicolor, assembly GCA_963930755.1. Taxonomy (NCBI): domain Eukaryota; kingdom Metazoa; phylum Arthropoda; class Insecta; order Diptera; family Muscidae; genus Eudasyphora; species Eudasyphora cyanicolor. The sequence goes on from OZ005734.1 coordinate 357,785,720, forward strand.
GAATGGATAAATCGAGACCACAAGTCGTACCATCAGAAGATTTTAGAATATCTAGTTGGTCACATTCAAACGCCAGAAATCTCGGATCGCATTCCTGAAGTGCGGCTTACAGCTACCTGTGATACGTTTGTGCCAGACAGATGCTCCTGGGAAAATGGAACTTTGGCCCATGAACCAGCTGCTACACTGATGGGTCCAAGCGAGGAGGAAAGCCGGGTCTGGGACTTTTTATTGATGAACCAGAAGTCGAACTTCACTTCCGCCTCCCTGACCATAACACGGTATTTCAAGCAGAAGTTCGAGCAATCACGGAGTGTGTGAACTGGCTCAGTAACACGACAAAGCCTAAACATGCCAACATCTTCACAGATAGCCAACTGGCGATTAAAGCAATAACGTCGGAAAGGGTCAAATCCAGAATTGTGTTGGACTGTAAAAGAACGATAAATGATTACTCAGCCCATGGTCAATTGCGTATTTGCTGGGTACCAGGACACAACGGAGTGATTGGAAATGAACGGGCAAACAACTTGGCTTCAAAGGGCAGAGAACTTCGAGTAATAAACTTGGAAAATTGGAAACCTTTCGAAGCCACGAAAAATGAGTTGAAGCACTGGGCAGTGATGGCTCATAAAACTATGTGGAATAGCGCAACAGTAGGAGCAACTGCAAAGATACTGTGGGGTGACCCAAATGAAAAGAAAACAAGAAGTCTTCTGAAACTAAACAAGATCGATATTAGTAAGATGATGAGTGTTCTAACGGGACACTCAAGCTTACAAGCACATCTTCATCGCATAGGACTAGCAGGAAACGACGAATGCAGGGTATGCAGAGAAAACATCGAAACGATGGAACATTTTCTGTGTCACTGCCCGGCTTTCACACATGCAAGATCCCAACATTTCGGGTCCGACATATTACCAGACTTGACTCATCTCAGAGAATATGACTGGAAGATACTGAGAAAATTCGTGTCTAGTACCGATTTTCTGTAACTCGTGAGGTATAAAAAGATCATAAATAAGGAGCGCACAACAGGCCGAACCACTGGCTTAAGTGTATGTCCATGGACATGAGACGTTTAAACGTCTCCTCTCTTCAACCTAACCTAACCTAATGAAAAATACTTATCCATATATTTGTTACATTTAAGAAAACAACAGGCAAAACAAATTGGATTTTTTTATAAACGCCGACTGATTCGAAAAAACAATTTTCACCATACATATATTGTTACATTTAAGAAATCACTCAAATTATTTGTGATGTTGCATAGACGCCGACCTATTCGCAGAATTTTCACCAATAAGATGAAACGGTGGAAAGAAATTCTCATATGCATACACATACAAAAGACAAATGTAAATCGTTTTAGCATATGCGTATATCCCATTAAATAACCTAATTCAGAAAGTAGCGCGTGAGGCATTTCCGTACGTTAGTACGAAAGTGTTCTTATAAGAGTATAAAAAGCAGATTTTTTACAAAAGGCAAAAAGTGGCACAAAAAATCGAAAAGGGGCACATTTAGTATCAAAAAATAAAAGGGGCGCGAAAGTAGCACGGCTGAAAAAAAGGAGCAAATATGCCACTTTAGTCGCACAACGGTAACGCTGCTTAGTATCGTTCAGAATGGAGGTATCGAATTTAGTACAGAACAATGTCTTTCATGTACCTACTGTTCGGCTCAAAATGGGAGTATTCAGGGCGTATTACAGATTCATTCGAACACAACATTCCCATAATCTAAATGGTTTCATATTTTCTTCGACGTTCTGACATCTCCCACCCGACGTAACATTACTCACAAAGTGAGGGTATACCTTAGTCGGATAACACAACTAAAACCTACTAATACCTAATAAAGGTAGGTATACTTCCGTGTTACTTTTCAGACCGACTGAATTAACGAATATTATAGTATAGGGTCCGCTATTTAACGTTTTTTTTTCAACTAGTGCTTATTTCGTGAATGGTAACACTTAGCTCATGTCTGATTTGACAGATAATTAGTTTTATCCTTCCGCTAAACGAATATGGTTGTGTATACGCTTGAAAAACGCTGGGAGCGATCGACTTACAGAAGATGCCGATTTTGCCAAAAAAAAAATCATCTTTTCAGATGAAGCTCATTTTGATCTTGACGGGTATGTAAACAAGCAAAATTGTCGCATTTGGGGCACAGAAAACCCGCACGCATACATTGAAAAGCCGATACACCCAAAACGAGTCACTGTTTGGTGCGGATTTTTTTCCAGAGGCATAATTGGGCCATTTTTCTTCGAAAATGAGCAAGTGGCCGTTACAGTCAATGGCGATCGTTATCGGGCCATGTTGAACGAATTTTTGGTCACAAAAATTGAACAGGAGGATATTGGCAACATTTGGTTTCAACAGGACGGCGCTACGTGCCACACAGCCGAAGCTAAACTCGACGTTTTGCCCGATGTTTTAAAAAAAGTTATTTCGCGGATTGACATATGGTTTTACTTAAAACTCATTTAAGTCGACTTAGCATAGTTTAGATTGGAGGATGACGATCCTCAATTTAATTTTCTCGAGGTTAAAAATACAATATTACTATTAAAAGCAAATAGGTTAGACTTGAATCGAACGTATGCACTGACATCATTTAAATGTATCGGTGTTTCGCATCATTACACTTCCGACAACAAATTAAAATAAATATTGTATGTACTGAATGATCCATCAGATGTATTGTGGATTGGTGTAAAAATTAATTGTATTGTATTCTTTAAGGAATTGATAGGAATTATTATGAAATATCTATTAGAGTAAACCAATATTTAAACGTATTTTTAATTTTTCAGGTATCGGAGGGCGAAGTAAATTTTGGCTTATTTTATGGCAGTAAAGTTTTGGACTCTGGTTTTGGTAAACGCATTACACCTGTTGAAGGTAAGAGCTCATACAACTGCTAATGCAAAGTCGTATTCACTTTCATCTTTTATAATTATTTTCTCCTTCCAGTCTATACATTCATTCAAACGGAACCAGAATCCATGAATTTTTGGCTATGGCTGGTAACAGCATTGGGTGCGGGTTTTGCATTACTCGGCAGTGCCATTTCGGCTATAGCTGCAGTTTTTAAGTCGGCCTCCTCGGCCAAAGGGCCCATCAATATGATGGTTCTAATAGCTTCGAACATTTCATCGGCCGTCACTCAGGTTGTAGCTTTCGTTTGTTGGCTAATACAATTCTATCAGTATCTACAGCACAACGTTTTGGCGGTGGCCGATCATAAGCTGCATTGGTATAGCAATGGGTTGGCCTCGTTGGGCTTCAGTTTCTATATGGTGTTAATATCAACTCTAGTCGTTTTAATTAACATCACCATATTACTGTATGCCAGACATTGTGAACGAAGAGATCGCCAACGTCTCGAACCGCCCAGTGAGGAGAAGAATCAATGCGCAATAATGTTGTATTAATAATACAAAGCACAGTACACATGTACATACATACAACATGCACGCTTACTCGAAATAAAACCGAAACAATGAGATTTATTGTTATTCATCAGTCCATATACATACTCGTACATCAGAACTACTACCTACAACTCAACGTAGGCACATTGTTCCATTCGTCGTCGAAGAAGAAAAAAAAAAAACAATACCCAACTGCCCTCTGTTTGCCTTTATTCTCCGTGTGTAAACTTATCGTATTTATACATGAATCTCATTCTAGTTGAAATCATGAATTTTGTAAACCACGAGATTTTGTATTTACCCATTTACATATTAAGTTTTACTCCGTATTTTATATTTAAAATCGTTCTACTTACTTATCACTCAAGAATCTCTTTCCTATTCTGCATTTACAACACATACATACTTACATATATGATATTTTTATCGCTCGTACTTTTAAGAAATCTCATGTATTTTATTTAATTTAAAAAAAGTACCATTGTGAAAATCCAAATTGAATTATATGTATTTTACAATTATTGATGTTTTCCAAATGGTATTTAAGTCATATAAAAATGTTAAGTTTTTTTTAAATAAATTCATTACTATTTAAGATACAATTTAAATTTCGAGTTGAGTTTTAACTAACATTATTTATATACATATACTATATAAATTTATTTAGATCCTATAAGGAGCGTAGGTCCTCAACGATTGCGGTCCATTCTCTTTTGTCTGCTGCAATTGCTTTCAGGTCGTTCCAAGATTTGTTTATTTTTGACGGTTCAATGTGCAGCTGTCAACGCCAACATTAACTAACATTAGGCAAAGATATTCAAATATTTTTTGTTAAAGATTAGAAAATAAATTGTTGACCCAATCAGACTACAAATTTTATTGTTATATTACCACAATTAGTTTATATATATATGTAAATATTAGCTAAAACAGTACTTGCAAAATTATATCTAAATCTTCAATGTTTAAGCAGGCATTCTAAAATTTTAAAAAGAAGAAAGGAGTAGTTTTGGTGATATAATTAAAATGGAGCAATATTTTTCTCGAAGACACAAACTAAAAATGTTGACGATTTGTATGACTTTTTTATTATCATATTCAGGTTCATCGATAGGGCCTTATTAAACAAATATAAATAAATTATTTTACACAAAATTTTTTAATACATATTTATACACCGCCATGTATAAAATATTTGTTTCTATAATAATATAGGAATAAAATAAAATTGGAGCCGGGAGAATATTCTAGTTAGAATCATAAAGATATGCAGACCGAATAAAAATTTCGTTAAGATATTTCAACCGTTCAAAAGTTATAAAATTATTTTGGAACCAAAACTATTTTTTTTCATTTTAACGTCCATCCGCCTTATTGGAAATTCAACCTATCACATGAACCCTCACTTCTGAAGAAACACAGGAACAGCAAAAAAGGATTTTATTACGATTTTATCTTGAACATATAAACACAATTTTCTTAAATGTGGGTAATATTCTTTAATTCGACCTGTATTGTTATTTGAAACAATGTGTTAAATGAACGAGCCAAAAGTGTAACACATCGAAGGAGTGACCTAAGACCCTAAGTATGTTCGGCGGATATCCGTTTTGGGTCATTTTAAGTCGAATGAGCAATATCCGTCCGCCCGTCTGTCTGCTGGCTGGTGTGCACGATAACTCTCGAAAGGAGTAACCGATTGACATCAAATTTGTGGTAATATTTTTTCTATCTCCGTCTAAGATCGAAGATGGGCCATTTTGGTCCACTCATTCTAGTACCTCCCCCACAAAGGGTTAACATTTAGTAAAATATTGATGATTTAATATCTTCTATACTACTTATTTAAATCCTCTGATAGTATTAGTTTATTAGTCACTATAACCTCGAGAAAATGGGCGAAGTTTCCACGCCCCTTTTGGTACTTCCCACCCAAAGGGACAATTTTGAACCAAAAGTTAAAAGCTTATAACTTTATTACCAGTGCAAAGAAATTTTGTACAGTGTAATGGTTAAATAGGTAAATAGGGCATTATTGCCACGCTCCTTTTGGTACCTCCCACACGAATGGACCATTTTGTACCAAAAGTTACCAGCTTATAACTTTAATACCAGTGCATACAAATACTTGAATTGTGTACAGTGTAATGCTCCTATAGTACCTAGAGTCCAGAGAAAAATGGGTGTTATTGGCACGCCCCTTTTGGTACCTACTACACAAGTGGACCTTTTTGTACCAAAAGTAAACAGCTTTTAACTTTAATACCAGTGCATATAAATACTTGAAATTTTGTACAGTGTAATGCTTTTATAGTACCTAGAGTCCAGAGAAAAGTTACCGTTATTGGGAAAACCCTTTTGGATCCTCCCACACAAAAGGACCATTTTGTACCAAAAGTAAACAGCATTTAACTTCAATACCAGAACATACATTAAAGATATTAAAGGCAATTTAAATTGATAATAATTTAATCAAAAAAAATAAATATAAATAAATTTACTAATATTTTTTTTGGGACTCAAGGTGGGGATTCGTAGGTCGGTTTACCCGACTGAACTTTTTTTCTTGTTTTAATACCATACTGCACGATGTTAATTGTGAGTCACTCCTTAATGTCAAGTTTGTTTCCCCAACTTAATTTGACATTTCTTTGTTTCAGTGTTTGACAAATTCAACCATGTAGAAGTACAAAATTGAGCAGCACGTTAAGATTTTTACGCAAATAGGCGTTCAAATCAAAATGCATTTCGTGCACTTCGTGATTTTTTTGGTCAGCGTAATCGACCAGTTGTGTCCATAATCGGGAGAATTGTGCCCAAATTTCAGCAAACCGGATCTGTAAGAGATGTGAAAACGCCTATGCATGCTCGCCCAGTGCGGTTTATGGGCTGGCGGCGTCATCGGGCCGTACTTCTTCGAAAATGAGGTCGGCCAAGCAGTTGCCGTGAATGGTGTTCACTATCGCGAGATGATAACGGAATTATTGTGGCTTGAAATTGAGGATATGGACCTGGACGATATGTGGTTCCAACAGGAAGGTGCCACACAGTTAAAGAAACAATGACTCTTTTGCGCGAGAAATTCAATGGCCGTGTTATCTCACGTCGTGGCGATGTTAATTGGCCGCCACGATCTGGTGACTTCTTTCTTTGGGGATATTTAAAAGAAAAAGTGTGTACGCCAATAATCCAAGAAATATGCAAGAGCTAAAAGAAAGCAAGAGCAACGACATTGAACCTCAATTAGGCCTCAGAGTCATTGAAAATATGGGCCATCGGATAGAGATATGTATGTGAGCATTTGACCGATATATTGTTTCACACATACATAATTGCCTAGATCCTTCTATCATAATAAAAAATATTAAGATAATTCTCTGAAACTTTTTGTTTTATTTACAATTAACATCGTGCTTTTTGGAAAAATACCTATTTTGAAAGATCTTGGAATGACCCATAGAACAAGAATCGCGAGTGACTTAGTAAATTTGTTCGAACACCTACAATTCGACCCACCATAATATACATCGGGATATTTTTAGTGTTTTGCTAGATTTGAGAAGCTAAAAAATCGAACAAAAAATTTCAAAATAAAAACACAATTTTGTTCAAGTATATTCTTAATTGAAACATAAAATTTAATTACACTGTGTGTGCAAAATCCACTTTAAAAATGTATCATCGATGAAAAAAACTTACTGGGTAACAACTTGCTGGGTAAACAAAGAGGTTAGTAAATTCAGACACAATTTTCGCATATAAGGATTCGGAAAATATGTTTCATGTCAAAATAAAGGAGATACTTCAAGAAGCATTTCTCCCAAAAAAAATGGCACCCATGCTCCTCCATCCCCTTATCCCTGAAAATCTCAATCCAAAAATGATATATAGCGTAATTCATTTCAAGGTTCCCTACTTTTTTAAAGAAAAAAAAACACAGAAAATTCAAACTGAATGGGGAATGTTTATTATCATTTGAAAGAACATTCTTTGGCATTTATTTTTTTGAAGATTATCGCCCATGTGATGACAATCGCGTGAGTTCGAATCGCAAAACGCAAAAATTTCCCCTTCAATTTTAATGGTCTTCGAAATAAAATTTTAATAAAATACACACATGGATGTAGTTATTTATCCACTGTAATTAATAATTTGATTTTAATAAATCCAAATTGTTGTGGTAAAAAAGAATTCAGAGCATGCATTTTGCGATTTGAAATCACAATCGCCAATTTTAGGCGAAATGCGATTGCCATCACATGGGCGTATGTCTATCAAATGTTGGCCGCGGCCACGTCTCAGATGGTCCATCCGTTGAGTCCAATTTTCGATGACTTGTTCGAGCATTTCGACTGGTAACGAATGACACGCGTGATGTTTTGCTCCAAGGCCTGAATCGAAGCAGGTTTGCCCGCATAAACTTTAGACTTTACATATACCCACAGGTAAAAGTCTAACGGTGTGATATCACACGATCTTGGTGACCAATCGACCTGCCCAAAACGTGAAATTAATTGAGCTTCAATTTCAGGCATCATGGCGCGATAACGGTCGCCATTTACGGTTATCATTTTTTAAGAAATATGGACCGATGATTCCGGTACATCGGATCGGGAATCGGTCAATGGCACAAAAAAAAATAGCTTTTACCGAGAGCTAAAATATTGCTCATGGGTGTCAAGGTAGTGGGTCGACTGGAAAGTGTTTTTTTAGATTTAAAAAAAATGGACATAGCGCAATTGGCGAACGAACGTTGTTCAGGCGTAAGTCTTTTCATGATGAAATGCCAAACAATACTTAACAAAAATAACATGACACAACTCACACGTGATCTGTCAAAAAATTCTATTGAAAAAGTATCTCTACTTGGATCACCCGTTATATTAAAAGTCGTAGAAATGCATGGATTTTTGGGTGATGTATATGACAACTCAGGAACAATTTTAGTACAGAAGGCTTCGGAATAGATGTTTCATGTCAAATAACCAAATAAAGGAAACACCTCAGGAAGTATTTCTCCCAAAACAATCGACACCCCTGCTCATCACCTTACCACCTTAAGGGGCTGAGCGGGGGGTGTTTGGTGTTTTGTGACAAAAACTACCTGAAGTGTCTCCAGTATTTCGTTCTTTAACATAGAACTTTTATTCCGAAGCTTTCTATGCTAAAATTGTGCCTGAATTCACTAATCCTTTGTCTACCGTGCAAACTTATGGATAAATACGATATATATACATATAAAAAAACACATGATTACCACAAAAGTGTATTGTGGGGACCAATAGTTATTTTTTACAGGGAATTTTTTGTCGAACACATCAACCAAAAAATATATTGATTTCTACGACTTTTGATATATCATTATTTTTGGTAGGGGATTTTTAGTGGTAATGGGATTGGCGAGTGTGTCGGGTGTTTTGAGAGAAATACTTTTTGAAGTATTTTTTCCTTGACTTGAATGAAATATCCATTCCGAAGCCTTATATACTAAAATTGTTTCTGAATTTACTAACCTCTTTGTTTACCCAGCCACAAGAAAACAACGATTAATGCCCCTCTAAAATAATGCGGGTGAGTTTTTTCACTGAGGATAAATGTTGGTGCACACAAAGTGTAGACTTGGGTCGAACTCGTTCCTTAGGGTGACCAGACAAAATATTATAAACATAATCATCATATTGCAAATGTCACATAGTTGGTGAAGGTCATGCCTGGTCATCCTAATCTTCGAGTTTGGGAACTAGTGAACGAGTTCGAGATCAAGTGAACGGGTTCGACCCAAGCCTAACAAAGTGTTTTGTATCGAAAATGCATCAGGCAAATGATCTCTACAGCCACAGATATGTTTTAAATTATCTCATGTACATTTAGCATAAACGTTACCGAATTTCCTTTTTTTTCTTTTTTGATGATGATGCAGTTGTGTTTGCTTTACTAACCTAAGCTTTCAGCTGCAAATGTTTCTTTTGGTTGGCAGCAGCACTATCGCTAGTTTCAAATCGTGTGTTGAGACACTTTATTTGTATATCAAAAATATGCACACTGAGAGCAATTTTCCACATTTTAAAAAAATTTAAGCAAATAAGGATATCTCTTTCATATTCGAAATTAAAACTATATCGGTTATTTTAAAGAATTGTGTTTCAATTACACTATGCAACAAAATTTTTGTCCAAGGGATGTGGATAACAGTTTCTGGTGCAATGTCACAAACATGAAAAAAATATTAAAAAATGTTTATGGCAATTTTTTTTTAAAAATTACAGCTTTCATGGACTGTACATTCAGTATTTGGACCATAAGCCTGATTGAGCCGTGTTATGCTTCAAATTAAAGGCAATTATGAGGGTTACATATGCTGCAAATATCGCTTTCACGTAGAATCTTTGGTTTGGTTTAGTAACAGTGGTCAAAAATATAAAAAAATGATTTAAAAAAACACCTTTTCCTGGAACAAAAAAAAAAACCTTAAAAAATAGAAAAAAATCGAAAAAAATATTTTATCACATTTTTAAAAAGCCAGCATGCTATCGAAGAAAACACTGTCTATTTGAAAAAATTCTATAGATAGATGTAAAAGTTATGAGCCATTTTGTAAATGTTAGGGAAATTCAAAAAAATCTTGTTTTATATTTTTTCGTTTCTAAATGATGTTTTTGCTTATATTGAATTCGCCATATCGATACTTCCATTCTAAACTATGCTGAGTGCAAAAAGTTAGTTTTTCAGGAGAGGCGATCAAAGTTTGATGAATTTTTTAAATTTGTATGGATTTTCTTTATAATGCAATTCGAATGACCTGTACTGTTTTGTGAATAACTTTTGATTGGGTTGACGGATAACACCAAATTTTGACTGAACATAATTTGAAATATATAGAAATTAGAAATGCAATCTCCCTAAAACTATGCTAACTCGACTTAGCATGTTTTAGAATGGAGGTATCGATATGTGAGAGAGACATATAAGATACATTGCACTTTGCATTTTATTTTATGAGGATTGATGTCAGACATTATAAAATTATAAAGAGGACGATTTGCAATTTGGAATGCCAATGATTTGGAGACAACCATTCATTCACGATACGGACTGATATTTTTGTCTAAGTTAATGGATTGGAGTAGGAAGTGTCCAAGTATAGCTAACAGCCTAATAACGGAAACATCATCAAGTTCAATTGAGTACTCAACTCTGAGCAATTCAAGTTTGAGTCAGAAGTCATCGCTTTTAACTCAGTTTCAACTCATTGATCTAGTGAGAGTTGGAAATGACCAAAGATAAGGCTGAACTACTTGCATCTGGGATGAAACAGTACAATATTTTGGCCCCAGATGTTAATATATCATATTATAGAGTCCGTGATATACCTTACAAACAATTTTATACAACTGTTGATAACAGATGTTTTTGCAAGGACATTCCCGGATTGTTCGAGGAACTTAATCAAACATACAATTCAAAGGAATGGCGGTTACTTGTTGACAGCAGAAACCGCCGATTCCCATTGCTCATGCTGTCAACACTAAGGAATCATACGAAACAATGGTTAAGTTGATAAAATACATAAAATATGAACATGACTGGAAAATTTGTTGCGATTTAAAAGTAGTTGGTATGTTATGCCTCGGTGATAGCCAGTATTTTGCCATCACTGCATATTAAGCTGGGGCTCTTTAAAAATTTTGTAAAAGCCTTAAGAAAAAATGGCAATTCACTCTCTTTCTTTTCTAAAAATCGAAGAAGGAGTTTTTGATGGGCCTAAAATAAGGAAACTGATGAAAGATGTGAATTTCGAATCATATTTGACGTCGGCTGAAATTGCAGTCGGATGAAATTGCATTGGATCCAAGGAAATTTGAAACTATAAAAGCCCGCAATATGAAACAATGATTAATGATTTGTTAAAAAATTATGAAAAAATTGGTTAGAAATATATTTTTTTATATTTATGTATACGAGTATAAAACATATGTATGTATTCTTCCAACTTATTTTCGGTTTATGTATTCCAACAGGTGTCCCTCAAAATTCATTTCTTGCATTCTCATTTAAACTTTTTTCCCGAAAATCTTGCCGACGTAAGTGACGAACTTGGCGAAAGGTTTTACCAAGAATTGAAGTCCATCGAGCGGCGTTAACAAGGTGAAAGAATGATGGGAGATTATATTTGGTTCCTCATTAGAGAAACCGATTCCGAAATCTACAAACGTCAACAAAGAACTCACAATTACTTCTAATGAAACTTGTTCATGTAAATAAACTCAAATGTACATAAAAGTAATAAATAAAATAGCTATTTAAACAGAAATTTCAAAAAAAAGATTTTTTGAAATTCTCTTTCCTCTACCAAAAGGGCTATAATTTCTACATTTATCCATAGATTTTTCAAATAGGCATTATTTTCTTCGCTAGGATGCAAACTTTTAAAAAATAAAATAAAATATTTTTTTTTCGATTTTTTATGTTTTTTTGTCCCAGGATTTTTTTTGAGAAAAATCTACTTTTTCAAATTTGTTTAATGACTGTTTAGGTTTAGGTTTAGGTTAGGGTGGCAGCCGTATTTTTTTACAAGCTCACATAGACCAGTTTAGGTCCCTAGTGTTACCACGGGCTGAAATGCCCCTCATCGAAACCAACCTGTTTGATATATAAATTTATCGATAGTACGAATATCAGTACTGGAAAGATCTGTTAGGCTGCCTAAAAAGGCCGACCCCAGTATATCCAGTCGTCGTTTACTCAAAGCGGGACAGTCGCAAAGCAAGTGCTCAATGCTCTCCACTTCTTCCTCATCTCCACAGCTTCGGCAGAAGTCATTGGACTCAATACCCAATCGTTTGGCGTGTTCGCCGATCAAGCAGTGTCCCGTCAGAACCTGTACTAACGTAGACAATCGTTTCCTCTCTAGTGCGAGGAGATATTTTGACCTTCTCAGGTCATACCTTGGCCAGATTTGTCTAGCTACCCTGCAGGTGCCGATTTCTGTCCATCTATCGTTGGACTGCCTGATTGCCTCTTGCCTAAGCCAAAGCTTGCACGTGGATAGTGGCGCACCAATATATGCAAATTCTTCGAGAATTTGTAATGTCGTCCCTTTCCTAGCAAGTTCATCGGCTTTGCAGTTCCCCGGGATATCCCTATGCCCAGGCACCCATATGAGGTGTATATTAAACTGCTCAGCCATCTCGTTAAGAGATCTGCGGCAGTCGAGGGCTGTTTGTGAATTTAGGGATGTTGCCTCCAGAGAATTGATGGCAGCCTGGCTGTCCGAGTAAATGACAACGCCATTGTAGGTTACTATGTTGCGACTCAGCCACTTGGCGACTTCCCATATTGCCATTATTTCGGCTTGATAGACACTGCAGGTATCTGGTAGTCTGTGAGCTATATCCAGACTAAGTTCTTCACAGTGTACTCCGAAGCCAACCTTTTCATCAAGCTTCGAACCATCCGTGTAAAAGTGGAGATGGTTTATATTACCTGGTATTCTGCCGACCCATTCATCTCTGGCGGGAATCATAGTGATGTAATTTCTCTCGAAGGTGTACACTGTTGGTATATAGTCCACTCGGTCGGTTACCATAGCACTACACTTTGATATCCTCATGTGACCATAGTTCTTGTACCTCCACATTGATAGGCAGTTTAATCTTATTGCCGCTTTGGTTGCAACTTCTCTCGCCACAATATTAATCGGCAGTATATGGAGTAGGGCTTGTAGAGACTCGGTCGCTGTAGTCCTTAAGGCTCCGCTTATGCTCAGGCAGGCTGTTCTCTGAACCTTTGTTAGTAGGTTGGTAATGGTTAGTTTGTCAGTTGCCGTCCACCATACCACAATACCGTATAACAGTATTGGACGAACTACTGCTATATATATCCAGTGGACGATTTTAGGAGAGAGTCCCCACCGCGACCCTACAGCCTTTTTGCAGGAATATAAGGCGACGTTGGCCTTCCTTACACGTTCCAATACGTTAAGTCTAAATAACATTTTCCTATCTAGAATTATTCCTAAAAATTTTGCACTTTCAGAAAAGACTAGATCTGTTCCATTTATCCGAGGTGGAGGGTCCAGATGTGGGACATTATTCATCCTAGTAAAGAGAACCAATTCTGTCTTGTTGGGGTTAACGCCCAAACCGCTGCTTCTGGCCCATCTAACCAACTTGTTCAGAGCCACTTGTAGGATGTCTCTGAGGACGTTTACGAATTTGCCACTCACTGCGATTGCCACGTCGTCCGCATATGCCACGACCTTGCAGCCACAACGTTCTAGATCTAGCAGGATTTCATTCACCGCCAGGTTCCAAATTAGTGGAGACAGTACTCCTCCTTGCGGGGTCCCTCTGTTTACATACCTTGTTAGAGTTGTGGACCCTAGACATGCTGTTATGCGTCTTCTGGTGAGCAGACTTTGAATTAGTCTAATCAAACTATTGTTAACTTTTAGATGTGACAGTGCCGCAATTACCGCATCTGAGTGAATGTTGTTAAAAGCCCCTTCTATGTCAAGAAATGCCACCATGGTGAATTCCTTGAAATGCAGGGACGATTCGATAGTGCTCACAAGTTCGTGCAGGGCTGATTCTGTAGACTTGCCCTTATTGTAGGCATGTTGGTTCCCCGACAGGAGTTTTGTATCCAGGTTTTCCCTAATGAAATGATCTAAAAGTCTTTCCAGACCTTTCAATAGGAAGGATGATAGGCTAATTGGTCTGAAGTCTTTTGGCCTAGTGTGTGATATCTTTCCCGCTTTAGGTATGAATACCACTTTGGTATCCCTCCACCGATTAGGGACGTATGAAAGCCTGATACAGCCTACATAAATTTTCTCCAGCCAGGGGATAATGTACTTTAACATTTTCTGCATTTCTGCTGGAGTGATGCCATCTGGTCCAGGTGACTTGAAGGGCTCAAAGCTGTTAATAGCCCAGCTTATTCTGGATCTCTCAGTCAAGAAGCTAGCGACGCTCGCAGTCCACTCGCACTCTTGTTGGTCCTGCTGATCCTCGGGTTCTGTTACAGAGTTGCCCGGGAAATGTGTGTCGAGCAGTACATTGAGCGACTGCTCGCTGTTTTTGGTCCAGTTATTTGCCTCATCCTGTAAATATCCCACTGTACAGGGTGAAGCAGATAATATCTTCCTCAGCCTAGCGGCGTCGGAGACCTTTTCCACTTCACCACAGAAGGTATACCAAGAGCGCCTTTGCGCCTTTCTAAGCTCCTTCTTATAGATCTTGAGTTGTTCTTTATAGGCATCCCAATCATTAGCGACCCCAGTAGATTTAGCCTTATTGAATAGCTTGTTGCAGGTCTTTTTCATAGCCGTTAGCTCAGAAGTCCACCATTGGGGTTTAGTTTTACCCTTGTACCTTGTTTTTGGACAGGCTTCTTCAAGGGATCTATTGAATGATATGGTGATATGATCGACCAGATTATCCAGACCGGCTTTGTCATTCGGTTCGTACGGAAGTTTAGAGTTGAGGACTTTCTTGAAATTCTTCTCATACAGATGCCACTTTGTCTTCCTTACATTTCTGTGGACGGCGGGTTTAGGCGCTTTTTCCGCGAGTTTGAACTCAATATAATGGTGATCTGAGAATGAGTGGTCGTCCAGTACATTCCACCCAATAATTTTGTCTGACAGCCGGTCAGTAGCAAACGTTACGTCGAGTACTTCTTGTCTGTCTTTAATTGTGAAGGTCGGTTTATTACCTATGTTACAAATACTAAGATTGGTAGTTAGAATAAAGTCAAGAAGCGAATCACCCCTATTGTTTATATCCGTACTACCCCAGATAGTATGATGAGCGTTCGTGTCTGCGCCAATAATCAGCTCGAGCTCGTCAGACGTTGCTTCTTCTACTACTTCCCTGAATAGAGCAGTCGGTACTACAGATTCATAAGGCAAGTAGCTGGAGACCACCCAATATATGCGATTACCGATCTCCAGGCTAGCAGCTGTTTGGTCTTTACCACTTAAATTAGTCAGGAGAAAGATACTTAGATCTTTCCTGGCCAAAATGCAGGTTCTTGGAGTGCCTTCACAGTTGGCCACAAGCAGTTTAAAGTTGGGTGTCCTAATACCGCACACCCTTCCTCCCACTACGTAGGGCTCCTGTATCAGGACGATGTCTACTGCGCCAGTGGACAGGCGCAGCAATAGAGCCGCTGAGGCTGCTTTTGCGTGATGGAGGTTAATCTGTAGAATTCTTACCATCATTGGTAATTGACAGATTAACATCCACCCCGACAAGGGTGTTATCGAACTCTTCGTCCGTATCGTCGAGAAGCATGTCCCCGCCAGATGCGTCAAAGAGTCCGGAGACTCCCCTCAGCCCCTCTGTGTCAGAAGTAGAGCTTTCGTCCTCAGAGTAGGACGTTACAGATCTTCTGTTGGAGTTGGAGTCACCAGAAATAATAGGCGTGGCTACCTCCGCACTTACAGAAAGTGCCACGGTGGACGACTCACCTTCTGCAGTGGGAGCTATATCCTGCTTGTATATCTTCAAGACTATAGTCTCGAAGCCATATTGTAGGGTTGCACTCGCACTTTGTATATGGGAGGTGGATTCAGCGTTTAGGATAAGATTGACCTGCCGCTTTTTACCATCCGCCTCACCCACCTTGCTGATTCTCCAATTATGGGCCGGCAGACCAGGATTGGAATCTTTTATTATTTCTAAGATGTCAGCCGGGTTGGAGGGCTCTTCTGTAACCCAGGTGATGGCTCTAGGGTGACTAGGGATGTTGTTTTTTTCGACAACATCCAACTGGGCACCCGGCCACACCTCACCCGCTCGACTCAGAGCAGCCTTATAAAGGTCTACTGATCTGGCATCACCGAAATATAAGAGCTTTACTCTCCCCTGATGCCATCCTGCATCGTTGCAGATTGGTGGTTTGCCCGGCATTTCTCTACGGACATCGAGGTAATGAGCCATAATGGCTGATTGTACATGACTCCATTTGTCCTTGAGGATGGATCCATCCTCACTACTTCTGTCTATAACAGCCATCACTAGACTCTCCTTCGCCACTTCATTGAAGGGCTTGGTGAGTGTCCTGTTGATGGTGACATTAAGGCCTCTTGCCTTTTTCGAAGGCAGGGGTTCATCAGGTGATCTGATTCGTTTTACTTTATTAGCCGTTAACACAGCTGAATTTGTGGCTCTTTCAGCCGACTCATTGGCCTTAGAAGCATCTATGACGCCTTTAGCCCAGGTAAGTGACTCTTTTTGTTTTTCGGTAAGAGCCGAAACCTCAACAGCCTCCAACTTCGTCAAAACTCTGAGCGCTACACGATGCTCATTGTGCTTCCGTTTTGACGGTCGGACATGACGTTTTCCCCTCACCGCACCACCTGTTGTGAGTACTTGGGGGAGATTTTCACCATTTTTGGTGTGGTCGGCTTTGGCCAAGACCAACGGACGGACAGTCGGACGATTGGGGAACCGCGCTCCATCGGAACACGAAGGCATCCCCGTCAAGAGAATTTATTTTAATTTTGTCTGTATTAGACCGTAATAGGTACTACGATGTAGGCCTTACAGACTTTGTACAGATTTTTGCTATTGCGTAATAGGTATTGGTAACTATCCGCTATGTGATAAACACGTCCGTTCACTGCGAATGATCAGCAACGAATAATGACTGTTACTAAACCACTGTTTCTAAGTGAGAGAAATATTTCCAACATTGGTAGCCCACATTAATAGCTTCAATTTAACGTATAAGTCGACCTGATCGGGCATATACTCCAGTGCAAATACTAAGGGTACCTTCAACGATAATAGTATTTTTAATAATTTTTTTTTTAAAACAAATTTAACAATTTTTGGTTTTGATTTTATATAACAGTATGCCACAATCTATACAAAACAATAATTTGTAGGTCTAGGACACAAAATTTTTTTTTGTTGCATAGCGTTATAGTGCCCAATATACATATATCCGTATGTCAAACATTATGAAGTCATCTTTTTTAAAATTGAAATTATTTATTAAAGTTAAATTACCATAACTCAATCTTATTCTAATAGAATTCTAATATCGCTTCTGTATCTGTATCGATGCCGATGGCATGGAAAAAAATTGAACCAAATAAGGATATCTCCCTCATACTCAAAATTAAAACCATATCGGTTATTTTAAATAATTGTGTTTCAAGTATAGTACCCAATAAATATCCGTATGTTAAAAATTATGAAGTTTTTTTAAAATTTTACTCTTATAATTACATATGAATTAGATATTGAATTTTTATTCGGAAATACATATATGTATTTTTTTTGCCCAACTTAACATATACATATTGGAATAACATAATAATAATAATTGGAATAGAAATAATCGTTAATTAGTGAATCTAATTAAATAATCATCAGTTTGAATTATTTATTAAAGTTAAATTACCTAAACACAATCTTATTCTAATAGAATTCTAATCTCGCTTCTGTGTCTGTGTCGATGGCGATGGCATTGTTTGTCATCTGATGTGGTTGTGATTCCAGGCAGTATCTCCTCACAAAGAGCAAGACAAGATTAATGATGTGCACGACAAAGATGACAATGAGCAAATAATACGAATATCCTAAGCTGGCATATCCTTCGGAGCTAAAATTCAATTGTTGTCGCAGTGTATCGGTGATGGCTATATTGTGGCGAAGATTATTTCCAAACATAGCGCCCCACAGGGCCAAGGACCAAAAGCAACATCCAGCCGTTATTGCATTCCAGATGTAAAGGCCGAAAATATTAAATATCCGTTCGACGGGATGCCACCTCAAGTTGATGCAGGAGCACGTCAGAGTCATAAGCGAAAATATGAGTCCCAGACACAAGAACATAACGCTGCACAGATGTACCGATGAGGACATACAGGGAGCTCTGATCGTAGATTTACTGAACGTTAACGCCTTTGCATATGTCGTCGGGACTTCGGTAAGATTGGCTTGTTGGTGCCGATGGAGTTTCGTTTGATAATATCTGCTTTGTTCACAAGGATCTAAGTCCTGACCTCTGATAACACGTTTTAGTTCGATTTGTCTTCGATCGGAATCTTGCTGACAGCTGTACATACAGACATTGACCCCAAAGTCACAGACCACTGAAAATAAAAAAAAATTATTCTTTTTGCAATTTACCAAAAGTATTCTGTGGATATCGGTAACCAATTTTCCTGCAGGATCTGACTGAGCTTATATGTTCCACGGGATTGTAACGTAAACTGTAAACTGACGTAAATCTGACTTTTCGTCCCACTTATTTTTCAATTATAAGCAAGAAAAAAAGGAATAAATTAGAAAAACTGTGAAGTGTAAAAAAGCCAAATTGCAAAACGTAAACCGCTATGTTTCATGTTTGCTGGAAATGGTTTCAAACGTAATAAAATACAAACATATGGATTACATATGATCAGTTAAACGGAATGAAAGGGCATTTTCCTGTGAACTATACAAAAAATATCGTGAGTGTATATTGGATAAAAATTGGATATGTTCAAAAATTTGACTATTATACTCGGACATTTTAAGGGCATTTGAGCACTGTCCGTCCGCTTGTCTGTCTTGTTGGAGCGCACGTTAACTCTCCAAAGGAGTAACGGTTGACTTAAAATTTGGAATGTGGTAATATTTATACCCTCACTTTAGTGTGACGAGGGTATATATCATTTGCTACGGAAAAAAGTGTAACACATCGAAGGAGTGACCTAAGACCCCAAGTATGTTCGGCGGAAATCCGTTTTGGGTCATTTTACGTCGAATGAGCAATGTCCGTCCGTCTGTCTGTCTGTCTGTCTGTCTGCCTGTCTGTCTGTCTGCTGGCTGGTGCGCACGATAACTCTCGAAAGGAGTAACCGATTGACTTCAAATTTCGTATGTGGTAATATTTTTTTCCATCTCCGGCTAAGTTCGAAGATGGGCCATATTGGTCCACTCCTTCTGGTACCTCCCCCACAAAGGGTTAAAATGTTGTGAAATATTGATTCTTTAATAACTGCTATTATACGTATTCGAATCATCTGAAATTCCACACATAGTATTAGTTTATTAGTCGCTATCAACTCGAGGAAAATGGGCGAGATTGCCACGCCCTTTTTGGTACCTACCACACAAATGCACCATTTTGCACTAAAAGTTAAAAGCTTATAACATTAATACCAGTGTTTAGAATTACTTGAAATTTTGTACAGTGTAATGCTTTTATAGTGCCTACAGTCCAGTGAAAAATTGGCGTTATTGCCGCACCCCTTTTGGTACCTCCCACACAAATGCACCATTTTGCACCACAAGTTAACAGTTTATAACATTAATATCAGTGTATACAATTACTTGAAATTTTGTACAGTGTAATGCTTTTGTGAAAAATGGGCGTTATCACCACGCCCCTTTTTGTACTCCCACACAAAATGGCCAAATTATACCACAATTTAATATCTCAACGTTAATATACCAGTCCATATAAACGGTTACAATTCGGCACAGTGCAATGTATTTAAAGTATCTACTGTTCAGCGAAATATAGGTGTATTTCTTAAACCCCTTCTGGTACCTCCCACAAAAATTGACAGAATAATTTGTGTAATATTCAATATTACATTACTCACAAAGTGAGGGTATACCTTAGTCGGTTTACCCGACTGAAACTTTCTTACTTGTTTTTTCTATCTCAGGCTAAATTCGAAGATGGGCCATACTCATCCACTACTTCTAGTATCTCCCTCACAAATAGTTAAAATTTGAAGAAATATTGATTCTCTACTAATTTATTTACTATCTATGCGAATCCACTGTAAGTCGCTTTCACCTTGAAAATTGAAGAAATAGGCCAAGTGGACCTGCTCCTTTTGGTACCTCCCAAAAGTACAATTTTGAACAATAAGTTAACTGCTAATATCTGAAAAGGTCAAAGGAGAACACATTTAATTATGGGGGGCAACGTTTGTAAATTTTTTTTTAGAAATTTTTTTATTTTATTTTTTAAATGGAGAACCCTCTAAAATTATTGTGTGCAAATTTGAGACGAATCGGAGGAAAACTAACGAAGACAGCAGTCTAAGCCTCAGTACATCAGAAAAACTTTAAAGCGTTTTGCCCACACAAATTAGCCGATTTTTGCAAAAATCGCGATTTTCGCTTCAAAGTGTTCCCAAAAAATTTAAAATGGAAATTTCGAAAAACCCTCCCATCGTTGCCTGGGAAAACGATACCTAACAAAATAATTTTGGCTTTTTGATTTTAGATAATTCATCACCGAGTGATGATGGACAACGCAATTCAACTTTTTCCCGAGACGCTTCCGAATAATTGCTAGCGTTGCCATATTTTTTAATATTTCTTCATGAAATTTCTACACAATATACTTCGTGAAAGTTATACTATAATATACCGTTAGTTTTAAACAAAAGATTTTAACTGTCTCGTCACCAAAAAATCACAAAAATGTGCCTTTTTTGCACGAACGTTACCCCCTTAAGACAGGGTTCCTTATCGGAACAGAAGCATGTAACCAAACTTTGTGTCCGAATATATTGAAAAGAAGAACTAATATAGACAAATGTCTATTGCCTCAGCACTATGGTCCCAAATCAATTAATTTAGCTGAAATTACCTATATTTTGAAGCAGATATATTGGATCAAGACCAAATTATTTACTTCGGGTCAGTAAATAAAGTACAGCTGGCAAAATATAAGAAAATTTGAATATTTCTTAAAAAAGGTGGATTCAGGATGTGGAAAAAATTATAAGAGATAAATATAAAATTCTTTTCGAGCAGTTTTAAAGTAACTTATGGGGATTTCATTTCAGGTGAGTGCATTTTTAAAAGCGATGTTTTCTGATTGGGATGAAACTTGCACCAAGTTTAGTCCTATTGGATAGTAGTTATGACACAAAATTTCAACGAGATAGGTTAAGGACTATCCGAGTTGGACGCTGTGGAATTTTGAAATTTTGGTCAAACGGTCCTTTTTCCCATCCCTATAACTTATTACCTATTGTAATTAGAAAATTTAGCCTAAATTGTTTTCGAAAGCTTATTCTTCAGTGTTTTTTTTTTGCGAAATATAATTTTTTTTAAGTTTTTAAAAAAAATTTAATTAACATCTCTTAAAAACGGTGAACAAACGTTGACTTATTATTATTTTTTTATTATTTTATCCTAAAGTCTGATCGGTAAAAAAATAAGACCATTCCGAAGAAAATCGATGCATAATTTTAAAAGTTGTAGCTAATTTAGCAAATCGACCACTTATATCGTTATAGTTATGAAAACAAGTACACAGAAACAAAAATGCCATACTAAATTCAAGTAAAAAATTCTTAATTTAAGCCGAAATCGTACTTAAAAAATTAAGTACGTTCGTACTAAGTTTTTCTTGAAACAAGAATAAATCGGCTTAAATTGAAAAAAATCAAGCGTTGAAAGGCTTACAATAAATATATAACACAGTGCGACAGTCCAAAAACAAAAAACCGCGATACTATTTTTCTTGTGGGTCTTGGCGAGTAGAACAACGTTTGTTCTACGAAATTTGACGGACACCCCCAAAATCCGGATTTACGGGTAAAAAACAGATTTTTTTGCCTTTTTTTCACTTGAACGCCTATAACTATATTCCTGCAGCATCAAACAAACAAAATATACATCGTTCAAAAGGTCTAATTCTCTTCTTTTTAAATTCTTTTAAAGATTGGGAATCGATTAGGAATTATTATTTATTTATTTATATGAATTACAATACAAAGTAAATTTATATTCTAATTTTAAGGTCCAGGGAGAAGCAGGGTGACAAAGACCATGTTGCTTGTTAATTTTTGTTGCGACAGACCAGAGACTCTGGTGGGAATCGAACCCACGACCCCCAAACTCATAGGCGAGCTCGCTACCAACTCACCTACTGGGGCGCTCATGATTAGGAATTAATAAAGTTATAGGCGTTCAAGTGAAAAACGGCAAGAATATCGGTTTTTTACCCGTAAATCCGGATTTTGGGGTGACTGTGGAATTCCAAAAAAAGATTCGTGTTTTACTCGACAAGACCTACAGGAAAAATAGTATCGCGTCATTTGCGTCTCAACTTGAGTTTATTTTGTAGCACTGTGTAATGCTTGAAACAAGTAAACAATTCTTGAAAAGGAAAATTAAGCCTAATATGGCTTAAAGTAAGAAAAAAGCTTACTTTAATTTCTGAGAGACAGAACCATTATAGAGCACAATAAAATTACCCTCTGAACCACTCTCATTTAAGTGGTTGACTTTGGCTGACACACACGCATATATATCGACGAGATGTGTATGTAACGGGTTTTCCAACAAGAGGTGTTATTTTGAATCACCCGGTATTTCGGTATCTGTCACTTTTGAAGCTCTTTTTCTTTGACATTTGACAAGTAGAAACTACGCCATTACTAAAAATGGAACGATGTACGACCATCGAACGATACAAAATGATCAAAAAACGATCGAACAAAAAAACGATACGAACGATACAAAATCATCTTGACTGATGAGGCCCATTTCCACCTCGGTGGCGCTATCGAGAGATGATTAATGATTTTTTATGGTCGGAGTTGGATGGTATTGATCTGGACAACGTTTACGTTCAACAAGACGGCGCTACGTGCCACCCAAGCAACGGAACCCTTGCTCTGTTACGAGAAAAGTTTCCGGACCGTGTTATCTCTCGTGTTATCTGATCACAATTGGCCACCGAGATCTTGTGATTTGACACCTTGCGACTTCTTCCTTTGGGGCCACGTGAAAGATAAGGTCTACGCAGCAGCCCAGCGTCGATTCAAGACCTCAAAGACATAATTCGTGAGGCTATCGAGGACTAGGGCAGCCTCTTTGCGATTTGGTTATGGACAATTTCATGAAAAGGATATGGTCTTGTAAGCGTCGTCGTGGTGGCCATTTGGCTGATGTTGTTTGTCATTATTAACGGCATACCTTTCTCTTTATTATGAAATAAACATCCGATCATTTATCTCAAAAAATTGCATTTTTATACCCTCACTTTAGTGTGACGAGGGTATATATCATTTGCTACGGAAAAAAGTGTAACACGTCGAAGGAGTGACCTAAGACCCCAAGTATGTTCGGAGGAAATCCGTTTTGGGTCATTTTAAGTCGAATGAGCAATGTCCGTCCGTCTGTCTGTCTGTCTGTCTGCCTGTCTGTCTGTCTGTCTGTGTGTCTGCTGGCTGGTGCGCACGATAACTCTCGAAAGGAGTAACCGATTGACCTCAAATTTGGTATGTGGTAATATTTTTTTCTATCTCCGGCTAAGTTCGAAGATGGGCCATATTGGTCCACTCCTTCTAGTACCTCCCCCACAAAGGGTTAAAATGTTGTAAAATATTGATTCTTTAATAACTGCTATACTACTTATTCGAATCTTTTGAAATTTCACACATAGTATTAGCTTATTAGTCGCTATCAACTCGAGAAAAATGGGCGAAGTCGCCACGTCCTTTTTGGTACCTCCCACACAAATGCACCATTTTGCACCAAAAGTTAACAGCTTATAACATTAATAACAGTGTATAAAAATACTTGAAATTTTGTACAGTATTATGCTTTTATATTGCCTACAGTCCAGGGAAAAATGGGTGTTGTTTCCACGCCCCTTTTGGTACCTCCCACACAAAGGTACCTTTTTGCACCAAAAGTTAACAGCTTATAACATTAAAACCAGTGTATACAAATACTTGAAATTTTTTACAGTGTAATGTTTTTATAGTGTCTATAGCCCTGTGAAAAATGGGCGTTATTGCCACGCCCCTTTTTGTACCTCCCACACAAAAATTCCCAAATCATACCACAATTTAATGTCTCATAACGTTTATACCAGTGCACATAAATGCTTATAAGTCGGCACAGTGCAATGAATTTAAAGTATCTAATGTTCAGCGAAAAGTCAGTGTATTATATAAACCCCTTCTGGTAACTCCCACACAAATTGACAGAATAATTCGAGTAATATTCAATATTACATTACTCACAAAGTGAGGGTATACCTTAGTCGGTTTACCCGACTGAAACTTTCTTACTTGTTCTTTGAACCTTTTATAAACATTTGTGCGCAACCACATCCATTCGTTTCTCGTTCATGCAGAGTTTGCAAATACATTACTTGGCGTGATTTTTTGTTATTTAAGTTTTTTGCTGTTGTTAATAATTCGTGTTCGTTTCGTTTATGCCATTCCTTATATGTTTGATATTTAAATTGATTAACTACAGATTAGGTTTTACTTTTGCTATAAAGCAATTGTATTTTGACATACCATTTAAAAAAAGCATTCTTTACAAAAATGGTATAATTAATTTAAATTTTCTATAGGTATAAAACGAACGAAAGCACAATAAATCAAGTATAAATCAAGTATAATCAGACTTAAATCAAGTATTGGTTAGGCTTAAATCAAGAACTGAGCAGGTTTAAATCAAGTATTATCGGGCTTACATCAAGTATTGGACAGGCTTAATTCAATAAAATTGTTCTTCATTGAAGCCCGTTTCGCACTCAAATCAATCCCTTAAAATTCTTCAATCAATCGCTTTATGCTTGAAATAAATGAGCGCTAAGATTAACACCGTACTTTTGACACCGCTACGGCTTGATTCAAGTACGGATTACTCAATTTTTTTCTTTCTGTATAGGAAAGTTCAGTCGGGTAAACCGACCCTCAAAAACACCTCACCTGCAGTCCAAAAACTATTCGTAAATTTATTTATTTTTAGTTTTAATAAAGTTATCATAAATTTAAATTGCATTTAATAACTTTAAAAAATGCACTGGTATTAAAGTAATAAGCTGTTAATTTTTGGTGAAAAATAGTCAATTTGTGTGGGAGGTACCAAAAAGGGCGTGGGGTGGGGAATGAAGAACCTCTTAAAATTATTGTGTAAAAGTTTGAGATGAATCGGAGAAAAACTAACGAAGATAAAGCAGTCTAAGTGACCGCGCCTCATACGTGACTCAGTACATCAGAAAAACTTTAAAGCGTTTTCCCACAACACAAGTTTTTAAAGTCGGTGTCCACCATCCCTGCAAAGCTAGTAATTATTTTGACAGAAATGTCAAAACAAGTTTTAATTTAAAAAAAATCAGAAAAAATATGTTTGTATGTTTTTTATTTGTTTAAAATAATGAGATGAAGAAAAAGCTATAAAAGCTAAAACATTTGGGGAAACATTTTCTAACACAATAGTTAATTAGTTACCTCCAACTCGGGCGGTCAATAACAGATCTCGTTGAAATTTTTTGTCATCATCTATATATATATAAAATTGTTGCGTGACTGGCTGACTGACTGACTGATTGATCATCGCCCAGGCCATACGGCTGAAGTTAGAATCATGAAATTTGGTGGGAAGGTAGCCCTTGGGATGTAGACGAGAAATAAGACGGGATTTTTCGAAATTCGTACTATTACCCGCACAAGGGGATAAAGATGGTACCACCGGAAAATCTAAACGGAATGAGCTAGAATCGTAAAATTTGGTGTGTGGGTAGCCCTTATGGGGTCGACCTAGAAATTGATTGAATTTTTTTAAAATCCGAACATTTACGCTGGCAAGAGCTAGAATCGTGAAATTTTGTGTGAGGGTAGCCCTTATGAGGTAGACTCAGAATTTTACAGGATTTTTCGAAATTCGTACATTTACGTACACATTGGGATAAAAATGGAAAAATTTGATAAATGTAGCACAACAGCCAAATTCAAATGGCAAGATCTAGAATCGTGAAATTTGGTGTGAGGGTAGCCCATATGAGATAGACTCAGAAATTGACAGGATTTTTCGAAATTCGAACATTTACATACACAGTGGGGTAAAAAGGGAAAATGTGGTACAAAAGCCAAATCCAAATGGCAAGACCTAGAATCGGGAAATTTGGTGTACGTAAGGAAGTACCATATTTATCAGTAAGGGATAAATATGGTACCACAGCCAAATTTGACAATGGTGAAAATTGAAGCGAGGGATGTCTTTAGGACAACGGATCGGATAGTTCGTTTTTTTTTTGTATTCGTAGTTTTCGGGGCACAGTGGGGCAAAAAGTGTAATATGGTACAGTGGCTTAAAAATGTCAAACATGGATCAATGGTCCCAGGTTATCTTTTGGAACATAAACTAGAGATCGGAAGTAATTTTTAGTAATTCTAACTTTAAGAGGCACAGTGGGACAATAAGGGTTAATTATAGAGCATGAGGAAAAAATGGAAAAATCATGAGATATGATTTGGAACTTAAGCATGAGATATGAAGAGTTTACTTGGTTTTAGGAGCACAGTGGTCAAAACCGGTTTAATAATGCACAGTGGAGAAAATATGGTACAGTCGTGGAAAAAGGGTTAAGGATGCTAGCGTGGATACACATTTTAAATACGGTACAGTGAGACAAAAATTTGTTAAATATGGTACAGTGTACCAAAAATTTTGTACAGTGGGATAAAGAGTTGAATGGGGCACAGTTGGGCAAAAAGGGCTAACTATGGTACAGTGGGGCAAAAATAGTTATATATGGTAAAGTGGGACAAAATGGTACAGTGGTGCAAAAAGCGTTAACTATGATACAGTGGGGCAAAAATGTATTTACTATGATACAGTGGGGCAAAAAAGGGTTAAATATGGTACAGTGTGAAAAAATGGTTAACTATACAGTACAGTGGAGCAAAGAGGGTTAAAGATGGTACAGTGGGGCAAAAACTGTTAAATATGGTACTGTGAGACAAAGGGTTTAATATGACACAGTGGGGCAAAGAGGGTTTGCTATGGTACAGTGGGGAACAATTATTTGAATATGGTAACGTGGGACAAAATAGGTCAAATATGGTACAGTGGGGCAAAAAGCTTTAACTATGGAACAGTGGGACAAAAATGTCTTAACTATGGTACAGTGGGACACAAATGGTTAAATATGATACAGTATGACAAAAATGGTTAGAGTGGTCACAAATAGTAAAATGTGGTACCGTGGAAGAAAATGGTTTCAGTATGGTACAGTTGCTTCAGTGGACCCAAAAGGGTTAAATATGGTAAAGTGGGTCAAAAAGCGTACATTTAGTATAGTGGGAAAAAATATGGATGCAGGGAGATAGGGTAACTTAAATATGAAATAAGATTTTTTTTACAAAATGTATGATTTTAGTAGCACTGTGGTGCAAAATGGTTAAAATAATGATGAAGTTGGGGCAAGCAAAAATTGTTCAATATGTTACAGAGGGGCGAAAAATTTAAGGTTAAGTGGAGCAAAAAGGGTTAAATATGGTACTGTGAAGCAAAAAAAAATTAAATACGGTAAAATGGTTAAATGTGGTAAGTGGGGGAAAAAGGGAAACAATAGTCCCAGATATGTATAAAAATTTGTACTTTAGAAGCACAGTGTAATAAAAAATGTTTAATATGGAACAGTGGTGCATAAAGTGTTGAATGTGGTCCCAGAGTGATCCCAGAACTAAGAAATTGTTTTTTTTTTCCAAATAAGTTCTTCTACTTAAACCGTGGGGAAAAACAAGTTAAATAAATGACACATATAGGGGACAAAAATGTAAAAAACGGCCTAAGGTTGCGAATTTGGATCTTGAAATATCAATTATGATTTTTAAATATCGTGCAAAATTGGTTAATTATGACACACAAAGGGTTAAATGTGCAACAATAAGCGATTCACTTTATCTTTTTAATTTCGTACTTTTATAGAAACAGTGGGACAAACATGGTTTCATATTTTACCAGGGTTTGAATGTAGCTACTTAAACTAGGGGAAAGTTGTTATCGTATGATTCAAAAAGTAGTTTTTCAACGTTTAGAGGTACAGTGTGGAAAGGGATATATATTGTACCATGATGTCAGCGCAACTCTTGGAACACAAACTAGAAATGTAACGAGGGTTCGTATTTTATAGTATAAAGGTAATCAAATCTTCTTAATTTTGCACCATATATAAATCATGTCATTTTGAAAGACAGAGTTGTAACTATTTTACAGTACCCTAAACATAAAATAAATAAAAGATGGGGGCTGCGAAGCGCACCGGGTTAAAGCTAGTAATTAAAGTAACTACTATCGAATAGGACATGAAATCCCACATATCCCCAACTATTTAGCAATGCAGGTCGAGCAAAATAATTGGAATTTCTTCTTTTCTGCATTTTCAAATATTAAAATGTTTACCAAGTTAAAAATATTGAATCTATGACTCTGAAAGCTTGCCTACATTATTTTTTAAGCCGGAATATACTGAACATATAGAGATGATATCGAGAAGATATTATATAGTGGTTAGATCGGTACAAACTATTTACCCTTGTTATGCGTTCCCATCTTGTCAAATGTGCAAAGTTACGAACCTATATCTAAGTTGTTGGAATTTTATGCCAAACAAATGGATTTGGGACCAGTGTGCATATTTAAATACTCAGTAAATCATATATATTATTATCAATTAAACTTACATGTCAAGGTAAATTTCAGAGTAGAGGCCAATTGTTGCCTTTCAATGGATCCCCTGAATAGACCATAATTGACGTGACTCTGTAAACGTTCTGTTAGGACGGCTGTTGCCTCCAACTGCAATTGATAATGGGTTAAAGACACGGATGTCGAAGTAGAGGAGTTTTCGTTATTCTCGAGAACCACTTGGCGGCACTTACCCAATGTTCACTGGCCATGGCGAAGATGGTCAAAATAAAGGCACAAAGCGACAAAACCGTTATGGCCACAATAAATTTCTGTTGTTTTGTGTTTCTCAATGTATTGGCCGCCATAACTTTGGAATGTTTTACACTTAACGATTTTTACTCAAATGATGGCATCTTCATTGAATGATAAATATCTTCTTCGTATATTATTCATTGGTATCTTATCTCGAGCGGTATGTATGTTACTCATCGATAGATACACTTTCGATAGTGTCGTTCTCTCTCTCTGTTTCTGATGGATACGCAATTTGTTATTTTTTCCAATTCTCTAAATTATATTTTATCATTAATTTCGAAAGAGGTTTGCCATTTGATGTTGAGTCTGCGAAGCTAGAGTTATTTTGATATTTGTATTAGACAAATTTCTGGAAACCATGTTATCTATCTTCGTGAATTGTACACTCGGAGAAATTATGGCAAATTACTTCACTAATTGTAGATTCGGAAAAATAAGTCAGATGGAGTACTTCATATTGGGCCAATTGTCAGTTTGTCTAAAATTCGTTTATTTATTATCGCATTTCCAATCCAAGAATAAATTCTTTATATCAAAGACACATGATTATTTCATATTAATACGAAAACCCTCTTTTTGATTTCTTATTTATATTCCAAGAGTTACCCTGGCATCCTGGTATCATATTTATCCCTTTCGCCACTGTGTCTTTACATCTCGAAAAGCGAATTTTTGGATCATATTTAACGTTTTCCCCCCTAGTTTATGTTCAAATACACGGGGCAAAATCGCCTTTTTTGATATGTTTGAATCGAAAGAAAATATATTTGGAACACAAATTTTTAAATATTATATATTTCTTAGCAAATAAATTTTATTTGAAAATGAATAAAATATATTTGGAACGCATATATTAATATATTACAACAAATTATATTTGCAAACTAAATTTCTCAAATAAAATATGTGTTTAAATACAAATAAAATTATTATTTAGGAATTTTTCCAAATATATTTTATTTAAAAAATATTTCCAAAACTTTTGCTGAGTTTTTCATATTTCAGTTTCAATTTTTCTTGGGTTTCGAATTGTACCTCCCAGTTATGATACCATATGCAGCTTTAACTTCGGTTTTAAATCAATCATTTCAAATTTCTGAGTATTCTAAGCCATCATTAGTTGTCAATCCTCTAAGTACTTTATATTGATCTAAGATTATATGATTTCAATTATTATTTTTTACGAACATTAAAAATTTCTTAAAATTTAACTTTGAATTACTGAAAAATTTGACACAATTATGTATTTTATGAATACATACTTAAATGCAAATAAATATTTGTTTCGGAAATAATGGTCCCAAATAAAAACATATTGGAATGTAAACAAATATTTGTTTAGAACAACATCTTCCCAAATACACAATTTTTGTGTGTACCAAATATTACATGCTTAGAGTCTACCCCAAACATATATATGTTTCAAGCCGAATATGTTTGGGACAATATACTACAGAAGCGATTTTTTTTCAGCGTGTAGCTACTTTGACATCCTGGGGCAATATAAAACCATGTTTACCCCACCGTGTCCCTAAAGATACGAATTAAGAAAAAGCTTCATATCCCTAATTTATGTTGGACCTTATTGGGGCCATGTTTTCGTTCCATTGTAGCACATTTAACCCATTTGCCTCACAAAATGTATATTAGCACAGGTTTATGCTGTAAGAGCCGCTCTCGCACTATGGTACCACATGCAACCCTTTACCCAGCATTGTGCCATACTTAACCCTTTTAACTCCACTGTGGTGGGCAATGATCTAAAGTACGAAGTTTTATATCTTTCACTATATACTCGTATAATCCCTTTTTGCCCCTCTGGACCACATTTACAAATTTTTGTCACACTGTAGCATATTTAATACCTTTTTGCCCCTCTGTGACTATTTAACATTTTTGCCCACTGCAACAAATTTTTACCCATATTTCACCCTTCTGCCCTGTACCATATTTAACATCCCACTGTACCATATTTAACATCTTTATACCCTCACTGTAGTGGAGGAGGGTATATATCATTTGCTACGGGCCAAAAGTGTAACCCATCGAAGGAGTGATCTATTACCCTAGTTACATTTTAAGTCATTTGAGAAATTTCCATCTGTCGGTCTATTTGGCTAAAGCGCACGATAACTCTCGAAAAGAGTAACGAATTGACTTCAAATTTGGTATGTGATAATATCTTTTATATAAGTTCGGCATAAGCGACCGAATAGCTGCGGCAAATAGATCATATTTTGCACAGAAGAAAATCTTTATGGCAAGCTAATCTCAAGAACATGCAAAATAAATATATATCGTCATCAGAAACGAAAAAGGGCCTATCAAAAAGTTTGAAAATTTTAAAGGAGAAGCAAAAAACTAAATAAAATGAAAAGTGCTGTCGTTAGAAAAACGGGGTTTTCAGGATTATATCTAAACTATAACTGTGAAAATTGCGTGAAATAGGATTTTTTAACTATGAAAAAATAAATAATTTGTTGTTAGGCCCTTTAAAATTTCGTTAATAAATTCGCCATTTTTAATATTACGCCGCTTGTCGGGATGTGTATTTTGATGCAGTGTACCGAAATCCAACAAAAACTGAATTTAAATTTTTCTTGTTGTTACGCCCTTTTTCGTTTCTGATGATATAAAACTATACTCGTAATTAGACCTACTGCCACGCATGGATGTGAAACATGGACTATGACAACAAACGAACAACAGCGATTACGAATATTTGGGAGAACAATATTACGTAAGATATTTGGCCTAAGACAAGACGTAAATGGTGACTATGTCCAAAGAAGCAATGCCGAACTGCATGCTCTTTGTGAAGGAGAGGACATAGTGAGATTCATAATGGCAAAACGGATCAGCTGTCCTGCCCAGCTGGTGGCAGGGATGGAAGACAGCAGACCCCAAAAGGCAATGTTAAATTACGATATTAGAAAAGACAGTGTGGAAGCTGATTTATGAACAATGGGTATTCGTAACTGGCAACAGATAGGCGAAAATAAACCAGAATGGAGAAAAATATCGTATCAAGCTAAAGCTCACACCGAGCTTTAATGCTATACACTCCTTCTAGTGCATCCCTCACAAAGGATTGCAATTTAATGAAATTTTGATTCTCTAATAAGTTGTATACTTCTTATCCTAATCTTCTCTAATACCACGCTTAGTTATAGCCCGCCCCCATTTGGTACCTCCCGCACTAAGGTACCATAGAGTACAAAAATTAAATTCTTATAACTTTAATACCAGTGCATATTAGGGCGAACCTTATTTTTCAATTCTGTAAAAGTTTAGCTCCCAACCACCTAACTTGTTTCAATCAACAAAAACACGATATGTGCATTGGGTAATTGCAAGGCATCCCTCATCGACAATAAACTTTTGAAATGTTCACGCGATCACCCCTCCTCATTCCGCAGCATCACCAAAACAACAGACACTCACAAACACACCCACGCCGGCAGAATAAAAAACCAACTATCCCCAGTGGGGAATGTCTTAAAGACATCCCTGAAGCGGGTGCAAGACCCTTTATAAATCATTGCAGACACTTAGAGGACAGGCAAAGAGAATCCTCAACGACATTTTCACTCAACTGCCATAAATGTCATGCAAGACACCGTCTTGTAGCAAATCATTAATGGACACTGTCTTGCAGCAAATCATTGACGATAAATTAATAGACGATGTCTTCAATCATACACACAGAATACAGTTTGTTTGCCTCAACCGAATTATTTGCCAACCGAATTTTGGTAGTTCTGTCTACTATCATGCGTTTCCATCAGCACAACCAACATTTTGTTTGTGGTATAAATCTGCTTCCATGTTGACAACAATTACATATATTTGGTTACGCCAACTACGCAAATGGTGGCTTAAATGATCTGTTGTATGTTGCCACAACCAACTGTTTTAACAAATTTGTTGTTCTGACAATTTGTCAGTCATATACTACCGAGAATTTGTCAGTCATATACTACCGACCATTTGTCAGTCATATACTACCGAGAATTTGTCAGTCATATACTACCGACCATTTGTCAGTCATATACTACCGACAATTTGTCAGTCATATACTACCGACAATTTGTCAGTCATATACTACCGACAATTTGTCAGTCATACGCATGATAGTAGACAATTAATTAAAAACAGTTTTCATTAAATTTTATTTTATTTATTGAAAATTTAAAAATCCCATATTACAAATTTATCACTATTATGAGATGTGGAAATATTTGACACAAAATTTAGTACACGAAAAAAAACACAAAACGTTTATGCAAATATCGATTAACCCTGTGCTTTCAATTTCATCAGTGTTGTTTTTATTATTATACCCTACACCACACTGTGGTACAGGGTATTATGACTTTGTGCATTTGTTTGTAACGCCCAAAAGATCAGTACGAAATTTGGCAGAGAGAGTTCCCTTATTACATGAATGAACACTGCTAAATTCGGGGAAAATCGGTTC
Source organism: Eudasyphora cyanicolor (assembly GCA_963930755.1). Lineage (NCBI taxonomy): Eukaryota > Metazoa > Arthropoda > Insecta > Diptera > Muscidae > Eudasyphora > Eudasyphora cyanicolor. The sequence goes on from OZ005734.1 coordinate 357,819,387, forward strand.
AGATTTAGATATAGTCCCCATATATATGTTTCACCCGATTTTACATGTAAGCGCTGCACAAACCGTATTTTATATCCGATCAGTGCGAAATTCGGCAGAAAGAGGTTTCTTATTACATGAAGGAATACTGCCAAATTCGGAGAAAATCGGTTCAAATTTAGATATAGCCCCCATATATACGTTACCCCCGATTTGACATGTATGCGCTGTAGAGACTTTATTTTATATTCGATCAGTACGAAATTCGACAGAAAGAGGTCTTTTTACATGAATGAGTATTCAGGGAAAATCGGTTCAGATTTATATATAACCTCCATATATATGTTCCTCCTGATTTGGTATCAAATCGCTATAGAAGTTGTACTTTACTTCCGATCATTAAAATTTTCCAGAAAGATGTTTCTCAATTTAGGAAGGAATATTGCTTAATTTTGCGATTATCGGTTCAGAATTAGATAATATGTTCCTACCCATTTACCAATTATTCCAAATTCTTATCGCAGTGACCCTTATCGCATTGTTAGGGAGGTGTAGGGTATTATATAGTCGGCGCCGCCCGACTTTCTGCCTTTCCTTACTGGTTTATTTATGTAAAACATTTTGCACAACATATTCTGCATTCCACACATTATTATCCACACGAGATTAGTTTTGACTACATATACCGATCTTGAACAAAATGTTGAAGATTTATTTATGTCGAGTAATTTTATTTTTTGTTTGTCATGTATCAGCAAAAGAACAGCAACCAATATTTCGGTTTTATTTCCCAAAATACATTTAATTATTTTAAATTTGTGAAATTATTGGGATAACCACACGGGGCAAAATCGCCTTTTTTGATATGTTTGAATCGAAAGAAAATATATTTGTAAAACAAATTTTTAAATATTATACATTTCTGAGCAAATAAATTTTATTTGAAAATCAATAAAATATATGTGGAACGCATATATTAATATATTACAACAAAATATATTTGCGAACTAAATTTATCAAATAAAATAGGTGTTTAAATACAAATAAAATTATTCTGTAGGAATTTATCCCAATATATTTTATTTAAAAATGATTTTCAAAACTTTGCTGACTTTTTAGAATTGCAGTTAAAACGTTTCCTTGGTTTCGAATTGTACCTCCCAGTTACAATACCATATGCAGCATTAACTTCAGTTTAAATCAATCATTTTAAAATTTCTGAGTTAGTATTCTAAGTCATAATTTCTTGTCAATCCTCCAAGTAATTTATTTTGATCCACGATTATACGATTTAAATTATTATTATTTATTATTTTTAATGATATAAAATAAAAACATACTGGGATGTAAACAAAGATTTGTTTAGAATAACATTTTCCCAAATATATACTTTTTGTGTGTACCCAATATTACATGTTTAGAGTGTACCCTAAACACATATATGTTTCAAGCCGAATATGTTTGGGACAATACACTACAGAAGCGATTTTTTTTCAGCGTGCAAGAAACGATTATTTATTAATATTTTTTCTGTTGTATTAACCAATTATTCGTTGCAATAATAATCTTTGGTCTATTGATACAATTTCTGTTGCCAAGAATAAAACATTGGTTGTCACAACCAAAAATCTATCATATGGTACTATAATGAAAATTAAAAAAATTGGTTACCACAACTAAGCGAGTGTCAATGAAAAAACGATTTAGTTGCAAGCATTTTAGTTTGATCGTATCCGTATTATTATTGTTGTTTAAACTATTTATATATAAATACAACCGACACACGGTGTAGGCAATATACTTTTTGTTGCTAGTATAATTTTTTGTATTGTTACAATCGTATTCCAACCATTTATTTTCCTGGGTGTAATATAAGAAAATATTGAAAAAATATTTTTTTCTTCAGGCTGATGCCAATGTTTAATGTCACAATTCTTATATTAAGTCGTTGTCTCTTCTAATTCACATATGTTAAATTGATGTTTTTAATTTACGCTGTAATTATATGGGAATTTCTTGATCTGTCCTCGAACTCGAACCCTCGAATTGCAAATCACGAGTGCTTCCACTATGCTACGTCGGCAATGCTAGAACGGTATAGAGAAGATTATACCGTATTTTGATAGGAATTAATTATAGTGTAACTGTGTTCCAACCTTAAGCCACTTGAGAGTCGCCTTAAAGGTAACCGATTAAGCTAAAATTTTGTACAGCCCCTTTTTTGTTTATTGAAACAGGATCAGATGTTGGGAGCAGCTAGAATGTAACATTCGAAAATTTGTTTTGCATATACGAAAGATTTTTGCAGTAATAAAATTTAATGCAATCCATGGTGGAGGGTATATAAGATTCGGCATGGCCGAACTTATCGCTTTTACTTGGTTTTTGTTTGGGTTTGCTTCGCGAGCCAGAAAGCAAATGTAGTTCTGTCTCTGCCATTTTTCGTATTTGTTTCTATTACATTGTAATAGACAGAAAGTAACTGAAACATATGGACTTCAACCGAATAAATTCTGACTGAATAAAAAAAGCACAGACCAACAACAACACAAAAAAAGATTTTAAAAAATATTAAAGAATACTAAAAAAAATGAAAAATGTCATAAATATCCTTATGCTGCATAAATTTCATTAGAATCGTTTAATTCATTACTTTTTTGTAAGACCTTCTCAAGTCATTTTCGAATATCAAAATCCCCATAAAATTTATGAAATAAAATATTTTAGATATAACATTCACAAAAATATATTGATTAAATGTACTCGCGGCTCCCCTGAAAGATCGCTTTGCCCCGATTGTCTTTTATTTGTCAAATTGTTCATAGGAATACTTGGGAAACGTAAAGGTATACAATAAATTCGAGCGATAGATCCGGAAATATTTAAAAGACATGGAAAACATAATAGAAAGAGTGTGACTATAAGAAACTCAGTATGGAGGTATATGGAATGTATTTCACTATTGACTATTAATGAGCAATTTCATAGAATTCAATGAAATATCGTTGCATTTCGAATATTATTATATTACAAAAGCAAAATATCGAAATAGGAGAGAGAGAGAGGTACATGTACATAAATTAATTTTTCCATCGTTTCTGGGACTTATGCAATTCCAGGTACGCGCGATATTCCGTAATGCAAAATTATGCCAACAATTTCAAATTAACTAATTAGGTCAAATTGAAATGTCATTCAAAACTGCGGGTAATGTAAACCCAACTCTGTGTGATGTTTATCAACCAAAGACAGAGAATGAGAGAGTTATTCATAATGTGGCCACTGGGAAATTAAATCCACAATCAGTGGGTGGTGGTGGTGCGGAATTGTTGCCCTTTTTAATTACGGAAGTGATCGATTTATGACTGTGGTTAACAAAAGCAACTGTAGGGCGAAACCGAACTAAACAATTGCACGCACGGACGGACAGACAAGTAATGCGGAAGATAATGTCCTCATATTATGTATTATTCCGCAATGCGGGATGCTGATGATGCTAGTGGTGGTGGTGATGTTGTTGGTGACCTTTAAGGAGAGCAGAAGAAGAAGGTTTTCTTCTTCCCATCAATCCTGTCCAATGTTGGCCCAAGACAAAGATCAAATGATGATATAATTTGTGCTAAACGGACAAACAAATACGAGTAAATGTCATCGGAATAAAAACAACGCCACAAGGAAGCACTGCCACACAGGACGACAAGACGACATGTAGGTATGTATGTTCTCGTAACTACACTGTAAGCCATGGCCGGGAAAACCGGAAGAGAGTTGAGAAAAAAAGGGAAGTAGTTGTAACCTTAGGACACAAAAACAACACAACACTCACTCGCTCGCTGATTCACCTAAGGAAGTCATCACACCATCCGATCCCATTCAATACCATTCATTGCCATGATGATGGATGAAGTCGTAAATGTCAAAAATCAAGATTCTCAATGAATTTTTTGTTTTTCTCTTTTAATTTTTTGAACAGAGGAACTCGCTCGGTCACTGGTTGTCCTCTTCCTTGTACAGGATAATTGATTTGTTTGCAAAATAGTACGTATTGTGTACATTGTATTAAAAAGGAGAGAGAATTGAATGAAATTGTTTTAAGGCTCTTTTTTGCTTTCTTTTTTTTCAAATTTTTTTTTGGTTTCTTTGGGGGATCTTTGATGGTCCTCATTGGCATCAACTTGTGAGTTCTTGACAAAGTAATTAGTGGATTCGGTTCCTAAGAATTAATATTTACCACCATCACCATAATGACTGCCATCACCGCCAGCCAGCCACCACGATCATTAGCCTCACAGCATCAATAATTCCCATTCGATTGTTGTGACAGTTTGTTTTTTAAGTCGACAGATATTTTTCGGAATTTTGATAAATTACTCAGCATTAGAGGAAAACTAGACTTTTAAGGCGTCCAAAATGTAGCATGTGCTGTGTTTAGTAGGAGTATGTCGCATCACTGAATCTGAATAAGTCCAAATTGTTTCTAACTGGCTTTAAACTTATAAAAATTGGTCAAATGACAATGGATGTTAAGATATCGAGAACTCTGTTACAGGACGTACGATTTTTCAGACAATAAACGATGTAAAGCTTATTTGTGGCAAAGCCGATTATATGAGCCCACTGCTAGAGTACATAGAATATCTAATGAACTACTGTTAAATTGTTTCAATGAACTATTCCATTTGTCCTCGGAGACCTCTTTCCCTGGCCACAACAAAATTTTATGAATCATTCATATCATTGTTTTCTTAACACAACACAATATGTTTCAGAGTAATACAAAATTTAACAAGTAAGAAAGTTCAGTCATGAAAACCGATTTACGAATCCCCTCACCTTTATTCCCGGGTAATTCCAAACCAGTTCGGCAAAATTTAGCACAATAATTCACCTAATGAGCGGGAATTTCTTGGCGTTTTTAGTTTTTCAAAATCCATTGTAGTTTTAGTGGTACAGAGCTCCAACTTTACCTATCTCAAGGATTTTTCTCAAAATTGCCATTTGTTAAATTATCCATATCTTCTTAACCGCGTCGCGTATTTTGCGAATTTTGGTCCATAAATAAGCACTTTTGTAATAACTTGACTACAGCGCCACCTATAAAATATATATAATAATATATAATGTGTAAATAATATAAATATAATGTGTAAAAGTAACCTCAATCGGTCAAGCCGTTTAGAAGTTACACTAGTCCAGCCGACGAATCTAAAATTCTGTATAAAAATATACAAGAAAAATTATAATATTGCCTCAATAAATTTGCTATATCGTTTAGGTTCATCAATGTTCCATTTTGAGATTTTCATAGTCGTTTCATAATAGTTTGACCCTCCAGTACCAAAAAAATCAAGTACATGAATTTATACTTTTTCAGGATATTCAAGGACTAAAGACCTTTCATCAAAAGAACATAAATATTTCATTTCGCAACACTGAAGAGGAGTAGCAGAGCTTTTCATTGGTATTAATATCTTCAAAATACGTTACGCGGTTAAGAAGATATTGATAATTTAACAAATTTTAGTTTTGAGAAAAATCGTTGAGATTGGTAATTTTGGAGCTCTGTACCACAAAAACTACAATAAATTTTGAAAAACTAAAAACGCCACAAAATTCGTACACATTTTTATAATCATTGTGCCAAATTTTATTAAAATCTTTATAAAATGTGTGTTTTTTGATTCATTTGCTTTGGAATTACTCTCCCAAAAAATATTCTCAAATGTATTAATTTTTTGTTTTAATTATGTATATTATTACACCAAAAACCTGAAGTTTTAATCCCTGGGACGCGATATTATTTTTCTTGTAGGTCTTGTCGAGTAAAATAAGAATCAGTTCTTGAAATACCCCAGACAATAAAGCTGACTCACATAGACTGTCCAGTCCATTAATACCCCAGACAATAAAACTGACTCACATAGACTGTCCAGTCCATTGTGTTACCACAGGGACGTAAGGGAAAACATATGTTATCCCTCGCCCCTACCGTTGAACCAATTTGATTGCTTTAAAAAGCTCAAACGTTGGCGGATTCCAACATCAGTCAAGTTAGTTAACTACTCAAAGAAATAAGAGCCCAAAGTTGTATGCCGCCGTCTAGAGAGAGCGGGCACAGACACAGAAGGTGTTATATTGATTCCTCCTCCTCTTCGTTTCCACAGCTTCTGCAAAGGTCATTATGTAAGACCTAAAATAAATCTTTTGTTTCTCGTACCATTGCTCGTTACCGTGATACTGGCAGTGTTGCATCGCGTCCAAAAGGTGGACGAAAAAAAAACGGTAACAACACCAGAACTGATCCGAAAAGTGAAGGCCAGATTTGATCGAAATCCACGCCGCAGTGGTAGAAAAATTGCTCGTGAGCTGAACATATCGCGAGAACGGATACAACACATATTAAAAAATGAGCTTGGACTAAAGCCATTGAAGTTCCAAAAAGTGCAAGAGTTCACCGATGCACAAAAAAAGTTAGACTGGAAAGAGCCAAGGAGTTGCTTCGCTTGCACGAAAGTGGCCAGTTACCGTATTTGGTTTTCTCCGATGAGAAGCCATTCCAAATTGAGCAGTTTGTGAAAAAACAAAATGATCGGATTTACTTGCCAAGAGGTCAGCTGAAAATTTACACCTTCGATTGGCCACCAGAACTCAAGCGCCGCCGATGGTAATTGTGTGGGCCGCCGTAACGGCCGATGGTCACTCCCCGCTCGTATTCATCGACCATGGGGTCAAAATAAATGCCGAATATTATCGGGAAAATGTCCTAAATACAGTATTGAAGCCCTGGGCAGACAAACATTTCGGCCGCAGACCATGGACATTCCAAAAGGACTCAGCACCATCGCACTCAGCACGCGTCAACCAAGAATGGCTTAAAAAGGAGGTTCCTCCCTTCATTTCTACCGCACAATGGCCACCAAGATCTCCGGATCTCAATCCGTTGGACTTTTGCGCCTGGGGCATTTTAGAGAGTAAGGTTCGCACTAAAAAATACCAAAGTATCGATCATCTCAAGACGGCGCTTCGCCGGGAATGGGCCAAAATACCGCAGAGCCACTTTCGTGCAGCGTGTGATGGCTTTGTCGGCCGTTTGAAGGCCATAATTCATGCCAAAGGTGGCCAATTCGAACAAATCTAAACCGATTCTAAAATTTTATGTTATTTCCGACATTTTTGCTTTTGAACAATAAAATTTAAAAAAAAAAAATTAAAAAAATATAGCGCTTTACTTTGTTGCATTACATATCAGCCACCCTGTAGTGATTTACTGTTATTGACATAAGTAAGTACTATAATTTAAATCGGATATTGTAAAATATGCGACAACACAATTTGAGACGTTTATTTGGTTTAGCATTTTAGAAACATTCTGAGCATAATATATAAGTATATATGATATATATACGCTTATGAAAATCATTATTGGTAAGGTGTTATTCAGCCGCGTATTAATATGACAATAGTAATTACTTATACATATGTGGGATGTATGCTTGCATGGAAGTACTTTCCTCCAATACCATGTCCATGTAAAAATAATCTGAAGAGTGACTAAATGGTGAGTCATTATTTCTTTTGTATTTGACTTACCCGCCAGGTTACCTGGTAATGGAAATTTTTGCTGCGTTATACATTAATTTACATTTTATACAAAAAGTTTAATTTTCCGTAATTGAATCTGACATACATATATACATTTGGGAGAAATCCTTATCAGGACATTTTAAGTAATTTAAAATCTGCCCGTCCGTTGTCTGCCTGGCTGGCTCGTAAGACAACTCGCGAAAGAAAATTTGCTTCCTATAATATTTAGCATGAGAAAATCGTACGAAAAACAATCACCCACATACACAACTTCTGCAGCAAACATTTTAATGTCTTCAGATTCAGTATTTACGATTTTTTTAGCAATGTCTATAGTCAGCCAAAGAATAAGAACAATTTCCCCAACGGCTCCGTCATTTCCCACATAAAATACAAAATTCACTTCTTTCGGTTTAGCGGACTGCGATTTTCTAACTTGTTTTCCGGCGACTAAGCATTGGTTTTATTTTGGATTACAGGTGTTCTCATCCGGAGGATTTCTAAGTGCTACATATCTACAAACTCTATCGCCACTATAGACCACAAAACCCCTTCACTTACATTTTTCCCATCAGCACAATGGTATCGCATTATATTGTATTTAAATAATGATAGCACATTGCAGGCCAGACCACTTTCCCAAATTCGATTCCCACACTGCTGGTGATCGCTAATAGAGATGCTAGAGCTGCATTGCCTCTATGTCTCCATATTTACTTTTCTTTTGCCAAATATGATGTATCAATTTCTGGTTTACAGAAATTGGCCAAAAGGAAGTATAAACAGAACTTAGAGGACGAATTCGTTGTCAAGCAGCATTCAATACTCTGCCTTCAATGGAAGCCCAGACAATGAGGCGTTGTTGTGACCTAAAATGACAAAGGCACAACACAAAACACGCCATTGGAATCCCCATAATGTCATTTTGTTTTGGCCCCGAGATGACCACAATGCTAGAAAACAAACAGCAAACTGTTGGTGGTCCCCGAGACAGCCCCGAAAACTGAGAAGAGCACAAGATTGACGGGGCTTCCAACAAATGAATTGGTCAAAACAAAGATTTTGGCAACCAAACGACATAATTATTTCGCAACGTCGATGAAGATGCACACACAGCGGTGTGTGGTCTTCGGAGACTGTAAGGCATTTCCGAGAGGTTTTTTTCCAATGCAATTTGAAGACAATTGCACTTGCTCTCCTCCTCATTCTTTGACTGTGGCTCAAACTGCGACACAATGAACTCCTGAAGAATGAATGGCACTGGGAAAAATCCTGCTGTGACATAATTTTCCTTCAAATAGAATCGAAAACTAAACTAATACAAATATCAAATCAATGACTGACAGACAATGAGATTTTGGCGAATTGAAAGATATTCATTGGTAATAACAAGAAACAAAAATGGAGAACAAACAAATGGGCACCCTGTACATTCGCTTAGATGCGAGATATAGGGGTATGTATGTAGCGATTCAGGCACAGTGTCTTGGGTTTACCTCAGAGTAGGTCACGCAGACAGACAAACAATTAATTAACGGTATACACTATTTAAAAAAAATATTTTCAGAAGGGGCCAAATTAGTGTAACACATGAATTGAATGACTTAATATCCTACAAAAGTTTGACCAAATCCATTATAGGCGATTTCGACATTATCGGCTTATTTGCTGTCTTTGTGTATTTATATCTTGTATTCCGTAAAATTATAATTTCCAAACCATTCTGGATTTCCAATAATTCAAACACAGCTGGAACCGACAGATGGCGTTGCAGTAGAGTTTTTTATAAAAGTTATATTTATTTTTAGAAGGCAGGCCAATGCCAGCAGGGCCAGCTAATTTTTTGTATACATATTCAATTATACAAATTTATTAATATTTACAATTATTTACAATATTATGTGTCTGTTCCATTACCTTTTTTTCAAAATTTGTTCTATGTTGTTGTTGTAAAAAAGGTAAAATGTAGGAAGTAAAGGAACAGACGAGATATTTTTACGAATCAATTCATATTTGAATTGATTCCATAATGTTTCTAATAGAGAATCTATGAAAAGCTAATAGATTTTTTTCAATTAAAGAATTAATAACATTTTATAAACTGCGTTACACTGTGCACTCTCTTGGACGACGTGCATAAAATACACCCATACGCACACATTCATATTAGCTTCGTGATATACATACATACATTCTCAAACTCTGTGTGTTAAAGGAGAGCGAATATGGCAATGGAAGCCAGAGATGGTAGTCTCAATCCTTGAGCAAAGTGCGCATTCATGGATACAGCAACAACAATAATAACTGCAAGGACAACGGTAAAACAACCCCTAGAATCCACCACCATTGGCAACAACAACAACATGGTTCCTTAGATAGTAAGCGTCGTGTACTCGACTTATGATTATGACGACGACGACGACGAAGGCTATGTTGGAACAATGGCTCTGCACTCGTAGTCAAACAAAAAGAGAGCTATACAAATGTCAAGTCCTTTTTAATTGGAAAATTTATTGGCCAAAATTGCATTTTGTTTCTGGTTTCGGGTTTGTGTCTTGTTTCTATAACTCCCTGTGAGCCTTTATTATTGTTCGTGGTGAATTTTATCGCTGCAAGGCAGCCACTGTGTCTGGTTGGGTTTCGTTCTAGTTCTCTTAAAAACGGACCTCTTTTTCGAGAATGCAAAGACTGTTTGGCTGTGCGGTTGAATTAGGTTTAGGAATACCCTCCAAAAAGCGCTTACAACTTTCTTCGGTTATGTATCTTGTTTTATATTTCTCGATAATTGTTAACAAATGAATGGAATTATTATAAAAAAATAGGATAACACAAGACACACACAGAAGGGCTAGATGGACGGACAAAGGAATAACTTGTTCGAATTGTGTAATTCTTGATAACAAGAGATTATTATTGTTATATCCCCCCATCGCCTTTATTACATTATAAAGAATAGAGTAGACGGGTCCTGTACAAGGATAACAACATGTGTGGCCTTCTGAACTGAATTCTAGTCATAGTACTCGTATTCAATAACCACTAGAGGACATTATGATTTGTTTTTTTGGCTAAGAAGAAGGTGCCACTAACTCATTGATATTTCTTCGTGCTGTCGACCTACAGCACAGTTTTAGAATTTATATTTTATTTTTTTTATAGAAATAGGTTCCTGTCATCAAAAGAAGTTTTTTTTCGCGTAACATTCATATTTAAATATGTGCACGGGGTAAAATTGCATATTTTGAAATGTTTGAATCGAAAGAAAATATGTATGTATGTATGTACATATACAACTTTAAAAAACTTTAACGCGTTGCTCGATTGTGTATCTTTCCATGGTTCAAATTAGGGATGTAACGAAAGTGACTTTAGCGAAAGCGAATGTTGATATATATTTCTTGTGAATGCGAAAGCGAATATTGAAATATGCATTATTGCGGATGCGAATAATAGTTTGACCCTTTAGTACCAACAATTTTAAGGAACTGAATTGATACTTTTCCAGGATTTTCAAGTATTAAGAATGTTTTCCATAGTTTTACCTCCTGTTACCACAAGGACAAACATATTTCGTCAACTGTTTTGGAGTGGTGGAGGTTCTCATTGGTGTTAATGTATGAAGGAAATAAGGAGATCTAACACTTTTAACAAATGGAAGCGAATACTGAAATATATTTTGCGAAAGCGAATAATCCAAAGATGGTTTTTCCGAATGCCAATGCGAATGTTAAAATGTTGCGAATAATTCGCGTTCGCATAGGCGAATGCAAATATTCGATACATCCCTAGTTCAAATTGAGTTAATCTGAAATTGAGAAATCCCAAATGAAATGCAGGAAAACAAGTAAGAAAGTTCAGTCGGGTAAACCGACTTATGAATCCCCTCACCTTGAGCCCCAAAAAAATATTAGTAAATGTATTTATTATTTTGTTGTAATTAGATTATTATCAATTTAAATTGCATTTAATAACTTTAAAATATGTACTGGTATTAAAGTTATAAGCTGTTAACTTTTGGTACAAAAAGGTCAATTTGTGTGGGAGGTACTAAAAAGGGCGTGTCAATAACGCCCATTTTTCTCTGGACTCTAGGTACTATAAAAGCATTACACTGTACAACATTTCAAGTATTTGTATGCACTGTTATTAAAGTTTTTAGTTGGTAACTTTTGGTACAAAATGGTCCATTTGTGTGGGAGGTACCACAAGGGACGTTCCAATTACGGCCACTATAAAAGCATTGCACTGTACGACGTGCTACTATAAAAGCATTGCACTGTACGAAATTTTAAGTAATTTTATGCACTGGTATTAAAGTTATAAGCTGGTAATTTTGGTACAAAATGGTCCATTTGTGTGGGAGGTACCAAAAGGAGCGCGGCAATAATGCCCATTTTTCTCTGCAATGTAGGTACTATTAAACCGTTACACTGTACAAAATTGCAGGTGTTTGTATGCACTGGTAATAATGTTATGAGCTATTAACTTTTGGTTCAAAATTGTCCATTTGTGTGAGAGGTACAAAACGGGCGTGGCAACTTGGCCCATTTTTCTTGAGGTAATAGTGACTAATAAACTAATACTACGCGTAGAATTTCAGAGGATTCAAATAAATAGTATAGATGTTATTAAATAACCAATATTTCACTAAATGTTAACCCCTTTGTGGGGTACTCGAATTATTCTGACAATTTGTGTGGGAGGTACCAGAAGGGGTTTATCAAATACACCTTTTTTTTGCTGAACATTAGATACTTTAAATTCATTGCACTGTGCCGACTTATAAGCATTTATGTGCACTGGTATAAACGTTATGAGACATTAAATTGTGGTATGATTTGGGCATTTTGTGTGGGAGGTACAATGAGGGGCGTGGCAATAACGCCCATTTTTCACAGGGCTATAGACACTATAAAAACATTACACTGTACAAAATTTCAAGTATTTTTATACACTGGTTTTAATGTTATAAGCTGTTAACTTTTGGTACAAAAAGGTACCTTTGTGTGGGAGGTACCAAAAGGGGCGTGACAACAACACCCATTTTTCCCTGGACGTAGGCAATATAAAAGCATAATACTGTACAAAATTTCAAGTATTTTTATACACTGTTATTAATGTTATAAGCTGTTAACTTTTGGTGCAAAATGGTGCATTTGTGTGGGAGGTACCAAAAGGGATTTTTCTCGAGTTGATAACGACTAATAAGCTAATACTATGTGTGGAATTTCAAAAGATTCGAATAAGTAGTATAGCAGTTATTAAAGAATAAATTTTTCACAACATTTTAACCCTTTGTGAGGGAGGTACTAGAAGGAGTGGACCAATATGGCCCATCTTCGAACTTAGCCGGAGATAGAAAAAAATATTACCACATACCAAATTTGAGGTCAATCGGTTACTCCTTTCGAGAGTTATCGTGCGCACCAGCCAGCAGACAGACAGACAGACAGACAGACGGACGGACATTGCTCATTCGACTTAAAATGACCCAAAACGGATTTCCTCCAAACATACTTGGGGTCTTAGGTCACTCCTTCGACGTGTTACACTTTTTTCCGTAGCAAATGATATATACCCTCGTCACACTAAAGTGAGGGTATAATTATTGTTTAGGAATTTCTCCAAATATATTTTATTAAAAAAAATATTTTCCAAACTTTTGCTGATTTTTCGAATTTTAGTTTAAATTTTTCCTTGGTTTCGAATTGTACCTCCCAGCATTAACTTCTGTTTTAAATCAATCATTTAAATTTTCTGTAAAATTTAACACAATTTAGGTATTTTCTGAATAATTAGATTCAAATGAGTATTTGTATAAAAAAATAATAGTCCCTAATAAAAACATATTGGGATGTTAACAAATATTTGTTTAGAGCAGCATCATCTCAAATATATAATTTTTATGTGTACCGAATATTATATATTTATCCAAAACATATATATGTCTCAAGCCGTATATGTTTGGGACAATATACTACAGAAGCGATTTTTTTCAGCGTGTATGTTAAATTTTTGCATATGGGCATTTCTCCAATGTCTAATGCGAAATTCGTACGCATTCAAAGTGAAAAAAACATATGCCAAAATATTATTTAATTTTGACAAAAGGCGAAACTTATGGCTCTCGATTAGCACTATAATCGGTGCTAAGGTTGATTTTGGCCAATTCGTTCAGGATAATTACAAAAAACCAAGCCATTCGCACGCGACAAAACCAGAAGTCGCTTTCAAAGCAAAGCAATCAAACACTGATTTCAGCGAAACCTGAAGGAATATTTTAATGCGACTAATTTTAAAATGTCATGGATTCATGTATCTTAATAATGTTTTTTATTTTATTCAAAAGTATTAAGTAGTTATTTTGTATTTATTTTTAATCACATTCGCACGCGACATTTTATTACATTTTTATGCAACAAGACATCCAAAGGTTGATTATAAATGATTTTTAATATATTCCATATATTTATTTTCACAACAAAAATTAACTTTCTTATATCCCTTAAATATAAGATTTAAAATAGAGACAATTAATCAGAACATAACATGCAATACAAATGTTTAAAACATACATTTTGCAATTATTCGAATTTGCACTCAAATATTTTAAAATGAGCTATGAATAAATGTACAGGGTCTCCCATATTCGACGGACCCATCTGGCAACGCCATAACTTTTGACAGATATGTCAGATCGCTTAATGACATACCGCGTTTGAAGCGTCAGTCCAAGCAGATTTTTACCATGGAACAATACACGCCACGCGAGCGCTCTGAAATAGTTGAAATTTACATTCAACAGAAGAAGTCAAGTCAACGTGCTTTTAAAATATTAAAAAATGTGAGAAGTGCGCCTTCTAAGAACACCATTAAGCGTTTATACGAAAAATTTTCGACTGGTGAGGCTCTTTCTAATCCGAAGAGGCCAAATAAAAGTCGACCAAGGCGATCGGCCGAGAATATCGCTGCCGTACGAGCCAGTGTTGAGAGGTCCCCAAGAACATCCCAAAAACGCCGTTCTCAGCAGTTGGGCATGGCTCGGCCCACTTTACAACGGATTATTCGCGTTGATTTGCATTTGTTCCCGTACAAAATTCAATTGACGCAAAGATTGTTGCCTGCGGACAAGCCTCGTCGATTGGAATGGGCCCAACGAGTCCGTGGGTCCGTCGAATATGGGCAACCCTGTAGGTTTTGGGAAAATTTGTTAAATTTGATAGATTCCCTATAAAAAAATAGTAAAACAACATACTTTTATAGACTTTAAATTTGTTGGCTGCGGTTGACATTTCGTTGGAAATGCCCATATCATTGTTTTCCAATTTATATTTTTGTAAGACATTATTATATTTTTTAAATGCAGTTTATTAATGGAGAATATTTATTTAATTTTTATTTTTTTTTTCCAAATTCTTTTTTACAAAGTACTGAAACGAAATAAAAAAATATATATTAATAAAATTATAAGGAATTCAAACCCCTTCGATCATTTTGGTATCTTCCACAGGATTTAATCGGATATATTTTCAACCTGGTCACATAAGCTTCTTATCTTTGTGGGTACCGATAGACTCTCCATAGTATACTTTAAGGCTACTGCCAAATCGACATGTCCCAGCTTCTACACGCTCGCAAAAAATCGCTTCTGTAGTAAATTGTTCCAAATATATTCTGCTTTAAATATATACTCGTATATGTTTAGGGTACACCCGAAATATTTGGGAAGATGTCGTTATAAACAATTCTTTGTTTCCGTCCTAATATTTTTACTTGGGTTTATTATATAAGAAACAAGTATTTATTTGCATATAAGTATCCCGAATATTTATGAATACCCTAATTTGAAGAAAAGTTTAATATTTTTCAGTAATTCGAGAATTTTTTCCAGAAATTTTAAATGTTCGTAAATTTTTTTTATAAGTGAAATGATACAATGCTTGATGAATTGACTACAAATGATGACTTAGAATAAATAGAAATTAAAAATTACTACTTTGAGGTATAACTCGAAATCAATGAAAAATTAAAAATGAAATTCCAAAATTCTTCAACGTTTTGAAAAGATTATTAAAAAAATTTATTTGGAGAAATTTGTAAACAAAAATTGTATATGTATGTATCACATATTTTATTTGAGAAAATTAGTTTTTTAGCAAATATATTTTGTTGTAATATATAAATATATGCGTTTCAAATAATTTTATTGATTTTAAGATAAAATTTATTTGCTCAGAAATATATAATATTTAAAAATTTGCGTTCCAAATATAGGTCTTTTTCATTCCTAGTTGAAAGCTCTATGCCTGCCACCGTAACAAATCGCTCAGATTTGTTCAAATAAATCAGGTTTAATTACTTTTTTCGATGTAACACATTTCTTTGATTGTTTTCGACAAGCCAATCTAAATAACTTAGCCGAAAAATATCTGCTTTGCTGTGTCCTCTTCGCCTAAATATGAACGTTCATCATGCGAGCCTTTTCTGCTAAATAATTAAAATAATTATTAAAACATTCTTCCAAATTCGTTCTCCCTAATATATGTATATCGTAAAACGATTTGCCCTCATCCAGATTTTATTGCTTTGTAAGCCAAATATTTAAATTTTCAGAATTTTTTAAATGCAAGACGCACAAAATTCTGAAAAATTGCAAAAAAATTAAAATGGAGATTAATTTATTTAAAAAAACAGGACACTTCAAACAATTTTTTGTTTTTATTCTCACAGTGCACAAGGTTGGGCATAATTTGTGAAGACTAACTAAATTCTATAAATATAAAGAAATTTTTGCACATTAAAATTGTTTGTATTTTTGTTCTCATCATTTCCTAAACATACTTCCTTGAAAGCGAATTGAATGAAATTATTACGAAAAAAAAATCAAATTTCCTAAAGTTTACACAATTTTGCTCATAAAATTGAATCTTGAATGTTTGTTATCGAATGTTAAGGTATTGGCAACTAAAATAATACATTTTTCTTATGTTTGGAGTATTTACTATGTCAGAAAGATACATATTTGGAAACCTTATATTTTTCTGAAAACGGAAACCTTACCTTATGAAAAATTGTACCTTTTGTTCAAAGAAATGGGTGTTTGGGACCACTGTGCAGCGTCAAAAGTAAAATCGGAAGGGACCGTTATAAGGGGGCTATATCGAAACATGAACCGATGTGCCCCAGTATATTCAGTATATAATTTAATATATTCATTTAAATGCAATTTTTCTGTTTTTCAGAAGTCCAATGTGCAATTTTTTTGTAACGATAAATTCCACTGATGGATTGTCTGGTGGAATATTTATTAATTAAAAATTAGTGCTATAAAACAGAAGACAATGGTGCTTATGATACACGCTGAAAAAATCGCTTCTGTAGTATATTTTCTCAAACATAATCTGATGGAAATATACAAATTTTTAGGGTACAATCTAAATATATTTTATTTGGGAAGATGTTGTTCTAAGCAAATCTTTGCTTCCGTCCTAATATTTTTTATATTATATATATACTAGCTGTACCCGGTCCACTTCGTTGCCCCAAATGCATATACATAAAATAACAGCAATCTCGCTAACAATTTGTGCAAGAATCTCAATTTCAAAATGTGGCTTACATGGGCGGGGCCACGCCCATTAGTCCGATCCCGCCCATTTTTGGACCAATCACGTAGACTACCACCAGATACATATGCACAAAATTACCACACTTTATTATCTCAATTTCAAAATTTGGCTTATATGGGCGGGCCAACGCTCTTTGGTCCGATTCCGGCTATTTTTGGGACAATCACATAGACTACCACCAGATACATATGCACAAAATTACCGCACTTTATTATCTCAATTTCAAAATTTGGCTTATATGGGCGGGCCAACGCCCTTTGGTCCGATCCCGGCTATTTTTGGGACAATCACGTAACCTACCACTAGATACATATGTATAAAATTACAGCACTCTCGCTAACAAAATGTTCAAGATATCTCAATTCAAAAATTTGACTTATATGGGCGGGGCCACGCCCATTGGTCTGACAAGGCCCATTTTTGAACCAATCACGTAGACTACCACCAGATGTATATACACAGAATTACAACACACTCTCTAACATATTGTGAAAAATATTTAAATTTAAAAATTTGGCTTTTATGGGCGTTGCCACGCCCATTGGTCCGTTTCCGCTCATTTTTTGGACCAATCACGTAGACTACCACCAGATACATACATATGCACAAAATTACAGCACTCTCGCAAAAAATGTTGCAAGATATATCAATTTCAAAATTTGGTTTATATGGGCGGGGCCACGCCCACTTGGTACATCGAAAATTCAAGTACCCTATTATCACAACCCCCCACTCATGTACATTCTGTGAAAATTTCAAGAAGAACGGTCCAGCCGTTAAGACGCCTATACGGTACAAACAAACAAACACACATTCTTCTTTATATAAATACTAGCAGACCCCAGCAGACGTTGTCCTGCCCGTCTTGTTTCGGATGTATTAGCTTGTTATTCATTGGTATTTCATTTCAAAAATGCATACATCCCGAATTTTAGGAAAAAAATCATAAAAAAAATTTATATTGACCATATGTCCCCTACAGCGCCATCTACCGGCTAGAATCATACAAACAAACTATTATCACGACAAACCACACATATATTTTTAATTTCAGTCAAATCGCTCTGGAAATGCGAATTTTTCAAATAACCTGACCACTTCGCAATTTATCGCGGTGAAAATAATTCTAAAACACAAATGACCCCAATCTGAATATATTGTTCAATTTTCAGCTCATTCGCTTTTATGGTTTCGGAGATCATGCGTTACTAACAAACGTACAAAGGATTTTATATATAAAGATAGATGTTTTGCAGCGTTTGGGGCTGTATGCCAGCAATAACGCGCCGAATATTCTCTTCCAAGGTGTCAGTCGTGTCGGGCGACTTCGCATAACCTCACAAAAAATAGTCGAGCTGTGTTAAATCGCCGATCTTGGAGGCCACATCACAGGCCCACGATAATGCGCTCATCAAAAGTTTCCTTCAATAAATTGATTGTTTCGTTGGCTATATGGCATGTAGCGCTGTCTTGTTGAAACCAAAGGTCGTCCACATCAACATCCTCCAATTCAGGCACAAAAAGTCATTAATCAGGGCTCTATAGCGTTCCCCATTGACTGTAACGTTATGTCCTGCTTCATTTTTGAAGAAATATGGACCAATGATTCCCTCTGACCATAGAGCACACAAAACAGTGACTTTTTGTGGATGAACAATGGCTTGTGGATGAACAATGGCTTGTGGATTATCATTACTCCAAATGCGACAATTTTGTTAATTAACTTACTCATTCATCCAAAAGTGTGCCTCATCGCTGAACAAAATTTTCTTCTGAATATATGGACGCGGCGCGTGATGCTTCGCACGAACCGAACCATTATTTTGCTAATAAATTTGCAGGATTTGCAAACGTTGTTCTGAAGAAAGTCTATTTATTATGAAATGACAAACCAAACTGAGCATAAATCAAGTGACAGCTGTCAAAAAGACCAATTCCGAAAAAAGGATTGCCAGATTGAAAACCACACGTCTACAAAAAACACCCTGTATAATTGAAATCGTATAATCTTGCATTGTGTAAGATGGGTTGACAACAAATGATGACTTGGAATAAATATAAATTTTTATTGCTACTTGGCATTTTAAATCAATGAAAAGTTAAAAAAAATCGTAAAATCTACAACGTTTTGATTTTTTTTGGAGAAATTCCTAAACAATAAATTTATTTACATATATGTAAAAACATATTTTATTTGGGATAATTAGTTTGCAAATATATTTTGTTGTAATGCATTAATATATCCAAATAAATTTTATTGATTTTCAAATAAAATTTATTTGCTCAAAAATATATAATATTTAAGAATTTGTGCTTCAAAATTTCGATTCAAACATATTATATCAAGGCGATTCTGCCCCGTGTATTTTGAACTATAAAGTATAACACGAAATCTATGAAAAATTAAAACTAAGAGTCGATAAGGACAGGAAAGTTTTACTTATTTTTTTTAAATAAAATATATGTATTTGTAATGAGCATACATTAGCTTTTGTTAAACAGCAGTAATTTTGAATTTATAAATATTTCAATTCATCACTTTTCGCCAATCCATCAATGCAATTTATTTGTTCCGCACGATAGTACGATTTATATTTTAATGGAATTTTACAAACATATACAATTTCTAAAAAATTTTACCTTGGCCTTATGAAAAATAGAAAAATTACCTTTAAATTGAGGCATTGATACAATGCCAAAATACAAACTAATCTTTGTTTCGCAAATATTAGTTAAAATAAATATTTGGATAGAAACATAATTTTGATTAAAACAACATCCTCCCAAACATATAATATTTGCGTGTGTCACATTTTTTTCAGCTGGTACATATCAAAAACTGGAATTTTGTTTGCCATTTTTCATTACGATTGCAACCATGGCTATTCTACATATAGTGTAAAATTTTTAGAAAAAAATTCCCGGAGGAATTTCTCAATTTATTTAGGAGAAAAATAAGAGAAAATTCAGTTATTTATGAAATCACTAAAAGTAAAATGCGATTACTTTCCATTATTGGGAATAGTAGATTAAAACACTTATGCATATAACTGTACTTTAGGGATTAAAAAATTTAATCATATCTACAATTCTGAAAAAATAAGAAAAATATCCACTACATCACTTATACATATGGGTTGCATCAGTGGCGGACTAGACTGGACAGAGTCATATGTCAATTTCCAGCGCGTTTCTGAAATTAATTTGATTATTTTGTAATACTAATGACGTCACACGTCATTCATTTTCCATTGTTATTCTTATTATTGCAACTACTTTTGAACATTGTTGTGTCGGGGAATGTTTTGAAAAGGAATTAAGATTATGGCCGGTCTAAAAACCAACCCATATTTCCACATTCACATTCACTGGGACGCAGCGACATTCGTCCGCACTCACATATGGAAAAGGGATCGAGGAGATAATTGAGCTCTAGAAATACACCCAAAACCACAAATTATACAAACTCCGTCATTGTCCTTCTCCCTGTCGTTGCTGTTTGTTGTTGGTGGTGCTGTCTACAAATCCACTGATGATATCCTTATGCAAGAGATCCTTCGTGCGTACGGATGGACGATGCAAGGACGTACATATGTGATTGCTGCATTGCATTGCATACTATTGCGTATTCATATCTGGAAAATATGACTGGCGTCAGGATTAACAGGATAAACACACTCTCTCACACACGCTCGCACATACATACACACATACAGATAAATAACTCATTAGTGAAATAGGGGAAAACGCATTACATAGCATTGCATTTGCGCGCTGTGTAGTCAAATGGACGAAACAACGTTCGGTGTTCAAGATTCCACAAGTCTGGAATTGCTGTATTTATCTCATTCTCAGATTAAACGACGAGACAATGAACTTAACCGCATTTAGAAGAGTGTTTATGCAGATAATGACATCGTTTAGCGGTTTCCTGGACATACCCACTTTTCCGCTAAAGTATGGGCAGTAACAAACCACAAGATTCACATGCCGCAGGATAAAACTAATTTGTTTTCCTTTTCCTTTCCGTTGATTTATTTTGCTTTTCTTTTCGTTTTTGGTAAATTCCCCGGATTCGGAAATTTCAGAGAAATGGAAGGAAAAATAATGTTGGATAATATTGCCCGTACAGCTCAATCACGCAGGAGTAGGTCGCTGCGCGGGGGAAATTTTTTTATTCGTTTGAATTCAAAGAAAATATGTATGTATATTGGGAACAGAAAATTTTAAATATTACACCATGCGACAAAATTGAACAAAAATTAATGGTCATGGAAATGTCTACAAAATTCTGAAAACGGACTAGAAACAAAAGAAAACTGTATACTCAGACGTGACAATTTTTAGGATATAATTATTCAAAATTTGTTTTTAATTTTTCTAAAAGTCTAATAAGACGATATAGGTGTCAAATAAAAGGGTACATATTGAGCTATTTAAATACTATTTGTATACCCTACACCACACTGTAGTACAGGGTATTATAACTTTGTGCATTTGGTTGTAACACCTAAAAGGAGAAGAAATAGACTCATCGTTTATTATACCGATCGACTTAGAATCACTTTCTGAGTTGATTTAGCTATGTCCGTCTGTCTGTCTGTCCGTCTGTCTGTCCGTCTGTCCGTCTGTCCGTCTGTCTGTGCATCTATTCTTGTAATCAAAGTACAGGTCGCAATTATGGTCCGATCTCGACGAAACTCTACACATATCTTTTTTTTGGCCCAAGGACGATCCCAATTGAATTTGGTTAAAATCGGTTCAGATTTAGATATAGCCCCATATATATGTTAGCCCCGATTTGACATGTAAGCGCTGTAAAAACTTTATTTTATATCCGATCAGTATGAAATTCAGATTTAGATATAACTATATTTTATATCCGATCAGGAGGAAATTCGGCAGAAGGAGGTTTCTTATTATATGAATGAACACTGTTAAATTTGGAAGAAATCGGTTCAGATTTAAATATAGCCCCCATATATACGTTACCCCCGATTTGACATGTAAGCGCTGTAAAAACTGTATTTTATATCCGATCAGTGCGAAATTCGGCAGAAAGAGGTTTCTTATTAGATGAAGGAATACTGCCAAATTCGGAGAAAATCGGTTCGGATTTAGATATAGCCCCCATATATATGTTATCCCCGATTTGACATGTAAGCGCTGTAAAATCTGTATTTTATATCCGATCAGTATGAAATTCGTCAGAAAGAGGTTTCCTATTATATGAATGAACACTTTTAAATTTGGAAGAAATCGGTTCAGATTTAGATATATCCCCCATATATACGTTACCCTCGATTTGAGATGTTAGCGCTGTAAAAAAGTTATTTTATATCAGATCAGTGCGAAAGTCGGCAAAAAGAGGTTTCTTTCCACATGAAGGAATACTGCCAAATTCGGAGAAACTCGGTTTAGATTTAGATATAACACCCATATACATATATGTTACCCCCGATTTGACATGTAAGCGCTGTAAAAACTGTATTTTATATCCGATCAGTACGAAGTTCGACAGATGGAGGTCTTTTTACATGAATTAGTATTTAGGGAAGATCGGTTCAGCTTTATATTAAAGCTCCATATATATGTTCCTCCTGATTTGGTATCAAACCGCTATAGAAGTTGTATTTTACTTCCGATCATTAAAATTTTCCAGAAAGATGTTTCTCAATTTAGGAACGAATATTGCTTAATTTAGCGATTATCGTTTCAGAATTAGATAATATGTTTCTACCCATTTACCAATTATTCCAAATTATTATGGCAATGACCCATTGTTAGGGAGGTGTAGGGTATTATATAGTCGGCCCCGCCCGACTTTCTGCCTTTCCTTACTGGTTGTTTTTAGAAATTGGAACAAACAAGTTCCAGAAAAGGCCTTGCACATATTAGTCCTTCATTATCCTTTAAGATCCACGGTAGAAAAATTCGAAAAAAATATATTTTGCGGATCTTACTGTTCCGCTATTCATTTCCAAATTTTAGCATTCTACGTTGATTAGTTTGATTTTTAGAACTATTTATTTAGATAATTATAATTATTTGGTTTCTGTCGTATTGGAACTATTTTCGTTTAGGGAAATAAGATGTTAAGGCAATTATTGTACATTATCGTAAGTTATTCGAAGACCTTATGTGGAAATTTTCGTATTATGAAATTTGAAATATTGTCCAAACCCCAAGAATTCTTATTGTTAATGTGGTAAGTCTAGAAGATTGTTCAGTATTGAGAGATGAATAATCCGAACCAAATGATAGTAAGAGAATAATTTCAAGAAAGTTCTCAACTCTTAACTTCTGTACGGACCCAATGACAAAGCCGGTCAGCATAATCTGGTCAAGCATATCACCACATCATTCACTAGTTCCCTTGAAGAAGCCTGTCCAAATACAAGGAACAAGGGTAAAACTAAACCTCAATGGTGGACCTCTGAGCTAACGGCTAGGAAAAAAGACCTGCAACAAGCTATTCAACAAGACGAAATCTACTGGGGTCGCTAATGATTGGGATGCCTATAAAGAGCAACTCCAGATTTATAAGAAGGAGTTTAGGAAGGCGCAAGGCGCTCTTGGTATACCTTCTGTGGCGAAGTGGAAGAGGTCTCCGACGCCGCAAGGCTGAGGAAGATACTATCTGATTCACCCTGTGCAGTGGATTATCTACAGGATGAGGCAAATAACTGGACCAAAAACAGCGAGCAGTCGCTCAATGTACTGCTCGACACACATTTCCCGGGGAACTCCTCAACAGAATCCGAGGATCAGCCGGCAAGAGTGCGAGTGGACTGCGAGCGTCGTTAGCTTGTTGACTGAGAGATCCAGAATAAGCTGGGCTGTAAACAGCTTTGAGCCCTTCACGTCACCCGGAGCAGACGGCATCACTCCAGTAGAAATGCAGAAAATGTTAAAGTACATTTTCTGCAAATTTATGTAGGCTGTATCAGGCTTTCATACATTCCGAATCGATGGAGGGATACCAAAGTGGTATTCATACCCAAAGCGAGAAAGATATCGCACACTAGGCCAAAAGACTTCAGACCAATTAGCTTATCCTCCTTCCTATCGAAAGGTCTGGAAATACTTTTACACTATTTCATAAGGGAAAAACTGGATACAAAACTCCTGTCGGTGAACCAACATGCTTACAATAAGGGGAAGTCTACAGAATCAGCCCTGCACGAACTTGTGAGCACTATCGAATCGTCCCTGCATTTCAAGGAATTCACCATGGTGGCATTTCTTGACATAGAAGGGGCTTTTAACAACATTCACTCAGATGCGGTAATTGCGGCACTGTCACATCGAAAAGTTAACTCTAGTTTGGTTTGACTAATTCAAAGCCTTCTCAAGAGAAGACGCATAACAGCATGTCTTGGGTCCACAAATCTAACAAGGTTTGTAAACAGAGGGACCCCACAAGGAGGAGTACTGTCTCCACTAATTTGGAACCTAGAGGTGAATGAAATCCTGCTAGATCTAGACTTTGTTCAGACTTTATTCAATAAAACAACAACAAAAATGAAATGAAAACTTAACAAAAACAAAAACTCCAAAAAATGACTTACAATTTTGTAACTCCTTCTTGAGTATTTTTTAGCAATGTACTCAAAGTTTATGCGCCACATTTACGCATTATGTAAATAAACAATATTTACAATCTTTGCGTGAAATTGTTGCATTAGACCTTGTCGATCTTTCTATGAAAAAAATTTGAGAAATATTTTATAATATTGACATTAAAGACACATTTTATTAACCCCTTTTTTATATAAATTTTGTGCTGTCCGGAACATGCCGTCCAAAATTCAACGAAAATCTAAATATATCAAAAATTTTGCAGTTTTTGAGTAAATAGTAAATACATATTAAGAAGCATTGCCTCTAGTATATGCAAGCAAAAGTTAGGTATTATTTATATAAGAAGTTTCCTTGAAATTTTTAAATCATCAAGAACGGTGTTTTTTTGTGCCGTCCGTCACGCTGCCCATTTGTAAATGTTTATGCAAACTAAAAAAGTTTTCATAATTCTATAAATACAGTGTTATTTTAATCTCAATAGACATTACAAATTGGCTAATAACAAATTAATGAAATTCCTGCCGTCCGTAACGCTGGAAATACCCACACATGTATATTCTAAACTGTATATATTTTTCAATCTTCCAACTCCACGACAATAAAATTAAGAACTGAAAGCATTGAATGACAAGTTTATACATTCAACCTGTTTGTTAACTTATTTTTCATTAATGTCAGCTAAAAATGTATATGGAAAATTGATAACAATTTTGGTACAAGGGATTTAAATGATTTATTAAAGCGAATTACGTTCGTCAAATTTTTGATTTGCCTTGAAAGATGTTATGCGCCGACGTCGATTGTTAAGTAGCAGCCTCAAACGCAATGCACAATACAGCCTCCAACGCGTTTTCGTACATTTATTGTTGCTGTGACATGATGAAATAATAAAAAAACAGTTTTTTCAGAAAGAGCCACAAATTTTGAACAAAGGGACACAAAATAGAAAAATGTGTCAAATTTAGTATCAAAACAAGTAAGAAAGTTCAGTCGGGTAAACCGACTAATGAATCTCCTCACTTTGAGTCTCAAAAAAATATTAGTAAATTTATTTATTTATTTGTTTTATTAAAATTATTATTATTTTAAATTGCATTTAATAACTTTAAAGTATGTACTGGTATTAAGGTTGAAAGCTGTCTACATTTGGTACAAACTGGTCCATTTGTGTGAGAGGTACCAAAAGAGGCGAACCAATAACGGTCACTTTTCTCTGGACTCTAGGTACTATAAAGCTTTACACTGTACAAAATTTCAAGTATTTATATGCACTGGTATTAAAGTTATAAGCTGTTTACTTTTGGTACAAAAAGGTCCATTTGTGTGGGAGGTACCAAAAGGGGCTGGCCAATAACGCCCATTTTTCTCTGGACTCTAGGTACTATAAAAACATTTCAATGTACAACATTTCAAGTATTTGTATGCCCTTGTATTAATGTTATATACTGGTTACTTTTGGTACAGAATGGTCCATTTGTTTGGGAAGTACCAAAAGGAGCGTGGCAACAATGCCCATTTTTCACTGTATTGTAGGTACTATTAAATCATTACACTGTACAAAATTTCAAGTCTTTAAATGCACTGGTAATAAAGTTATAAGCTACTAACTTTTAGTTCAAAATTTTTCATTTGTGTGGGAGGTACCAAAAGGGGTGGGCCAACTTCGCCCATTTTTCTCGAGGTAATAGTGACTATTAGGCTAATACTATGTGTAGAATTTCACAGGATTCAAATAAGTAGTATGTCAGCCCTTTGTGGGGGAGGTACTAGAAGGAGTGGACCAATATGACCCATCTTCGAACTTAGCCGGAGATAGAAGAAAATATTACCACATACCAAATTTGAAGTCAATCGGTTACTCCTTTCGAGAGTTATCGTGCGCACCAGAGAGACAGACAGATGGACGGACGGACATTGCTCATTAGACTTAAAATTACCTAAAACGGATATCCGGCGAACATACTTGGGGTCTTAGGTCACTCATTCGATGTATTACACTTTTGGTTCGTAGCAAACATATAATATTTGTGTGTGTCAAATATTATATATGTATGTATTTGAAGTGTACCCTAAATATACTATATATGTTTCAAGCAGAATATGTTTGGGACATATTACTACAGAAGCGATTTTTTTCAGCGTGCAGAATTACAAAATAATGCTCAAATTTGCTAGGAAACATCTGTGGTTGATATATTGATCAGCACTACTCGAAACCTTTGTTCGATATACATATATAGTACAGTTGTCAAAGACTGCAACAAATGAATCCAAAATACAAATTATGCCCAACGAAGTGGTGTCATTAACCACAACATTACAGGAGGGTTTTCTCACCATAAATACATTTTATTTGCTTTAATCCAGATTTTCTCACACTTTTCGGAGACATAGAGTCTGACGGACTGTATGGTTAGTTCGATGGCTCGTAGACTGGATGTCTGGGAGTGTACACATTCCCAAAACAATTATTCAAAGATGTCATTCATTCTTGCGAACGACCAAAGGGCTATTGAGTTTTTGCCAAACCTCCTGTCTAGACAATAGAATCGGGCAGACAAACAGACGGACAGAAAGTCAATTGTGACACCTTGCGATGAGCTCTCTCACATACACAAGAACAAAATTGCCAAAAAAAAAAATAGTCATCAACGGCTCAAAGAAATTTAACTGATTTTTTCGTTAAAACAATTGACTCTAAGGCTGAGTGCAGATATTACATGCCCGACTATTATCTATGGCCAGTAAATTGGCTGAAACAATACGCATGCGCATCTGTATCGGTGTCTGTGTCCGTTTGGCAACATTGTTTTAGCCACAGCGTTGTTGCTGCCACCGAGTCTGGCCAAGTCTGTCCTCCTCAATGCTTTGCCATTGTCTAGTGTCTAGTGAAGAAAGGGATTCACTTGGTTGATAGGGGCGTGCATAACATCACCTACCTGTTAGATGCGCCTTTGTTCCTGCGGGGTCGTGTACAGTGCTGCTGCGGCTAGAGCACTGCAGAGTCAGGGCTGAGCGGTGTGTGAGAACATTCCCAGACACAGTGACGTCTTTTTAGCCCTTAACTTAGGAAACAATTACACTCACCGCTCGATCTCCTTGCATTGCATTGCACCGCATTGTTGCACATTCCAACCAAATAACGTGGCTCGATTAGTTCTATTGATTTATCGCCACAGGAGGTGCCTGTGCCCGAGAAGTGTCCTTTAATCCATCGAAAATTGTAACCTGATTATTGTCCCCATTGTCGGGTAATTGTATTATTAATAACCGTTATTAATCTATATTCGTTATACTTACTAAGTCATTCAGATCGGGAATCGAGGATCAGGATTGTTCAATCAAAGGCGACCGTCATCTGAATGGCTTTGATTTATATCGACGCTATTTGTCAACCACACCGCACTGGGGGTTGAGACGACATATGACGAAATGTCATCTCCTCTCCTCCGATTGAGTACCTCATCAATATATCCAATTCTTAGGAATTCCAATTGCATCAAAGCCAGACAGACGTCTTGTGGATATATTGACTTAGGTGTAGCGTGAATTTGTTTTATGGCTGATGTGATTAATTCCTCCAAATCTTTCAATTTCGATTTTAATTGTTGATCAAATAAAGTGGACTTTGGCTCGAATTCCTATTGTTTGAGAGATTTTTGTTTTTCAGTTAAATCAAACACTTGTTCTCAGAGTGCAAACACCTGATTTGTCGCCTCCCTTCAGAGTTTATGCATCTTTGGTGGGCAGACATTTGTCAAGAGTGTTTTTGATCCCATTCGATGTTGACATTCATGTGATCGATATGTACTCGAGATGAGGCTCAGAGAGAGATCAGTCGAGAGATGTGGAGGAGCACATTTTTTTGGTCATTTATTTGATGAGATGAAAAATCGTTCTTTTTTTGGAATTTTCCAATGATTTTTATTGTTTTAAGTGAAACAATCACTTGTAATAAATATTTGATATTGTTTTGGAAATGTACCCTACTCCTCGACAACTTAGAGGTTCATCTTCTGCCTTAAGATCTTTGAACTTGTCACGCTAAGTTGGTTGGGAAAATAAAAGAGCAGAATGCTACAAAATTCTGCTTTTGTTAGTTTATAATGTATCTTTAGAGTTAATTAATAATAAACTTAAAACAAACACCGCAGAAGATCCTCCTACTTGCCCCTGGTGCAAGGAGCATATTATCATCAAAAATAAAGAAATGCGCATATACCAAAAGTCACGTAAATTGTGTAACAAAAATGTTCTACTGGAAAAATTACTAAAAATTTTAACAGATTAACGCACTTCAATCTCTCATTTGTTGCATAAGCAATATTTACAGATGAAAAACAATGTAAATATAGCTGAGGTGACCATATAGCGTATTATTGTTCATAAAATAATATGGCCCATCTACACGGAGATAAACACATTAAACAAAAATATGTTACAGAGCAAAATGTAAATGAAAAATATATTTTTGGGCAAATATTGTATATTTACATACCGAAGGAGATGAATATCTCATATAAGGAATATATTTTTTTCGGTGTTTTGATAACACAATACAACACATGATTTTGGGACTCAATTCAGAGAACTAGACGTGAAAGTAGCCACAAAAAAATTAATTAATAATTTATTGACCTTACGAATTTTTTGCTCAAGGTGGTTTTTTTTTCACTTTTTTCTATACTTATATTTTTTTCGGAATATCTCTTTTGTGTCTGAAGCTAAGCTGTTGATATTGAATAGGAGAAAAAATGCCTTAAAAATCGCAAAAATGTCCACACGCTGAAAAAAAATCGCTTCTGTAGTATATTGTCCCAAACATATTCGGCTTGAAATATACATATGTTTAGAGTACACTCCAAATATATAATATTTGACAGACATAAATATTATATGTTTGGGAGAATATTGTTCTAAACAAAAATATGTTCCCATTCTAATATTTTTTTATTTGGAACTAGTATTTCCGAAACAAAGATTAATTTATATTTAATTATTTTGGCAATGTATCAATGCCTCGATTTAAAGACAAGTTTTCTGTTTTTCAGGTGCTCATAGATAATTTTTTTATACATTTTAAATGTTTTTAAAATTTAATTAAAACTTAAATCGTATAATCTTTCGTGAATATAAATTGCATTGATGGATTGACAAAAAGTGATGAATTGGAAAATTTATAAATTAAACGACATTTTTAGCTATAAAGTTTAAAACGAAAACTAGGAAAAACTAACTAAAATTCGAAAAAATCAGCAAAGTTTTAAAATTTTTTTTAAATAAAATATGTTTGGAAAACTTCTTAAACAATAACTTTGTTTGTGGGTACACACATATTTTATTTGTGAAAGTCAGTTAGCAAATATATTATGTTCTAATATATTAATATATGCGTTCCAAACAAGATTTCTTGATTTTCAAATAAAATTTATTTGTTAACAAATATATAATATTTGAAAAAATCGCATTCAAATATATTTTCTTTCAATTCAAACATATCAAAAATGACGATTTTCCCCCGTGCACAAAGTCATAAAATATCTGTCAGTAAAATATTGAAAAATACGTATGCGTATACGTAATACGTGTATGTATAAAAAAATTTATAACACAGAACAGAGAATTTTTGCAAATGTTCTCATCACCAGAAAAATATAGTATTTATGGCTTAAAGTAGCATTTTTGAGAGCTACATCCACACGGGGACTACAACAAAATAAAATTTGATTTGTATAAATAATATTGAGATGAATTCTTGCCAAAATAGAATACAAACTGCAAAGTTTCAGCTAAATTTCTTCGAAAATGTGTTGTTTGTGGCTTAAATAAGCCTTTTTGGGAGCGACATCTATAGGTGGACTATAACAAAATATAAACTGATTTAAAACAAATGTGCTGCGATGAATTCTTGTCTTAATTAAATACAAACTGCAAAGATTCAGTTAATATGCTTAGAAAATGTGGTATTTATTTATGGCTTAAATACGTATATTTTGGAGCGACCTCTATAAAGTGACTATAACAAAAAAAAAACCGATTTGTAAACATTTTGCGGTGATGAATTCTTTTTAAAATGGAATACAAACTCTCAAAACTACTACAGTCCAGAGAAATATGGGCGTTATTGCACCGCCCCTTTTTGTACCTCCAACACAAAAAGGGGCGGTTATATTTCATTAACCAAACTAAAGTTGGATTAATTTTAACATTTTTTGGTTGGTGGGCTGTTTCTGGGATTTGCCCATGTGTAAACAAATACATTTTATTTGAAAATCGAGAAATTTTGTATATATTAATATATTAAAACAATATTTATTAGCGTAATGACTTTCATAAATAAAATAATGAAGTAAGAAGATAAGTCATCCGGGAGCGAGTAAGTGTCAATAACGAACGATTACTACAATTAATTGCAACGAGTGATATTTTTTCAAACCGGTTATATATTCATTTTGTCACTTCGTTTGTAACACCTCTAAATATTGATCTGAGACCCCATACAGTATATATATTCTTAATCGTCGTAAAATTCGAAGACGATTTAGCCATGTCCGTCTGTCCATCTGTTGTAATCACGCTACAATCTATAATACTTGAGCTAGGTGGCTGAAATTTGGTATAGATACTTCTTATAGGTGCAGGTAATTTGGGATTGAAAATGGGCGATATCGGTCCATAGTTAGCTTTAGCTCCCATATATAGCATCTAACTTGTTCCTACTGTTCCTACTCTCATCTACTATATTTATACCCTCACTTTAGTGTGACGAGGGTATATATCATTTGCTACGGAAAAAAGTGTAACACATCGAAGGAGTGATCTAAGACCCTAAGTATGTTCGGAGGAAAACCGTTTTGGGTCATTTTAAGTCGAATGAGCAATGTCCGTCCGTCTGTCTGTCTGTCTGTCTGTCTGTGTGTCTGCTGGCTGGTGCGCACGATAACTCTCGAAAGGAGTAACCGATTGACTTCAAATTTGGTATGTGGTAATATTTTGATCTATCTCCGGATGAGTTCGAAGATGGGCCATATTGGTCTACTCCTTCTGGTACCTCCCACACAAAGGGTTAAAATTTAGTGAAATATTGATTCTTTAATAACTTCTATACTACTTATTCGAATCTTTTGAAATTCTGCACATAATATTAGTATATTAGTCGCTATTAACTCGAGAAAAATGGGTGAAGTTGACATGCCCCTTTTGGTACCTCTCACACAAATGGACCATTTTGCATCAAAATTTGACTGCTTATAACTTTAATACAAGTGCATAAAAATGCTTGAAATTTTCTACAGTATAATGTTTTTGTAGCGCCTATAGTCCGGTAAAAAATGGGCATTATTGTACAGCCCCTTTTGGTACCTCCCACACAAATGGACCGTTTCGTACCAAAAGTAAACGGCTTGTAACTTTAATACCAGTGCATACAAATACTTGAAATTTTGTACAGTGTAATGCTGTTATAGTACCTATAGTCCTGTAAAAAGTGGGCGTTATCACACCGCCCCTTTTTGTACCTCCCACACAAAATGACCAAATCATACCAAAATTACATAGCTCGTAATTTTAATATAGCAGTGCACATAAACGCTTATAGTTCAGCACAATGCAATGTATTTAAGAATGTACTGTTTACCGAAAAATATGTGTATTTGGAAAACCCCTTCTGGTACCTCCCACACAAATTGACAGATTTATTGGTGTAATGTTATATATTACATTACTCACAAAGTGAGGGTATACCTTAGTCGGTTTACCCGACTGAAACTTTCTTACTTGTTTTTTGTGTTTTTCGGTGTTATTTTCTTTAGGTTTGAGTTATTTTGTGAGGTCACATGCTATCCATGGTGGAGGGTATATATACGATTCGGCATGGCCGAAGTTAACGCTGTTACTTGTTTTGTCACAGTTAAAAAAATTATATTAATCGATATTCACTCATACCTGACGGATTTGACAGTTCTCGTGATGACTTATCTTATTACTTCACTATTTTGGATGTGACGGACGATATGATTCCCAATAATAATTCGTAGTATGTGAAAACAAATCAGCTGACTTTCTACGACACTATTGTAATAATTACTTGCTTAAAGCTAAGTACACACGATTTGCAGATCGGACAATATTGCCAGAAAAATGCAATTTTTGTCTTGCAACGTTAGCAGAAAAGTCATTGAGAGATAATTTGCAGATTTTTAGATGTGCGAAGTTTATGCATGTGACAACGGTGCCATTGTCAGCAAAACACTTTATTGGCAACACTGTCTATAAAATATTTTTATTGGCAATCCTGCATATAAATAATTACAAAATATATTGTAAATATATGAAATTGTAAGGTTTTCTTGCAATCGTCTGAACTGTCAATTCACCTTTGCCTAACAATCTTTCATTGTCCGTACATTTGCAGCATTTGAACAGGGTTGATAACGTTGTCCCATCTGGCAATCGTGTATACTTAGCTTAAGTTCAATAATTTCAAATTGTGTTTTCCTTCGAATGTGAACGGTCAAGTTTTGTAAGAAGAGAAGATATAAATAGTCAAAATAAATGTGTATTTAAGTTCAGATTCACACTCGGCAACTTTTTCCAAGCAATTGTCAAAGTTTGTTGGAGAGAGAGGCAGGCGGAAAGAGCTCTCTCCTACAAACTTTGACACTTGCACCTTATTCTCCAGATTTAGCTCCCTCGGATTATTTTCTATTTGCAAAATGGAAAAAAATGGCTATGTGGTAAAAGATTTGACAACAATGAAGAGGTGGAGTTCTACTTATAAACAGGGTATTGAAGCAATGTAATATCGCTGGGCAAAGTTTATCGCGCAAAAAGGAGATTATGTTGAGAAATTAAGAAAATGTTTGCCAAATTTGTTGTGTTTTCTTTGTTAGGTTGGCTAATTTTTGAACTGCCCCGCTCCATAAGAAATGTTTTTTTTTACCAAATTTCAGTTGATAAGCTTAATTATTAGAGATTGTAGCGTGATTGCAGATTGCAGACGGACATAGCTTAATCGTCTTAGAATTTAAGGAATACTCATATACATATACAGTTTGTGAGGAATGCAAAATAATAATCCGAGAGAGAGAACAAATCAGAATTGTGGTTCCAACAAGTTGCAGCAGCATAACAATGCAACCATATAAAGATAGAGATTACTACATATACATATGTCAAAAGTAGTAGAAATCGATGGATTTTTTAGATGAAGTATTCGACAAAAAGATTCCTTTTTTGATGTTTCCCAATGTGTGGTTGATTTGTTATTTACGTTATTTTATGGTTTTCTCACTGTGGAGTTGAGCTGAATATCAAAGAGTTCCTTCAAAGTGAAGGAAGGTATTTTGAAAAGTCAAGTGAAAAAGAAAACGTCCTTGAAATCCAACGTCAACCAATGCATGACGCGTTTCGTTGGGTGTTAGTCAACTCTTCTGTTAGTCAACTCTTCCTCTTAAAAAATCACTATAGGTGCCCACAATACACTTTTATGGCAATTTAACGGTTTTTTTAATATATTGTGCATTGAGTTTAGCAATAAATACAACTATTAATAAAAAGTTATTTTGTAGGGTGATTACTAGATAGCGTACCGTGAAATACCAACATTTCAAAAAAAGGATAGGATCGGACCATAACTTAAGAAGTTATGACCAAAAGAGTGATAACTTAAAGATTTTTTAAAAATCGATAACTTCTAAACGCGTTTTTCGGAAAAATCTCAAATTCCACAAAGCGTTTCTTCAGGTGTACTAAAAAAAAATTGGCAAAGAATTAATACTTAAATGTCCTTTTTGAACTGATTTTTTTAAAAAAGTGTCAAACTGACCCATTAGAGTACAAAGTAGAGCGTTAAGATCTTCTACAAAAAAGATCCTCTCAAAATTCCACTATATAACTTTGACAATAAAAAATCTCTCAGACATTAACTTACAGATTTTTGTTCATTCAGTACAATGCTCCCTTCGACCAAAAAATGAAAACTTTGACCCACTGTAAAAAAAAACTCAGACCAGCTGGACCATAAGTTTATTCTACAAAAATGATCTACTCAACATGCCCTTTCAAAATTATAGGGTCGCTACTCTGCTCCAAAAATGCTGTTGGACAGTGTACTTAGTACTGTGGAAAGTGAAGTCGAATGAATTTTTTCTTTGAAATTTTTTTTTGCATTTTCGAAGAAGGCTTCCTGCTTCATTTACTCCAACTACTCGATCAATAAAACATTTCTTTAGGCGGACATACTCGTCTGTATAAATGACTCTGTACTACTTATTCAGAAGAGTGAATCATTCAATTTACTCATTTAGTTTAGAAGGCGTTACCAAATGGCATAGAATTTCCTTACTATTTGCCATTAGGCAGCTAATAATCGCATTCTCTCATAAATTTTGCATATACGTATAGTTTCCGCAGAACACAGCAGCTGAATTTCCAATTCAAAAATATGTGAAGAAAGAATTCTGCTAATTTGTGATGATTATTGCAATTTTCTGCAATGAGATACGGAATGGAAGACACCCCTTTGTCGGCATGATTTGGGAAATTTCCTCGTCTTTCCCGTCTAACAAAGAAAAAACCCTTTGACGAATTTCATTCATAACTGAGAGCGGCATTTACAATCACTTCGTCGGCCTTTGGATGGCGACAAAAGAGTTGCAATCATTAGCCAAATGTCTCACTCACTCGCTCACTTTCATGACAATGAACACTGCCGTGCTCACTTCCAAGACTTCGCTTTTGCCAGCCCCGATTATGGGCGATAATGGTGAATGACTTAAGGAAATATTTGCTATGGTCGGTGATCTCGTTAATCACCCACACACTCGCACTCCTCACACACACGCGTGCACACATTAATCAAGATGTGTATTCCTTCGCCAGGGCTTTACCTAAGACTCGGCTTTGCTGAGTCCTGGTTTTAAAACGGATATAGCTTTACTAAAGTTCCTGTAGGAAATTTTACTCCATTAATCCCAAATCCGAAGGAGATTATTAAATCCCTCCAACAACCCTGAGTGTGCATAGGCTTGATCGAAATAATCGTGATTAATAAAATCTGGACTTAATCAAATCGTGGTTTATGATTATCATAAGCATACCGAGAGAGTAACCGTAGCATAGGAGGGAGAGAGCTCTGCTGTGTGTTCGGTTCTTCGTTAATCGAATTTCGTAATCTTCGCAGTCTGGGTTTTAGGCTTTTCTCCCTAGTGCGGCGATCAGTCGTGGTGTTTGGATTTCTGGAGTGGTGAACATATTGTCCGTGTTTGGTTGTTAGTCTTGGTAAAGTTCGAAATGGGATTCCTTAAGCTCAGATCACTGGAACGTAGTCTAATGAGTTATTTCTTGGATGGTTTTGGATTACTCATCGAAGACGTAGTGGGAAATCTGACGCACATGATTGTGCCAATGTCATCTCCTGTATTATCCAAGAGTTTCGAACACAACTGTACCTGGTATGTACTTAGATATTCGTATTTGAAGATATTACCCAAATTGTTTATGCAATAGAAGAATCTGGTATTTTCGAAGATATTGTGATCCACCTGGAAGATACGTAGCAACAGGGTCTTATAAGATACGGAGCTAAGGCAAAGTGGCGTAACTTGGAGAGAGAGATGAAGACCCTTGCAGTAAATGGAGGAAGATGGAATAATGGATAAAGTACTAATCGCCTGACCCCCCATGTCAAACTTCAACGTTTGCATGACAGCTGTGATGTAGTCCCTCGAATTAAACTGGGCTCCTATTTAAAAATTCAAAAATGTGGTATAAAAGTCAGGTTTTCGGAAAAAGGGCAACGAAAATGTTGCACTATTTTGCAGAAAAGAAGACTAAAAATCAGAAGACTAAAATCTTATGGCGATTTATAAGATTTTAGTCTTCTGTTATTAATAGTTAACGAATTTAAAAACTGTCTAAGGGCAATGGAAATAAAACTGCCATTTTAAAAAGTTATTCCTTAAAGTTTTAGATAATAGAATATAAATAATTAGTAAAAGCAAACTAAGCAAAACTATATCACCATCCTAATATTTTTTTTATTTGGAACTAATATTTTCGAAACAAAGATTAATTTGCATTTAGGTATTTTGGAAATGTATCAATGCCTTAATTTAAAAATTGTCATTTTTTATATGTTTGAATTGAAAGAAAATATGTTTGGAACCAACGTTTTTAAATATTATATATTTGTGAACAAAAAAATTTTATTTGAAAATCAAGAAATTTTGTTTGGAGCGCTTATATTAATATATTAGAACAAAATATATTTGCGAACTGACTTTCGCAAATAAAAATTTGCAAAGTTATTGTTTAAGAAGTTTCCCAAATATATTTTATTTACAAAAGTTTTTTAAAGCTTTGCTGACTTTTTTGAATTTTAGTTAATTTTTTTTTTAATTTTGTGTTATAATTTGTAGTAAAAATTGCATAAGCAGAATTAGTTTTTGTTTTACAGCACCAATTTTTAATTTTTAAATATTCCAATTGTCAATCCATCAGTGCAATTTTTCGTTACCCAAGATTATACTTATACAATTTATGTTTTAATATAATTGTAGATATGCAATTTCCGAAAAATTTGACGCTTAAGGTATTCATACCTTGGCAACATACTTAAATAAAAATTAATTTTTGATTCGGAAATATTTGTTTCAAATAAAAAATTATTAGAATGGAAACATAAAATAGTTGTGTGTGTCAAGTATTATATATTTGGAGTGTACCTTAAACATATGTATGTTTCAAGCAGAATATGTTTGGGGCAATATATGAATAACATATTCATATCAGTCCCAAAAGGGTTTGTAGCTCGATGTATAGTGTATCTGGCTCATAATCGACTCTCGTCTCGGCCGTAACATTTTTTATTGTTTCGCCATTTACTTAAGTTTCTGTAAGTAACGATTTACACAAAAAATAAAAAAGTGCTGAATGACAAAGAACAGAACAGCATTTTTGGGACTACCGCATATTCCCGAAATCGTTAATTTTTCCTTGATTTTAGTATGGTTTTCTTAGTTTTGAGTTCTAATTCATGGACTCGAAATAAGGATACTTGATTATTTATAGTTGAAATTTCCTAAAACTCATGCTTTCTTTATTAGTTCATAATTTCCTCATATGTCTGAATTTGATAAAATTATAAATATTCCAACTAGTTTCAAGAAATATTATTTTAGCAAATATATGTCCTCATTATTAGTTAATTAACTATTCTGCATATCCCCCAAAACAGTTAAATTGAGCGTACGACTTCCCAGTTTTAGAAAAAATTAACTCAATACACGCTGAAAAAAAATCGCTTCTGTAGTATATTTTCCCAAACATATTCGGCTTGAAAAATACATACATATGTTTAGGGTACTCTCCAAAAGAGAAATATTTGACATATACAAATATTATATGTTTGGGAGGATATTGTTCTAAACAAAATTTTGATCTTATCCTAATATTTCTTTATTTCGAACTAATATTTACGAAACAAAGATTAATTTGTATCTAGGTATTTTGGCAATGTACCAATGCGTTAATTTAAAAGTAAGTTCAATGTGGAATTTTTTTTTAGATATTTTATATGTTTGTAAAATTCTATTAAAATATAAATCCTATAATCTTCCATAACTATATATTACATTGATGGATGCTCAATGAGTGATGAATTGGAATATTTATAAATTAAAAAACATTGATGCAAAACAAAAGCTAATGCTGCTTACGACATTTTTAAATATAAATTATAATACGAATCCAGGAAAAAATAAAACTAAAATTCTAAAAAGTAAGCAAAGTTTTAAATAAAATGTATTTGGAAACATTCTCAATCAATAGCTTTGTTTGTGTCTAAACACATATTTTATTTGTAAAAGTTAGTTCGCAAATATATTTTGTTCTAATATATTAATATATGCGTCCCAAACAAAATTTCTTGATTTTCAAATAAAATTTATTTGTTAACAAATATATAATATTTAAAAAAAAGTGTTTCTAATTATATTTTCTTTCAATTCAAACATATCAAAAATGACGATTTCCCCGTGTAGGAATAAAAACATTAAACTAAAATTTAGGAAACTAATTTTTTTAGTGTGTGATCTCTGAGGAATTGATTGATTAAATCAAATAAATATAAATTTTGTCTTCAAAATATTTAGTTTTTCAGATTTTATATGCGATTTTGCCAGTTTTACAATGTATTTTTAAATTTGTGCAAATTGTCAATATTTTTGAACGCATCCTTAATTTATGTGTGAAAGGAATAGGATATTTTTTATACGTTTTTTCATTATTATAGGTTTCTTAGGAACGCATCTACCGCATAAAAAAGGCCTGAGTGTATTTGACAATTTATTTTTTCTCAATTCCAAGGAAATTGGCTATCTTGAAGATTTTCTATTTTTGCAGTACACTTTTTGAGACTTTAACATGGAAATAGTAAATTAGATACACGCTGAAAAAAATCGATTCTGTAGTATATTGTCCCAAACATATTCGGCTTGAAACATATATATGTTTAGGGTACACTCTAAACATATATACTGGGTGCACTCAAAAAGTATATATTTGGGAAAATGTTATTCTAAAGAAATCTTTGTTTACATCCCAATATGTTTTTATTTGGGACTATTATTTCCGAAACAAATGTTTATTTGCACTTAAGAACTCAGAAAATACGTTAAGTGTTAATTTTTTTTTAGAAATTTTTAATGTTCGTAAAAACAATAAATAATAATAATTGAAATCGTATAATCTTGGATCAAAATAAATTAATTGGAGGATTGACAAGAAATGTGACTTGGAATACTAACTCAGAAATTTGAAATGATTGATTTAAAACATAAGTTTATGCTGC
Source organism: Eudasyphora cyanicolor (assembly GCA_963930755.1). NCBI lineage: Eukaryota > Metazoa > Arthropoda > Insecta > Diptera > Muscidae > Eudasyphora > Eudasyphora cyanicolor. Next base: position 357,859,014 of record OZ005734.1, read on the forward strand.
ATATGGTATGGTACAATGATGGTACAATTCGAAACCATGGAAAAATTATAACTGAAATTCGAAAATGTCAGCAAAAGTTTTGGTAATCTTTTTAAATAAAATATATATATGGAAAAATTCCTAAATAATAATTTTATTTATATTTAAACACATATTTTATTTGAGAAATTTAGTTTGCAAATATAATTTGTTGTAATATATTAATATATGCGTTCCAAATATATTTTATTGATTTTCAAATAATATTTATTTGCTAAGAAATTTGTGTTCCAAATATATTTGCGATTTTGCCCCGTGTACATATGGAAATCTGGACGATGGTCTATCTACGCTGAGAAAAAAATTAACTAAACCTGAGTTCAATATTTTTTTCAAAATTTACCTTACGAAAATAAAATTTTTACATTTGCATTAACAATTTTTTTACAAAAAATGCAGTTCTCGGGAAAAGTGTAAAGAAAATGCTTCCCTTTTTTCGCATTAATGTTAAAAGGTCCACTTGAACTAATTTTGATTAAATGTTTGTTGTTGTCAGTATAGGATTTACATCATATTACACGTCTTAACCATAAATTTAAATTAAATTGAATTTCGTGTGTTTGAGGCGAAGAATTGAGTATTACTTCAGGTTCAGAACATTTCGTATAAAGTTCTGCCATCCCATGTTTTGCTTATGGCGATGTTATTACTGCAGCATTTTTCGTTGCCCTTTTGTCGAACACTGGAGTTTTACATCACATTTTAGAATTTTGAAGTAAATGCTAAGATTAATTCGAGGGACTACTTCAGTTCCTACTAAGAAAGCAAATATTTTTCAGAACGGGGCAACATTTTTTCAAAATTCAAATCACTATTAATTTTCAATATGATTTTGCCGACGGCTTTTTGTGAAATGTTGACAAAATATATAAATAAAAGAAACAAATTAAGTAATTTTTCACAAATTTTTTCATTGTATATTTTCATTTTTTTTTCTCTCTCAGAATTATATAAAAATGTTCATCTAAAACAGCTTATCAAAAATAAAACTTAAAAATAATATTAATAAATGAAATAAAGAAGAAAATACAAAAAATAAACCAAAAAAAACTATTCGTTGTTTTGTACAGCAGAGTTTTGAGGTTTTTTTGTATGGAAGTATCCAAAAGGCGATACATTATTTACATTTAAATTTTTTAAGCGGTGTAAATTTGTTATTGATGACGATAATATTTACACAGATAACCTTTTTTTCTCTCGAGGTTTCTTCAAAAGTAAATATACATAATCGTACATACAACAACATAAATATGGAATATGTACACATGGGAAAATTAAAAACAAAAAAATAATAATAAATATTTTTGTTTTACGTTTAGTTTCGATTCGATTTGATTCGTTTCGATTGTACTTGGGGTTTAGTTGCGTTTACTTTAGTAAACATTCGATACTTTAGTTCGTTGTGATTTGCGTCGAGTTCTTCTTGAATTATCGATATTCATCCAGGTACAGTGGGTGGGGGAGGGGATAATTGAGGTAATCGAGTGTTGAGTTGAGTTGAATTGTAGCGTTTTTAATGCGTGCAAGCGCGTTTCCATTTTTCTTCTTTGCCTTTCAGGAACATTTGGAACACGAAGGGGAGTTGGGCCAAGCCACCACATGAGACGTTTCATAATTGGCGCATAATGCGCCATCTCTTCGCAGCAACTCTAGTAGCCATACAGATAGGGATACATGGGCACAAAGATGGCGGGGCCCAATTGACGTTCTTGGGGCATGTGGGTCTTCATGTGCTTCTTGAGATGATCGCGGCGTCCGAATTTCTTGCCGCACGCGGTGCATGGATAAGGTCTCAGGCCGGTGTGGATGCGCTTGTGGCGAGTGAGTTCCTCGTTGCGTGTGAAGGTTTTGCCGCAGGTCTCGACGTCGCACTTGAAGGGCCGTTCACCGGTGTGGATGCGAATGTGTCCCTTGAGCTGACCATTGTTGGAGAAGGCCACATCACAGTGGGGGCATTTGAATTTCTTTGGTCTCTGCTTGCGAGCATTGACGGCCTTGAGGTGGGCCTCCTCGGCCATGACACGAGCGTATTCCTGTTCCATCAGACTCAAGGCATAGGGATCCAAAGCATAGGCGGCGGCAGCAGCAGCGGCAGCTGAGGGAGATGTGGTCGAAGCCACATTGGGTAATCCGGCGGCGGCAGCTGCAGCATAATATAGGTCACTGGCGGAGGGAGGCATCATGCACGACATGGCAGCAGCCGCCGATCCAGGATGCATGTGATTATCCAAAGATCCGTAGAGATGAGCGGATGGAGCAGCCGCATAGTTGATGGGATGGTGGACAGCTTGAGAGACGGAGGCATTGACTGATGGTGAACTGGTCTCCATTGGCAGACTGTTGTTGAAACTCTCATCGTAGGACTTCGATGAAGAACTGCTGGAGGAAGCACACTCACGATCACTTTCATTGCCGCTGAAAGATAAATTCTCGGCTTTAATCAAAGAAGTCGATGAGGCTGACATATCTTCGGTGGAGGAGCTGTATTCCGATTTGACCAATGGCTGTTGGTGGTGGTGACGGTGCTGTGGCACTTCCTCGTGGCCCTCCGGTGTTTTATTCGTTTCGGTGCGGGAGTTGCAATCCCATGGACGGAAGAGTCGGGAGTAGGTTTGTGGTGGGTGCATGTTCAAGGTAGACATGTTGTTTTTTAGTTTTATTTTAACCGTTTTTTGTATAAAAATAAAATGTATATTTTATCGTTTTTTCTGTTGGTTTGTGTATATATATGGACACTTTCACTTGTGTTTCGTTCGTTTGATTGTTCGAAAATCGTTTGTGAGATTTGTATGTGTTCTCGTTAAGATCCGTGTTGGAACTGATTCACTCAATGCTTTGCGCACAGTATATAAACGGAAACTGTGAAGAGACGGCCGACAGGACTAGTCTGTCCGTCTACCTAACATTTCATAGAGATTCGGGCCTGTGTGTGTTTGTTACCTACGAGTGCGAGTGCACACACACATACACTCTCACGCAAAACATTACTCAATCACTGGGCTTAGGAAATTCCCGACAAACGACGAAATGAACCCAAAGGAAAATCGCCCTGATTCATGTTTGGTGCGTGAGTGCCTGCGTGCGTGTGTGTGTTGGAGAGTGAGTGCGAGTGTGTTCTGCTTCATTCATAGATTTGTTTACCACACAAATCCAGATTCGAGAGGAGAGCCATACGTGTGTGAGTGCGTTTGTTTGGATGAGTACGTTTGAGCTATTAGAGAATGCCCTTGTTTAGGGGTGTCTATTCAGTTTTGCTCCTCTACGACGTCGTCTTCTTCTTTCAAATAAGGTTTTAACAATGGCTTCCCACTTTTAGCAGCAGACATCGCGGCATCTCGTTGGCGTTTTCGCTGTCGTTGCGGCTGACTGGCCGTTTTCCCATTGTGTTATTGTTGTTCTTGTACTCGTTTATCGCCCTGATTTCCTTTCATTTAATGCAGATTTCTTATTAAAAAAACTGGCGCACAGTAGTTTGCAATTTTAGTTTCGTTCATTATACGTTTGTACAGTATATTACGAAACGGTAGAATGCAATTACAATTACAATGATTATTTAATTATTCACAGAACCGAAGGCCATTTGAGGATAAAATAGTACTTGTACCTACCGATACCTCCACTCGAAAGGTATCGACTTACCATGTTTTAGGGACATTGCACTTTTAAATTGTAAATATTCCAAATTATATTCTGTAAAAATTTGGTGTTTGTCCGCCAACCCAATCAAGAGTTATTCACAAATTGCATTATAAAGGAATTACATACACATTTAACAATTTCATAAAACTTTGATACCATCTACTGAAAAAACTTTGCATCTTTTTGTACTTAGCATGTTTTGGAATGGATGTATTTATATGTATAAACGTACTAAAAATTAACAAATAAATAGGTCTCGTAAACTTAACATTTTAATTGTTTCATTGTAAAAGAATTCGAAAATTTGTAAAAGAAATTAACTCGTAAAAATACAAGCATGCAAATAAATCCGAGGGAGCTAAATCTGGCGAATAAGCGGCGTGCTGAAGCAATAAGAACTTTAGTTCATTGAATTTGGCCATCGCAATTGTGATTGTGTCTTTCCATCAATATGCGATATATACACGGAGGAAAATCGTCATTTTTGATATGTTTGAATTGAAAGAAAATATACTTGGAAACGATTTTTTCTAAATACAGTGTTTTCCAACAAGATGTGTTATTTTGAATCACCCGGTATTTCGGAAGCTGTCACTATTGAAGCCTTTATTCTTTGACATTTGACAAATAGAAACTACGCCATTACTAAAAATGGAACGATACACGATTCAACAACGCATTGAAATTATTAAAATTCACTACACAAATGGTGAAAATCTTGCAGTCGCAGTTCGCAAAACTATAGCATTTTTGGGTCGTCGCGAAGCACCTTGTCGGACCGCAATACAGAAATTGGTGGACAAATTCGTGCTGTTGGGACAAGTTAGTGATGTTAAGAATAAAACCCATGCACGTCGCTCAAGAACAACTGAGAATATTGCTGCTGTAGCCCAAAGTGTTGAAGAAAACCCAGGTTTGTCCATTACTCGTCGTTCTTTGGAATTGGGCATTCCACAAACGTCATTACACCGTATCTTGCATAAAGACTTGGATCTTAAGGCTTATACAGTTCAGTTAACACAAGAACTCAAGCCGACTGATCATCAACAACGTCGTGTCTTTGCTGATTGGGTCCTCGAAATGCATGAAAATGATCCGGAATTCCATCAAAAAATCATCTTAACTGATGAGGCCCATTTCCACCTCGGCGGCTACGTCAACAAGCTAAATTGTCGCATCTGGGGCTCGGAAAACCCAAGAGTTCATCCTCAACGTGTGACTGTTTGGTGCAGTTTATGGTCCAGCGGGGTCATTGGACTTTACTTTTTCGAAAATGAGGTTGGATCAACAGTTACCATGAATGGATTGCGCTATTGAGAGATGATTAATGATTTTTTATGGTCGGAGTTGGATGGTATTGATCTGGACAACGTTTACATTCTACAAGACGGCGCTACGTGCCACACAAGCAATGAAACCATTGCTCTGTTACGGGAAAAGTTTCCGAACCGTGTTATCTCTCGAAGAGGTGATCACAATTGGCCACCGAGATCTTGTGATTTAACACCTTGCGACTTCTTCCTTTGGGGCCACGTGAAAGATAAGGTTTACGCCAAGAGCCCAGCGTCGATTCAAGACCTTAAAGATAGAATTCGTGAGGCTATCGAGGACATAGGGCAGCCACTTTGCGATTTGGTTATGGAAAATTTCATGAAAAGGATATGGTCCTGTAAGCGTAGTCGTGGTGGCCATTTGTCTGATGTTGTTTTTCATTATTAACGGCACACCTTCCTCTTCATTACGAAATAAACTTTCGATCATTTATGTCAAAAAATGGCATTTTTCTTTGAATACCAAAATAACACCTTTTGTTGGCAAAACCCTTTATTTGTGCATATAAATTTTATTTGAAAATCAAGCAATTTTGTTTGGAACCCATATATTAATATATTAGAACATAATTTATTTGCAAACTGAATTTCACAAATATAATATGTGTTTACACACAAACAAAGTTATTGTTTAAGAAATTTTCCAAATATATTTTATTTAAAAGATTTTTACAACTTTGCTGACTTATTCGAATATTAGTTAGTTTTTCTTAGTTTTCGTGTTAAAATTGACAGCAAAAAATGTATTTTAATTTATAAATATTTCAATTCATCACTTTTTGTCAATCTATCAATGCAATTTATATTTACGAAAGATTATGTGATTAAAGTTATAATAAAATATTACAAACATATACAATTTATAAAAAAATAGCTGTTTGAACATCTGAAAAACAGAAAACTTGACTTTAAGTTAAGGCATTGTTGATACATTGCCAACTTATATAATTACAAATTAATCTTTGTTTCGGAAATATTAGTTCCAAATAAGTATTTGAATGGGAGCATATTTTGGTTTAGAACAATATCCTCTCCAACATATACTATTTGTGTGTGTCAAATATTATATATTTGGAGTGTACCCTAAACATATGTATATATCAAGCCGAATATGTTTGGGACAATATACTACAGAAGCGATTTTTTTTCAGCGTGTAGCATTTTATGAAATGGCTATGACTACAGCTAGCCATGAACCTTCAACCTACGGTCATCCAATACCATTTTGTGGATTTTTTAACCATTTCTGGCCTGGACACCTCAATTGTTCGACCACTACGGTGTTCCGGGCCCCTTTTAGACTCTCTCACCCAATATTTTATAGTTGTAAACGAAGGAGCAGACGTCCCCAAAGCAGAATCTACCTCGGTTTTAATATTGGTTGGACCGAGACCTTTCAAATGAAAGTATTGTATTACATATCAGTGACCAATTTTTTCCATGTTTACAAAACCACTGAAATCGTTTACTTTTGAGCACCAAAGTAACTTTTTTCAAACTGATAACGCCATCTATATGTCAATTCTAATTTTGGGACCGCCCTCGTGCATGAATTCCAAGGGGTCATCTATGTTAACACTAATTAATGATACAAACACCTACAAATTGATTTTTGATTTTTTATAACATTAACAGATCTGAGGTAGGGTAGGATTTGGAAATCATTTTTGTATTAATGGCCATCGAAGTAATTTTTTTTGTATATTTATTTAATTATAAAAATAAAGCTGAACCAATTTCAAATATTTTAATTGGTGGACTGTTTCTGTAAAATTACACGCTGAAAAAATCGCATCTGTAGTATATTGTACCAAACATATTTTTAGGGTACACTCCAAATAATTTGGGAGAATGTTGTTCTAAACAAAACTATGTTTACATCCTAATGTTTTTTTATTTGGATGTATCATTTCCCAAAAAAGATTTATTTGTATGAAAATATACCGATACTTTAATTGTTTTAAATTTTCAGCGATTGAAAGTTAATTTTTAGAAGTTTTTAATGTTTGTAAAATTGTTTTATAATTGAAATCTTGTATAACATAAATTGCTTGAAGAATTGACAACAAATGATGACTTGGAATAGTTAGAAATTAAATGTAAGTGCTTTAAAACAGAAGTTAATGCTTTGTATGCAATTTTTAACTGCAATGTATATTTCGAACACAATGAAAAAATTAAAACTGAAGTTCGAAGAAATCAGCAAAGTTTTGAAAATCTTTTTTTTTAAATAAAATATATTTGGAGATATTCATAAACAATAAATTTATTTGTATTTAAAAATATATTTTATTTGAGAAAATTAGTTCGCAAATATAGTTTGTTCTAATATATTAACATATGCGTTCCAAATACATTTTGTTGGTCTTCAAATACAATTTATTTGTTCAGAAATATATAATATTTAAAAATTTGTGTTCCAAATATATTTTATTTCGATTCAAACATATCAAAAAATGAAATGTTGCCACGTGTATATGTAATTGTATTGGTCGCTAACATTCGAAAACCGAATATGCAAATAATGAAGAATATACTTAGTAGGGACATAAATACTGTTACACACATTTTATGCTATAACATTAAATGTAATAAATCCTTTTGGTCCAAATTTATTATATATATTTATTGACATATATTGTATACAAAAAGCAAGTACTCATTTGAAATGTCCACTTTTAGCCTTCACACATCCCTTAAGTCGCACTGACCAACCATCAATAGCCGCACGCACCTCGTCCCTTTGGGAAAGTGGCCACAGCACGAATCAAAGCAATCTTAAGAGAATCGATGTTGGGGTATCTTTTGTGGGAGACCTTGTCCTTTAAAACTGTCCACAATTTGTAATCAAGACTGCTGGAGAGCCATTATAAGAAATGAAAGCTGACTAATTGTTTTAAAGTACACGCCTGGTTTTGGAATGTGGTATGGTTAGTGGTTTCACAACAGCTTCCAAAACGGTTTCTTGGTAATTTTTGGCCAATGTTTTGACCCTTTGTTCACAGCAATGCAAGTCAGTGACCCCATCGTAAGAGACACCCCATCAACCCATGATTGAAGCTGTATGATGGACCTTTTCGACCCGTGGCATTTCTTGAGGTGCTTCCTTAGACGACTGTGCATACACTATATCGATTCGTTTGTTAAATTTTTCTTGCAGAGTAAAATTTGTTTCATCTGTGAATAATAGCGTGCTTCACCATTTTTCTTTCCTATTTTTTATAAAGCTGAAGTCAACAAATGTCCGTTGCGATTTTTGAAAGCCCCAAGTCTCAAGTCTTTTTAGATAATTCAATTCATGTTTTTTTGCGAAATATTCATTTCACGGGCCATGATTTTCTGTTTCTAGAGCAGAATTCGTATGACAATTGCAATTAAAATGTCATACGTATTCATACGCTTATTAAGCTTATTTCCATTTTTTAGAGAGATTTGGCTTAGAGTTTGTATGCCATTTTTCGTATAAAAAGGACATAATTTTAGAAAGTAAGCCCTAATCCAATACTTATGTATATTGCGTCTACCTTCCAACAAATAGGGTGTGTCTTTTGATATTCTCGTACATAAATGTATTGATATCATCATCACTATTACACAGTCTTCACATCTGGCCAAAACGAAATTGTTTTATCTTATTATACAATTATTATGCTAAACTATAGATAACAATGTAATACAAATTTGCAAATACAAGAAAAATGTCGAAAACGTCAACGTGGAAAAGTTTTCAGAAATAAACAGTCGTCTAATGATCTCAACTTTAATGTACCAAAAAGTCGATAAATCGAAAGTCGACTTATAGAAACCTATGCCAACGTTCCATAGTACGTAAGTAAGCAATTATACAAACTTTGCTCCAAAGACATCCTTTCAAACAATGATATTCCATACTGCAAATAAAGACAAATTTCTTAAAATTAAGTACGTTTTTCTAATTCAAAGTAACAATTTTTTAATTATTTTACAGGTTGTTGTTATTTTACAGATAAAATGAAAAAAATATTTGTTCATTTATATGCGAGTATACACTGAGAAAATAATGGACTGAGCAAATTAAATGAACTGAAACTCAACAAATGAACGATTCGACATAAGTGCAACACAGTGTATTTAAATTATTTTCAGTATATTTCAAGACAATTTAACATTTCACTCAAATGTTTTCTCTGTAATAAAAACATCGATAAAAATGTCGATAAGAAATGACAAAAACCACTGTTCCTACCCAACGATGTTACGCTAATATCCCCAAAAATCTATCTTTACAGAGAACATAGAGATAGATATGCTACAAATACAAAAAAAAATACCAAAAATATGAAATGCTTTTACCAAAAATCTATCAATAAACGTAGAAGATATACTTATAAACTCTATGTATATTAGGATGTATTGCAAAAAGTGTTTTTAAATTAAGGAGGGGTGGTAATCGAAGCGGATTGTCAGAATGTGCAGACATTTTTAAATGGGATATATTTTGAAGAGAACTCAGAAAATTCTAAGAACATTTTAGTATTTTCAAACTTAAGAAAAATTTTGAGTTTTTAGTGAAAAAACAGGACTCTCAGACAGAAACGTGTTTGAAATGTTACTGTATTTTTCCGCTTAAAGATTTTTTTATAAAAACCTCATTGCAAGCATAACAGATTAATATGCAATAAGTGTTTTGAATAAAAAGAACAAAAAATTAATATGCAATCAGAATGCATTGATTGAGCGAGCAACTATGTTATGTATTGAATTATTTTTCGGTACAGCCTAAAATGCATAAATAAATACGCATAAAGTATATACGAGTATGTACGTTTGTATTTATGTACATCTGTAGCAAGAAGCATTTGGATGTAGCAAAGTATGTGCAAAGGTTTGTGCGTACGTATCGGCAGACATCATCTCTTAAAAACATTAACTTTTTCCCAAACCCCTGGTTTATCGTACCCAACCCCCTCCCCCTTTTCTACCCATCCCATAACCTGATGGCCCTCCGAAAACGACAAAAGCGATATTAGCCTTTTCATGGCATTTGTGGCGTAGTCCCATTAAATTGAATGAGTGTTACTACGAATGAAGCTGTGTGTGTGTGTGTGAGTGAGTGTATGGCGGGCATGAAAGCATCCAACCAAAGCAAACGAAACCGAGAATCGAGACGAGACAAGCCGAAAGCCTATCCACCCCTCTCTGAGAGGGCTGATGTGTGAGATATGAGCCCAGCGAAGGGAGAAAATAGCGAATAGCCCTCAAAACAATTTTTAGGGCTTTGATTTTGTTGCTGTGACTCGATTATAAATAAAATACCCAAACTTAGGCATACAGACATACAATGATACAACAATATCCAGATACAGTCAACTCACTATACATTCCCATTCACATAGGCATAGTAAAGTATACATAGACTTATGCACATACATATATATGCCTGTATGTATATAGATATATACGCGTATTTATATCAGTGAATCTCGTGGTAACGTTGTCTGTATGTCTGCTCGGTTGAGTTTTGTGGAATAATTGTGAATTTTACGCTTACCTACCAACAAACCCCCCAAAAAATGGTTGAAAGTTGAATTCTTTTTTTTTTGCCAACACCCCGAATACCCTTCGGAATACCCGTCGAGCGAAGGGGAATGAGAAGCAAAGAAAAAAGTTGTTAGAGAAGGCCAGAAAGGAGGCCTTTCAATTCGCACAAACACTCTCTCACACGCACAAAAGTCAGTTATTGTTGAATGCGGATTTTTTTCTGTTATTTTTTTGGGGTACGGATGAAATCCTGGGGATAAATGGATGTAAGGATGCTTTAGTGTCACTCTACATTTGGCAAAAGGGATATGTAATAACTATTACGCCGTGCGACACGACGACTTTCCTCCTAAACACGAGACTATATACATAGAAGTACAACTACATATAGACCGACAGTAAATAAACTATATACTCAGTTTTTTATTTCGTGATCGTTTGTCGGCGAATTTGTTTGTGGGCGAATTTGGTAGACATTTCAAAAGTTATACACATTTTAGATGCAGTGTCCTATGACATGTTGTGCATCGACTATCGCAATCTTCGAGCTATTTGTAAAGAATTGCCACGGATATTCATAACCTTGATTCATGGCAGATGTTTGTCAGAAATAGAAATGCTACAGCTAGACCCACCTTAAAATATACCGATCGACTACGAAACAGATTTAGTTATATATAGCTCATTAGTTATAAAAGCTGTATTTTACATGCAATTGTTTTGAAATTTAGCATGGTAGAGTTTTTTATCCAGGGAACAACTTTGCTCGATTTAACGAAAATCGGTTCAAATTTAGCTTTAGCTTTTTTGATATGTTTGAATCGAAACAAAATATATTTGGAACACCAATTTTTAAATATTTTATATTTCTTTGCAAATAAATTTTATTTGAAAATCAATATACTATATTTGGAACGCATATATTATTATTTTTCAACAAATAATATTTGCAAACTATATTTCTCAAATAAAATATGTGTTTAAGTGCAAATAAAATTATTATTTAAGAATTTTTCCAAATATATTTTATTTAAAAAATATTTCCAAAACTTTTGCTGCCTTTTTCGAATTTCAATTTTAATTTCTTCTTGTTTTCGAATTGTACCTCCCAGTTATAAATCAATCATTTCATTGAGTATTCCAAGCTATCATTAGTTGTCAATCCTCTAAGTACTTTATATTGATCTAAGATTTTAAGATTTCAATTATTATTTTTACGAACATTAAACATTTCTAAATATTTAACTTTGAATTACTGAAAAATTTAAAACAATTTATGTATTTTATTAATACTTAATGCAAATAAATATTTGTTTCGGAAATAACAGTAACATTGGGATGCAAACAAATATTTGTTTAGAATAACATCTTCCCAAATACACAATTTTTGTGTGTACCAAATATTATATGTTTAGAGTGTACCATAAACATATATATGTTTCAAGCCGAATATGTTTGGGACAATATACTACAGAAGCGATTTTTTCAGCGTGTATGTTTACATCCAACCGTTTTAAAGTAAAAGGGAATTTCGTGAAGAATAACGCAAAGAAAGTATTTGTGGCAAACATAATATTGACCTTTTCATAAAATAAAAAAAAAAATGATTTCTAGATGAAAAGCCAATATAGCTAAAACTCTGTAAATTGTGTGATAACCTAGGTTTAAGTATTAAAATAGTTTTAATAAAAAAAAAAAATAATAATATTGACCTATATTGCATATAAGTTATTTTTGAATATTCTTATGTTTGACTTTTATTGAAACTGTAATGAGTTTTTTTAAATGCCAAAACCAATAAAATATTATCTTTTTATTTGTCCCGACAAATCCCGCATTTAAGTCTCGGTTATCCCGACTTTTCGAATACGATGTCTGGCAACCCTATTCGTGAACTAGCTGAAGTCATAGGCTTTTCAAAAAGAGCTATACATCGCTGACGGAAAATTTGATAATGAGAAAGCTGTGCGCAAGATGGGTGCCGCGTTTGCTCACAATCAAGACAATGCACCAGTTCACACACCCACTATTACGTTGGCGAAAAACAATGAATTAAAATTCAAATTGCTTCAGTACCTTATTCGCCAGATTTAGCTCCATCAGATCATTTTTTGTATCCAAACCTGGAAAAAGGACTCGGCGGAAAAAGATTTGCCAGCAACGAAGAGGTGGAGGTTGCGGTTGATGGCTATTTTCACGAGCTATTGGAAATTGCTGGAAAAAGTTTATAGAACGAAAGGGAGATTATGTTAAGGAATAAAGAAAAATGTTGCCAAATTTGTTTTGCAATCTTTGTTAGATCGGTTAATTTTGTGAAAGTCATCGTACTTCTTCTAATGATATCAAAAACTGTCCGATAATGGACTTGGTCAATTTATGCAGTACGCCGCAGTATACGCATACAGTATGTCAAGAAAGTGTTCTAACTTTCGTTTTTTTCTGCGTAAAACACAATCGTTTATTTTATTTTGATCTTTAAATTACATACGTCTACAAGTTAGACAGCAGAATACATAGTACGATTATAAACAAATTTCTATTAATGTAATCCAGATCGGACTATGGGCCCGTAATTGTTGTTGTTGTTTTGGAAAATTATTTCATCTTTTTGCAAATATCGAAATAAACTATTTTTATAAATATTACAAAATGTTATGTGTATAAATATTCCAGTCGACCCTATAAGGTGCCATCACCTCTAAATGTACGCCAAACCTATTGTAAGCGTTTGAATTGAGTTTATTGTTGATATTTTATTTTATATTCAAAAAAATTGTAATTCAAATTTAAACACGTTGATCGAAATTGTTGTAAATCTGTCATATTTTGAGAACCAAATGTATCATGTTTCTCCATGATCTCCTTTGATAAATCCCACATGGTTAGTTTACAGATACAACAAAATACCTATTCCACGAAAAGTGGGATTCTTGTGAATAAATCTTAGCAAAAAAGATCAAACATTTCCAGGTAATCGTTGTGAGTTGTAATAATAATCGTTCGAGTTATAATAATCGTTCATTCGCGGTAAGTGACTATGAACAATTTTAATCGGGTTAAACTCGATGTGAATTTAAGCCCCCAAACGGCCAAAGTCCAAATGTTGAGAATCCCCGATTAGATTATATTCAACGCGAAGATTTGCATTCTATGTAAAGTATCTTCCAAGTCCACCATGACCGGAGAGAATCTTTATCTTGCCGCTTAATGGCCTCGATTGGTGGCACTGCCACGCAGCCACACAGCCACATTGCCAGTGATGATGGTGGTGGTGATGGTGATTTGCTCTGTGGTTTTGGGCGAGATTGTGGAGTGTAGATGATTGAATGTTGGCTCTTGGTTTGGTATTTATGTGAAAGTTTTCCTTTTTCGGCAAACGAAAAACGCGCCCTTAATGCTTGGCGGGTTTTTGATGGTTTCCCTTGTTGTTGTCATCCCAAAGGACGTAGGCTTTACTGGCTGAAGTGTCGTTCCAATCGTTTGTGAGTGCGTGTGTGCTTTTTGGGATGGATAGGGAAAACCATTGGGGTTTGCTCACTTGAGCCTTTTTGTCATTCATCGCAAGTATGGCTGGGCTGGATGGTTGGCTGGCAAAAAAAGCCTCATGGAGGTGAAATGTTTTTAACAATTTTCTGTACCCGCCACCAACGCCGTACATTCTGATTACTCGGGGGGTGGTTGATGTTCACTTTTTTCAGACTTGATTTTTTGTCGCTTTTTCGGTCCTTCCAATTTTTTGTTTGTATCTTCACTTCCGCTTCCTTTTGTGTTGGGAGGAGGAGAAAGAAAGGCTTTTAAATGTGATTATCTGACGTGTAGTTAAAACAAATGATGCCACACCGCCGTCACCGACAATGACAACGACACCACCTTCACAAAAATGACTTCAGATAAGACCTTCTTAATTCACAAAGATTACATTTATTCAATACAACACGACCCTATCTTCTCCCACCCCCTTTCTTTCGACGGGCAAAAAACGTAAATTGAATTTATTTGTCGTTTTGCATGCGCCTATTTGGAGAAGATTGAAAGTCTTTATGGAAAAAGGTAGTGAAACCACAAGTTAAATTTAGCGAATGCATTGAAGTACCTAGAAATATTATGTTATGGTAGTTTTTTTAATTTTTTCTTTTTAAATTCCAATTTTCATTGAATGTATCTTCAGTATTTGGACCATATTATTTAACTATAAGCCCGATATAGCCGTTTTTGATATGCTTGAATAGAAAGAACAAATATTTGGAACAGAGATTTTTAAATATTATATATTTATGAATAAATACATTTTATTTGAAAATCAATAAAATTTATTTGGAGCACATATATTAATATATTACAACAAAATATATTTGCGAACTAAGTTTTTCAAATAAAATATGTGTTTACAAACAAATACAAAAACTATTTAAAAATTTCTTCAAATATATTTTATTTAAAAAAATTCGAAATATGCTGTATTTTTCGAATTTCAGTTTTAATTTTTCGGGGTTTTTTTTAAAGCATTAAGTATGAATTTCAAAATATTCAAGTTTTAGTTATGCAGAATAATACGATGTCAATTATAAAAGAATTTTACGAAGATTTTTTAAATTTTTAAAAAATATCATAGTTTCTAAAAAAAATTAACTTTAAATTACCGAAAAACTTAAAATTTGCATCAAGTTTAAGGTATCGCTATATTTTTTGAATATGAAAATGCAAAAAAAATCTTTTTTTCAGAAATAATAGTTAAAAAACATAATTGAATGGAAACAGCTGTTTTTTAGAACAATGTATATCCAAATATAATTATATTTGTTTGATTTGTTTAAATTTGATCCCTTGTTGGGGAGGTACTCGAGGGAGTGTACCAACATGGTCCATCTTTGATCTTAGCCAGAGATAGAAAAAAATATTAACACATACCACATAACACGGTTGCTCCTACTAAAAGTTATCGTATGCACCAGCCAGACAGACGGATGGACAGATATTGTTCAAATGGAGAGCCTTCTACACAAATGGATATTTGCAAGACTGGATGGGATTCGTCACTACTACGCTTCGAAATTAAGTAAATCACAAACATATATTTCATTTCTGGAAAAAATCGCCCCCGTCGACGTGATAGCTCATGTTTCAATATTAAAAAATGTGGTATAAAAGGCCAGTTTAAGGAAAAAGGGCAACATAACTCACATAAAACTTTATCTCTTGACTAGGGTGATCAAAAACCGCACCGCTTAAACTGGTTTTCTTTAAAAGCCGCCTATCCCTATTTGGGTTTTCTGCGTTTCTGCGAGTACGTAATATAAACTGTCGGTTTAATTAACTTTTTCTGATTTTTTAAACCATTATACAAATTAAGAACATAAAGGGTGGGACATTTTAAATTTGAAAAGACTAAAAAAAGTACTGATAATTTTTAAAATTTCTGGTTTTATTGGAAAGGTTGAACTTTTTCGTTTAATATTGGAACACAATATCATTCATATGACTAGAACGACTGGCTCGGCAGTACCTCATCCGATCAACCCAAATTTTCAGTACATTTTCGATTGTTTCGGGTCGAATCTCTTCAATGGCAACTTCAATTTCATGTTTCAACGCTGAAGCGTTGTCTCTGGATTCTTTGCATAACATTTATCCTTAATGGCTCCCCACAGAAAATAATCCAAAGGGATCTAATAACAAGTCAAAGTAATCGGTAGTTCAAATTTAAAATTTTAAATGGCCGACCCTATATTATTTTTGAGACCGAAAACTACTCAAATCTTAAAAACTTCGAAATGAAAAACCAAATTATTTTGCGCAAATCCTAAGAATACTCAAATGACGCATTAACGAGCTGATTAAAATGATTCCAATTTTTTTGATGCGAGAGTATATTCAAAATTTCGATCGACTTAATTTTTAATCTTAATGCGCGAAAAACCGTATTACTTTAAAAATTAAAATCAATCCAAATCCCCCACAATATTAGACAGTATTTACATCTCTAGCGTGCGTTTGAAATCATCATAATTATTAAATTATCATCTGACAAAAGATTTGTCAGAAATCTGCGTTCTGTATATTTTTTTTTTAAAGAAAAAAATCCGACAAAACCGGATTTTTTATTTTCAGTTAAACCGATAACCGATTGTTAAAACATTACAATTTTGGAAGAAACCTAAAACGATATACATATTTTAAAAATCGGTTTTTACCCTACTTATGACATATGATAAGAAAGGCTTTGCAGGAAGACATAGAAGATCCGAGATTTTCATTCGTGTATTCATTGCTTCAATTCATAGAAAATGTAAAAAGTATACTTTTTAAACAAAGATAAATTTGTGATTTAAGTATTTTGGCAATGGAGCAATGCCTTAATTTAAATGCATGTTTTCAGTTTTTCAGAAGTTCAAAGTACAATTTTTCAGATATTTTTTATGTTAATAAAATTCGATTAAAATTTGGTTTTGGATGGTTGTACCAATCGAATTAAGATTGTTTTTTCATTGACACTCGGTTAGTTGTGGTAACCAATTTTAAACTTTCATTATAGTACCATATGATCGATTTTTGGTTGTGACAACCAATGTCTTATTCTTGACAACAGAAATTGTATCAATAGACCAAAGATTATTACTGCAACGAATAATTGGTTACTACAACAGAAAAAAATATTAATAAATAATTGTTTATTGGTTATTCCAATAATTTCCCAAATTTAGAATAATTAAATGTATTTTGGGAAATACAACCGAAAGATTGGTTGCTGTTCTTTTTCTGATACATGACAAACAAAAAATAAAATTACTCGACATAAAAAAATCTTCAACATTTTGTTCAAGAACGGTATAGGTAATCAAAAATAATCACGTGTGGATAATAATGTGTGGAATGCAGAATATGTTGTGCAAAAAGTTCTACATAAATAAAAAATAAAAGCAACAATCATGAAATTGAAAGCACAGGGTTAAGCGATATTTGCATAAAAGTTTTTTCAAATATTTCCACATCTCATATGAGTGATGAATTTGTAATGTGGGATTTTTAATTTTGTTATGAATTGTTTGGTTTTTTGTTCAATAAATAAAATAAAAATTAATGAAAACTGTTTTAATTAATTGTCGGTAGTATA
Source organism: Eudasyphora cyanicolor (assembly GCA_963930755.1). Lineage (NCBI taxonomy): Eukaryota > Metazoa > Arthropoda > Insecta > Diptera > Muscidae > Eudasyphora > Eudasyphora cyanicolor. The sequence continues at coordinate 357,876,654 of OZ005734.1, forward strand.
TGACTGACAAATTGTCAGAACAACCAATTTTTTAAAACAGTTGGTTGTGGCAACTACAACAGATAATTTAAGCCACCATTTTCGTAGTTGGTGCAACCAAATATGATTGTTGTCAACATGGAAGCAGAAGTATACCACAACAAAAATATTGGTTGTCCTGATGGAATCGCATGATTGTAGACAGAACTACCAAAATTCGGTTGGCAAATAATTCGGTTGCGGCAACCAATCTGTATTCTGTGTGTAAAGTATAACACGAAATCAAGAAAAATGTAAACTAACATTTGAAAAAGTGAGCAAAGTTTGAAAAATCTTTTTAAATAAAATATATTTGGAAAACTTTTAAAACAACATCTTTGTTTGTGTGCAAACACATACATACTTTATTTGTGAAAGTCAGTTCACAAATATATTTTGTTGTAATATATTAATATGAATGTGTTCCAAACAACATTTCTTGATTTTCAAATAAAATTCATTTGTTCGCAAATATCAAATATTAAAAAATGTTGGTTCTAAATATATTTTCCTTAAATTTAAACATATCAAAAATTACGATTCACCCATATTCAAAAAGAAAAGAAAATTGCATTTTTAATTTCTAAATATTCCAAAATTTATTCAGTCCGTATTTGGTGTTTATCCGTTAAACTAACGACGTACGATGGGAAAATATGATGAAATATGTGAGCATAAATAGGATTTTGAAAGCAACTATCAAAAATCAGTTTTTTTGGAATGTTGTTTTATTGTGTATAACATTTAATGAAAATACCTCAAAATTTTATGAAAATATCTCCAGGCGATTTCGAGTTATGACCATTCAAAGTATGTCTTTTTTTACTAATAAATGCCAATAACATTGCGATGATAAAATCTATATCAGTGATGCCCAAACACTTGTTAGAACAACGAAGATTAATCGGCTTTTTCATATACACAGCCCGAGCGTCAACGAAAATAAAAACAGAGAGCGTAAAAAACAAAACAAAATTCTTCAGTTGCTTGTTAGTAGTCAGCGAAGAAGGTCTATGTCGCTTTGTTTAATAAAATAAGTACACTGAAAACATTTTACAACAACGAATGATATTTTTTTATTGTATTTATTTTCAATTTAGTATAAAATAATTTTGATTTTTTTACTTTTTGTTATTTTTTAGTTTATCAATATATAAAATTATTTATATATATTTTTTGTCCAATAAATTATTGGCAAAGAACACATGTACCTATTTTCTTGAAGAAAATTTTTTGTTACATATGCATTGTTTTTATGTTTATTTAATTTTTTATTGGCTTCATTGCTAAAATTTAACACACAACAACATAAATAGCAAAACAATATAACAACGTAAAAAAACAAAACCAAGTGATTTTGTTCAGTGCAATTGTACCACTACAATCTCATTTTTGTGTAACCTAACTAACACATTCTCATTTCTCTTTGTGGGCACCACTGATCTATATACTAAAATGCTTGTAATGCGTGATCCATTTCGAGGTTCCCTACTTTTTTAAAGTAAAAACCACAGAAAATTCAAATTGAATTGGGAATGTTTATTATCATTTGAAAGAACATTTTTTGGCATTTATTTTTTGAAGATTATGTCTATCAAATGTTGGCCGCGGCTACGTCTCTGATGATTCATCCGTTGAGTCCAATTTTCGATGACTCGTTTGAGCATTTCAACTGGTAACTGGCGAATGACACGCGTGATGTTTTGCTCCAAGGCCTGAATCGAAGCGGGTTTGTCCGCATTAACTTTAGACTTTACATATCCCCACAGGAAAAAGTCTAACGGTGTGATATCACACGATCTTGGTGGCCAATCGACCGTCCGTGTTCTCTCAATAAATCCATTGATTGATGCGATGTGTGGGAAGTGGCGCCGTCTTGTTGAAACCAAATGTCGACGAGATCACGAGCTTCAATTTCAGGCATCAAATAGTCGGTTATCATGGCGCGATAACGGTCGCCATTGACGGTTACGTTCTCACCGGCATCATTTTTTAAGAAATTTGGACCGATGATTCCGGTACGTCGGATCGGGAATCGGTCAATGGCAAAAAGATAGCTCTTAACGAGAGCTAAAATATTCCTCATGGGTGTCAAGGTCGTGGGTTGACCGGAAAGTGTTTTTTTGGATTTTAAAAAATGGACTTTGGCGAACGATTATTTTGATAATAAAACTGAATAAGTTGTAAACGTTGTTCAGGCGTTAATCTTTCCATGATGAAATGCCAAAAAATACTTAACAAAAATAACATGACAGCATGACACGACTCACACGTGATCTGTCGAAAAAGGCTATTGAAAAAGTATCTCTACTTGGATCACCCGTTACAATTCGCGTTTGTTTGTGAAATGCGACCGGACTTTGTAACATATATAAGTAATAAGGTTATATTCATCTTAATTTTTGTGTTTAACGTCTTTAAATGAAGAGATATTTCAAAGCAAAAAAACAGTTTTTTGAAAAAACAGTTTGGACCGATGATTCCGGTACGTCGGATCGGGAATCGGTCAATGGCAAAAAGATAGCTCTTAACGAGAGCTAAAATATTCCTCATGGGTGTCAAGGTCGTGGGTTGACCGGAAAGTGTTTTTTTGGATTTTAAAAAATGGACTTTGGCGAACGATTATTTTGATAATAAAACTGAATATGTTGTAAACGTTGTTCAGGCGTAAATCTTTCAATGATGAAATGTCAAACAATACTTAACAAAAATAACATGACAGCATGACACGACTCACACGTGATCTGTCGAAAAAGGCTATTGAAAAAAGTATCTCTACTTGGATCACCCGTTACAATTCGCGTTTGTTTGTGAAATGCGACCGGACTTTGTAACATATATAAGTAATAAGGTTATATTCATCTTAATTTTTGAGTTTAACGTCTTCAAATGAAGAGATATTTCAAAGCAAAAAAACAGCTTTTTAGTTCAAAAAAAATATCCACAGTAAATGGAATAATTTTTTTTTGGATCACGTGGAATCCCTACCATATGGCATAGAAAGTGACTTAGTGATGAATTCTACAGTACCTACACTTTTTGCGATTATGGCAGATTTTTGAACTTCAAATATTTTTTTTAATATTCTTTATTTGCAATCTATTATATTAAGCAAATTTTATAATGGTTTATAAAAATAACAGATGTTACGATTCCTTCTTTGGAATAGTAACTATTAACTTATATATAACTAACAATTAGAATATATAGAGATCAAGTTTATTAGATTAGATTTAATTTAATTTCGAAATGGGAGATCCAGGATATCATATCTCTTCAAACGCCGGACATCATTACTTTCATCTAGCAACATTATTGCTAACGGGTTTGTGTGATAACTTAATCTTAGGAGATATTTAACGCTGTATTTGTTGATCTCGGTGTTGGCAAATGGAAAGTTGAGATCATTGTGGATAGTTTTATTTGAGACGAACCACGGTACCGAAGTGATACTTCGTAGGATTTTCGATTGAATTGTTTAAATTAGTTTAATGTTTGTATTACTGCAGGTTCCCCAATGATGAATACCATAGCTCCAAATGGGCTTTAGAAAGGGCTTGTATAACAAACCTTTATTTTCTAAACTTAACTCTGATGCGTGTGGGAGTTACATCTATCTATAAACCGATTTTCCCGAAACACATACCGATTTTCTTGGTCCAAAAAACAACTTTTACGAAATCTCGGCAAAATCTGAAAATAAATACGTCCGGCAGCAAGTTTGTAGTGTCCTACGATCAAAAATAGCCATCCTATTAATATTATTAGGATTATATGTGTCATTTGTATAGTTTACATCTTCTACAAAGAGTATAAACATATAGTTAAACGCTTCTGCATTTATGCATATATATTTTTAATTTAACTTTTATTTTATTAACAGTCGAGGATCCGTTTTATAAGTCTATTAGTGCAAAGCTTCTGATTTCAAAAATATTGCAGACTACGATTTTATCTTATTTAAGTTGTTTTGGTTTCAATTTTAAAAACATTTGCTGGTTTTGTAGACTTTTGACGCAATGTCGACAAAAATATTTTTGAACTTCAGACCATTGAAAATATATGTAATATATTTAAAACACACAATCAAGTAACCCAAACAGATTTTGAACTAAATTTTGTCAGCTTTAATTTATAGTCAAGATCATGGAAGCTGTTACGATATTCTGTTATTTTACATTACTTTTCACAAAGTCGCTTTTGTAGGCCTTCCAAATAATTCTCTTGAAGGTGGTCCAAACCGTAGGACTCTATCTCTAACGGTATAGTCATGAGATAGAAAATACTGTTATGCGCGTGTATTTACCCCATTTTTCCCATTGTGCGACGATAGCAACGATTATTTTTATAGCCATAAGCAATATTTTTTTCTCGTTCTCATTAAAAACAGAACATTTTTAGCAAAATTGCATTAGAACTCGCATAAATGGCGACATAAGTGTATTTTGAAGTAGAAACACATAGGATCATATCTTCATGGAATCATATCTCAAGAAAATTCACGTCCTAAAGCGTAGAGTCCTGGCCAATCAAGATTTCAATGTTGGCCGGCTATTTTCCTATTCGCATAATTATTATTTTTAAACAATTTGAACAAAATTTGAATATAATTTTTTAAAAACAAACCTGCAAAGTTATACAAGTTTTTACTCATTTATTTCATCATAACTTGTAATTTAAAGCTCAAAGGCCAATTGAAAATAAATTACAAAATGCATAATAAATAATAGCAGCTTAGAAGAAAGACTACTCCGACTGATGACTACTCCATTAAATAGAAAATTCAATGTGTTTAACAATATAATATTAACCAAAAATAAATATAATTAGTATTAAAAAAACATTATCTAATTTAACTCTCAATTTAATACATATTAAATTAGTTAACAAGGAAGACAAAATCTAGTCCTCAGAATATTTAAAGTGACAATGAAGTTTATTTCGGTAAGAATAAGGCGTTAAGTTAAACACTTTCAGGACATTTGTCAATACGTTAAATAAACGAGCTACTCGGACAAGAAAAGATCTGTCCATGAGGTGGTGAACGCTCGGAAATAGAAATAAACGACCGAAAAAGGAACAATGGGCACTGATTTCTATAAATCTTGTAGAAACAGAAGATAATGCGAAATGTTATGAATATATCAAGAGAACAGCCCAGAAATTGTTTCACGAAGGGTGAAGTATGTTTTCGTCTATTAAGCGCATGCAAATAACGCATAACGCTATTCAACATTAGCTGAATCAAATGCAAATTTGTCTGGAAACTTGCTGAATATACTTCCAAACAGTACAGGAAGTTAAGAAGTGCAGAAACAAGTCTTTGTTTCACAAAACGGGGAGGAGACAGATCAGTCCAGTTAAATTGACTCTAGATACTACATTGTTTATATGCAGCTCATAGCGCAATCTCCTATTCCATGACTTTTCTATTTCACCTCTTTTAAGAATAAGCGAGTGAGTTATAGACATTTTTGTGAAATTGGTAAGTGGTAATGCGGTAAAATTTTAAAAGTATATTTTTAATTTTTTTATTATTTGAAGCAAACTCAAGGAGCGAGAGAAATCCCTGATTTTGATATATCTGGTATGTTTTTAGCAAAGCCTTACTTACATATTATATGCCATTACTTATTATATGTTAAAAAATATGATAAAAACGGTATTTGAATATACAGTTTTCGGTTTATTCCAAAATTGAAATGTTTTAGCAACCGGTTTTCGATTTAACCGGAAATAAAAAGTCGGTTAAGCGGGTGTTTTCGGATTTTTACTTTTTCAATCAAATTACAGAAAGAACGCAGATTACTGACAAATATTTTGTCAGATGATAATTTAAAAATTATGATGATCTCAAACGCACGCTACACACAGAATACAGTTTGGTTGCCTCAACCGAATTATTTGCCAACCGAATTTTGGTAGTTCTGTCTACTATCATGCGATTCCATCAGGACAACCAATATTTTCGTTGTGGTATACTTCTGCTTCCATGTTGACAACAATCATATTTGGTTGCGCCAACAACGAAAATGGTGGCATAAATTATCTGTTGTAGTTGCCACAACCAACTGTTTTAAAAAATTGGTTGTTCTGATAATTTGTCAGTCATATACTACAATTAATTCAGTTTTCATGATTTTTTTTTACTTATTGAACAAAACACAATTGATAACAAAATTAAAAATCCCATATCACAAATCCATCACTATTATGAGATGTGGAAATATTTGACACATTTTAGTACACGAAAAACACAAAACTTTTATGCAAATATCTCTTAACTGTGCTTTCAATTTCATGATTGTTGCTTTTATTTTTTATTTATGTAAAATATTTTGCACAACATATTCACCATTCCACACATTATTATCCACACGAGATTATGTTTGATTAATTATACCGTTCTTGAACAAATTGTTGAAGATTTTTTTTTGTCGAGGAATTTTATTTTTGGTTTGTCATGTATCAGCAAAAGAAAAGCAACCAATCTTTCGGTTGTATTTCCCAAAATACATTTAGTTATTCTAAATTTGGGAAATGATTGGGATAACCAATAAACGATTATTTGTTAATATTTTTCCTGTTGTAGTAACCAATTATTCGTTGCAGTAATAATCTTTGGTCTATTGATACAATTTCTGTTGGCAGGAATAAAACGTTGGTTGTCACAACCAAAAATCGATCATATGGTACTATAATGAAATTTTAAAATTGGTTACCACAACTAACTGAGTGTCAATGAAAAAAACAATCTTAATTCGATTGATACAACCATCGATTTAGTTGCAAGCATTTTTATTTGATCGTATCCATATTATTGTTGTTTTAACTAATTATATATAAATACAACCGACAGACGGTGTAGGCAATATACTTTTTGTTCCTAGTACTATTTTTTTATTGTTACAATCGAATTCCAACCAATTATTTTCCTGAGTGTAGATTGAAAATATTGTGAAGGATTTGGCATGATTTTAATTTTGCATCCAAAAATTTGAATCCCGTAATCGGCTCGTTAATTCGCATCATTTGAGTGTTCTTAGGATTTGAAATTTCCAAAAGCGCGATTGTCCGTAATGCCTAATATGCATACAAAAATTGGGGTTTTTTATTTTTAAGTTTTAAATATTTGAGTAGTTTTCGATCTCAAAAATGATATTTTCTTATTTTTTTATAATTGTTTAAAAAATCGAAAAAGTCGATTAAACCGACCGTTCAAGTTATGTGAAAACATAGAAGCCCCGAAAACCGATAGGAGGTTTTAAAAAACGGTGCGATTTTTGATCATCAAGTCGAGTACTCTATTTTGATACCATTTTCCCCTATCTACTCATTCTTCAGAAGTTAATCCAAAATATGCCCTTATACGAGTAAAAAGCCAATTTTGAATTCGATAAGAATGAAGCGACATTTTATTTCCTAAAACATAAACAACGCGTACGTTTTCTATCAAAGGCAATTTGTATGCGTATGAAGTTTTAAAGTTAGAAAAAACACAGAAGTGTTGAATTAGGTGCGGGAGTTAATATTGTTATATATTTTTCGTTGATGAATTTCCAGAAAATGGGTTCATTTGACAAATTCATAATTCTATGAAATGATTTTAGGGAATTGATACTAGTGGAATGTATATTTAAAGATGCCTAGAAGTTTGCATAGTTACTGATCAAATCGTAAAATATTTTCCATGAAAAAGACAACAATTTCATTATAATTACATTCAATTAATATTATTAAAGAAAAAAGTACATTTGCAATTTAAAAATACCATTTTAGAACTTTCTGAGAAATCGAATTTTCCATCCCTGTGCCATGTAATAATTTAAAAATATTCTCCAGAATTACATATACAATCAAACTATGGTAACGAATCGCAAATTTTTAAGTTAATTTTCACAAATGAACGAATCATAAGCTTAACGCTGCAAAAACCTGGAAATCACAGAAGTATGAAAATGCTCCGGAATATGTTTTTATGCATGAGAAATTTATGGAATTACGAAAGAGTGGACTCAGGGATTCTCAACATTTGAAGAAACTGAAGCCAGGATTTATTTTTATTCAAATCAAACTCCAAAAAATTTTGTGTGTTTAAAAAATATAGAAAATAATTTAAATTTGTATTTAATCTTAATAAATCCAATTTTAAAAAATATTCTTCGAAATAAAGCATTTTTTGGTTTCACAAGTAAATTTTACTTTTTATAAAAAAATTAAAATTGCCAGAAAACAATTTGTTAAGTTGCATCTTAATTTATACAGAGGTCTGGGAAAACACACAAAGTTAGTTGTTTTTTTTTTTTTTTTTTTGTTTCTTCTGACAAACACTATTCCCTAGAAGACCTGTGTAAATACGCATGTCTGCAATCTTGGAAAATTATTTTGCTGATCTGTACTCAGTAATCATATGAACATATGTTCAAATTGTTGCCATTTTCCTGTTGGAAAATTTCTCTTCCAAACCAAGAAAAAAACGCTCATTAATGCTCTCGCACTATAGCAAGACCGAAACAGGAAGCGATGAGCAAACACTTATTAATTACATAAATATTATCATATTTTTATGTGGTTTTCAATTTTCTTTTCGATTCGTGAATTCGACAATCTCATTCCAATAGGTTGTTTCGTCTGTTGACCAACGAAAAACCCAAACGAACGCCGAAGCGACGTCTCGCACATAGAATAAATTCGGTTATTCTGCCTCGTGCCTGTCTGTCTGCGTCTGGCGGCCTCAAGAGGTAAACGAGAAAGTGAAAGAGAAAACCCAAACAAACGCATTCAGAGTAATTAATAATCATATAGAGAATTCTCGGGAATTGGGCGCCTTAATTGTCTGCAATGGCCTACATTTTAACATTTTATGTGCGACGAATGCTAGAATTTTGAATTTTTTATAGAGGAGAGTTAAAATAATTAGAGCAATGGCAGGTCATTGTTACAGTTTTGAGTAATAAAAAAATGCCTAAAATAGTTCAGTGTGCGGCGTCAGGTAGTAGCGGAGAAGGATGTTTTTTGAATGAAATGCCATATAACTGGAGATGGAAAGGGACAAGGAACCACGAATGATGGCACATTCAATTGAATTTCGCTGTGATTAATTACCCATTTTTATGATTTTTCGTTTGCAGCGAATGGCCATTCGGCGACCATTGGTCATTGTCTTAGGTAGGTTAGGTGTTCGGTTGATTTTTATGGTTTCACAAATGGCCCGATCACAGACCCAAAAAACCCAAAGTGCTCATATTCGTAATCATAATCATCACTCGTTATTTGTTTTGGAAATAAAGCAAAGAAGGTGATGAGGATGAAGAAAAAACGCATCATTAGCAAGCAAATAAGCGGCGCATGCGCGTTCCCAGGGAACTTCCAAGTATTTATCATTAAACACACGGTTGCACACACATGCGCAGTGCAGATTTACCAAGTCGTGCGAGCCTTCGTAGATTTTTCCGTCGACGAAGCGACGGATTTTTATGATTCTATTTGAGGAGGGCTGTATTAAAACCACATATCTCGACTCTAGTCGTCGCGACATAGCCGTACTAGCGTTTAATCGCACCTTTTAAGCGGCGGATATTTATGAATGAATCTCTTCTTCGGCTAACGGCTGATTTAGCTCTCACAGGTAGATCGATGGGCAAGCGGAGACAGCACTCACACAGGATAATTTATGGCCCATGCACGCGTTGTCGGTGGTTGGTAGCTTATATTAGCATAGCTATTAGCGTCATTAGAACAATCAACTAACATCTTAATCCTTATGATTTCCTTTTGTTCTAAAGTAGGCCTACTTTAGTTGATGTTCGAACATTTATTACGGCTGCGTATGTCCGTCCATCTGTTCGCCTGGTGGACTGGACTGGTGTCAGTTATTGCACGCAATTATGTCAGATTCCGTCATCGTCCCTCGCTTTGTCGCATCGCAACGCATTGTGGGTGTTCCGTTTGTAAATACAGAAGGTTTGCGGAACATTTATTTAGTAACTGTACCTAATTGCTGGTGCTGCCGCCAATGTTTAGTTATTGACTAATTTAGTTTATGGCTAAGGTTAGTCAATGATAGGTAGGTGGGTTTGTGGTCGACGGCAATTTGGGAGGAAGGAAGTAGTGTGGTTAGTACAAGGTCATCGATTGAGAACACAAACTAAGAGAATGCGTCGTTATTTAGTATTCCGGTCATAAATACTAGTTAGTATGTATTTTACAGCTCCTAGTTAATGGCTATAGTGTGGGTATAACATAACTACTAATATGGTTGCCAGTAAAAAATCCAAGGTATTAAAACTTTATTAATTAAATTTAGAAAACGACGGTAAATTTTGAATTAATGTATCGTTCGTTACCTTAATAGCCTCTACTCAACTATGAATATATCAAAATCGGAGCCGCTTCCTTTCGTGAGTTATTGCGAAAACAGCAAAAAATAGCTGAAATTTCCTTTAAATATGAGCGTTTGTACGTCATTTTTTAATGTCATCGCAATAGCCTATTTTAAAGAAAATCGATTTTCCAACAACAGTTTTTTATATTATTTTCCATTTGGTTCTATAGGTCATAAGCGAAAAAATTAAACTTGATGATTTTTATACATATACTCGTACATTTGAAGTGGAATGACTTGTTAATTTTTTACCAAAAAATCTGCTTTTTCATGTGTTTCACCCCGTTACGCATAAACTATAGAACCGATCGAAAAACGATTGTTACATGGAGGAAAATCGTAATTTTTGATATGTTTGAATTGAAAGATATTATATATTTGTTAACAAATAAATTTTATTTGAAAATCAAGAAAATTTGTTTGGAACGCATAAATTAATATATTAGAGCATAATTTATTTCTAAACTGAATTTCACAAATAAAATATGTGTTTACACACAAACAAAGCTATTGTTTAAGAAGTTTTTCAAATATATTTTATTTGAAAAGATTTTTAAAACTTTGCTGACTTATCGAATATTAGCTAGCTCTTCCTAGTTTTCGTGTTAAACTTTATAGCTAAAAATGTCTTTTAATTTATAAATATTCCAATTCACCACTTTTTGTCAATCCAGAAATGCAATTTATATTTACGAAAGTTTATTCGATTTAAGTTTTAATTAAATTTCAGATCCATATAAAATTGCACAAAAAATTACTCTTTGAACAACAGAAAACTTATCTTTAAGTTAAGGTTGATACATTGCCAAAATAAATAGTTAGAAATTAATCTTTGTTTCGGAAATACTAGTTCCAAATAAAAACAATTTGAATACAAGCATATTTTTGTTTAGAACAATATCCTCCCAAACATGTAATATTTGTGTGTGTCAAATATTATATGTATATTTGGAGTGTACCCTAAACATATGTATATTTCAAGCCGAATATGTTTGGGAAAATATACTACAGAAGCGATTTTTTTCAGCGTGTAGCAACTCTATTTTCCATAAAATAGTAACACAATCTGCCAGTTTTTGAGCTATAGCATCATTAGTGAAACCACATTAAAAAACATAAGACACGCATCTCCAAAAAAAGAAATTAGTTCGTTAATATATGGGCATTTCCGCCGAATGGTCAACCAGGGCCGAAAATTAAAATGTTGGAAATCATCGTATTTTATTGTGAATAATTATAAAAAATGAATGCAAAATGTCTAAATTTTTAAAATAAAATGGTTTCATAGTATATCTCAGTTGTTCTCATGAAAAAATTTGCCTAAAAACTGAAAAATTTTATTTTTTCCATTTTAAGCTACTTTTACAGACATGTTTATATTTAATTATTTTACATATAAAAACATGTGCACTCTTTCTACAAAATGTCTTTATTACAATCAATTAAGAAGAGAAAAATGCAAGGAGACCAAAAAAAAGTTCGATTAACGAGTAATTTAACGGTTAAAATAGAAGGAAAAATCGTACGTTCGCGACCGGCTCCTAAGCCAATTAGAAAAAAAAAACCAATAGAGATAATTTATTGTGTAAATACTCGATAGAAAGCTACATTAATCCTCTTTTAAAATAAATTAATAGCTTTAGAATATTCCGTCCATTTTCGCAGATTTTTGCATGTTACTAGATTCAGCCAAAGTTGAGTTCTATTTCGCGTACGTTCGTGACCACATGTTTATTGCACCTAACATAGAGCTACCAATATGCTACCAAATCACCAAAAAATGTGGGGAAAATTTTTGTTTTCTATATTTTTTGTACATCAAAAGCGTACGAACGCACGTTCGAGACCCGCGGAAATGCCCATATGCGTCGCAAATAAATTTTATTTATTTTCAAAAACATTATATAAAATTTATTTATACCAGAATATTTAATCTTCATCTGAAATCTCAGTTTAAATCATAACGATTACAGACCGAAATAATAACGGGCAACCGACATGGACAAAAGCACGGCACAGCTGACTTGTTGTAAAATAAATATTACAACAAAACACTTAAAGCAATAAGAAAAAAGCTTTTTACTATAAAACGTTACTCTTAATGTGTGAGTGATTTCTACAAGTAAATTCTAATTGAATTTCTTGTGGACATAGCAAAGTGCTAGTATTTCATTGTGTTTGATTGTTTGATCGATAGCCGAAAAGTGAGTCTTTGGGTGCAATTCTCATTTGCTCGTGTGAGTCGGCCCGTGATAGGCTTTGAGAGTTTGGTAATCGAATCATCAATCAAAGGCTTTTTTGAAAAGCCGGACATGTAGACTACTGATGACGGGGGTCACGCCCCAGAAATCATGATATAGTCTGTGGGCACGCAATGAAATACTTGCAATACATTTTGCGATGTAAAATACTTGCTTTCTATCGCTGTATAGAAGCAGGTTGGTCTTTAGCCGAGAGAGTATCTCAGTTTAAATCATAACGATTACAGACCGAAATAATAACGGGCAACCGACAACAAAAATAATTGAAATAGCATATGGGCATTTCCAACGAGATGTCAACCGCAGCCAAAAAATGTAAAGTCTATAAAAGTATGTTGTTTTACTATTTTTTTATAGGGAATCTATCAAATTTAACTAATTACCCCAAAAACTACATTTATTTATAACACATTTTAAAATATTTGAGTGCAAACTCGAATAATTGTAAAATTTATGTTTTAAACATTTGTATTGCATGTTATGTTCTGATTAATGGTCTCTATTTTAAATCTTATATTTAAGGGATATAAGAAAGTTAATTTTTGTTGTGAAAATAAATATATTGAATATATTAAAAATCATTTATAATCAACCTTTGGATGTCTAGTTGCATAAAAAGTAAAAAATAAACATAAAAAGAACGATGGAATAAAATGTCGCATGCGATAAGTCGCGTGCGAATGTGATTAAAATTAAATAAATTTTTGAATATAATAAAAAACATTATTAAGATACATGAATCCATGACATTTTAAAATTAGTCGCTTTAAAATATTCCTTCAGGTTTCGCTGAAATCAGTGTTTGATTGCTTTGCTTTGAAAGCGACTTCTGTTTTTGTCGCGTGCGAATGGCTTGGTTTTTTGTATTTATCTTGAAAACGAACAATTTGTCCAAAATCAACTTTAGCACCAATTATAAAGTTAATCAAGAGCTATAAGTTTCGCCTGTCAAAATGAAATAATTATGTTTTGGCAAATGTTTTTTTTACTTTGAACGCGTACGAATGTCGCATTCGACAGTGGAAAAATGCCCATATGTTACCGATTTTAGCATATTAAATTTGACTACACATTTTTACAATATTTTAGAGCTCATACCAAACTTTTTTAAAGCGAAATTCAAAATGACGTAAAAGATATATCCCTTAATTAATATAAGAAACCTACAAAGTAATTTATTTTGTATCTAAAGGAGATGTGATAGAACCATTGCTTATTATACCGATCGGATTAGAATCACTTTCTGAGTCGAAATTGATGTCCAGATATAGATATAGCCCCCATATATATGGGGCCATCTGATGTGGCATCCAACCTTTATATAGGAGTTTTACTTTACTTCGGATCATTACGAAATTTGGCAAAAATTAGTTTCTTTATTTAGGAAGTAATACTGCTTAAATTGGGGATAATTGGTTCAGATTTAGATATAGCCACATATATATGTATATATTATTATTCTGCCTATTTAGTATTTATGCGCTATTGGCGTCAGATCTTTATATTATTTGGCAGGAATGAGGTTTTTGATCAATGTTGATGAACATCAGTTTAGGTTATGTATAGTCCCATCTATTTGTTCCATCAGACTCTTGATATATGACATAATATTTTAAGGTTATCGGTTCAGATCTAGTTTATAACGATCAACATCTTCAACAGTTGGACACTTTAGTTCCTTAAAATAGTCGCTCATTTTAGTTCAGTTCAAATGAGTGAATTAGTTCGTTCATTTAGTTCACCACTTCAATTTATTTCAACAAATATGCCGCTATTAAAGGAATTTGATTAGAACATGAATGGAATGAGTTGAATATTTTTTTGAAAATTTATTTTATTTGAATATACAAAGTTGCCTTTTTTATGGAGAATCCTACATTCATTATGACATAAAAATCAAAAATATTGACTACGAAGATAAGTCATCCGGCAGGAATGTAAAAATCAGTCAGCTACGAACGAATAGTAATGAATTGTCATACGCGAAAAACAGTTTTGTGCGTACATAGCTTAATTTTTTTGCACTTAAATATATAAATTCTTTAATTGTGACAATTACAAAAAACTCGGGAAAATCAGTCTGAAAATCCGAAGATTCTTAACTCAGGAACGACTACTGCTACATTTGGGGAAACTCGGTTACTCGCGATTTGACATATATGGTCTGTAGAAACTGTATTTTGTATTCGATCAGTATGAAATTCAGCAAAGAGAGGTTTCTTATTGCATGAATGAACACTGCTATATTTGGGGAAAGTCGGTTCAGATTTAGATATAGCCCCCATATAATATTCTTCCCGATTAGGTATCAAAACGCTACAGAAGTTATACTTTACTTCCGATCATTACAAAATTTGGCAGAAAGAGGTTTCTTAATTTAAAAGCGAATACTGCTTAATTATGGGAAAATCGCTTCAGATTTAGATTTAGCCACATATACATATGTATATGTTCCTGCCTATTTAATATTTAAGCTCTGTTGATACTGTATTTTACGTCCGATCATAATATAATTTGGCAGAAATTATGTTTTTGATAAAAGTTGATATAAGTCAGTTTTGATTATTATACCCTCACTTTAGTGTGATGAGGGTATATATCATTTGCTACGGAAAAAAGTATAACTCATTGAAGGAGTGACCTAAGACCCCAAGTATGTTCGGTGGTCCGTCCGTCTGTCTGTCTGCTGGCTGGTGCGCACGATAACTTTCGAAAGGAGTAACCGATTGACTTCAATTTGTTACGTGGTAATACTTTTTCTCCGGCTAAGTTCGAAGATGGGCCATATTGGTCCATTCCTTCTAGTACTTCCCCCACAAAGGGTTAAAATGTGGTGAAATATTGATTCTTTAATAACTGCTATACTACGTATTCAAATCTTCTGAAATTCCACACATAGTATTAGTTTGTTAGTCGCTATCAACACGAGAAAAATGGGCAAAGTTGCCACGCCCCTTTTGGTACCTCCCACACAAAGGTACCATTTTGAACCAAACCCGCAAAAATTGACAGAATAATTCGTGTAATATTCCATATAACATTACTCACAAAGTGAGGGTACGTACACCTTAGTCGGCTTACCCGACTGAAAATTTCTTTCTTGTTATTTTGGCATTTCCCAAATTTTGGCACATTTCTTTTTTTTCTAATCACAAAGATTATTTACAAATAATTTCCATTCATCTCTATTACGAGCTACATATATTAATTCTCTAAACGAGTTGGATGTCTCTTTGAAGACTGTTCTGCGCTAAGCTGTTGTAGGTCTTCCTGTATTTCGTGTACCCTGTGGGTTCCACTCCAATGAGGCGTGTGTATCGTCGTCAGTTTCCTTACGTAAGGTATGTCCAATCCACCGGTATTTTCTTTGCCTAATTTCCAGATCCTTAGTATATTGCGGAGGCATCTGTCCCATCTACTTGTTCCTTCCGATTCTTGATCTATCAAAGGATGTGTTTAAGGTTTAAGGTTATCTTTTCTGATCTAGTTTATTATGATCAAAATCTTCAACTCCTCCATGGAGTAAGCCTTGCTGAGGCGGTAGAGCTAAGGGTATCAAGAGACTTCTTTGTGTCAATTTATATTCAGATCGGTAAAGAAATGTTGCTTATACAGTGAATATATGTCAAATCGGAGGCACATATATATGGGAGATATATTTAAATCTGAATCGGGCCAAAAAAGAGCACTGTTCTAAATTTCATCACAATCGGCCCATAAATACGACATTTACTTTGATTTCAACGATACATCTGCAGACGGACATGGTTATATCGACTCAGGAAATGATTCAAAGTCGATCGGTATAATAAACTATGCGTCTATCTTCTTCTCAGTTTGGGTGTTACAAACAAATGCACACATTCATAATACCAATGAAACATCAAATTCGAAAAAGTAAGAAACAATTCACTTTCAAATAAAATATTTATTTATTTGAATTACAATACAAAGTAAATTTTTAATCTAATTTTACGGTCCAGGGAAAGCCGGGTGACAAAGAACATGTTGCTTGTTATATTTTGTACCGACAGAGGTGGGTATCGAAACCACGACCCCCAAACTCATATGCGAGCATGCTACCAACTCACCTACTGGGGCGTTCTCAAATATGTTTGGAGATTTTTTGAAACAATAATTTTGAAATAATTTCGGTCGAAATAAACTTTATTGAAATCCGTTTAGGTTTCGTCATTTTGGATTTATGGGGACGATATACATATAAAATTCTTTGCGCGTCAAAATGAATTTAACCATTGAAAATGATTTCGGGCATATGGCCACCGCGGCTGTTTATGACGAAGACCATTCTAGACCAGAGTATGAAGTCGCCGATTTTAGCCAGCGCCGAAATTTTTTCACCAGCCGAAGCCGCCGCCGATCTTTGCAGCTAAAATCGGCTGAACCACGGCCGCCGTTCCATAGAAAAACTTTAAAATATGGATAGATACAATTTACATTTTTGATAAGCAAATAACCATATAACAGATATATCCTCCCCTCAATAGAAGAATAGTATATACACATAAACAAATTTTAATAATCTACGCAATTGGTTGTATATCTAGTAAAAATTTTGGGAAATTCTACTTCCACAAATTGGGTGTTTGAAATTGATTGTTCATTAATAAAAGCCTACGTGCCAATATCGCGTTTCAATATCACAAAAACTTCAAATATGATTTTCTCGAAACGACAAATAAATTATACCCTATTCATTTATTGGGGGACGATATGGAAAGTGATTTTCGTTTTGATTCGTTTATTGTCACAAGAGGGAGCATAACATGTATTAAAAAAGAGAATATTGATAATAATAGAAAAATAATTATAAAAATTATTTTTTAAAGGAAATAATACGATTTTTTATTTATTATTAGATTACCTACACATAGAGAAACAAATATTTTTGGAATAAAAGGCAATGAAGTATTACAGAATTGTAATACTGCATATAAATTAATACCTCCACAGTAGAGAATGCTAAGTCGACTTGGTACGTTATACTGGAGATTGCATTTCTAAATTGTCTTCAGTCAAATCCGTCAATTCAATGAAGTTTTAAAATTTCACTTAAACGACGCCTCTCCTGAAAACAACCAGTTTCGACTTAGCATACTTTGAAAATCGAGTATATTATAGAGGCGCCTAGAGTCAATTTTATGACTTATCATTTTACGGAAATCGATGATTTTTATACCCGCCACCATAGGAGTTTCGACTTAGCATACTTTGAAAATCGAGTATATCATAGAGCCGCCTAGCGTCAATTTTATGACTTATCATTGAATGGAAATCGATGATTTTTATACCCGGCACCATAGGAGGGAGTATACTAACTTTGTCATTCTGTTTGCAACACCTTGAAATATGATCTGCGACCCTACAAAGTATATATATTATTGATCGTCGTGAAATTTTAAAACGATTTAGCCATGTCCGTCTGTCTACATATATGTTGAAATTACGCTACAGTCCGTAATAATAGAGCTAGGTTAATCGAAGTCTTAAATTAAAGTCTTCTTATAGTTGCAGGTGATTTGGGATTGCAAATAGGCCATATTAGTCAATGTTTTGATATATCCCCCTATAGAGGTCGCTCCAAATTATGGTTTTTGAGCCGTAGATATCACATTTTTAAAGCAATTTAACTAAAACTTTGCAGTTTGTATTCTATTTTGATAAAAATTCATCACAGCAAAAATTGTACATTCATATTTCATATTTTGTTATAGTCACCCTATAGAGGCCGCTCCAAAATATACGTATTTAGGCCATAAATACCACATTTTCTAAGCATTTTAACAGAATCTTTGAATTTTTTATTTTACTTTGGCAAGATTTCATCACTGTAAATTTTTTTTAAATCGGTTCATATTTGGTTATAGTCCACCTATAGATGTCGCTCTCAAAAAGGCTTGCTTAAGCCATAAACACCACATACTTAAAGCCATTTTGCTGAAACTTTTCAGTTTGTATTCTACTTATATTTTGACAAGAATTCATGTCAATTAAATTTATACAAATCAAAAGTTTGGCTAAAGAGGCCTAAAATTTGGCTAAAAACTGTAGCGTTCGTTTTTTCAATAAATTGCTTAAACAACAAGTAAAAAAGTTTCAGTCGGGTAAACCGACTAAGGTATACCCTCACTTTGTGAGTAATGTAATATTGAATATTACACAAATTATTCTGTGGGAGGTACCAGAAGAGGTTTAAGAAATACACCTATATTTCGCTGAACAGTAGATACTTTAAATACATTGCACTGTGCCGAATTGTAACCGTTTATATGGACTGGTATATTAACGTTGAGATATTAAATTGTGGTATAATTTGGCCATTTTGTGTGGGAGGTACAAAAAGGGGCGTGGTGATAACGCTCATTTTTCACTGGACTATAGGCATTATAAAAGCATTACACTGTACAAAATTGCATGTAATTGTATACACTGATATTAATGTTATAAACTGTTAACTTTTGGTGCAAAATGGTGCCTATGTGGGAGAGGTAACAAAAGGGGCGTGACAATAACGCCCATTTTTCACTGGACTGTAGGCACTATGAAAACATTACGCTGTACAAAATTTCAAGTATTTTTATACACTGGTATTAATGTTATAAGCTTTTAACTTTTAGTGCAAAATGGTGCATTTGTGTGGGAGATACCAAAACGGGCGTGGCAATTTCGCCCATTTTCCTCGAGTTGATAGCGACTAACAAACTAATACTATGTGTGGAATTTCAGAAGATTCGAATACGTATAATAGCAGTTGTTAAAGAATCAATATTTCACAACATTTTAACCCTTTGTGGGGGAGGTACCAGAAGGAGTGGACCAATATGGCCCATCTTCGAACTTAGCCGGAGATAGAAAAAAATATTACCACATACGAAATTTGAAGTCAATCGGTTACTTCTTTCGAGAGTTATCGTGCGCACCAGCCAGCAGACAGACAGACACACAGACAGACAGACAGACAGACAGACGGACGGACATTGCTCATTCGACTTAAAATGACCCAAAACGGATTTCCGCCGAACATACTTGGGGTCTTAGGTCACTCCTTCGATGTGTTACACTTTTTTCCGTAGCAAATGATATATACCCTCGTCACACTAAAGTGAGGGTATAAAAAGATCGTTGCATGACTTGCTCCATATCCAAAAATCTTTCAGTACGCTGTTACTTGTTTCACTTCACAATATCTTACAATTAACTTAAAAACATCCATTATTTATGAATATATAGCAGAGCTTAACTTTTCGACTATTATTTTAAATGTAAAAATGACTATCACAGAGCCGCCGTATGCCAATTTTATGTCGGCTAAGCCATCAAGCCGCCGCCGCCGATCTGTAATTTTCCATGGCAGCCGCCGCCGCCAATTTAGCCTCGGCTTCATTCTCTGTTCTAGACGTCATATTTTCTTTGCGCAAAATTGTCCACGTACTGGACGGACAGAGCCCCAATTCTGGCGACCGACAACGAATCGGTAAATTTGGATATTCTTCCACACTTTCATTTACAGCCGCGACATTCTCTTCAATGTGCGTACACATTTCTTCGACGTGTTGGAGTTATTAAATCATTTATGAAGTATGTGTAATAAGTAGTTAGTAAAGCATGAAATCTATTGCTGGCTCGCTTAGATGGACGAAAGAATAAAAATCAGAAGTTATCTTATATTATAATTTGGACCGATGTCATACTAATAGAATATACCCCTCCAGCTTATAGTATACACATACAGTAAATCTATCATCACGGCATACATTCTGCTAGTTTCACCTAGTTTTTATGTTAAATTTTGTTTTAGTTAGTTGGACTTGTGTCACTTTCCAATAGAACATTTATGTCGTTGATGTGACAATGCGTACCTATATTGAGGGACTGAAGTAAATCTACTAAAACAAATCTATATTACCAAATATCCCATATTCGCGGCATATGTGTACTTAGCAGCAAAAATAACTTTATAATAGTAAGAAAACATCGTCTTCAAAGTCCACATTTATGTCAACTACAATTGACATAAAAGTGGACTTATACCACTATCTTTACAAGTGCATGCATTATTTTGTTATTCAATAAAAAAAATTATTTTAGGGCAGTCATGATAGCAGTAAAAAGTATTCCTATTTCCTAGAGAAATTCCCAGACAAATCTAATTCGTTTCATAATAAAATGGCGCAGAATTTATGAACACTCCCAAAATACAAATCAGCATGACTTCTTCCTTCGACCGTCGTAGAATTTAATTATTATTTTGGGCGAAAACTTCTTCTGCTTAACCAGCAAAGATTATAATTCCCATTAAAAAACTCCCTAATCCATTTCTCAACCAAGTATACACAGAAAACAATTGTGGTTGGAAAACAATTGTAGTCTTGAGGGATGTACATTGGGATAAGAAAAAAAACTCAAGTGTAAAGTGAATAAGGCTTTCCCAAGGCGTTTCAAGGCTTTCCTGTTAAAGGAAACGAATGAAATGCATTAAAAGCATAAATTCTGGAATGTCTCACAAGGGCGTAAATCAACTTCCATTTACCACAAAAAAAAAGAACATGAGAAACAACCCATAGTCTTTGGTAGATGTATCAAAGTGGAAGTTGGCCAGAGACGTAGTAAATAATTGAAAATACTTATTTTTCTGCAGAAAATAATAATCCACGTCTATTGGTTATGTGCACGAACCTACGTAATAGAAACAAGAAATAGCCACTAAGGAAGGGCTAAAGTCGGCGGGGCCGAATATATGATACGCTAAACCAACCTCGCAGAGCAGAATATGAAGAGATATTGTCAAGCTTTATGAATGTTGTTTGTCGTATAATAAGGATCTGTTAAAAAAGTTATTTTATAGCGCTTAGATTTAAATATATACGGCGGTTATGTCTAAAACAGAAATGATTTTGGCAACTTATTCTTGGCTCAAGAAACTGTTATCTACTAAATTTGAAACGGATCTGCTGAGATATGTTCTTGGTACGTGCATCTGTTGTCAGTTAATATGGATAAATATGTGTTAAGAAATGCGGTTAGATATAAAATCGGTATATATATGGGCCTTTATTAAATCTGTAAAATTGTTCTACAAATTCGATTGTGTTCTTCCTTTGACCAAGAAACTCTTCACTGGTAAATATAGATAATATTTATCGGATATCAAATACAGCTTCTATAGAGCTTAGATGCCAAATCGGAATGAATATATCGCTCATTTAGAAAGAGAACGTCAGAAATCAAAATATTTTTTTTAAGGTGGTCATACTAAATTGTCCTGCATTTCAATATCTACAAGCTGATCCATGATTTGGCTGATTCCTGAGGAATACAATAATATTTGGCGCACTTCAGAAGTTATGTCATCCCATTCTGCCAAATGGTTATTTTTGTATAGATTATATAAATCACACTTAAGTGAAATGTCATAACTAAAAATTTTTCGTTCTTTTTCTGAATGAGCGATATATATGGGAGTTATATCAAAATCTGAAACGTTTTTTTTTTAATTTAGTGGCATATCTGCTTCGCTAAAAAGTTTTCTTTGTGTTGAATTTCATAAACATCGGTTAAAAAAATGTGGCTTCTAAGCGCTTAGCTATCAAATCGAAGGGAGGCTATATTTAAATCTGAACTGATTTCTTTCAAATTTAGTAGTGAGTATTCGTGTCTGAAGAGCCGATTTCACCAATTTCAATAGGGATCGTTCTTGGTCCAAAAATATCACTGTGCTAAATTTTATCACAATCATACCACAAATACGACCAGTACTTTGATTATAACACCGTGCAACATAAATTTTTGGTCATAAACCTCTCTACATAATTCTGATATGAAACGTATGGTTTCAACCGAATTAATTCTTACTGAATAAAGCACAGCTCAACAATAAACAACAAAAACACATGAGGTACGATGACGTCGGTATTGGCCGTTAAAAAACTACATTTGTTTTCGTGGCTCGCGAAGCGAAACCAAACAAAAAACAAAAATGTACTGGTATGAGAGTTTAAGTATGTTGACTTAGTTCGGCAAGATACGGGTTTGGTTAGTAGTTCTTGTTAAATTCAATTTAGTGCTTTCATATGTTCAGCTGATTTAAATTTTACATTATTGCTATTGAATTCTAAAGACGATAGAGTGGTGTCTATCGAAACTGCAGTCAATTCTACCAAGCAATTAAGACTCTGCCATTTTTATACCCTCACTTTAGTGTGACGAGGGTATATATCATTTGCTACGGAAAAAAGTGTAACACATCGAAGGAGTGATCTAAGACCCTAAGTATGTTCGGAGGAAATCCGTTTTGGGTCATTTTAAGTCGAATGAGCAATGTCCGTCCGTCTGTCTGTCTGTCTGTCTGTCTGTGTGTCTGCTGGCTGGTGCGCACGATAACTCTCGAAAGGAGTAACCGATTGACTTAAAATTTGGTATGTGGTAATATTTTGATCTATCTCCGGATGAGTTCGAAGATGGGCCATATTGGTCTACTCCTTTTGGTACCTCCCACACAAAGGGTTAAAATTTAGTGAAATATTGATTCTTTAATAACTTCTATACTACTTATTCGAATCTTTTGAAATTCTGCACATAATATTAGTATATTAGTCGCTATTAACTCGAGAAAAATGGGTGAAGTTGGCATGCCCGTTTTGGTACCTCCCACACAAATGGACCATTTTGCATCAAAATTTAACTGCGTATAACTTTAATACAAGTGCATAAAAATGCTTGAAATTTTCTACAGTATAATGTTTTTGTAGCGCCTATAGTCCGGTAAAAAATGGGCATTATTGTACAGCCCCTTTTGGTACCTCCCACACAAATGGGCCGTTTCGTACCAAAAGTAAACGGCTAGTAACTTTAATACCAGTGCATACAAATACTTGAAATTTTGTACAGTGTAATGCTGTTATAGTGCCTATAGTCCTGTAAAAAGTGGGCGTTATCACCCCGCCCCTTTTTGTACCTCCCACCCAAAATGACCAAATCATACCAAAATTACATAGCTCGTAACTTTAATATACCAGTGCACATAAACGCTTATAGTTCAGCACAATGCAATGTATTTAAGAATATACTGTTTACCGAAAAATATGTGTATTTGGAAAACCCCTTCTGGTACCTCCCACACAAATTGACAGATTTATTGGTGTAATGTTATATATTACATTACTCACAAAGTGAGGGTATACCTTAGTCGGTTTACCCGACTGAAACTTTCTTACTTGTTAGTATATGTTTCTATTACATTTCTTCATCCGAATTAATTCTGACGAAATATTTTTTATGGTAATTTTTTTTTAATTTCTACGAGTATTTTCTTGGAAGTTGCCGCTAGTATTTGAACTATATTTTTTGACGTATAAACACGATAAATCCGGGATACCATTTACATTTAAGGAAATTATAATGGCTACGTGTATAAATGCTAAAAATATAACCTTCACGTAGAAACAGAAGTTTAGTAACTATCGTTACAACAATTAGAAAATATGTGACTTAAAAAAAACTCAAATAATCTGTTTGTTCCATTTTTTGAAATGGAAAACGGTGCCTATTTAAACAAATCTATGGATAAATGTAAAAATGATATCCCTTTTGGTAGAAGTAAGAGCATTTCAACAAAATCATGTTTTTATACCCCCACTATTGTGAACGAGTGTATATATCTGATGCTGCGGACCAAAAGTGTAACACATCGAAGGAGTGACTTAAGAGACCCCAAGAATATTGGCGAAAATCCGCATTGGGCGATTTTAATCATTTGAGCAATGACTATCCTTCCGTCCGTCTAATTGCTTGTGCGAACGATAACTTTCAATAGGATTGACTTCAAATTTGTGTATGTGTTACTATTTTTTCTATCTTGGGCTAAGATTAAATATGGTCCATGTTGGTCCACTCCTTCAAGTACCTACCCCACAAAGGGTCAATGAAATATTGATTCCATACTACTTATCGTAAGCTTCCACATAGTATTAGTTTTGTAGGCGCTATCACCTTGAGAAAAATGGACGAAGTTGCCGTGCCCCTTTTGGTACCTCCCATACAAATCAACTATTTGGCAAAAAGAGTTAAAGGCTTTCATCTTTGAGACCAGTAAATACAAATACTTGCAATTTTGTGGAGTGCAATGCTTTTGTAGTACCTAAAGTCCAGTGAAAAAAGGACGTTACCATAAAAAAATGTTGTTTTAGTTTCATAAGATAGTTTGCATAGTTTTATCGGGCAGTTGATATCAGGTAAAAATGTGAAATTACAATTGGCGAGTATTAATATTGAGCATTTGGTAGAAAATATAAGTCAATTTATTATATTTATTTGTCATCTGTTCAATGATGAAATTCTAGACTCCGATTGATGTAACTTTTTTCTTTAAATTAAATATTTATTTCTCAAATAATGGACAATAAAACTTCAAAACTAAGTACATTTTATATCAAATTCACGTACGACTTAATTCAACTAATTGAAAAATATTTATTGAATCAATGTAAATTGCACTGTGCAATACATTTTGGGTCATTAAATCGTTCATCAAATCCCCCAAAGGGTTTTAGCTCAAAGTTAGCTCGAATTTTTGTTTTATAGCCCTTTGAAGTTAGACAAATTTCCAGGCAGAAGTGTACTATAGCGGGCAGATGTCAAACCAAAACAAAAAACACAACCGCCTCCGAAGTGACTCCAAAATGCTTGGTGCCTTCAAAAACGCCCTAAGGCCCACAGATAGGCGAAATGGTACTCACATGAAAAGAAATGTCAACAACAATAAACAGTTGAAATTTACATTATAGTATTTTCTTGTACAAGTTGGCGTCTAATTTTGCTAATTATTCGTAAAGAGCTATATTTACAACTATGGTGTCTTTGGCGACCCCCACTGAAATTTTCCGGCAAAAATTTTCGTGGAATATTTTAATCCTTAAATGTCCTTTTTGAAATGACTTTATTTTTTCGAAAAAAGTCCAAATTGGACCATTAAGAGTGGAGCTATGGGGTAAGGATATTCCACAAAAATGATCCTCATAAAATTCCACTATATAACTCTGACAATAAGAAATGTCTCAGACATTAACTTATAGTGCAGTTAGAATTATAGGGTCGCTATTCTGTTCCAGTCAAAAAGTCTTAGTTTGTTAGGCAGTGTTTTTATACTATATGTGGTTTTGGACCTCCGGGGACTTTTTGGGGAATTCATATTTTAAGGCTCCATAAGCCACAGAATTTTTATTTCCTTTTTGGAATCCTGAAGAATTTCTTATCATTTGAGTACCATATCGTCCCTTCAATAAATGAATAGTGTTTTTGAGGTTTTTGTGAAATTAGCCTTCTTGGAAGATAAATATGTATATTTTAGAAGAGAAACGATGTTTTTAATGTCTTGTCATTTTAATATGTGGTGAAATAATTATGCTACTGCAAGATGATATTCTATTAGCCTAAAAGTGCGTTAATTCTATATAAATGGGATCAAAGTACCATACTACATATATACAGTATTTTTTCAATGTAACTTTTGACCCACATTGTGGAAGTAGAATTCCACCAAATTTTTACCAGCTATAGAATCGATTACGTAGATTCTTATAATGCAATAAAAAATAATGGTATATATGTATGCGTATACGCTATTGTTTTATTGAGGGTCCTTTTTGAGGACCAAGGCTCCAGGGTAACACATCGAAGGAGTGAGCTAAAACCCCAAGATGTTCGGCGGATATTCGTTTTGGGCCATTTTAAGTCGAATGAGCAATGTCCGTCCGTCTGTCTGTCTGTCTGTCTGTCTGTCTGTCTGTCGGTCGGTCTGTCTGTCAGCTGGCTGGTGCGCACGATAACTCTCGAAAGGAGTAACCGATTGACTTCAAATTTGGTATGCGGTAATATTTTTATCTATCTCCGGATGAGTTCGAAGATGGACCATATTGGTCTACTCCTTCTGGTACCTCCCACACAAAAGGTTAAAATTTAGTGAAATATTGATTCTTTAATAATTTCTACACTACTTATTCGAATCTTCTGCAATTATACACATAATATTAGTATATTAGTCGCTGTTACCTCGAGAAAAATTGGTGAAGTTGGCATGCCCCTTTTGGTAACTCCCACACAAATGGGCCATTTTGCATAAAATTTAACTGCTTATAACTTTAATACAAGTGCATACAAATGCTTGAAATTTTCTACAGTATAATGTTTTTGTAGCACCTATAGTCCGGTAAAAAATGGGCATTATTGTACAGCCCCTTTTGGTACCTGCCACACAAATGGACCGTTTCGTACCAAAAGTAAACGGCATGTAACTTTAATACCAGTGCATACAAATACTTGCAATTTTGTACAGTGTAATGCTGTTATAGTGCCTATAGTCCTGAAAAAAGTGGGCGTTATCACCCCGCCCCTTTTTGTAGCTTCCACACAAAATGACCAAATCATACCAAAATTACATAGCTCGTAACTTTAATATACCAGTGCACATAAAAGCTTATAGTTCGGCACAATGCAATGTATCTAAGAATCTATTGTTTACCGAAAAATAGGTGTATTTGGAAAAACCCCTTCCGATACCTCCCACACAAATTGACAGATTTATTAGTGTAATGTTATATATTATATTACATTACTCACAAAGTGAGGGTATACCTTAGTCTTTACCCGACTGAAATTTTCTTACTTGTTTTTGGGTCATTTCGGATGTCGTGGTTTTTGTTTTGTTTTGACATGTGCCCGCTAAAGTGCTCTTTTTACCATATTAGAAGCAGTCTGGAAATTTGACTCAAAATTATGGTTTGTATGGCATATCACCCTTTCCTCCGGCCGCAACTGCATCGCTGCTCATCGACGCCTCTGTCTAAACATGATAACGATTAACAAATGTGGTTTGGAAAAGGTTAAGGATTCGCTATGACAATATCGAAACCGCTTTGGTCACAAAAATAACTATGCCACATTTGATACATGAAATCCGGGTTTTTCGGTTTCGACCCAAAAGATAAAGGGGGAAAAGCAACCCCTCTCGTGGCTTTTGTTGCCACCGTTCGAAAGTCAAGTATCATTGTCAACGTCCTCGTGGCCACAAAAGAGGAAAACAATACAATTTGTAAGAGATGCTCCTTTTTTCCCGAGCACTGTCATCCGAAAGCAACAAATCTAGAGAGAAAAAACGAAAATAAAAACCCCATTAAAACAGCAACAAATATAGGCCAAACAGCAGCAGCAGCCGCCGATAGATTTGGATG
Organism: Eudasyphora cyanicolor; assembly: GCA_963930755.1. Classification (NCBI taxonomy): domain Eukaryota; kingdom Metazoa; phylum Arthropoda; class Insecta; order Diptera; family Muscidae; genus Eudasyphora; species Eudasyphora cyanicolor. Next base: position 357,904,562 of record OZ005734.1, read on the forward strand.
GATGCTGCCCGTTAACAATTGATGCGGTGACGAAACAATGGGAAGCCCACGCTCGCGTTTCGATTTCCCCAGAACGACCAACGACGGAGAGTAGACAACAGAAAAGGCAATTGGCGGTAAACACGTGATCTCTCTAAATGCTCCTAAGAAAGGACTGCTATCATCTGCTATGGCCATTGTGGGTTCACATACGCTCGTGGCTCGTGATTTGAGACACGGCAGAAGACAACTGCAGATGCACTCATAGCTAGTTGCGACGAGAACATCTGAAGCCAAACTCCAATGTTGATGATGTCCTTTATGAAAAACCACAATACACGAGCTCAGCTAAGCGATATGTACGAGACTCCTTCGTTGTACATACATACATACATTCATATATCCTCTTCATATCCCTCGATACGAGGCAAGCGAATGCATAAATCATCCGTGGCATATGTACTCGTATCGTATATGTGTGGCATGTAGCACTGGCGAATGGAATGGGGGATGAAAAAGATGCAACGCCACTGTACTCCATGGCAAGCCATGCCACAATGATGTGTCCGTCCGTCCGTTCGCCTCTCCTGAATGTAATGTGTTCGTTTTGGTGCGAGTATGCGTGTGCGTGTGATTCCGGCAGATGTTTGCCTCTGTGTCAGCCCGAGAAATTACCACAAAGAACAAAATATAAATGGCGCCGTCACCGTTTGTGTGTTAAGCTCCGCCTCTTTGACAAACCTTCCGTTGATCATCGGGTATAGCGTATCGTGTGCCTTCCTCCGATACTTTCGATGGAGGACGAGAGTCAATGATCATCTACTCGTATTGCCTTATGTTGATTTGGAAATGATTTTCTAAGCCTCATTTCAATTTATCGTTTATTCGAAATTATTGAATAGAGCCGTGAATCGTGGAATTTAAGGATTTGCTTTGTGGGTAATCTGCTTGTCCTTTGGATCTGTCCATTCATGTCCAGACAGTGTTGGACGGCCTGGCATTGTTCACAGTAAAATATTCACTTGATTTTTCGTTTGTTATCAATACAAAGTTTTCTCCCTTGGTTCCCTTTTGTTAAAATAGCTCAAATCCAAAATATTCCTATGAATGGATGTCCTTTCGTTTGAGGTCCATTGTTTTTATTCCGATTATAGCCTATAATCGTTTATTAATATTTACTCTGATTTCCCTTTGCTTTGAACGAAAAATGCATTGATTTTTAATCGTTTTAATCCTTAAAGGCGATCACTATTTTGTATTCAAAAATGTTTGACCGAGTTTTGACACAAACAATGACACGAAGGACATGTTCACTCGACCAGGACATGCATGTGTGCGCTTGCGCACACCCTATATGTATGTCCGTCCTTCTTCCAACTGTCGTGTAGAGTTATTGTTAACGATTTTGAATCGCTTTAAAATTGCGTTCAGTAGTTAAAGTGCGAAAATTATCACTTTATCAGTATTTCTTCATTTGAATGTGGACATTTGCTTGTGCTGCACAGTGGTTTAAGCGTGTACGTTTATTGTTCATCTATAAAGCCACATTTTGGTCATTCTTTGACAGACTATAGCTATTACAAGGGCATTATAAAATGGTGATGTTGAGTTGTCTAATTTTCCCGAAAATTTTTAATTAAAAATATGATCCATAGTGGTTAACATGACCAACTTTGGATCAGTTGTCCAAATTTATTATTATAAATTCCAATAAAATTAATCCGCTGAACACTTATTGATAGTCGTATATGAGTCATTCCGTGCCAAACGGTACGATTTTTGACATCACTACCTTTGATTGCTTCGAAAGTTTGTCTATGTATTCTTCTCTTAAAAATATTTTATAAATTTTTCAAGAAAAACAAGTAAGAAAATTCAGTCGGGTAAACCGACATAAGAATCCTCTCACCTTCAGTTTCAAAAAAAAAAAAAAAATAATCTTAAATATATTTAACGATAATTTTTATTTATTCAATTCAATTTAAATTAATTTAATTCAATTTAATAAAGTTAACTTTTGGTGTAAAATAGTCCATTTGTGCATTAGGTACCAAAAGGGGCGTGCCAAAATTCCAAGTATTTGTTTGCACTGGTATTATAGCTATAAGCAGTTAACTTTTGGTACAATATGGTCCATTTGTGTGGGAGGTACCAAAAGGGACGGAAGTCAATCGGGAAATCCCTTCGAGAGTTATCGTGAACCCCAGCTAGAAGACAGACCCGCAGACGGACGGACATTGCTCAACTAACTTAAAATGACCCAAATCGAATTTCCGCCAAACATATGTACTTGGGGTCTTAGGTGACTCCTTCGATGTGTTACACCTTTGGCTCGTAGCAAATGGCAAGAGTCACATTTTTTTCGAAAAAGACAGAGATAAAAATTTAAGTGTGAAAAAACCGTTGTTGTGAATTGATTTCATTAAGGGGCGCGAAAGTTATGGCAGTTTCAAATTAAAATTTTTAAAAAATTCTATAAAATGCAATTTCTAGCGGAATTAAGAAAACTTAACTTACAATCATACCCCATTCCCATTGTTTGCAAAAATATAGCGAAACAAAACATTTTAAATTGAAATTTTATATAATATAACGAATCCCGCGAAATATAAAAATCGGACAAATGTATGAAAAATTTCCCGAATAGATGAGGGAACTAGCTGTGATCTTCAAAAAGAATGAAGGTAATATCTCTGTTGGTTAAAAAGTTATATTTGTTTCAAAATAGGAAGTTCATATTAATTGTGTTTTATTTCAATGCAAAATGTCTCTACAAAATGCCTAAGTATTGATGGGAGTTGAATGTTAAGAATGTTAAAGCCTTTAATAATAAATTAAACGACTTCATATGAAAATAATGAGAATTCGCGGATTTTTTTTAGTGATATTATTACACTAATACATTTTAAAATATATTCTTATGAATTTCGCGGATTGTGAAGTCGGCAATGACATACAGTACGTAATTATGTGCTCATCCGGGCTAACTTACATTGTATGAATTCGCTTAAAACCATAATATATCTTATCCGTCAGAATACTACTGATGACGATTCGGTCTATTGTGTTTCCCGAAAGTTATGTAAATTTTGCAAAGTGCATAATTTGAACAATAATCAAAATAAAATGACGCGCCTCTGATTTCGGAATAGATCTGTAAAAATCCTTTTAATTCATATGAACTTCCGCCATATCTGTACCGCGCACTGGGTGTGCCTTGGCGATCATCGTTGAGACAAAAGTGTCTCGTTCTTCGCGTAAAAGACTTCAATCTTCAAATACGTATCCATGGTTGTTAAGTGCACCACAGCAAAACTTTGAACTATAAAAATTTGTCAAGAACAAAATTTGCAATTTTTGCATAATTTGAAAAAAGTGAATAAAATTTCAGAGATTCATTATTTTGTTACGGGCCCCTGATTTTAGGATTCGCAATGTTAAAACTGTAACTGCAAATGTGCCCCGCGAAATACACTACCAAAAAACCAGTAAGGAAAGGCAGAAAGTCGGGTGGGGCCGACTATATAATACCATACACCTCCCTAACAATGCGATAAGTGTCATTGCGATAATAATTTGGAATAATTGGTAAACGGGTAGGAACATATTATCCAATTCTGAACCGATAATCGCTTAATTAAGCAAAATTAATTAAGGAAAATTTTAATGATCAGAAGTAAAGTACAACTTCTATAGCGCTTTGATACCAAATCAGGAGGAACATATACATATATGTAGGTCATATATAAATCTGAACCGATTTTCCCTGAATACTCATTCATGTAAAAAGACCTCTTTTTGTCTTTCTGCCGAATTTCGCACTGATCGGATATAAAATAACATGTTTACAGCGCTTACATGTCAAATCGGGGGTAACATATATATGGGGGCTATATCAAAATCTGAACCGATTTCTTTCAAATTTAAAAGTGTTCATTCATATAATACGAAACCTCTTTCTGCCGAATTTCATACTATTCGGATATAAAATACAGTTTTTACAGCGCTTACATGTCAAATTGGGGGTAACGTATATATGGGGGCTATATCTAAATCTGAACCGGTTTTAACCAAATTCAATGGGGATCGTCCTTGGGCCAAAAGATATGTGATATGTGTAAAGTTTCGTAGAGATCGGACCATAATTGCGACCTGTACTTTAATTACAAAAATACATTCACAGACAGACGGACATAGCTAAATCAACTCAGAAAGTGATTTTAAGTCGATCGGTATAATAAGCGATGGGTCTATTTCTTCTCCTTTTGGGTGTTACAAACAAATGCACAAAGTTATAATACTCTGTACCACAGTGTGGTGTAGGGTATACAAATTCACCCAAGTTTCACTAAGGTTTGGAGAGCTCTAGCGTTGGTTCCATTTGGAGCACATCATCGACACCTATGTATATGGAAGGTACTTCCAGCCATTACATTCGCTTCTTCGGTAATGTTTCATTACATAGAGGGGCGCGCTGACCGCGGTCAAAAAACAAAAAACACCAAAACTTATGAACTATATTTTTTCGCGGAATGATCTCAAATGAACAATGCCCACAAAAATTCTTCCAGCATGTGTCACTCGTATTTTTTGTAACTGACCAGTACTTTTACAATTAATAGTTTGGCCACAACCTCCAAAACAATGAATAAATATATGAACATTTCTAGGGTTTTTCTACATTTTTGAAATGTATGTGCTTATATCTTTTACAGTATATAAGATACATAATAACAAAATTTTTTGGGAAAAAACTTTTATGTTTGTGGTTTATCTAATTCTATCACCTTTTGCACCGAAATCTGTACACAACGCGAGAAAAGTGACAACTATCACAGATTATCCCAATGAAAAAATTTTGACTTTTGCCCATATACCCTCCTCTCTCTAGGGTGAGGGAATAAAAATATAAAAAAAAAATTCAAAAGTTATGAGCAATTTTAAGATGGCGGAATTTCGATTTTTTCAAAAAGGTTTGTTCATTCTTGTAACTCCTTAAATACTAGTCCGATTTTGATGCACTATAGCTTGTTTTGAAGGAAAAAAGATTTCATGGAAAGTTCCTTTAGTTTTTTCGTACCATATTTTTGGTAGTATAATTTCGGTAAAGCCGGGATATCATTTAAATTATATTTCATTGCTATGATGAATCGAGTTCATCACCACAACGAGTCGCATTCATCACCACGACGAATTCCATTCATCAGCACGACGAACTCCATTTATCAACACGACGAATTCATGCTCCCGAACTATTTCAATTTTAAAAATTTCAATAAATATTCTTCTGGTTTTAGACCATTAAAAACGGTATGGAAAATAAAATTACTTGACTGCCAGGTTCAGTTGTGATTATTCGGTTCGAAACGCAGTTCTTATCAAGAAAGGCTTAAAGCAAACGAACGAGAAGTATTCATTACTTTTGATATTTAAAATCAAAAATAATACCATCAAGTAATGTATTGGCCAACAGACGAATCACATTCATCATCACGACGAATCCCATTCCACTCCACGACGAACTCCATTCATCACCACGACGAATTCCTTTCATCACCACGACGAATACCATTCATCACCATTATTTGATTTATTTGATTTGCACTGAAGCACCTTATTCATTTATAATCCGTTATGAAATATGATATGTTCAAATCGTATTTACCTTTGTAATGAAATAACTTATATCACTATAAATTTCAAATATTTCCTTCAATTTGGGACACATATAATACTGACTTTCACAAATTAAATGTGTGTTTACGCACAAACAAAGTTATTGTTTAAGAGGTTTTCCAAATATATTTTATTTGAAAACCAAACTTTTTTGAATTTTAGTTTTAATTTTACATAGATTTCCTGTTAATCTTTATAGTTAAAAATGTCATAAACAGCATTAACTATAGTTTTACAGTATTAATTTTTCATTTAAAAATCCAACCTTCATTCCATCAATGCAGTTTATACTTATAGTTGCAAAAGATTATACTATTTAAATTTGAATCTAATTTTACAAATATATAAAATTTCTAACAAAATAGTTAAATAAAAATTTTGTTCGGAAATATTAGTTTCAAATAAAACATATTTGGATGAAAACATATTTTTGTTTAGAACAACATCCTCCCAAACATATGATATTTCTGTGAGCAAATATTTTATATTTGCAGTGTACCCTAATCACGTGTGTTACAGCAGAATATATTTGGGAAAATATACCACAGAAACAATAGCCAATATTATAACAAATAACAATATTGAAACAATACCATAAGTATTTCAGCTGATTTAAGTTAAAGACATACACTATTGCTACTGAATTCTGAAGATGATAGAGTGGTGTCTATCGAAACTGCAGTCAATTCTACCAAGCAATTAAAACTCTCTACCAATTTTTTTATTTGTTTCTATTACTTTTTTGGAATAGATAGAAAGTAAATGGAACATATGGTCTCAAACCAAAAATAAATTCTGACTGAGAAACAATTGTTTTCATTACAGATGATGTAAAATGCTGTTAAAAAATCTGAAAATACATATTTATTTCAGGTCAATTGGTTAAAATTATCCAGAAAACTAAATTCTTGTAAATTGCATTATATTTGAATGGATTTTTACTAACACTTACAACTATTCAATCCACTGTCTTGGAATGTTAGAATTTGTGGAAAATGGGACTGGCATTTACATTTAATCTCAACAGTTACTAGAAAACCAATTTACGTTGATCACCGATCGGTAGTAGATATTAAAACTACATTTTCGACAATTTGCCATGTAACACGCTTTGCAGATTATGACGGATTTTCAAGGATCTAATTCACAAATCTACTTAAAAACTAAATCCCTGCTCCTGGCACACGAACGAACTGTCCGCCGAATGACCCATATCTTTTGATGTGAATACTCTGAATTCCGTTAGTTCTTCATAGTTGCCATGGATGAGTTGTAGAGTTGTATTCCGAAATAGACATTTGAATAACTCTGCAGGAATGTAAAACAAGTAAATCGGTTCAGGGCGGCATTGTTCGCACTTGAATGAATGTATGAATGAGGCAAGATAAGTGCTTCGGTAGCAGTCATCAATAACCGAAACTAAATGAAAAGAATGTCCAAGAATGGATGGACAGACAGACAGAGACAGACGAACGCTTCAATGGAAAGTCAAATGCAAATTTCCAAAGGTTAAGTTGTTTTTTGTCTACTCTCTATTCTCCGTTGAGCGACGAGCCCTTTCACACTTAATGCAAGGAATGAATGAACGAACGAACGGACGAACCGATGGAAACAGGAACCCACAGAGACCTGAAATGAATTCATCATCACTCAATCGTACGAGGCAAACGGAGGAACAATTGCACTCGCCAAATCCTTAAAGTACTTTTTGTCCTTAAAGTACTTTACACCCGAAATGACTTCCTACTGTGTAATTATTCAGAGAATTAAGCGGACATTATAGAACTGCGGAACACTGTTGTAGGCCACTGTGGAGGAGAGCGAAGGTACAAAGGTGCAAATAATAACCGATAAATTTCACATCTTTGAAGCGTCAACAATGTAACAACATGTCATGACCTAAAGATGCCAGATCAAGTCGGGATAGCAGACAGACAGACGGACCGACACAAAGAAGAAGGAAGGAAATCCATCATATTCATCGCCATAATGGTCGTACGTAGTCATCTCCGTGATGCATGATTATACAAAATTATTGTTTCGCAGATAAATAACGAGAAAAATAGAATTTTCACTTGAAAGAAAATGGATCAGCAAAGGAAGGGCACAGGCAAAGACACTGCCATGATTGGGCGACAGACAAAGCATGACATTTCTATGAAAAGAATCACTCCAGAAAACCTTAAGGCATTATGGGTCAATCGGGCCAAACCAAACAAACATCACAGCAGCTAATAAGACTTCCATTGCGAACCATGGCCAACGGGGCAATGTGACAAGGTGCTCCTTATTATCCATTATTATCGTATTGGAAAACAGAACATCTGAGAAGAGAACTAATTAAATCACCTTTTTCACAATTTGAACATGATTTTAATGTCAGTTTCCAAATGATGAAAATCGAGAATATAATTTCGTTAGTGAAAAAATCGCTTCTGTGGTATATTGTCCTAAATATATTCTGCTTGAAACATATATATGCTTAAAATATGCTCTAAATATATTATATATAAACAACTCTTTGTTTCCATCCAATTATTTTTATTATTTCCGAATTAAAGATTTATTTGCATTTAAATATTAAAAAATATATCGATACCTTTAACATAATGCAAGCTTTAAGTTTTTCAGTAATTCAGTTTTTTTTTTCAAAATTTTAAATGTTCGTAAAAATCTTTCGAAGGATTAACAAAATATTATGACTTGGAATATTTACAAATTAATAATGAGTGCTTTAGAACAAAAGTTAATGCAATTTTTAAATATAACACATAGCTTTAAATCAAGAAAAATTAAAGCTTAAATTCGAAAAATTCCGAAAAGTTTTGAATTATTTCAAATAACATATGTTTGGAGACTTTGCAAACAATAATTGAATTTGTTTGTAAACACATATTTTATTTGAGAAAGTTATTTCGCAACTATATTATGTTGTAATATATTAATATTATGAGTTCAAAATAAATGTTAATCATTTTCAAATAAAATGTATTTATTAAGAAATATATAATATTTAAAAATCTCTGTTCAAAAATATATTTTCTTTCTATTTAAACATATCAAAAACGCTTTTGCCCCGTGTAAGTTCCCATGGACACAAATGTTGGTGAAAGGTAAAAAATACGAGTTATTATAACCTTCACCATAGGATGGAGGGTATATTAATTTTTCGATTTCGTTTATAACACCACTAAATATTGAACCGAGACCCAATCTATATACTCGTACACGGAGGAAAATCGCCATTTTTGATATGTTTGAATTGAAAAAAAATATATTTGGAAACGAATTTTGTAAATATTATATATTTGTTAACAAACTAATTTTATTTGAAAATCATGAAACTTTGTTTGGAACGCATATATTAATATATTAGAACAATATATATTTCCGCACTGACTTTCACAAATAAAATATGTATTTACCCACAAACAATGTTATTGTTTAAGATGTTTTCCAAATATATTTAATTTAAAAATGATTTTTTAAACTTTGCTGAATTTTTCGAATTTGAGTTAGTTTTTCCTAGATTATAGTTAAAAATGTCTTTAGCAGCATTAGCTGTCGTTTTACATCAATTAATTTTAATTTATAAGTATTCCAATTCATCACATTTTTGTCAATCCATCAATGCAATTTATATTTACGAAAGATTGTACGATTTAAGTTTTAATTAAATTTTACAAACATATAAAATTTATAAAAAAATGCTCTTTGAACATCTGAAAAACAGAAAACTTGCCTTTAAGTTAGGGCATTGACACATTGCCAAAATACTATTCCAAATAAAAAAAATATTAGAATGGGAACATATTTTTGTTTAGAACAATATCCTCCTAAACATATAATATTTGTGTATGTCAAATATTATATGTGTGGAGTGTACCCTAAACATATGTATAATTCAAGCCGAATTTGTTTGGGACAATATGCTACAGAAGCGATTTTTTTTCAGCGTGTATATAAAATTGTTGCGTGACTGGCTGACTGGCTGACTGACTGACTGATCATCGTCCAGACCAAACGGCTGAAGCTAGAATCATGAAATTCGGTGGGAAGGTAGCACTTGGGATGTAGACGAGCAATAAGACGGGACTATTACCCGCACAATGGGGCAAAAAGGGATAAACATGGTACCACCGCCAAATCTAAACGGAATGAGCTAGAATCGTGAAATTTGGTGTGAGGGTAGCCCTTATGGGGTCGACCCAGACCACAATGGGGCAAAAAGGGATAAATCTGGTACAACAGCAGAGAATGAAGCCGAGCCAAAATTTGCGGCGGTGGCTGCCATTGAAAATTATAGAACGGCGGCGGCGGCTAGGCGGCTAAGCCGACATAAAATTTACATTCGGCGGCTCTATGATAGACATATTAACATTTAAAATAATAGTTGAAAAGATAAGCTTTGGTATTTATTCTTAAATAATATATGTTTTTAAGTTAACTGTAAGATATTGTGGGGTAAAAAAATCATCGATTCCATGCCGCTAGGCGGCTCTATGATATACTCTATTTTCAAAGTATGCTAAAGCTATGTATAGACGATTGTCAGATCGGACAACTTTATCAACCCTGTTAAAGTGCCGCAAATGTACGGACAATGACAGATAGTTAGGCAAAGGTGAAGACGATTGCAAGAAACCCTTACAATTTCATACATTTAAAATATATTTTGTAAATATATATTTATATATTTTGTCAATAAAAATATTTTATAGGCAGTGGCCAATTAAATGTTTTTCTTGCAATGGCGCCGTTGTCACATGCATAAACTTCGCACATACTACAATCTGCAAATTATCTCACAATGACTTTTCTGCCAACGTTGCAAGACAAAAATTGTATGTTCACACGGTTGTACGTTCATAGGGTTGCATTTTTCCGCCATTCTTCTATACATAGCTTAAGTCGAAACAGGTTGTTTCCAGGAGAGGCGAATTGACGTTTTCGTGAAATTTTGAATTTGTGTGGAATTACCTTTTGGTTTAAATAGAATGACATCTACTGTTTTGAGCTTAACTTGATTGATTCTTTAGAATGGAGGTATTAATTTATATTGTTATACTATTCTTTAATACTCCATTGATTTTTTTTCCGAAAATATTTTTATCTCTATATGTACATAATCTAATAATAAATAAAAAATCTTATTACTTCCTTTAAAAAAGAATTTTTATAATTATTTTTCTATTACTATCAATTTTATGATTTTTAAGACATGTTAAGCTCCCGCTTGTGACAATAAACCAATCAAAACGAAAATCACTCACTTCCATATCGTCCACCCAATAAATGAATAGTGTACAATTTATTTGTCGTTTCGAGAAAATCATAATTAAAGTTTTTGTGAAATTGAAACTCGATATTATTATTTATTAATGAACAATTTCAAACACCCAATAACCCAATTTGTGGAAGTAGAATTTCAACAGATATAGAACCAATTGAGTAGATTCTTAGAATGCAATGAAAAATAATAGTGTATGTATATGCGTAAAAATTATTCTTTTATTAAGGGGACGATATATCTGCTATATAGTTATTTGCTTATCAAAAATGTAAATTGTATCTATCCATATTTTAATGTTTTTCTATGGAACGGCGGATGTGTTTCAGCCGATTTGAGCTGCAAAGATCGGCGGCGGCTTCGGCTGGTGAAAAAAGGTCGGCGGCGGCTAAAATCGGCGGCTCGGTTCGGCGGCTTCATACTCTGTACAACAGCCTAATCCAAATGGCAAGAGCTAGAATCGTGAAATTTTGTGTGAGGGTAGCCCTTATGAGGTAGACTCAGAAATTTACAGGATTTTTCGAAATTCGAACATTTACGTACACAGTGGGTAAAAATGGAGAAATGGGATTATTGTAGCACAACAGCCAAATTCACATGGCAAGAGTTAGAATCGTGAAATTTGGTGTGAGGGTAGCCCTTATGAGGTAGCCCCAGAAGTTGACAGTATTGTTCGAAATTCGAACATTTACGTACACAGTGGGATAAAAAGGGCAAAATGTGGTACAACAACCAAATCCAAATGGCAAGACCTAGAATCGTGAAATTTGGTGTGAGAGTAGATCTTGGGACGTAAACTAGAACAAACAGCGATTTTTTTTTGAAAAAAATAGGGGTACAGTGGGACAGAAAGGGATAAATATGGTACCACCGCCAAATTTGAAGCCTAAAATTAGAATGGAGACACTTGAAGCGAGGGATGTCTTTAGAATAACGGATCGGAATAGTCATTTTGTTTTGTATTCGTAGTTTTCGGGGCACAGTGGGGCAAAAAGTGTAAAATATGGTACAGTGGCTTAAAAATGTCAAACATGGATCAATGGTTCCAGGGTAACTTTTGGAACATAAACTAGAGATCGGAAGTGATTTTTAGTAATTCTAATTTTAAGAGGCACAGTGGGACAAGTGTTAATTATAGAGCATGGAGAAAAAATGGAACAATCTGCCAAAATTGGAACTTAAACGGTTAAATAATGCACAATGAAGAAAATATGATTAAATATGGTACTGTCGGTGAAAAAGGGTTAAGTATGCTAGCATGGATACACATTTTAAATACGGTACAGCGAGACAAAAATTTGTTAAATATGGTACAGTGGGGCAAAAATTGTGTACAGTGAGATATTGAGTTGACTGTGGCACAGTTGTGCAAAAAGGTTTAACTATGGTACAGTGGAGCAAAAATAGTTATATATGGTAAAGTGGGACAAAATGGGTTAAAAATGGTACAGTGGGTCAAAAAGCGTTAACTATGGAACTGTGGGGGAAAATGTATTTACTATGATACAGTGGGACAAAATGGGTTAAATATGGTAAGTGTGACAAAAATGGTTAACTATACAGTACAGTGGAGCAAAGAGCGTTAAATATGGTACAGTGGGAAAAAAATGTTAAATATGTTACAGTGAGACAAAGGGTTTAATGTGACACTGTGAGGCAAAAAGGGTTAACTATGGTACAGTGGGCCACAATTAGTTGAATATGGTAACGTGGGTCAGAATGGGTTAAGTATGGTACAGTGGAGCAAAAAGCTTTAACTATGGAACATTGTGACAAAAATGTGTTAACTATGGTGCGGTGGGACACAAATGGTTAGAGTGGCCACAAATAGTAAAATATGGTACCGTGGAACAAAATGGGTTAAGTATGGTACAGTGGGGCAAAAAGCGTTAACTATGGAACAGTGGGGTAAAAATGTGTTAACTATGGTACTGTGGGGCAAAAATACTTAAATATAGTGGACAAAATATAGTAGGACAAATAGGTGTTAAATATGATTCAGTGGACCCAAAAGGGTTAAATATGGTACAGTGGGTCAAAAAGTGTACATTTAGTACAGTGGCAAAAATGTGGATGCAGGGAAAGAGGGTAACTTAAATATGAAATAAGAATGTTTTTTTTCAAAATTTATGCTTTTATTAGCACTGTGGCGCAAAAAGGTTAAAATTATGATGATGATGGGGCAAGCAAAATTTTTCAATATGTTACAGAGGGGCGAAAATGTGTTAAATATGTTTTAGTGGAGCAAAAAGGGTTAAATATGGTACGGTGAAGCAAAAAAAGTTAAATACGGTAAAATGGTTAAATGTGGTAAGTGGCGGAAAAAAGGATGCGATAGCCCCAGATATGTATAAAAATTCGTACTTTAGAAGCGCATTGTAATAAAAAGTCTTTAAATTGGAACAGTGGTGCATAATGTGATAAATGTGGTCCCAGAGTGCAAAGGTAGCTCTTACAGCGTAAACCAAAGCTAAGAAATTGTTTTTACCAAATAGGTTCTTCTACTGGAAAACAAGTTAAATAAATGGCACATATTGGGGACAAAAATGTTGAACTACGGCCTAAGGTTGCGAATTTGGATCTTTAAATATCAATTATGATTTTTAAATATTGTACAATCGTGCAATATTGGTTAATTATAACACACAAAGGGTTTAATGTGGCACAGTGGAGCGATTCATTTTAGCTTTTTAAATTCGTACCTTTATAGAAACAGTGGGACAAACATGTTTTATATTGTACCAGGGTTTGAATGTAGCTACGTAAACTAGGGGAAAGTTGCTAACGTATGATCCAAAAAAATAGTTTTTCAACGTTCAGAGGTACAGTGTGGAAAGGGATAAATATTGTACCATGATGTCAGGGTAACTCTTGGAACACAAACTAGAAATATAACGAGGGTTCGTATTTTATAGTTAAAGGTAATCAAATCTTCTTAATATTGCACCATGTAAAGGGTGGTTAAATTTTAAGAGCCGATGTTGATTTTGAATAAAACACAAATTATTTAGGAAATTATTGTCATTTCTTTTTATTATGATAATATTGGTATGGTTCAATTATGTATGGAGCAAAATATCGGGCAAATGGCCGCCGCGACTTCGGCGGCACACCTCCACCCGATGGTCCATATTTTCGATGACGCTGTGGCATAATTGAGGTTCTATGCCGTTAATGTGCCGAATTATCTCATCCTGTAGCTCTTGATTAGAGCTTTAGCATTGATACATTATATGGGATATAACTAATTTTGTACTAATATTCTTAACATTTTTCCAAGTAAAGTTCTTGGTTCAAGAAACTGTTATCTACCAAATATAATAAAGTTCTGTTTAGGATGTATAAGTAGGGGGAACATATCTAAAACTTCACCAATTTTCTTCAAATTTGGCAAGGATGTATATTTCGAAGCTAAGCAAAAAATTAAAACTGAATTTCGAAAAATGCAGCATAGTTTTAAAAATGAATTTTAACCAAAATATATTTGGAGAAATTCCTAAACAATAATTTTATTTGTTTTATTTTTATCTTGTTCTAATATATTAACATATACACTTCAAATAAATTGTTCTGATTTAAAAATAAAATGAATTTGTTCAGATATAGATATATTATGTTTCGAATTCAAACAGATCAAAAGTGATGATTTTTCCCCGTATATGTATGTGTGTGGGGTCAATATCAATAACTTCACTGAAAATTGGCAAAAAGAAGCCTCACCATTATTTATGAATATCTCAGAAATTATTGATCGAAATAATCTCATTCAAAATTATATTTTATACTTGAAATTGAGATTTTTCATTTGCAAGTGACTAAATGTCAATTGAAATTGAGATTTTCCATCTTAAATTGAATTTGAGACTTTACATTTGGAATTGTCTAAATTATATATGAAATTGAGATTTTCCATTTTAAATTGTCTGGATTTTATTTGGAACTAGATTACTCCTAAAAATCGAAAAAAAATCGAAAAATCGCATTTAGCTTTGAAAATATTACCGAAATAAATAAAATATAAAACAGAACAAACCGTATGGTTTCGATTGGGTCTCTGTCCAATTTAAATGCAAAATCTAAATTTCAAGGGAAATTTTCTCAATTACTGTTGAAAATGGCCTATTAGTAATTTCACCAAAAGTGGAAGGTATGGAATAGCTGGGCTCCGCACTATTTAAATATAACGGAAAATATTGATTGTATAAGAACGATAATTTGTCTGTAAGTTATTATAAAAGTGGGTGCGGAATTTTGTATGAAAATAATTCAAGTAAGCATCAGAAAATTCGCCAAAAGTAACCGGGAACGAATTAGTGGGCGTGGCACTATTTAAAGAGTTAATAACTCAGAAAATATTAATCGTAGAAAAAATATTTTTCCTATTTTAGCCGTCACCGACCTTTTTCACCAGCCGATGACGCCGCTGATTCTGCGGCTAAAATGATGAAAAAAAGTTTTTCGAAAATTTACATGCACCAGCTTATTACATTCATACCAGCGCCTACAAATACTTGCAATTTTGTGCAGTATAATGTTTTTATAGTACCTATAGTCTAGTACAAAGTGGGCGTTATTGACACGCCCCTTCTAGTACCTCTCACACAAATGGTAACAATTCTGTGAAATGTTAAATATCTTTATTTATATATTTACATTAATGAGTTTCTCATTTTTCAACATTTCACAAAATTGGCACCATTAAAGTAAAAGTACGTTCGAGCTGAAGTGAAACTGCGTTTACAAGTTGTCAGCACATGTGCATCAAAATTTCAGGAAAAACATTTAATAAGTGTTTATAAAACCGTGCGACACGGCTTCCCTCCTAAAAACGAGACATATAGAAGTGGACAATTGGACAACAGTCGAGAAACTGCATACTCAGTTTTCTATTTCGTGATCGTTTGTTCTTTTACAGGACTTAAAATTTCAAGAATAACATTTTTGAAATATTTCTCTTTTTACTTAATATAATAATAATTTTCCGAGGACGGAGGATATTAAAAAAAGTCCTTCTAAACTTGCATCCTTCTAAGTTGTGGGTTTAAAAATCTATCACTCACGGTTAAGGAATAACAATTATTATGTTATTCCCTCCCACGAAAGAGACTGTATACAATTCAAAATATAGGCCACTATTAGGAAAACAATGTACTTACTTCATGATCCTTTGTCCTTTTCACAGGATTTTTAAAATTACGAAGGTAACAAATTTGATATAATTTTCTCAATTTTTTAAGTATGATCGGAAAAGTGAGAAACAGGCGCTATTGCTATGCCCAGACAAAGTGTCCAAATCATACCAAAATTGAAAAGCTCATAACATGAATACCGGTACACATACACACTTATAATTTGGTACCGTGCAATGTCTTTGAGGTATTTACCATTCTGCGCAAAATATGTGCATATGTCAGCCCCACCCCCCACAAATTGACAGATTCATTCTAATACAATTTCCATATAACTTTTGTAACAGTAATCTCAATGTTTTTAAATCCTATATTTTATACAACTTTGACTGAGTATGCGTATCTTTTTGGCTTCTATACTTCATAGCACATTACTCACAAAGTAAGGGTATACCTTACTCGATTTATACGACACAAAATTTCTTTCCATGTTTTATGAACTTTATTTTGTAATCTAGTGTTATGTAGGGGGTGTTGTTGTACGGTCTCATTTTTTAGAGCAGTTCTCAAATTTTAGAATAGTTTTAGGCGATTTTCTCCCGCAAATTGAATGTTTCACAACACATGTAGCAGCGGCACTTTTGAAAGGTTATATTCGATTCGCTTCCATTTGTACGACCGCAATGTCAAACTCACCTTGATTGATGTCCTTTTTTAAGGAGTCTCTGTCCCCTTTGTCGTCCGTCTGCACCACGCAATACACTCGAGTGTGTTGCTCTCGTGCTGCTGCCATCGATATTGATGGCCGATTGCAAATGAATAAAATTTGCCACAAATTTGGGCGATTTTTCTATATTTTTACAGTTAAAAAACAGTCGATTGATGTATTGGCTCCTCTCTCCCACAATGGGCCGAGTGAGTGAATGAGTCCGAGTCCTCGGAAAAATTGATGGATGAGTTAGGCACGAGGGTCAACTGACAGATTGATACATATTCGTACGAGTAAAAAACCCGTTAAACAAACAAAATGTAATAGGAAATCAAACAAAAGTTCAAAGATGTGGCAGACTTTTAATGCGCAAAACAATCTTTTCAAACTTCAAATAAATGGATGAGATATGTATCTGTATCTGTCTGAGGGTTAGTGGCGTGTGGACGACCGTCTAAAAACCGGGGGAAGCTCTGGAGAGCTGTTCATCCTGACAAGATAGTGCCTTAAGGCTATGCCAATACGAAATAAAATTATTTACACACAAACATACACATAGGAAAAAAACTGTATGAACCCAGCAAAAACAAGTGATGGCGGATTAAGTTCGACCATGCCGAATAGTATATACCCTCCAATATGGTTCGCATGTTAATGTTTTCACTTGTTGTCAATCCAACGATCGCCGTATAACTTGATGAAAGTCGGTCCAGATCCATATGCGTATGTCCAATTTTTAATCTAAGCGCTGAAATGAAATTTTTTGGACATATCATTAACATTATGTAGAGTACAAAATTTACACAACTTGATAACATTTCTTCTTATGCTGCTCTAATCATAAATCTGTTCAATGGTTTTAAAAATAATGTAATTTGAATTTTTTAATTTGCAATATTTAGCTGACAAGTTCAACAACAGAATAGTAAAATGTTGCTTAAATGTACTCCAGGTCGGAGTATGGGCCCGACAAAAAAGTGCTAAAAAGACTTTCTTGTCAACAACTTTTGTGAGGAGATTCATTTTTGTGGTTGTGTTTGGGTAACTTACTGATAGAAAATAATTAATTTTTTTTACAAATATCTGAACAAAATTTTATCATAAATAATTTAAAATTTCCGATACAAAACACTTACTTGACATACTGTATGACAAAGGTGTAATTCTCCCACATTTATAACATTAACGGCCAATTCCACAATCTCCGGCTATCCTACATTTAGAGCTAACCTACAGTTATAGCTGTCAAATTGTATAAAGGTTGTGAAATTGGGGGTAAATGGAAGATTCAGAATATTACTAAAGCAATTAAAAAAAAAGAAATTCCTAATAGTATTAAATCCTGGGGTTATTTTCGTATTTCCACATGCACGAGAATTTTATGAAACGAAATAATGTTCTTTGATTGATTGCAAACAAGTTAAAGTTCTCAAGAAAGTGTCCGGATTATAAATTACAGGGCAATTTATTTTAAATCCTATACAAATATCAATTCGAAAGAGACACCAAATGACACGACATTCTTTTTCAAGAAAATTTCAAGGAATTCCTTTGAATCGAAATGACACTTGAATCGAAAGTGAAAAATTTGCCACATTTTTAACACCTCATCCGAATAGGGAGACAGTGAAGGTGGCGATGACGATGACCATTGTTTTGGCTGCCCTTCATTACAAAGGATTTGGGAAATTGATTTGTAACCTGTTTGAATGCAAAAAGGGACGGAAATTTGTTATAATTTCCACTTTGAATGCCAGGAATGAACGCTACGGCGGCCGAATATCGAGTGAGGGATTTTGATGGGCCCTTTCAATAATTGGCAGAATTGTTTCAATGTTTATTGTTCTCTGCTGCTCCCGAGGTGTCAACAGGTATTCATCAACTTGAAGTACTCACGGACAGACAGACAGACGAACGGACGGACAAACAAAAGCGAGGATGAAAGAAGTAACGAAGGCTTCTTTACTTTTCCTCATGCCGCGCATTTAGTGAGAGTGATTTGTCTTTTGTCGACTAGTGTCTGTGTCGCCGATTGTCGGCACAATCACAGGCCCTTTGCCGTGTCACATATTATTTCACCGAGCAAACACCCCAGAAAGGACATTACATGCCGACGCTCGGAGCGCTGTATGAAAAGGATAACGTAGCAAAATCTCTGCAAACACAACAACTCGAACGATCAATAGCGCAACAGTGTCCCATGACTGTTCGTTCGTACTTGTTCTCATGCACGCACCCGCTCGCACTCGTCGTAACTAAATGATAGACCGACTAACCGAATTGTTTGTCTATGCGCATGATCAAACGACCGATGCCGACGCCGTCGCCGCCCCTGATACCCTTGAACGGGCGAGTGAGTGAATATTGATTGTGGCTTTTTGTTGTTTCTGTTCGATTTCGGTTTGTTTAAAGAAGGCCAATAGAGATATTTCTCATTCTTTCCGCAAATCCCAGTTGACTTAACAATTAAATACATATTTTTGAAATATTGTTAACAATGCAATGCGTTCTTGAGAATTTCCTCAGTATTAATTGTTGTGACTTTATTAGAACTTCAATTGAAAATTAATACTTCTGCGAAAACTTAAAAATTGATTGGAAATTGAAGATATTTTTTACAATTTGTAGGCGATCCGAAATATTTGATTTTACAACTTAAATTTAAACTGATTGATTACAAAGTGCGGCAGCCCAAAAACCGCTAAATTATTTTTCTTTGCCGGACTCCCCCAAAATCTGGATTTACACGTAATAAAATTATTTTCTTGCCTTTGCGCACTAAACGCCTATAACTTTAGTTATTAACCGATTTTCAATCACTAAACGGATTAGGAAAGAAGAAACTTAGACCTTTGGAACGAAATAAATGTAGAAATATATGTTTATTTGTCCTACAAAAGCATGTTTCTCACTATTTTTTCGACATTTTCTTTCGTTCGTTCGAAGGGTCTAAGTTTCATCTTTCCTAATCCTTTTAGAGATTGAAAATCGGTTAACAATTAAGAAAGTTTTATGCGTTTAGTGCGCAAAGGCTATAAATCAGTTTTTTTTTTTACCATAAATCCGGATTTTGGGGGTAGTCCGGGGAATGTAATATCGATTGATAGCAATAAAAAACGGCAGAAATCGGATTAAGTCATTGTTTGTTCATCTGTTTCATATGAACATTGCCACAGTAACAAAGACAAATTTTTCAATCATCGGAAATTTCAAAATCATCGGAATCACTTTTCGCAAACGACAAATAATCGACGTCACACAAATCTACCATTCACATATGGATATTGTGTTTTTAGGGCAATGAACTGTTTTAGAGAAATACTAGCTGACCCCGTCAGACGTTGTCCTGCCCGTCATGTTTGGGATTTATTGGTTTGTTATTCATTGATATTTCATTCAAAAACGCATACATCCCGAGTTTCAGGAACAAATTATCCAAAAAATTCATATTGACCATATGTCAATTACAGCGCCATCTACCGGTTAGAATCATACATACAAACTATTAGCAAGATAAACCTCACATACATTTTAGATTTCTGTCTAATCGCTCTGGAAATGCGAATTGTTATATATAAAGATAGCCCATTCGCTTTTATGGTTTCATAGATCATGCGTTACTAATAAACGTACAAAGGATTTTATATATAAAGATATAAATTATTAAGTACTCTCAGGACTTTTTGCTGCAGATATCATAAATCCCCATAAGAGACCATAGACGATTTAGTGAGTGATTACTACAGATAACTATCGAGTTATCGAAATGTTCACGTGAGATGACCATGCCCTAAAAACGCTGGTGCAAAATGTCCAATGTGGCATGAGCTGTGTGACAGATAGCGCCATCCTGTTGAAACCACATGTCGTTGGTGTCCACATCATCTAATTCAGGCAAAAATAATATTATCATTTGCACGTGACGTTGATGGCTTTTTCCGTCCATAGTGATTTGGAAAAACAGACTGAATAAATGACAGTCTATTAACTGTCAAAATTCCGAAGACCCTTTATTTTTGCCCCAAGTGTTTTCGATAGCTTTTTATACCATCACTTTTGTGGTGGTATACAAAAGCGTAACACACCGAAGGCTTGACCTAAAACCCAAAGTATGTTCGGCAGATATCCGTTTTGGGACATTTTGAGTCATTTGAGCAATATCCGTCCGTTCGCCTGCCTGTCTGCCCGTCTGGCTGGAGCGCACGATAACTCTTGAAAGGAGTAACGCATTGACTTAAAATTTGATAACGTAATAATATTTTTTTCAATCTGAGCTTAAGTTCTAAGATGGGTCATATTGGTCCAATCCTTCTAGTATTTCCCCCACAAAGGGGTAACATTTATTGAAGTATTGATTCTCTAATAACTTCTATACTACTTATCCGAATATTCTATAATTCCACACATAGTAATGGTTCAGCTGTCGCTATCATTTCGAGAAAAATGGGCGAAGTGCCCCGCTCCGCCCCTTTTGGTACCTCCCACACAAAGGGACCATTTTGTACATCGCATTGAAGTATTCTAATCTTTAGAAGGGTCGCTAGTGGCGTGAAGTGTAATGCAAAACATTTCAGTTTCCGCTCATCTATCTATATATATAAAAATGAAACGGTCCATCTGTGTAATGGCATCACGTCAGAACGGCTAGAGCGATTTGGATGATTTTTTTTTATTCGATTCTAAATTTTCACGAGATGGTTTATATAGAAAAAAAAAATTAATTGGACAAAGGGGCGTGGTACCTCCCATACAAATCGCAGGTTAAAAATCCGATATTTCTGCTCCTATTATAGGTATAGTGCTGAAATTTTGTTTGTATGCATTTAATGGCAGATTATGTGAATTTTCCAAAAATGGGCGGAATCGTACCAATGGGCGTGGCCCCGCCCATATAAGCCAAATTTTGAAATTGAGATATTTTGCACAATTTGTTAGCGAGAGTGCTGGAATTTTGTGTATATGTAAACGGTGGCAGTCTACGTGATTGGTCCAAAAATGGGCGGGATCGGACCAATGGGCGTGGCCCCGCCCACATAGACAAAATTTTGATATCTTGCACAATTTGCTAGCGGGAGTGCTGCAATGTTGTGTATATGTATCTGGTGGCATTCTACGTAATTGGTCAGAAAATGGGCGGGATCGGACCAATGGGCGTGGCCCCGCCCTTATAAGCCAAATTTTGAAATTGAATTATCTTGCTCATTTTGTTAGCGAGAGTGTTGAAATTTTTCGTATATGTATCTGGTAGCAGTCTACGTGATTGGCTTTCAAATGGGCGGAATAGGACCAGTGGGCGTGGCCCAGCCCATATTTTGATATATCTTGCAAGTATTATATAGGAAATACATGAACAAAAATGCTCGGTATGCGATAATTACAGCTGCTCACTCCAATACAATCGCAATATGATAATGTGATGCAATATCAATGAAACAAGAATTTGGAAATTTTATAAGTAAACATTTCTATTTTCTGGACTTTCCACTGAATTCGGTATTTTTTCATTCAGTGAATTTATTACTAATACCAGTAAGGAAAGGCAGAAAGTCGGGCGGGGCCGACTATATAATACCCTACACCTCCCTAACAATGCGATAAGGGTCATTGCGATAATAATTTGGAATAATTGGTAAATGTATTTTGAACCGATAATCGCAAAATTAAGCAATATTCGTTCCTAAATTGAGAAAAATCTTTCTGGAGAACTTTGTAATGATCGGAAGTAAAGTACAACTTCTATAGCGCTTTGTAACCAAATCTGGAGGAACATATATATGGAGGTTATATATAAATCTGAATCGATTTTCCTAGAATACTCATTCATGTAAAATAGAAACCTGTTTCTGTCGAATTTCGTACTGATCGGATATAAAACACAGTCTCTACAGCGCGTACATGTCAAATTGGGGGTAACATATATATATGGGGGCTATATCTAAATCTGAACTGATTTTCTCCGAATTTTGCGGCATTCCTTCATGTAATAACAAACCTCTTTCTGCCGAATTTCGTACTGATCGGATATAAAATACAGTTTCTACAGCGCGAATTTTGACATGGGCAGCGAAGCGCACCGGGCTCAGCTAGTTTCTAATAATATTCGAAGTAATTGTAATTTGTTTGAACTTGGTTCATCGTTTATTCCTTTACAAAAAATTCCAGGTTGCCGAAAGAGAATTAAGTGTAAGATTGGGTGGTTCATCTGAGAAAATTTATGAATTTTCTTTAAAATTAAATTTATTTGAAGATACTCCGAAACAATAATATTGTGTGTGTAAACAGATATTTTATTTGAAGTCAAAAATGTCATTAAGACGAAAATGTCATTAATCATGGCTCTATAGCGTTCCCCATTGACTGTAACATTATGGCCGGCTTCATTTTTGAAGAAATATGGACCAATGATTCATTCCCTCTGCCCATGGAGAACACCAAACAGTGACTTGTTGGTGATATAACGGCGTCTGAATAATGGCTTGTGGATTACCATTACTCCAAATGCGACAATTGTGTTTATTAATGTACTCGTTCATCAAAAAGTGAGCTTCATCGCTGAACAAAATGTACTTGTGAAAATCGGGATCGGTGGCCATCTCGTTTTGGGCCCATTCACCGAACGTGCGACGCACTTAATGGTCGTCCGGCTTCAATTCCATTAAGTGGATGGGCACAGCTCCAATTGTTGAGCGCGAGTAAATGAGGTGCGAAACCGATCCATGGTTGCTCGAATTACCGACTCTGCTGGGCGATTTTGTCGACCGAATATTGGACGCAGCGCGCGATACGTCGGGCGAACCGAACCATTTTTTTGGTAAACATTTTGCACAATTTACAAACGTTGTTCCGGATTAAGTCTATTTATTATGAAATGGCAAAGTAAACTGAGCATAAATCAAGTGACAGCTGTCAAAAAGACCAACTCCGAAAAAAGTATTGCCAGATTGAAAACCACACGTCTAAAAAAAATACCCTGCATTAATATGTGCGATCCAAATAAATTTATTGGTTTTTAAATAAAATTTGTGCGTACCAAAATATATGTTATTTAAAAAATTGTCCCTCAAATATATATTATTTCAATTCAAACGGATCAATACGGTGATTTTCCACTATGTACTCGTATATGAATTCTTGTTTTTTTTACATGCCGATGG
The DNA here is from genome assembly GCA_963930755.1 of Eudasyphora cyanicolor. Taxonomy (NCBI): domain Eukaryota; kingdom Metazoa; phylum Arthropoda; class Insecta; order Diptera; family Muscidae; genus Eudasyphora; species Eudasyphora cyanicolor. The sequence goes on from OZ005734.1 coordinate 357,928,499, forward strand.
CTTATATCCAAAATGGGCTATATTAATGAAACCAATTTTTCAGGAGATCAAAAAAATGTTGAATTTTATTATTTCGCGATAAATTAAATATGATATGAATTAAGAATTTGAAGGTGTATATTATACACGTTCGTATACATAATTCATATCATATAAAAACTATCGCGAAATAATAAAAGGGTCAGAATATTTAATATCGACCTATGTAGTTTTTTTTTGGCTAAAATGTTTAAAAGAGGTTACAAATAGGTAAAATAAGATCTCGCTATCATTTTTTTAAAAAAAAAATTTGTGTTGATTTTAATTTTTGAAAAAATTGAAAAAATGAATTTTTGTGTTTACAAAATTTTTAATTGCTCTCGAACGGCTGAACCGATAATATACACCTTCAAATTCTTAATTCATATCATATTTAATTTATCGCGAAATAATAAAATTCAACAGTTTTTTTATCTCCTGAAAAACTGGTTTTATTAATATAGCCCAAATGGATATCTGCCGAACATACTTTGGATTTTAGCTCAATCCTTCGGTGTGTTACACTTTTTTATACAACCACAAAAGTGATGGTATAAAAAGCTATCGAAAACACTTGGGGCAAAAATAAAGGGTCTTCGGAATTTTGACAGTTAATACATAGACTGTCATTTATTCAGTCTGTTTTTCCAAATCATATGGACGGAAAAAGCCATCAACATCACGTGCAAATGATAATATTATTTTTGCCTGAATTAGATGATGTGGACACCAACGACATGTGGTTTCAACAGGATGGCGCTATCTGTCACACAGCTCATGCCACATTGGACATTTTGCACCAGCGTTTTTAGGGCATGGACATCTCACGTAAACATTTCGATAACTCGAAAGTTGTCTGTAGAAATCACTCACTAAATCGTCTATGGTCTCTTATGCGGATTTATGATATCTGCAGCAAAAAGTCCTGAGAGTACTTAATAATTTATATATTTCTCTAAAACAGTTCACAATATCCATATGTGAATGGTCGATTTTTTTGACGTCGATTTTTTGTCGTTTGCGAAAAGTGATTCCGATGATTTTTAATCAAATTTGTCTAGCAACACCGGTACTGTCGCAGTGTTCATAGGAAACATATGAAATAATAACGACTGTATCCGATTTCTACCGTTTTTTATTGCTACCAATCGATGTTACATTGCCACTGATCTAATTATTTCGTAAATCTTTGGGAACTTATTGTAAGAGGTAACCTAATCCCTTTTCAACACAAACTATTGATATACTTACAACTCATTATTTTTGAAAATGCCATCAAATTGAATCATCCACAACCAAAAATACAACACAAAATTGACTGGTGAAAGATTTACAAACATTTTGCACACTGAAAGTGCACCCGAATGGAAAAAAGGCATCGGCGAATATCCAAATGATGAAACTGATGTCATAAATTAACCGAATTTCCATCCCTCTGCACTCCAAAAACCATTAAACGGCAAACCCAACAAACCCCTAAAACATTCACAAAGGGAGAAATGAGGTAGGAAGGACGTTGTCGTCGTCGTCACCGCTACCGCCGACGCCGTCGTTCCTTCGCTCGTTCCCATTTTGTTGTGTCTCACCACAAAAGGACCATAAAACCGAAATATTAATGATAAACCCCAGAAAAAAGAAGGACCAACCAACTGGTCCTCCATCCCTCTTTCCACAAACCGACTGAACGAACGAACCGCTGTCATAACGACACACATCTAAGCGAAAGGGGGCGAAACCGTAGCCATCAACAAGATTATTTCGCATAAAATAAATTGATTCCCGCTAAAAGTCAACATTAACACAAAACATTGTCAGGAAAACAATACTCGTTCGCCACTCACCGGTCCGTACTCGTATTCGAGTGTTGTAACTTCAACGAAGTCGCAATGCAGAATTCACGAGATTTGAAAATTGAAAAACGCCGAAAGGAAGAGACAAACAATGCCTCCCGAAGCAAACAACTGCAGCGCCAACAAAAGGATATGACATTTAGTCGACACAATACAAATGGTTACGTTAAAAGGAAAAAAAAAACAGCCGAGCAGAGTTCAGATGAGTCGTACCGATCCAAACAGAGCCGAATTGAGATCAATTTCTGAAATTGATACACAATAACTTTTTTATCTTTTATTGGTGTCCACCAACTAACGATGAACAGTGTTTGGAAACCAACATTGTGACTATTCTTCAGATAAGTTTAAAGATAAATTTTGAAAAAGGGCCTATATATCCCGGGAGTTAATAAGAGACTTGAAGATGCATATATTAACCTATTATTTTTATTTTTTACTAAAAAGTTTTTAAAATGTTGCTAAATGGTAAACTAACTAACTCTAACTTTTTTAAAAAAAATTAATTCCCAAATTTTATGGAGATTTTAAATTTTCCAAATTTGAAAAAAATAATTTTTGAGTTTTACGAATCTTTTAAAGGCTCTTGAACGGCAGAACCGATTTATGTCGTTTAAAAATATTTTGTTTTCGAAATTGTTTGGTCAAAAAGTGTCAGACCTGCAGTGGTATCTCACCCATAACTTTTACAAATATTGAGTCTTCAAAAATCAAATTCAAATCCGGTGTATCACACGAAGGTGTCTTGAGCTGAATCTGTAAGACTAGACAATTATTCGGCCAACTGAACACAGAGTTAATCACATCTCCATGTTAATCACAAATCCGTGCTGTTATGTGACTGTGAAGCTTGGAACATCGCTTGCCGTGACCTGAACGCCTTACAAACTCTTGCGAATCACTGCCTTCGTAAAATACTAACAATTTTCTGGCCAAACACAATTAGTAACCAACTTCTGTGGGCTAGGATATGTCATACTCCAAATGTGGAAATAAAACGTTGAAAATTGCAGTGGATGATATAACAAGAAAAGCCATAGACTGGAACCCGCAAGGGCTGTCGGAAAAGCGGACGCCACAACCGAGGACAGCTGGACGCCGAAGCAGCCGAACGCAACAAGTCGTGGAATGAACTGAAGACTCTGTCATCAAATAAAACCGAGTGGAGCTAAATTCGTTGAGGCCCTATGTTCCTTATAGGAACCAACGTAACAAATATATATTGCGAATTTCATGTCAAGTGAGTCAATTTTTAAAAGCGATATGGAGATTAAACTTGTACTGTTGTTAGTCTTATGGGATAGTAGTTATGACACACAATTTCAAGGAGACCGGTTAAGGACCGTAGTTATGACACAAAATTTCAACGAGACCGGTTAAGGACTGTCCGAGTCGGAGGGTGTTGAATTTAGAAAATTTTGAGCAAAGATTTTTCGATAGCTTTTTCCTCAATCTTTTCAGAGAAATAAAAAAAAATTGTTTGCGATTAAAACTTGTTTAGACATTTTTGCCAAAAACTCATATTTTTATTTTTGATTTGTTGGCTTAAAACAGGGCTCCCCAACAGCTTCGCCTCGACGTCTCCCTATGGTAGAGAAAAAATTGACATGCCCCCCAACAATTATTATTATTAAGTTTGCATCAATAAAAACATTTTACAAATTCCACGTTTTACTCTAAATTTTTGATACCTATTTTTTCAGATGTTTATCTTTATTTTGATAGATAAACATACCCCATCCCATTAACAGACCACCAAATTCTTCAAGGAAATGGCAAAATGCGCAAAAAAATTGCAAAAAATATTTTTGAGATTTAAAGATTAAAAACTTCAAATCCCCATAACATTTTGGAAACAAATTTTTTTAAAAAATTAATGATATCGATATAAACTTTTTAGGCAAAAATAAAATAGTTTAATATTTAAAAATTCTGACCCAATGATAAAATTATTCTTCATAATAAATATATTTGAAATGATTTCAAATTTTTTCGTAAATCCAGCGAAATATTTCATAACATCTATGAAATTTTATAAAAAAAAATGTGTTTCCTATAACACAATAAATATATCTAAAGAAATGTTGATGACACATTTAATAATAAAAGAACTCACAGCTTGCAAAACACGATGGTTCCGAGTTCAAAAACCTCAGCAGAAGTTCTGAGAAAATACCAATTTCTAGTCCGATCAGTTGAAATTGTTGGAGGCAAATCGGAGAGGTACTTTATTTGGGTACTATATCAAAAAATGCACCATTTTCAAATCCTAACTTACATGCAGCTGCAGATTGTAGCGTGATTATGACGTACAGACAGACGGGCATCGCTAAACCGTCTTAGAATTTTACGACGATTAAGGAAATATGTTTATAAAGGGTTTTCCAACAAGAGTTGTTATTTTGGTATTCAAAGAAAAATGTCATTTTTTGAGATAAATGATCGGATGTTTATTTCATAATAAAGTAAGGTCCAATGACCCCGCCGGACCATAAACCGCACCAAACAGTCACACGTTGACAATGGAGAGGCTTCTCAACAATAACTCTTGTTGACGTAGCCACCGAGGTGGAAATGGGCCTCATCAGTCAAGATGATTTTTCGATGATTTTCGAATTTTAATCATTTCAATGCGCTGTTGAATCGTGTATCGTTCCATTTTTAGTAATGGCGTAGTTGTTACTTGTCAAATGTCAATAAATAAAAGCTAAAAAAGTGACAGCTACCGAAATACCGGGTGATTCAAAATAACACCTCTTGTTGGAAACCCCGTTACTTTATGGAAACTCTGATCAATATTTCGAGGTGTTACAAACGGGGTGACAAAATGATTATTTCGTGGATGCTACACGTGGCAAAATTGCCTTTTTTGTTATGTTTGAATCGAAAGAAAATATATTTGGAGCACAATTTTTTAATTATTGTATATTTCCGAGCGAATAAGTTTTATTTGAAAATCAATAACATTTATTTGGACGCATATATTAATATACTTCAACAAAGTATATTTATTTTCTAAAATATATGTCCAAATACATATATTGCTTTAAACAGATTTTAAAAATGTTGCAGATGTTTCCAATTTAGTTTTTCATTGATTTAGATTACAACTTATAATTTAAACTGACTTACGTAGCATTAACATTTGTTTTACAGCACTTTATTTATTTTTTTTAATATTTTCTATTTATTTAAAGTAATCATGTGTTGTCATACATGACAAGTAATCAAAGAAATTAACGTTAAATTACTGAAAAAAAATTAAAACTTGTCTTAAAATTAATGATATATTTCTGAAGACTTAAATGCAAATAGAAGAATATTAGGACGGAAACAAATATTTATTTAAAACAACTTCTTCACAAACATATAATATTCGTGTGTACCAAATATAATACTCGTATATTTAGAGTGTACCCTAAACATTTGTACATATCAAGCAGAGTATGTTTGGAACAATATACTGCAAAATCGTTTTTTTTTTCAGCGTGTATAAAGAGATCCACTTGCATTGAAAAGTTTATATTTGGTTTTGTGATTTTATACAAAAAAATACCAGCGCGACACTGTGCATCATCATCGCACCAACAGTACCGCCAGCCAATCTACGTATGATATACAACAATATTCGTATAATAAATCCATAACAAGAAAATTTACGATCGACAAAACCACGAAAGATCATTTCACTGGATTTCCCTCCTTGACACATTTCTCCACATCTGTAGTGGCCAAGACAAAGGCCGAGAAATGATTGTGTAACCGTCCTCTTGACACCTTTCCCCTCCTCCTCCCGTTGGCTCTCGTTTATCTAAACAAACAATGGCCTTTTGTTCGCCACCAAGTGTTTGTTGTCCTTTGTAAGGATAAACGGGGACGAACGGTGGGACGGACAGACGGAAGAATGGCTGAATGGATGGTTACAAATGATACAAATTCGAAATTCCGAAATCGAGTACCCGAATAGTCGCAATGTCGTGGTATCGTGGTATCGTGCTGCTTTCAATTTCATTGCCACAAATGTGTGCATTATTTATGGTTGCATTCCTATAACGATGATGAGGATAAGGATGACGATGTGGATGTGGATGAGGATGCTCGTAGTGATGATGATGACGATGATGCCAAGGATAACAACCATATAAAGGCACCCTAAGATCTTCTTCTCGTATGAGATGCACGTTAAAGGTTTATAGATTTTTTTTGGATTTGCAGACGTTCTGACGCCTCTTTAGCGGGAAAGGAATTAAGCGTTCCCAATTGATTTTATTACGGCTTTTCTAATTGATACAAATCCGACAACATTCGACAGAGACGAGACAAACAATGTCATTAAAATCCTTACGTCGTTCTCGCAGTTGACTTCATTTAGTGGTGTTAGTTGTGGATTGGAGTGCAGTGGAGTAGATTGGATGGGTGTGTGTCGTTAGATGAAGTGGAACGGATTACATTACACGTCTCAGTCGATATAACGTTTGTATTAAGTTGTAATTAAAAATAAAACATTTATGAATGAATGTGTGAGACAATAGTACAGGATCGAGAATGAAAAAACCAGTAAGGAAAGGCAGAAAGTCGGGCGGGGCCGACTATATAATACCCTACACCTCCCTAACAATGCGATAAGGGTCATTGCGATAATAATTTGGAATAATTGGTAGAAACATATTATCTAATTCTAAACCGATAATCGCTAAATTTAGCAATATTCGTTCCTAAATTGGGAAACATCTTTCTTGACAATTTAAATGATCGGAAGTAAAGTACAACTTATATAGCGCTTTGACACCAAATCAGGAGGAACATATATATGGAGGTTATATTTAAATCTGAACCGATTTCCCTGAATACTCATTCATGTAAACAGACCTCTTTGTGTCGAATTTCGTTCTGATCAGATATAAAATACAGACACTGATCGGATATAAAATAACATTTTTACAGGGCTTACATGTCAAATCGGGGTAACTTATATATGGGGGCTATATCTAAATCTGAACCGATTTCTTCCAAATTTAAAAGTGTTCATTCATATAATATGAAACTTTTTTCTGCCGCATTTCATACTGATCGGATATAAAATGCAGTTTTTACAGCGCTTACATATCAAATCGGGGGTAACATATATGTGGGGGCTATATCGAAATCTGAACTGATTTTCTCCAAATTTGGCAGTAATCCTTCACGTAATAAGAGACCTCTTTCTGCCGAATTTCGCACTGATCGGATATAAAATACAGTTTCTACAGCGCTTACATGTCAAATCGGAGCTAACATATATATGGGGGCTATATCTAAATCTGAACCGATTTTCTCCGAATTTAGCAGTATTCCTTCATGTAATAAGAAACCTCTTTCTGCCGAATTTCATACTAATCGGATATAAAATAAAGTTTTTACAGCGCTTACATGTCAAATCGGAGCTAACATATATATGGGGGCTATATCTAAATATGAACCGATTTTAACCAAATTCAATAGGGATCGTCCTTGGGCCAAACAAATGATATGTGTAAAGTTTCGTCGCGATCGGACCATAATTGCGACCTGTACTTTGATTACAAGAATACATGCACAGACGGACAGACAGACGGACATGGCTAAATCGACTCAGAAAGTGATTCTGAGTCGATCGGTATAATAAACAATGGGTCTATCTCTTCTCCTTTTAGGTGTTACAAACAAATGCACAAAGTCATAATACCCTGTACCACAGTGTGATGTAGGGTATAATGAAAAAAAAAAACAGTAAGGAAAGGCGGAAAGTCGGGCGGGGCCGACTATATAATACCCTACACCTCCCTAACAATGCGATAAAGGTTATTGCGATAATAATTTGGAATAATTGGTAAATGGGTAAGAACATATATATGCGGATATATCTAATTCTGAACCGATAATCGCTAAATTAAGCAATATTCGTTCCTAAATTGAGAAACATCTTTCTGGAGAATTTTGTAATGATCGGAAGTAAAGTACAACTTCTATAGCGCTTTGCAACCAAATCAGGAGGAACATATATATGGAGGTTATATATAAATCTGAATCGATTTTCGCTGAATACTCATTCATGTAAAATAGAAACCTCTTTCTGTCGAATTTCGTACTGATCGGATATAAAATACAGTCTCTACAGCGCTTGAATGTCAAATCGGTGCAAACATATATATGGGGGCTATATCTAAATCTGAACCGATTTTCTCCAAATTTGGCAGTATTCCTTCGTGTAATAAGAAACCTCTTTCTGCCGAATTGTGAAAGAGGAATCGCTGTGATCGGATATAAAATACAGTTTCTACAGCTATTGAATTTCAAATCGGAGGTAACATATATATGGGGGCAATATCTAAATCTGAACCGATTTTCTCCGAATTTGGCAGTATTCCTTCATGTAATAAGAAACCTCTTTCTGCCGAATTTCGTACTGATTGGATATAAAATACAGTTTCTACAGCGCTTACATGTCAAATCGGGTGCAACATATATATGGGGGCTATATATAAATCTGAACCGATTTCCCCCAAATTTTGTATTATATCTAAGTGTATCACGAGACTACTCTCTGTCAATTTTTGTACAAATCGGTTACAAAATGTTGCTTATACAGTGCATATATGCCAAATCGGAGGTACATATATATGGGAGCTATATGTAAATCTGAACCGATTTTAACCAAATTCAATAGGGATCGTCCTTGGGCCTAAAAAAAGATATGTGCAAAGTTTCGTTGAGATCGGACCATAATTGCGACCTGTACTTTGATTACAAGAATACGTCTACAGACAGACGGACAGACAGACAGACAGACGGACATAGCTAAATCGACTCAGAAAGTGATTACAAGTCGATCGGTATAATAAACAATGGGTCTATCTCTTCTCCTTTTGGGTGTTACAAACAAATGCACAAAGTCATAATACCCTGTACCACAGTGTGGTGTAGGGTATAAATATTACCACATACCAAAATGCGACAGATGGACGGAAGAAAATTGCTCATATGACTTAAACTGTCCTAAAACTGATTTCTGATGGGGGCTATATTGATCTTAGGTCAATAATTTGTCTTGCTTAAATGTATATGATTTGGAGTAAAACTCGCACTACTACACCTAGTATTCTATATTTGTAGAGTTCATAAATTAGCAACAACTTTTTAAATTATCCATCGATTTTCTTCGGAATGGTCTACTTTTATTCAAGAATAATGAAAATATAAAAATTGAGCATTTTTATGTTTTTAAGAGGGTTTAATTCGAAAGTTGTTAAAAGGGCAGAATTTTTAATATTAACCTATGAAATTTGTTTTTGCCTAAAAACTTTATAAAAATCATTTATTCATTTACATTAAAAAAATGAGGATTTGAAATTTTAAAAAAAGTGACAAAATTTATTTTTGTTTTTTTTTTTAAATTTTCAATTGCTTTTGAACGACTGAACCGATTTTTACAAAGTTTACGTCGCTTTAAAGAGAATATATAGGGCCATTTAAAAAAATATTTTTTTAATAACTTTTGTTTACAAAATGCTTTCACTTCGATATTGACTAATCCAAAAAAGTAATTGGAATTTTGGGGGCACAATATTTGTTAAAGTTATGGACGAAATACTAGGCAGGTCTGACAATTTTTGACACTTTACATCTGTTTTTAAATTAAAGTTTATATTTTTTTTACAAATTTAAAAGAAATACGCAAAAGAATTGCTCGTATGATCCCTTTCAAACGAAGTAAACATTGTAAAAATTGGTTCCAGTCGTTCAAGAACATTTAAAAACGTCGTAAAACCCAAAATAATTTTTTCTTAAATAAGAATGGTGTTTTAACAAAAATTCTAAAACAAATTTGAATTTGGCAAAAATATCACCAAAAATATATTTGCAATTTTTTTATTTCTTAAAAAACATAGAAGAAAAAGCTATCGATAATTCTCCGAGAGAGTGTTAATTTAAAAAAAAGTATGTCATAAAATATATTGCCAAGACATCCTTTCCTTTAAGGGAAGCACAGCCTTAAATGTATTACTCAAATATCTAAAATATCTACACGCTGAAAAAAATCGCTTCTGTAGTATATTGTCCCAAATATATTCAGCTGGAAACATACTTATATTTGTGGTACACTCCAAATACATAATATTTGATACACATAAGTACATTATATATTTAGGAGGATGTTGTTCTAAACAAGGGTATGTTTTCATCCAAATATATTTTTATTTGGAACTAATATTTCCGAAACAAAGAATAATTTGTGTTTAAGTATTTTGGCAACGTATCAATGCCTTCATTTTAGGGCAAGTTTTCTGTTTTTCCGAAGTTAAAATTGAAATTTTTTAGAAATTTTGTATGTTTGTAAAATTTAAAGTGGAAAAAATTTAATTCGAAAATTTATATATTAAAATTAGCGCTATAAAACCAAATGTAACGCTGCGTATTACATTTCTAACTGTAAAGTATAACAGGAAATCTAGGAAAAATGTCAACTAAAATTCGAAAGTCAGCTAATTTTTAAAAATCTTTTTTAAATAAAATATAATTGGAAAACTTCTTAAACAATATTTTTGTTTGTAAGTAAACACATGTTTAATTTGTGAATGTCAGTTCGCAAATATATTTTGTTTTAATATATTAATATATGCGTTCCAAACAACATTTCTTGATTTTCAAATACAATTTATTTATTAACAAATATGTAATATTTAAAAATTTTGTTTCCAAATATATATTTTTCAATTTAAACATATCAAAAATTGTCAATTAAATCCGATTTGGCATTAAAACTATGACGTGGCTACGTTGTTTCCCTAAAAAGTATTGAAATATAACTTAACAAGTAAGAAAGTTTCAGTCGGGTAAACCGACTAAGGTATACCCTCACTTTGTGAGCAATGTAATATTGAATATTATACAAATTATTCTGTCATTTTTTGTGGGAGGTACCAGAAGGGGTTTAAGAAATACACCTATATTTCGCTGAACAGTAGATACTTTAAATACATTGCACTGTGCCGAATTGTAACCGTTTATATGGAGTGGTATATTAACGTTGAGATATTAAATTATGGTATAATTTGGCCATTTTGTGTGGGCGGTACAAAAAGGGGCGTTGTGATAACGCTCATTTTTCACTGTAGGCATTATAAAAGCATTACACTGTACAAAATTTCAAGTAATTGTATACACAGATATTAATGTTATAAACTGTTAACTTTTGGTGCAAAATGGTGCATTTGTGTGGGAGGTACCAAAAGGGGCGCGGCAATAACGCCCATTTTTCACTGGACTGTAGGCACTATAAAAGCATTACACTGTACAAAATTTCAAGTATTTCTAAACACTGGTATTAATGTTATAAGCTTTTAACTTTTAGTGCAAAATGGTGCATTTGTGTGGGAGGTACCAAAAGGGGCGTGGAAATTCCGCCCATTTTCCTCGAGCTGATAGCGACTAACAAACTAATACTATGTGTGGAATTTCAGAAGATTCGAATACGTATAATAGCAGTTATTAAAGAATCAATATTTCACAACATTTTAACCCTTTGTGGGGGAGGTACCAGAAGGAGTGGATCAATATGGCCCATCTTCGAACTTAGCCGGAGATAGAAAAAAATATTACCACATACGAAATTTGAAGTCAATCGGTTACTCCTTTCGAGAGTTATCGTGCGCACCAGCCAGCAGACAGACAGACAGACAGACGGACGGACATTGCTCATTCGACTTAAAATGACCCAAAACGGATTTCCGCCGAACATACTTGGGGTCTTAGGTCACTCCTTCGATGTGTTACACTTTTTTCCGTAGCAAATGATATATACCCTCGTCACACTAAAGTGAGGATATAATAATGCCGATTGTCATAAAAAAAAAATTCTTTAATTACATTTAAAGAAGGGCGTACACAAAACTTATGATTACATAGCCATTAACTCAAATTCAAAAAACTTTAGATTAAGGAACATTAAATTTTCATTATTTTAATAAAAATTGTGATTTAATTAATGCCGAGATCGCATACTTAATTTCAGAATGTGTCATCATTAATTTTATTACTATTATTTTTCAGTGTATACGGTAATAGTTTGGGATTGGACAAATGAAATATATGAGAACGACGCAGTTGACTTATGGTTTTCGGATGTGTGTCTGTGTGTGTGTGAATGTTACGTATGGACTCCAAAACGGCTGGACGGATTTTGATGACATTTTCGGGGAATCTTCAGATAACCCTAGCGGGTGACATATCCTATATAAATTCATGATTAAGGGGGCGTGGCCTCGCCCATATACGCCAGTTTGGAGTTATGATTAACGGGATTCCTACTGTCGTTATCATGATTGGGACTGGACCGTTATCCCGGGATTGGAAATCTTAAATCCACTCTGCACAACGAAGTGGACCGGGTCCAGCTAGTTATACATAAAAAGTGATTTTTTACAGAGTTCCAATACGTTTATCAAGTGGGCCGAACAGAATGATGTTATTATGGAGAGTATTTTGGTTTTAAAAGATCTAAAAAATCTTGGCAATAGAAAAATCCATGACGACCTTTGTATTTGTTCTCTTTATAGCTTTTTCTTAAATAAAATTGTGTTCTGTGTAGTTTTATGTGGATTATTTTTTTTAACTTATATCTACTTTTTTATGTTTTTATATATAAATTTTCTTTTGTTTTAAATAAATGAAACTCAATCCAATTAAAGAGCCTATTTTCTTTAACCTATAATCCGAATTTTTCGATAAACCGGTGTGCAATCAATTATTCTGATTACCGAGACCTTACTGTACTTACGTAAAAATAGGATCCAATTATCACAAAAATTTGAAATTCAACAAAAAAATAAAAAAAAATGTACCATAAGCAATTTTTTGTATTGATTTTGTGGAATTGTATGCCTTAATCTACAACCAATTAAAATTTCCTTTTACGTATTTGTCTTGTACACCAGTTCAAAGACAATATAATTTAAGAAGACATTCCTTCCTGTAGCGAGTAATTGTCAGTTACGAACGAATAGGAATTTGAGGTTTTTCGCGGATTTTCAGACCGTTTTTCCCAATTTTTTTTAATTGTCCCAATTAAAAAATTAATATTAATCGATAAGTGCAAAAAAAGTTCAATCAATGTTCGCGGAATACTGTTTTTTCGCGTGTTACAATTCATTCCTATTCGTTCGTAACTGCTAGATTTTGACGTTTCGGCCTGAAGGAATGTCTTCTTATATTCTATTTGTCTTTGCACCAGTTCATTTGAGAAACTCACCTCGCGTACTTTCATTTTCGTCACGGTTATACTTGTTCTATACTCTCTTCGCTTGTATAACAATTACCTTTGCCTTAATTCCAAATTCACACCTAACAACAAAGAGATTGTATATAAAGAGTAACCACGGCGAAAATTCATGTGCAGAGGTGAGTTTTTCTATCGAAGTGGTGGACATAAAGGAAATTTAAATAGATTAAAAACGAGCTTTTTCTCCGTTTTCTTTGTTTCAACTAACGTATAAGAATTTTATTTTGTGTGTTTATTGACGTGCATGTGAAAAAGTGAAAGAATAGCACACAAAATACACGATTTTTCAATAAATTTTTTCATGAACTCATCTTTGCTCACGAGTCGGAATTCACCTTTCGTTGAGGTGAATGAAATGGTATCTCTTCTTATATTGAACCTCTTTGCCTAACAACACCACAGTGGTGGATTTGTGTATATGAATGTTTAGCATGTCCACGAACCATTCTAATCGCACTTTAAGTTGGCAACACATTTATTAAATATTACGAACCTTTAGAATTTGACGTCGAATAGAAAGAGGGTAATAACTCAAAATGACGATTCCAGTATTTTCCTATTTGGACAGATATCATTCGATATTTACGGTGCTATTCTCGAATTCATAACAATAATCATTCATGAGTTTTTACTATAACATTTCTTATCGTAGGAATTTTAAATACCTATTCTGGAATTCCTGTGACAAAATGAAAGCTTTATAATTTAAAAATTTTTGGCATTGCTGCACAATGAAAAAAATACATTATTGAAAGCTTTTGTGTACGAAGAAATCTACTGAAATTCAAACTTTTCCAATATGGAGAGAGAATAGGGGTGTTAGAATTTCATTTTATTAAACATCGGTAGAGTAGCTACTATAAAGTAGAAACCTGCAATTGTTATTATTACTTAATTTAATAGTAAGTTATTAAGTTATACATATATTTAGAACTAGTTACGTTTTTTCGCTGTAGGTAGCAACTCAAATTATATACGTAAACAAATTTTTCTTTGAAGAATATTGTAATTTACCTTTAATTGGCCTACAGGCTTTAAATTACATTAATCAAAATGAAATGAAACATGTTGATTGAAAGAGTGACCTATGCGCATTATAATATGTACATATAGACCACATTTTATATAAATTATTCTATTATGGTGTATCTCAGCTTGTGATCCGATGCAGTCTGATCACACGCTCAGAAATCTACATATAAGTACATATAAGATTTGCAGAAGTATACATTTGTATGCATATACAAATTAATTATGGATGCTTATATATTTTATTTTTATTTTAACTGATAAGTTCTCTGGTAGAACCACAAGTTTAACTAAACAGATAAGAGCACCGAAAAAGAATATACAAAACCAAACAAATAACACATATGTACCTATCTTTCCTATGTCATGTTTACATATTGAGTTAAACGATTGTTTAACGCCCCTCTGAGAATAAAGTGATTGGCTAAAAAATACCCTACATAGTATAGTGTTGCTCCTGATAAATGTTCGACGAAAATAAGTGCCGTCCAAAAATAATGGATCAAAATACAGAGAAAAATTAAATATTATTATAAGATTTATTAATTCGGATAGATGCAATCGAATTTACTTTTAACTACTGCGAGTGAAATTGGTACTCTTTGCTCCATACAACAATTTTCCGACAATTTATCGATTCTGAATTATAGCAAAACGTATGGAAATTCTATGTTTATAAATTATTGTGAATGGAAATTGTGAATATGCCTAAACTAAAGGAAAATAGGTTCTAGAATAAGAGTAACCATGTCGAAAATGTATGTGCGTGGTGAGTTTTGAGTTTATATGGTGAACAAAAGTAATAACAGAATTTTCTTCAATGTGGAAAAGAGCAAGAAAACAAGTAAGAAAGTTCAGTCGGGTAAACCGACTTATGAATCCCCTCACCTTGAGTCCAAACAAAATATTAGTAAATTTATTTTTTTTGTTTCTATTAAATTATTATCAATTTATATTGCATTTAATAACTTTAAAGTATGTACTGGTATTCAAGTAATAAGCTGTTATATTTTGGTGTCAAATGGTCCATTTGTGTGGGAGGTACCAAAAGGGGCGGGTCAATTATGGCCACTTTCTTCTAGAATCTAGGTACTATAAAAGCATTGCACTGTACGATATTTCAAGTATTTGTATGCACTGGAACTAAAGTTAAAAGCTGTTACTTTTCGGTACAAAAAAGTTCCATTTGTGTGGGAGGTACCAAAAGGGGCGTTCCAATAACGCCCATTTTGCTCTGAACTCTAGGTACTATAAAAGCACTACACTGTACAAAGTCTTTGTATGCACTGGTAATAAAGTTATAAGCTGTTAACCTTTGGTTTACAATTGTCATTTGTGTGGGAGGTACCAAAAGGGGCGTGGCAACATCACCCATTTTTCTCGGGGTAATTGTGACTAATAAACTAATATTATGTGTAGAATTTCAGAGGATTCAAATAAGTAGTATAGAAGTTATTAAATACTGAATATTTCGCTAAATGTTAACTAACCATTTGTGGGGGAGGTACTAGAAGGAGTGGACCAATATGGCCGATCTTCGAACTTAGCCAGAGATAGAAGAAAATATTACCACATACCAAATTTGAAGCCAATCGGTTACTCCTTTCGAGAGTTATCGTGCGCACCAGCCAGCAGACAGACAGACGGACGGACATTGCTCATTCGTCATAAAATGACCCAACACGGATATCCGCCGAACATGTGTTACACTTTTGGCTCGTAGAAAATGATATATACCCTCCTCTCTAAGGTGCGGGGATAAAAACGCAAAATACACGATTTTAAAATTAAATTTTTCTACTGTGAACACATATTCTGCACACGATTTTGAACTCACTTTTTCAATGAGGTAAGTAAATTGGTGACTCTATTATATAATCTCTTTGACTAAAAGGGCAAGTGAAATTTTGACAACTGTCAAATATTCATAGTGGTGAACAAATTTTCGTCGTGGTCCTCGGGGATATCCAAATTTAGACATTTGAGACACATGAAATGAAATTGTTTGTTTACTACAATAAAAAAAATATCATTTGTGAATATTTATTTTATTGCTTTCATTTCACATTTTAAGAACAGAAAAAGTCCTCATCATGTATTTTCGCAATGATTCCTTTATTCTTTCCTTTTAATAAAAACTCATCAAAGTATGTACATGTATTTCTGCCGTGGTTAGTCTTGTATATAAATTTTGTCGTAATTTGTGGTAAGTTTTTCCGCTTGCAGAAATTCAAGACTCTATATGAAGCTCAAAGTCACGAAGGAGTTGCCACCCTACCGAAATACAACACAATCACAATACACATTTGGTGGGATAAGCTCTCATTTATTTCCACATAGCGGTTATTTCGAAACAACGGCCGACTATCAATCGTACGAGTAAACCATAAAGACGACAAATGCCGATGGCTCAATGTTGCGAGGTTGCGTACTCTTTCTCTCACTTAAGCTTTTCATATTTGTTGGGCTTTCGTTGGCCAGAATGGTAACTTCAAACAACAGTTTGCAGTTTGTGCTCTGAGAGTTCGCAAGTGATTGTAACGCATTGAAACGAAGTGCCGCCGTCGACACTACGCCTAAGGATTATACTACACACACACAGTCACACACGCACTCTCACACTATACCTACGTACATACATACAGACGAACACAAACATATGAACATTAAGGAAATAACAGTAACAAAACGAACTGAATCGAAGTGAGGGAAGAAGTGGAAGAAAAAAAACAGTATCCTTTAATGGAAAAATTACACAAATAGAGTAAAAACATTACAGACTTGAAGACGACAACAGAAACGACGGTGACTGCGACGGCGACGGTTACGACAACTGCGATGACGATGAAAAACGACTAATAAACGAATAATGCGTTAAGAGCAAAAAAGTCTTCCGACACACAACAGTTTCGAGCAGCAGTATCGCAGAATCGTGAAATACGGAATCAAAGGATGTGTAATTAAACACAAACCAAATCAAGGAAATCTCGAAATTATATCTGAAGAGCCCTTTCGTGAAGAACAACGGTCCAAAGACTACAACGACGAGGACAACAAAACACACAAAACGTGAAAAATATGAAGAAATTGAAATAAATGATAAAATAAATAAATGTTAAACGTGAATGTGGAATGCAGTGCAATGAAGTGAAATGAAAAGAAACGAAATGTGAAAATGGTGTAATCATAGCAGCAAAGTAAAGCGAAAAAAGAAATCCAAAAAGAAGAAAAGTGAAAATGTTCGGGGACCGTTCGGAGCAAAGAATAAGTGAAACCAAGTGTCCGCAAAAGTAAACCAACGTAACAAACTAACCCAACAAAACCAAACCAAGACAAAAAGTTAGGTTTTTTCGTCTGTATCTATTTTCCAAAACAAAAAAAAACGAAAACGGAAAAAGCAACCAAAGCAAGTCCAATCCACCACCCCCCATCCAGAGGAAAGCGTTAGACGTCGAATACGCCACGGAATTACGTGCGAAAAGTTGAATTACGTCGACAGACAGGACACATCGAGGACTAATTCAATTTCTCCAAAGGATTTATGAGTAATTTCTAAAAAGGATACAGCCACCAACACAGCAGCAGCAGGCAGCACCAGCACCACAAGAACAACCTACCGCACTACAAAATGGTAAATTGCTGTTCACAATTCCCTGAAGAATATTATTAATTATTTCTCACTCACACCAACTAACCAAACAACCAACCAACCTCTATCTATCTATTCATCCATCCATACATTCTATCATTCATTCATCCATCCATCCGAGGAACCTTCCGAGGAACACAATTCAATTGTTTTGTAATTTCCTTTGTGATGATGTGTAAGTGTAAGTTTTCCCATTTCCATTGCATTTCCCTTTGCCTCTTCTACGGCGGCCGCTGCCTTGGTGCTCTGACATTTTGCGTGTTCTTGAGTCACCGCTGTCGCCACCGACCCACCGACCGACCCCCATGATTTCCAAGCGTTTGAGCTGTGTTTTCCGCACAAAGCTCTCTTAAGGGACAAGTGTCTACGTAGTTTTTTTCGTTCTTTCCTTTCTATTGCTGTTGTTTTCGTCGTAAATGCAAAAAATATAATGGCAACAACAACGGCGACGACAATAAATGCAACAAAAGGAACGACAATTGCACATTTCCCCAATAAAAGGCAATTGTTGGGAAATTAGCAACAAAACAAAAGGATTTGGATTTAACGACAACGGCATTTGGGCGGTCGGTGGTCTATTTATTGTCACATTGCTTACATCCAACCGTCCATCTATTTTCTCCCACTGTTGTTGTTTTTTGTTTGTTTTTCTCGCAGGAAAATCGGTTTTATGCAAAAAATAAATGCCACCAAACAATTGTTTGGCCCATCTTATGATGTAACTCACCATTATGCCACACACACACACAAACACACAGATTGGGAAGATGAGGATACAGCTACAGCGCAGCGGCGAGGAGGGGTAGCCACCCAACCTAACCGAACTCATCAACTCACCACTCACTATGTTTTGGTCTGTGTTCTGTGTGAGAACTTCTTCTCCAAGTCAGTCAGTGTGCCAAATTGTAACTTTTGTTTGAGTTGCAAAAAATGTTGAATTTAAGTTTTGTGGTGAAGAAACAATGTCATCTATTTGTATACCGTCCACCATAGGATGGGAGGGGGTATATTCATTTTGTCACTCTGTTTGTAACACTTTTAAATAATGATCTAAGACGATTTATCCACGTCCGTCCGTCTATAGGAATCACGTTACAGTCGACAATAATTGAGCTAGAACTAGGAAACTGAAATTTGGTATAGATACTTCTTATTTATTTATTTATTTAATGGTTATACTTATAACTAAATTATAAGCATAACGAATAAAGCCATGACGCAGAGGTCTTAGGCTTTATAGATACTGCTCATAGCTGCAGGTAACAATGGATGCAGGATTGAAAATGGGAAAATATCGGTCCACCATAGAAACCACAAATGTCATCTGATCGGGCCAAGAATCATTCACACCAACAACGGTAGTCATAGGTTCATGTTTTGATACAGTCCCCATACAAAGGTCCCTGTAGATTTGATTTCGTAGCGCCACAAAAATCTCAAATTTTAACGAATTGGGCTGAAATTTGTTACAATGAGTTAATTTGCACCCGAAACCATTCACAAGCGATCCATGGTGGAGGGTATATAAGATTCGGCATGACCGAACTTAATCCGTATTTACTTGTTTCACTGTTACATAGATCACTGTTATAAGATTAAGCACTCCTCAATTTGAATTTTGCCTAGACTCTACGGCCCAACTTTAGATTTGAATTGGATATGACACAAAAATAATAAAATAAAATACATTTGTCGTCATGAAAAAATTATATTTCAATTGACATTATTTTAAGAAGCTCCTGAGCTAGAAAAGGTTGGAAAAGAAACTCATTTTAACATACGACTGTGTGATAGTTGTAAAAAGATTGAACACAATGGTATGTGAAACAAGTAAGGCAATGTTAGTGGGGTAAACGACTAAGGTATACCCACACGTTGTGAGTAACGTTATGAGCCAATCAATTTTGGTATGAATCGCCGATTTTGTGTGGGAGGTACCAGAAGGGACGTGGCAATAAAACGCATTTTTTTACCGTACTATAGGTACTATAAAACCATTATACTGAACAAAAGTATTGAAGTATTTATAAGCTCTGGTATTAAACTTATTTGCAGTTAACTGTTACAAAATGGTATCTTTATGTGGGAGGTACCAAAAGGGGCGTGGCAATAACGCCAATTCTTTTAACGGACTGAAGGCACTATAGAAGCATTACACTACACAGAATTTCATGTATTTGTATGCGTAACATTATCCCTAATGGCTACCCACAGAAAATAATCCAAATGGCTCAAATAACAAATCAAAGTAATCGCTTGTTCAAAATTAAAATTTTAAATGGCCCACCCTTTATTTTATGAAACCAAAACCACAACAAAAATAGGTATAGTTCTGTTGTTCAGGAGAGCCAAAATACTCTTCTCTCGCAGTATATTTAACACTAAGTATATCGATCGATAGATAATAATTAGCTGAATACATTTATGCTAATATCGTGAAATCGAAAATTTTCGACAAAGACTGTTATTTCAGAAAACGACAGAAATTTTCTATCGAAAGTTATGGTGGACTCCAGCCACCAGATAAACCGACGGACGGACATTGCTCATAAGGCCCAAAACGGATTTCCTCCAAATATACTTGGGGTCTCTTAGGTCACTCCTTCGATATGTTATACTTTTGGTCCCCTGCAACTGATGTAAACCTTCGTTCACAACAACAAAATGCCTGCATTTATCCATAGATTTTTTCAAATAGGCATCGTTCTCTTCGTTGGGATGCCACATTTAAACATATTTATAAACAAAATTTTCTGATTTTTATCCCCTCACCTTAGAGAGGAAGATATATATTATTTGCTACAGCCAAAAGTGTAACACATCGAAGGGGTGACCTAAGACCCGGGCTAATATCGATGGTGGGCCATATTAGTCCACTCCTTCTACTACGTCCCCCACAAAGGGTGATATATTGATTCTTTAATAACTTCTATACAACTTACTCGAATCTTTTGAAGTTCCACACATAGTATTAGTTTAATATTCGCTAACACCTTAAGAAAAATGGGCGAAGCTGTCACGCCCCTTCGGTACCTACCACACAATGGAATGAAATGTTGTACAGTGTAATGTTTTTATATTACCTAGAGTCAATAACAGTGGGCGTTATTATCACGCCCCTTTTGGTACCTCCCACACCAATCGACCATTTTGCACCAAACGTTAACAATTTATAAATTTGATATCAACGCAAATAATTACTTGGAATTTCGAACAGTGTAATGCTTTTTTAGTACCTAGAATCCGGATAAAAGAGGGCGTTATTGGCATTGTTAATTGTTTGTTCGTACTACTTATACAGTAGTTTAGTAACTGTTGTACTAAACTACTGTATAAGTAGTACGAGGACGGTCCCAAAATTAGCCGACCTAACAAAGAAAACACAACAAATTTGGGAAAATTTCTCAACTTGCTAAACTTCTCTAGCTCGATACACTTCTCCACCGATTTTCAAAAGCTTCGATACCCTGTTTAGCTCCTAAATGTTGCCATTAACCACAACCTCCACCTCTTCTAAATCTGGCGAATATGGTGTGTGTTGAAGCAATTCGAACTTTGATTAATTGATTTTTGCCATCGCAATAGTGGATGTGTTAACTGGTGCATTGTCTTGATTGTGGAGCAAACGCGGCACCCATCTTGCGCACAGCTTTCTCATCATCAAATGTCCCGTCAATTTGCGATCAGGCTATGAAGACGTCGCGGCGCGCCAAATGGTCGCCATTTTTTTAGCCGACGCCGCCGACGATTTTACAGGCTCACATCGACTGAAACTAAACCGCCGATGTTTCTTTAGTGAGTCAAAAAGATTTATTTTACGCAACCATCAGTTTTAATATCGACCTATGAAGTTCATTTTTGCGTAAAAATTTTCTAAATAGATTGCTATCATTTATTTAAAAAAAATCCAAAAATGTTATGGTAATTTGAAATTAAAAAATGCGTTTTTGGTTTTTACGGAAATTACGATAGCTCTTGAACGGCCGAACCGATTTTTAAATGTCGTTTTAAAGAGAACACAGAGGGCACTTTGCCTTTCACAATTAATTCTCTTTCACAGCAAAGACTAATAAGTAGAGGTTTATTGAACCTATTTTCGACATAACATCAAAACTTCCTTCCATAAAATCAAACTGTTGAAATTTGATCGGTTTAGCCGCCGATCGGTATTTTTCAATGCGCGCCGCAGCCGATAATTTTGGTCGGCTATGCGATGTATAGCACTTTTTGAAATGCCTACTCCAATTTCCACAGAGTGTTGTGTTTGAAATACTACTACTACTAATCAGCTATTGTATTTAAGCAACGCTGACTTTGTGAAAGAGAGTACGAAATAAAGTTTAGTACTTTCTTTATCGCCGTGAGAGGGCGGATATCAGTTGTTTTTGGAATATTAAGAATGTTCTCAAAAGATTGAGATTTAGGGTGAGATAGTGTGTAGTGTCAATCGTGATGTAAAGTGATTATAGATTTTTCACTTTATTCCTTTATTTATTCCACTTGAAAACATATAACTTCTATTAAATGATTCCAACTTAATCCTTTACAAGAGTTTTCTGAAGTAATAACGGTATAATTCTCCAAACTATGTTCTAAATGGACTACATATAAAGATTGTTCCTTAATTTGTAACATTTTACTATTTCTTTGACTTTATTGTTATAAAACCTAAATGTGAATTAATATGTTACAGTTTTTCACCACTATTTCGAGTGCGTAGTGCATAAACTGCCAAAGTCCGTTTTGATAAATATGATTTTATCGGAGTTTCTACTCCGATTTTTATGTACGAGTGTTATGGAAATATCTATCCTCCTCTCTAAATGTAAAGAAAATTCGATAATTATATGACCCAATTTACACCGTAAATCATGGGTACAGATTTCGATAACACAATTAATCAAAAATGGCCATTTGGTGGCCCTTATAGTGTATCGCTGATATTAAATTACTAATAATCATACGCTACGTACGAAGTTTTAATGTTGCCCTAAACTTGGTGCACGTTTCATGAAATCCCCCATATATGTATATAAAAACCAGTAAGGAAATGCTAAAGTCGGGCGGTGCCGACTATATAATACCCTACACCACTCTCGTAATATTGAATAACTCTTATATATAAATTTTGTAATTCATGTATAAATTGTTTACATAAATTTACTTTTGGGACATTTTATACTTAAATAATACCCTGTACCACAGTGTGGTGTATGGTATAAAAACGATTGGATCTAAAGAGCCAAATCGGATGAAACATATATATGGGAGCTATAGCTAAATCTTTACCGATTTTCTTCAAATTCGGTAGTGTTGGTTCATGGATCAAGAAACTCTACCATTCTAAATTTCAAAACGATTGGATGTAAAATACAGCTTTTATAGGACTAAAGGGCCAAATCGGACGAAACATATATATGGGAGCTATAGCTAAATCTTAACCGATTTTCTTCAACTTCGGCAGTGTTGGTTCATGGATCAAGAAACTCTACCATTCTAAATTTTAAAATGATTGGATGTAAAATACAGCTTCTACAGGACTAAAGGGCCAAATCGGACGAAACATATATATGGGAGCTATAGCTAAATCTTAACCGATTTTCTTCAAATTCGGCAATGTTTGTTCATGGATCAAGAAACTCTACCATTCTAAATTTCAAAACGATTGGATGTAAAATACAGATTTTATAGGACTAAAGGGCCAAATCGGACGAAACATATATATGGGAGCTATAGCTAAATCTTAACCGATTTTCTTCAACTTCGGCAGTGTTGGTTCATGGATCAAGAAACTCTACCATTCTAAATTTCAAAATGATTGGATGTAAAATACAGCTTCTATAGGACTAAAGGGCAAAATCGGACGAAACATATATATGGGAGCTATATCTAAATCTGAACCGATTTCAACCAAATTCAATAGCGATCTTAACAGCCGCGAAATACTCTAAACGAAATACTCTAAATCGACTCAGCTAGTGATTCTGAGTCGATCGGTATACTTTAAGGTGGGTCTAGCTGTGTTATTTTCAGGCGCTACAAACATCTGCCGTGAAACAAATTTATAATACCCTGTACCACAGTGTGGTGTAGGGTATAAATATTATGAACCTAAGAACCTAAGAAAAATTTAGTTTATATTTTAATTATTTTGAACAGCAAGGGAATTTATAAATTACATAGCAAAGGTCGACATTTGCCAGATACACTATTTAAAACCATGTAATTTATAAATTCCCTTATTGTTCAATATATTTAAAATATAAAATAATTTTTTCTAAGATTCATAACTTTTTTATTTCATTCAAAATATGTAAGAAATTTTAAACTTAAGCTGTGTTTTAACATTTCATTGGCACCTTTACATTTAATAAATTTAGTGCTACGAGTATGTTCTTGAGAGGCAAACATTTTACAATTGTGGCATTTGTTAGATTATTTGGTACAGTCTTTGTATGCAGACAAAATAAACATCGCTGTCTTTTTCCACAAGATTCACTGGGTTTGTCAATCATTGATATTCTTCCCATTCTCTTATTATCATTATTTCGTAGAAAAAACACCTTAAGATGTAATAAGGTGCTGAATGTGTTAAATTGAATTGGGAATACAATTTGTAAAACATTTGCAAAGAAACAAACAACTATAATTTGACACGATTAACGATATGCAGAAGTATTGGCCCGACACAGTAACATTTAACCAAAATATGTTGTTAATGTTTTTATAAATTGGATCGTTTTGACCCAAACACTGCAGAAGGGCGAGAGACACATGTCTGTTAAATTTCAGAGTGATCGAGGGCAAAATGTAGCCACCGCAATTGAAAAAGTCAAATCAGATGGTACAAACGAGTATGTATATATAGGGACTATTTGTGAATGAGAACCCATAACGGTCATAACGCCCAAATTTTTTTGTGTGTCTTATGACCTCTTCTTGGGCTTTCATAACGCCCAATTTTGTTTTGAGCCTTATGTCCCCTCTAGTACGGTCATAAGGTCCAAATAAAAAAGGAAAGAAACTCAATTATTATTTTGTATTTTTGTCTCGATTTTTTCAAATAAACCGGCAAGCAGGGCTTGGTGTTTAAATTTATTTAAAAATATTTGTACCTTATTTTCAATAAAGGTACAAATATTTTTATACCCTACACCACACTGTGGTACAGGGTATTATAACTTTGTGCATTTGTTTGTAACACCCAAAAGGAGAAGAAATAGACCCATCGTTTATTATACCGATCGACTTAGAATCACTTTCTGAGTTGATTTAGCTATGTCCGTATGTCCGTCTGTCTGTGCATGTATTCTTGTAATCAAAGTACAGGTCGCACTTATGGTCCGACCTCGACGAAACTTTACACATATCTTTTTTTTTGGCCCAAGGACGATCCCATTGAATTTGGTTAAAATCGGTTCAGATTTAGATATAGCCCCCATATATATGTTAGCCCCGATTTGACATGTAAGCGCTGTAAAAACGGTATTTTATATCCGATCAGTGCGAAATTCGGCAGAAAGATGTTTCTTATTACATGAAGGAACACTGTTAAATTTGGAAGAAATCGATTCAGATTTAGATATAGCCCCCATATATACGTTACCCCCGATTTGACATGTAAGCGCTGTAAAAATGTTATTTTATATCCGATCAGTGCGAAATTCGGCAAAGATATGTTTCTTATTACTCGAAGGAATACTGATAAATTTGGAGAAAATCGGTTCAGATTTAGATATAACTCCCATATATATGTTACCCCCGATTTGAAATTCAAGCGCTGTAGAAACTGTATTTTATATCCGATCACAGCAAAATTCGGCAGAAAGAGGTTTCTTATTATATGAAGGAATACTGCCAAATTCGGAGAAAATCGGTTCAGATTTAGATATAGCCCCCATATATATGTTACCCCCGATTTGACATCTAAGCGCTGTAGAGACTGTATTTTATATCCGATCAGTACGAAATTCGACAGAAAGAGGTTTCTATTTTACATGAATGAGTATTCAGGATAAATCGATTCAGACTTATATATAACCTCCATATATATGTTCCTCTTGATTTGGTTACAAAGCGCTATAGAAGTTATACTTTACTTCCGATCATTACAAAAGTCTCCAGAAAGATGTTTCTCAATTTAGGAACGAATATTGATTAATTTAGCGATTATCGGTTCAGAATTAGGTATATCCACATATATATGTTCTTACCCATTTACCAATTATTCCAAATTATTATCGCAATCACCCTTATCGCATTGTTAGGGAGGTGTAGGGTATTATATAGTCGGCCCCACCCGACTTTCTGCCTTTCCTTACTGGTTTTATTTTGTTTTTTCGCAAACGAAAGCTTAGGCATTTTCTTTAAGAGCTTTGTCGTCTATTAAGTAGTGGAGAATCATTTATCGCAATTGGGTCAGGAAATCGTTAAATGATCCTAAATTAAATATTACAATGTTATTACAAAAATGCCTAATTCGAGACATTAAATTCAAATAAATTTAAAAAAATAACAATCATTAGTTTTACCAATTAACTAACTATTACAAATTATTTAATGTTATAAATAGCCATTTTTCGTGTGAACGTAATATTCTGCGCACGTGAGACAAACACAAACATTTCGCACACAAGAGTGGCATAATACCACTTATTGTTTATTTCTCTTTGGTTCTAGCAATGTAAAAAAAGAAAACAGTATAACTACATAATAATTCTATTTCATTTTTTACAATATTTCGCTTATTCAAATTCAAAAATAGCACAAACTAAACAACATTACGATTGCTTATCTTGGAGGGGCAGTAACCTGAGATCCACCTAAACATAGACAGTGAAACTAAAATCCTCATATTACAAAAAACATGTCCGAGTACTTTTTTTGATATGCAAAACATGTTATCTGATTTGATCTTTATTTTTCATCAAATGAAGAAAAACAAACGTTGATGCCATAAATTTCGACAAAAGAGTTAATATCTGAATTCTACAATATATTTAAGTGCATATTTGTTATAGCATTATAGGACCAATTATGTCAATAGAATAACGCCGTCCCCAAAAATCCAATTACTACTTTGGATTTGTGAGTGTGGTGCATATTCTGTGTAAATAAATATGGTTTATATCTTGTGTAAAAATTAAATCAAAGAAGTAGCAAAAAATCAATCCCTTTCAAACGACGTTAACTTTGTAAAATAAACCGTTTAGCCGTTCAAGAGCAATTGACAATTTCGTAAAACCCAAAAATTCATTTTTCTCAATTTTTTTTAAAATGTCAAATCCCCATAAAATGTTTAGGGCACTGTATACACTTTTTTGGGTAGGTTTGTTCCGCATTTTTTTCTCATTTTCAATATCTCCAACTTTGCCTCAGACACAAAAGAGATAAAAGTGCTAAAAAATAATTGAGCCAACTTGACTAAACGAATTATGCAGAAGTTCTTACTTTTGGGGGCTTCTTTCACGTCCAAATCTCGGAATTGAGTCCCAAACAAATTAGGTGAAAATGCTTTGCTGTGTAATGATGCATTGCATGATGGGTGGATAACAAATTAGTACTTGGATTAAACAGAAATTAAAAATCAATGCTTTAAAACAAAAGATATAGCTACTTTCATATGTAATCTTAAATTGTAAGGTATAACTCGAAATCAATGAAAAATTAAAAATTAAATTCGAAAAATCTGCAACGTTTTAAAAAGCTTTTTTAAACAAAATATATTTGAAGATATTCCTAAACAATAATTTTATTTGAATATAAACACATATCTTATTTACACATTTTATAAATGTTATATATGTTTCGACTTAGCATACTTTGGAAAAGAGGTATCGATATACATACATATAGGGGCTTTTATGCCAAGTAATTCTATTTTTAAAAGCGATGTCTTCTGATGTAGTTTATACCAATTTTAGTCCTATTGGATAGTAGTTATGACACAAAATTTCAACGAGATCGGATAAGGACTGTTCGAGTTGGAGGGTATTTGATATTTTGGTCAAACTGTCCCTTTTGCCTCATCCATGGGACTAATTAACTATTGTTTTTAGAAAATTTTTCGAAAGCTTTTTCTTTAACAATTTTAAAAAAATAAAATTACTCACAAAAATATTTTTTTTGTGATTTTTTTGCAGAATTAAAACTTGATTTTTTTCTCAAACGAATGCTTATGCCACTTGCTTAAATAAAAAGTAATTTGTGGGATGCGACCTGCTTACTATCAAAAAATAGAGGTTGAACCATACATATATTTTAGCATAACTGGAGAATTATTTATCGTAATTGGTTCAGGAATGCATTCAAAGATATTTCACAAGATATTTTCAAACCCTTCAACTAGGACAGTCCTTAAACGATCTCGTTGAAATTGTATGTCATAACTACTATCTAATAGGACTTAACTTGGTGCAAGTTTCATTTTGGATCAGAAGACATCGGTTTCAAACATTAACTAACTTGACAGGAAATTCCCCATATGTATGTATGTTTCTATATATTTCTCACAGAATAACAACATTAGCAGAAATATCAGCAACATTAGTGTTATCTCTTCAAAAACATTCACTCAAACACTTTTATATTTACAGACATTCGACATTCCTCTCGCACATACAGTCACATTCATTCATTGCGTTAAGGTCAGAATACACGCACACACATACATGCTGTGTATACATCTTTTCATGTTTATGTAGAGCAAGAAAAAATCCTAAATCGATAATGTCAGCCAAGTTTTGTTCACAATCTCTCGTATGAACAGCAATCGGCGGCGTTATACAGCCCTTCGACAGAGAGCAAAACTTCGTTGCTCATCTCGCCTCTCGCCACCCACCAAATAGATGTCACTTACACTCTGACCGAGTGGCCCACTCACCGAAGCAACATTTTAATAACAGCGAAGAGCACTTTGTACGTTTGAGTGTCGAATAGTCGCGGCGGTGGCGGCACTCACACAGTGTAACAAAACCCGAATGTGTTCGTATAAAGGAAATGCAATGTACTTCAAACGAACATTCATCACTGAGTGTTTCTGTTTGCTTGAGTACGTTGTCGTCGTTGTTATAAGTGTATTTGCTAACATTCGTATAAACATACGTAGTACGTGCATATGTATGTATGTTATTGGACATAATGATGCCGCCGTCTCCGCCAGCATACAATAGACGTATATCCGCTATGTTTAAAGGTGCTCAGAGTAGGAAATAATTTGTTGCCGGTATTTTCTCCACACATAAATTTGATTGGATTTCAATGGTTCAATAGTTCAAGAGACTTGTATATGAGTATATTTATATAATTTAAGCTAGCGTTTTAAGTACAAGTGCATATCGCAATACTTGATGTTATTTTTTCTAAACAATTGAACAAGGCAACAGCTAATTTGTCATAAAGCTGCGACAAAGTTTTGTAGCGTAACTTTAGTCGTAGCCTCAAAAGTGTAAAACATCGAAGGAGCGACCTAAAGTCCTATGTATTATGTTCGGCTGTAAGGGGCTGTTCAAGTATTACGTAAGCACTATAGGGGGGTGGGGGGGTCTTCGCTTTGCTTATTTTTGATGACATTTTGGGGGGGGGTGTTGGAGATGGTGATTACGTCAGCAGTAGTTCTTTACTTTTTTCCACATATGACAACCCACACAGATTGTGAGTACTTCAGCAGTAGTTATTTACTTTTTTACACATATGGCAACCCACACAATGTCTATGCTCGAAAACAAAACCCATATTCGGGGATTCCCATAAATAATGAGTACATTTAGGTACTCGCTTAGAATTTCTTCAATCAGTTTCGTTTCGGTACGATTGACGATTTGACGTGGTGTAAGCAAAGCAAAGCAAAGCAAGTAAATATTTGTGTTACCGTTGATCCACTTTCGCCAAAGTGGAATTGTTTAAGACGTCGTTTCAAATAGACAAATCCAAGTTATACCAACAATTGTTTGAAAGTTTTAAAAAATCTCATACAAATACAAAACTACAAAAAGTACAGAAGTTAGTTAACGAAGTGTGGCGTAATTATAAGTTACAAGCAAAGTCGGACAAGGAACTTGATATTATTGTCTCTAAGAGAATTGAAGAAGAATTGCAAGCAGCGACTAAGAATAAATCCAATCTACTACGATTTTTTTCCAAGGTGAGTGATGAAGTTAATGTAAATTAAACAATCACCCCTATCGCAGAAAAAATTTCACGTGAAATGTTTTGATCCCTAGAAAATACAAAGTAGAAATTGAAGTCTATAGGTATATTATTCTGCGTTAAAGAGATTTGCAATGAAGAAAATGATAACTACTCGTCTTAAAAGTCTATTCAAGTGGAATTATTTTCACTTTCCATTTTGATTATATCCCTTCAATTTTTCTGGGGAGCAAAACTTTTCACATGGAATTTTATTCACGATAGGGGTGAATATTAAATGTACTCACTATAGTGTGTATGTATTAATAAGACAAACATTAGCAGTACCTATAAAATGTTTTAATTTTTAGGCAACGAATACCTGTAAGCCTGCAGAAAAACCACAAATTATACAGCCAGCTTCAAATTCTAAAGAACAAAAAGACGACATAAACCCCGGAGTGGAATCACAACAGCAATGCGAAAACACAGAAAATACAGATAAACAGCCGAGAGCAAAACCTTCGCAGGAAGCTATGAAAAATAAGATTGCTCTACTCGAAAAAAATCTGAATGCTTTGTATTCTGCCAGAGATAGTATGCCAAGCCGTGTTGAAGTTGATAAACAAATCAATAAGTTGCGCGAAGAATTAAAAACAGCGAACATGTCTTTAAACAGGAAGATTCAAAACGAAGTTGCCCAGAAGAAACACAGAGATGGTATGAAAAGAAAGTTAGAAGATATTTCTCATGCAAATCCAGAAATAAAAAAAAAACTGTCCATGAGGGATTCAGTGGGACGGCCTAGCCTAGAAAATGATCAACCATTATTATTGAAAACAATTGCGGATATTGCTTTATTTGGCAGTGCAGCAGATGATAGAAGACGAACAGAATCTATTCGCAGTGTAAAAACTCTTGACGAATTAACACAAGAATTACGAAAAATAGGATTTGACATTAGTCGAAGTGGGACATATCTTCGTTTGATTCCCAGAAAATCTAATTCTGCAGAGGGACGAAGACATGTATCGACAGTCCCTGTAAAGCTCACTGGGGCTCAGACTGATCAGCACAAAAGCCACTTAGATAGCAATTTCGCTGAAACATCAATCCATTATTTGGAGAACATAGCATCCATACTTGGACCAGATCAAGTATTTTTCATATCTCAAGATGATAAAGCTCGGGTCCCTATTGGTGTAACTGCGGCAAATAAGCAAGCACCTCTTCTAATGCACATGGAATATAGAATCAAATTGCCTGATCACGACTGGGTAATCGCTGAGCGGCATAAATTAATACCATCAGTTTATGCTGGTATCAAAATCACTTCCAGTATGCTAGGACAACCGCAAGCCGTTGGATATTCTGGACCAACATACATCGCTATTCGAAGTGGAAAGCATAGTTCATCTACTGCAAATACTCATGCTTATGATTTCGCTTCTCGAACTTGAAGAGTTTCAAGCATTAGCTAAAACTGACCATGGGTTGGTAAAACCAGTAGTAATCATGACGGTTGATGGAGGGCCAGATGAAAATCCGCGTTATACAAAAGTTATAGGGTTTGCTATTAAACACTTTAAGCGACATGATCTCGATGCATTGTTTTTAGCTACCAATGCTCCTGGCAGAAGTGCGTATAACAGAGTAGAGCGCAGAATGGCTCCTCTTAGTCGGGAACTGGCTGGTTTGATATTGCCTCATGACCATTTTGGGTCACATTTGGATGCACGTGGTGTTACAATTAATGAACATTTAGAAAGATCCAATTTCGAGTTTGCAGGAAATGTGTTAGCTGAGATATGGAGTTCAATGGAAATTGATGGCTATCATGTTACTGCACAATATGTTGGGCCGGGCGAACAAGATCTGCCTGATTTGCCAGATATTGAATGGTATTCAGAACATGTGCGTGAAAGCCAATACTTACTTCAAATTGTAAAATGTAGAAACATAGAATGCTGTCGTCCAAGAAGTGGCCTATTTAGATTACTAGACAACAGGTTTCTTCCACCACCAGTAAAAGTAAAACAAACAGTTGATGACTTGGTTTTGGATGATGGAGGGCAATTTCTCAATCTTCCAGTCAATTTAGCTCTACGCTTAAATTCTTCACTCAAAGATTTCCTACAAATGCCATACGATTATTTTTGTCCGACGGTAAAATTGAAGCTATTAAGTCGAACATGCAAAACGTGTGGTCTTTATCATACTTCCGTCAAGTCACTAAATCGTCACATCGAGAAGATCCATAAAAAAGTAAACACGCACACTGATATGAAAGTTGGGCCTTTAAGAGTGGCTGCTCGTCGTGCTAATGAACTGATGTGCATTATTCAAAATTTAGAGCACCAAGATGTTGAATGGCTCGATGAAAACGACGTAGACATTCCAAAATCGAATGAAAGTGAGCAGACACACAACATTGAGCAGCAAACATCCAATGTCATCGAAAACTTAGAATCATGGATTCGGGTGTCATGGACTGAAGACTGTTAATTGGAATTAATATGTACACCAAAAATTTAAAAGAATTTTGTTTAGTTCGTAATATTACTTAATAAGATTATAATATTTGTACTTTACTCTATGTTGAATACCGTATCAATAAAGTTTGTTTAAATGAATATTATGTGCGTTAAAGTCCTCTATCCTAAGCCCATTTTCTTATTTCTAGAATTTTAACTGCTGCTCATGAATGAATAACAAAAATAGAATACATTAAATGAAAAATGCATATAACAATGTTTACGTAAGCATGGGGGGGGGATAAGAGCTTTGCTTACTTTTGATGACAAGGGGGAGGGGGGGGGGTAAATAATTGCAATAAATCTGCTTACGTAATACTTGAACGGCCCCTAATACATTTTAGGATATTTGAAGTCTTTTGAGCGTTGTCCGTCTGTCTGTCTGGTTGGTTGATTACTCTCGAACGAAGTAATATATTGCCTTCAAATTTAGCATGTGGTCATATTTTTTTTCGTCTCATGCCAAGTACGAAGATGGGCCATATTGATCCTCTCCTCCTAGTAACTCCCCCGCAAAGGACTAAAATGTAGTGAATATTGATTATCTAATAATGCCTATGCTACTATCCGAATCTTCCGTAATTCCGCACATAGTTAAGGCTGGGTTAGGCAAACTTAACCGTAACGCCCCCGTAGCGTAACGAATCAGCTGATTCAATCTGACATATGGAAATCAGTGTAAACGATTAGCCAACGGAAACGAAACGTAAACGGACGGCTGAATCTGCTGAAATTTGATTTGGACGGTACGTTTACGGCATTTGCAAACAAAAATAGTAAAATAACAAAAAAAGAATAAATTTATGCGAAACTTTTGAAAAGTAATGTTAAATAAGTAATAAAATGATGAATTAGTAGCAAATAAATATAAAATAAAATAATATGTTGCTATTTTTGTTGTGAATGTCTGAGTGATACAGCACGTTTTTTAAGTTTTGGGCAATTGCTCCAGCGGGCAACGTTACGGCGACGCTAAAGTAAATTTACGTTTAAGTTGGCCTAACCCGGCCTTCAAACTTTATCGGCCGCTATCAAAGGGATATTTTTTTTCAAAAAATTAACAGCTTATAACTTTAATACCATTATGTATATACAAGTACCTAAACATTGTGTGTACATAGTGTAATTATTTTACAGTTCCTACAGTCCAGTGAAAAATTCCACACAAAATCATATAAAAATTGAATAGCTTCAATACCACTAGGCACAAACACTTACAATATTTTAACCCTCTAGCTCCCCCACATAACCGTAATTTTTGGCACTATTTTAAGAAAACGTTAAAAACACTCCTAAAAATGGGGAGGGCGGGGATGAGATGTTTAAATGTTGGCGATAAAATTTTACTATATGTATGTGTCACAACAAAATAAAGCCCAAAACTTAACACAGACAAAAAAGGGACAAATTAAAGTCAAAACACCTCTTTGGCTTGTTCTGACACATATAGTAAAATTGAATCGCCAACATTTTTGTAAAACATTTCAAAAATTATCTGTGGGGAGCTACCGGATTAAAATGTTCCACAAAAATGTTGACCCTAATATTTGCAACAAAGATGCTGAAGGGTATGTTCAGAACACATACCCTAGACTAACTAAAGAACACATAGTTTCATATACCGATATTCTGCACGAACAGGCCAAAGGGCAAACATTAACAACCCCCCTAAAATAAAATTAAGATGTGGTCTTTCAAAATGTCAATACACGTATATTTTTTGGTATCCTCTACCAGAATCCATTGTCAGAACCCCAATATTTTTAGATTGTACTTTGTAATTGGAATTAATGTTAAATTTTTTTTGGTGGTAAGAATACCAAATTCGGCAACATTTTTGTAAACTAGTGTTATTACCAATATTTTATACTACTTACTCGAATCTTCTGAAATTTCACACATAGTATTAGTTTGTTAGTCGCTAAAACGTCGAGAAAAATGGGCGAAGTGGCCACTCCCTTTTTGGTACCTACCACACAAATGGACTATTTTGTACCAAATGTAAACAGTTTTTAACGTTAATACCAGAACATACTTTAAAGTTACTAAATTCAATTTAAATTGATAATAATTTAATTAAAATTAATTCAATTTTGGGACTCAAGGTGAGGGGATTCATAAGTCGGTTTACCCGACTGAACTTTCTTACTTGTTAAAACATTCCGAGTCCAACATAATTCACAAATCAGAATGTATGCATATGTGACAGATTTGAGGACTTATTTCTAATTGAGCATGAGAATATCAAAAAAACATAGCGACAAAAAAGTAGCTGCTGCAGCATACGTTTAATGAATCTATTTAGATACACAGGATAATGGAGTTCTCAACCTCCTAATTACTTTGAATTGGCTCGGGTTCTCGAAAAAACCTTTCCACAAAAACTAAAGAGGTTACTTCACATGTTTCAATATATAACCATTTGTCCGTTTTGTATAAAAAGAAGTATTAACAATTAAAAAGTACATTTTTCCGAACACTTTGTAGTGAAAAACGCGATTTTTGCGAGAGAAATCGACTAATTGGTTATTGTAAAATAAAAACTATTACCAAATTTAAAAAAAATCGAAAGCGATAGCTCTCGAATTATGTATGTATAGAAATAGTGTTCAAAGAATCGGTGCTGTAGTTTTTGAGTTATGAGGGGCACCGACTTTGAAAACGTGGGTTGTGCGAAAAACAAAGCTTTAAAAGCTTTACTAATGACTGAGTCACGTATGAGGCGCGGTTGCTTAAACTGATTAATCTCCGTTAGTTTTATTCCGATTCATCTCAAATTTTCATTCAAAGTTCTCGATTCAAAATTGGAATGAAAACAAATAGCAAAAAAGTTTATAAATAATGTTAAATTAGTAACTATGTACGTAACGTTGTCGAAATGCATAAATTTTTAACAATAACAAAATTTTTTCAATTAGGCGGAGTTAATATCATTGGAATGTGATTTTTATACCCTACACCACACTGTGGTACAGGGTATTATAAGTTTGTTTCACGGCAGATGTTTGTAACACCTTAAAATAACACAGCTAGACCCACCTTAAAGTATACCGATCGACTCAGAATCACTAGCTGAGTCGATTTAACGATGTCCGTCCGTCCGTCCGTCCGTCCGTCCGTCCGTCCGTCCATGTAAAGTTGTTCGTCGACTACAGGTCGCAATTTCACTCCGATCGTTCTGAAATTTTCCAGTTAAGAGTATTTCGCGGCTGTTAAGATCGCTATTGAATTTGGTTGAAATCGGTTCAGATTTAGATATAGCTCCCATATATATCTTTCGTCCGATTTGGCCCTTTAGTCCTATAGAAGCTGTATTTTACATCCGATCGTTTTGAAATTTAGAATGGTAGAGTTTCTTGATCCATGGACCAACATTGCCGAATTTGAAGAAAATCGGTGCAGATTTAGATATAGCTCCCATATATATCTTTCGTCCGATTTGGTCCTTTAGTTCTATAGAAGTTGTATTTTACATCCGATCGTTTTGAAATTTAGAATGGTAGAGTTTCTTGATCCATGAACCAACATTGCCAAGTTTGAAGAAAATCGGTTAAGATTTAGCTATAGCTCCCATATATATGTTTCGTCCGATTTGGCCCTTTAGTCCTATAGAAGCTGTATTTTACATCCGATCGTTTTGAAATTTAGAATGGTAGAGTTTCTTGATCCATGAACCAACATTGCCGAATTTGAAGAAAATCGGTTAAGATTTAGCTATAGTTAAGATTTAGCTATAGCCTATTTGGCCCTTTAGTCCTATAAAAGCTGTATTTTACGTCCACTCGTGTTGAAATTTAGAATGGTAGAGTTTCTTGATCCATGAACCAACACTACCGAATTTGAAGAAAATCGGTTATTAGCTATAGCTCCCATATATATGTTTCGTCCGATTTGGCCCTTTAGTCCTATAAAAGCTGTATTTTACATCCAATCGTTTTGAAATTTAGAATGGTAGATTTTCTTGATCCATGGACCAACATTGCCGAATTTGAAGAAAATCGGTGCAGATTTAGCTATAGCTCCCATATATATGTTTCGTCCGATTTGGCCCTTTAGTCCTATAAAAGCTGTATTTTACGTCCAATCGTGTTGAAATTTAGAATGGTAGAGTTTCTTGATCCATGAACCAACACTACCGAATTTGCAGAAAATCGGTTATTAGCTATAGCTCCCATATATATGTTTCATCCGATTTGGCTCTTTAGATCCAATCGTTGTTATACCTAACACCACACTGTGGTACAGGGTATTATTTAAGTATAAAATGTCCCAAAAGTAAATTTATGTAAACAATTTATACATGAATTACAAAATTTATATATCAGAGTTATTCAATATTACGAGAGTGGTGTAGTCGGCACCGCCCGACTTTAGCCTTTCCTTACTGGTTTTGGAGTAATTTTTATTCCAATTAAGCGATTTTTCAATTAAGAGGAGTTTCAAATAACCGGAGTGAAACGTATGAAAAATTCGCTGAAATAATATTTTGTTCCAATTATGCGACTTGTTTAATTAAACGGTTTACAATTAAGCGGATTCGACTGTATTTATTCCCGTGATTTCAGTGAGAAACATAGGGGAACATCCAAAACATTCTAAGTGCTAAAGTTTTTCAGAAGAGACGGTCAAAATTGTATGACATTTTAAAATTTTTATGGAATTCCTTTTTAATGCAAACCGAACGAACTGTACTGTTTTGTGAATAACTTTTGATTGGGTTGACGGATAAGCACCAAATTGTGACTGAATATAAATTGGGTTCTCGAGAAAACCTTTCTACAAAAACTGAAGTGGTTACTTCATATATTTCAATATATACTCGTAACCATTTGTCCGTTTTGTATAAAAAGAAGTATTAACAACTAAAAAGTTACATTTACTTTATTTTCTGAAATATAATTGTGAATAAAGTATCATTTCAAAGAAATCTAATAATTTCCAAAAAAATCCTTTTCCATATACGAACGAAAACGCAGAATAAATAAAAAAGTTATAGACTTTTTTCATTATCAAATTTGTGTAACTTAAATCTTAAAATGTTAGAGTGGGTCAAGGTCGCACACTAAAAAATAGTAGACTCTAAAAAATAGTATACTTTGTGAGTTTGTGACATTTTATACATTTGCGATGGCTTTATGGCGTATGTTTTGTTTTCATCTTTTTGCCATTCGTAAAGATCATAACAAAAAGCTTGCGAATCGGGCCATCCCTGATTTTTCAGAATATTCACACATTCCTGTTTTGTAACACTGTGCAGCGAGCAAGTATGTCGCAAAGGTACTGAGGCAATTTCTTACCTCTGTTTCTGTGTTTCTGACTCATCGTCTGTGATGCACCCTTAGAAGTGGAAGGCGCCTGTGGTAATTAATTCGCTTTCTTAGCTGTATTTAGATTCTTTAATCGGTATTCATTCCCACAAATCCCACACAGCGACATTCCCCACACGTTGCGGCGTAAGAGATCACTGTGCTTTGTATTATTTTGATGTTGTGTTTATCAATGGATGTATTTGTTCGCCCCTGTTCCCACAGCGCTATCCTTCCTTGTGTTCTTGCTCCAGAGTGAAGTGAATTTTGTGTGTGTGTGTGTGTCTGTGGGACTGTAGCATATACGATAATATACAGACACACATCCCTATATTGTGCAATTGTTATCACCACCGCCGCCTCTTACTACTAAAATTCCGCATTTTTGCAGTTCTGCCAAAGCTTTGCAGAACGCAGAACCTACGTTGTCGACAGTAACAAACATCCATCATTATCATCTCCTCGGAATGTGCATAAATGAATGTACATAGATAGTTATGTGTGTAAGTGATTATGTGTGTGTGTGTATGTCTTTTTGAGTTTTTGACGTCTACGTCGCCGTTGATAATGCCGCAAACGTCAAGTGTCTTCTTGTTTAGTTGCTTTGTTGCTTCTTTTGGTTGAATGTCGGCGGTCGGTGGTCGCCATTGCCATCCATCTTTGTCGTTACATTTGAATTGGTATTCCTTGTCTATGACAATCGCCGTCGTCAGTCGATGTCAGTCGAGAGTCATATGATGTCATCCGTTTGCAATGGATTGTCAATTCTAGTGATTTTGTTCTTTCGTTTCTATTACTCACATTTTCGTTGGTTATCGTTATTGTTGTTGGTGCTGCTGATGTTATGTTTTTTTTTTTCTTTCTTTACTAAAATCTGGTGCAAATCCACTGTTATTGTTTTTGTTTGAAAAAATGTGGTTTTGGGTTTATTGACACAGAAATGCTCGAGTTCAGTTGTCTCTCGATTTAATAATGCAGTCAACTATCAGCAGTTGCTCTGTCTCTTACAGATGTTGGGCGTGAGTGTTGGCCGGGGTGTTGTTGTAGGGCTTACTTGAGAGGCATCAAATTTCATCTTGGGTGCGATGCTCTGTGGGATGCTCTGTGGGTTTCTCTGTTTTCGATTTCCATTTCATACCCATTATGCGATGCATTTTAACTGTAATTCTATCCATAGATATTATAAACTGCGAGACGAGATGACAATGTATGAAAAAGAAAATATTCCCATCGGTGCACAGTGTGGCGGACGGTCACATGGTTGTCCCAGAAAAAATAAACTTTGTTTTAGAGAATCAAGTGAGCTTGAACTGTGAACGGGTGTTAATATAATTAATGTAGGACATTATGTGATGCCGTGATATGTCAATAGGTAGAATCCACAAAAACCGATGAACCGTTTCTCCTTGCCAGTTAAGTCGACTCCCAAAGGAATTACTTTTCTTGTTTGTTGGATGGCTTCTGCTTTATTTAAAACGACTTTAATAATTAAATTCCACACCTTCTGGTAGTCCTTTGATCTTTTGGTGATTTAAAGTGAGAGAGAAAACATTGGAAAATGTTATCAAAGCTGATTTTATGGCTTCCTTTCAAAAATAACAAACTTTTTATTTAAACATTTAGATATTTTGGATTGGAGGACTGTCCTGATCAGAAGACATCGGTTTTAAAAAATGCATATACCTGACATGAAATCCCGTGGTTCCAGTGAGAAACATAGGGGAACATTCCAAAACATGCTAAGTGCTGTCATTTTTCAGAACAGACGGTCAAAATTGTATGTCATTTTTAAATTTTTATGGAATTCCTTTTTAATGCAAACCGAACCAGGGATGCCAACTTAGTGCTTTTCGCACCAGATTTAGTGCTTTTCAGACCACTCCATAAGCGAAAAGTGTTCAGTTAGTGCCAAATGAAAAAAAGCACTAACTGTACGCTTTTCACGAAAGAAAGATTCAAGAAAGATTTGGCATCCTATACGCCACAATTTGCATCAAATCTTTACGAAATTTGGCATAGAAAAGTTGTTGGCGACAATAATACACTCTGGCAAATTTTATGAAATTTGTTGCAGGTTTAGATATATCCGTCATATATACTGATATACCAATTTTGGGCCTAAGCGCCATAGAATACCCGTTTCTCATCATATCTACATACAATTTAGTTTATAACGGTTCTTTCAAACAGAAATGGACACTATCTAATTTACAGAAAATTGGTTCAGATTTAGATATGGACTCCATAACATATATTTCCCAATGTTGAATGTAGACGCTTTAAAATCCGTATTTCTCAA
Source organism: Eudasyphora cyanicolor (assembly GCA_963930755.1). Classification (NCBI taxonomy): domain Eukaryota; kingdom Metazoa; phylum Arthropoda; class Insecta; order Diptera; family Muscidae; genus Eudasyphora; species Eudasyphora cyanicolor. Next base: position 357,968,606 of record OZ005734.1, read on the forward strand.
CACATCTTTATAATTTTTAACAGATAACAGTTTCTTGAAATAAAAACGAAAGTTGAAAAATTTTACGAAAATAGGTTCAGATTTAGGTATGTCGCCTGTATATTTCTATATCCTATTCTAAATAAAAAAATTTGGACATATTATTCTCATTAAGAAAACAACTTTGATAAAATTGATAACATATTTCTTTTTATTCTGCTCTGATGGGGGCGGATATAATGTTGTCGTCCCCTCCCGACTAAAGCTATATTATAGTTTAGTGCTTTTTAAGCTTTTTTGTCTGGAATTTACGCCTCTCTACGCTTTTTCAAATTTTTACTACGCTTTTGCTTCGGGAAAAGTTGGCATCACTGAACCGAACGAACTGTACTGCTTTGTGAATAACTTTTGATTGGGTTGACGGATAAACAGCAAATTGTGACTGAATATAAATTGGAATATTTAGAATTTAAAAACGAAATGTCCCTGAAAGCATGCAAAGAACAAACTTTGCCGATACTTATACATATATATTCCGATTATAAATCTATGTACTATAAAATATATTTTATATTTATTATCTTTTTATATAAATTACAATACAATGTTATTTTACATTCTAATTTTACGGTCAGAGACTATGTGACAAGTTTTTTTAGCGACAGACCAGAGCCTCTGGTGGGGATCGAACCACCGTATATATATTTTTTTAACAGATCATTATTCTTAGAAAACAACATTGATAAAACCTGACAATACCTCTTTGTATTCTGCTATGAGAGGGTGGTGAAGGTTAGATTTTCTCGTTCGTTTAGAGTTGTTATGTTTCTCAACAATGATGTACTATTCGTAATCCATCAGTTGAGTCCCTTATCCCTAATTCAAGGGCTATTAAAGGTCACAATATTTCAAACTAACAACCTCAGGGTCTAGTATAATATTAGATTTTTGCAATTAATGTTTATGAAGAAAATGTGGATAAAATTCAATTTTAAAAGAAAAATATTTTTTCTTAAAGTTTTGTTGCAGCTCATTTTTTAAAGACAAATTTTCATTTTAATTGAACTCAAAAGTGCATAAAATTATAATTACCCATGTTTTAATAACAAATCATGAGTTCTTCTAAATAATCGGCGGTGTTTTTTAAATATCCAGCGTCTTTGGAGTTAATAATAACAAAACAAACGTTTTCGTTATTTTGCTTGCTAGCGAAACTTAAGTTTTCAAAATCTAAGTCACCTTTGACTTTTTTGAGAAAATTCTTTTCGATACAATTATATCTGCCTAACCTGAAATCCATCCATCCTTAACTCAATTTATGTGAAAATGTCAAAACAAACGGTTCATATGTGACATCTTTCATTTAGGATAATAATTTTATAAAACACGAACAAATTATGTTTTGGCCAGATCCGTAATCTATTCACAGAAATGAAAATTCGGATAAACGAATTTCCATAATATGTTTGGGTTAGTAAACTAATGTGTTTAAACGAAAAATATATATATATCTTTTTAAAAGTGTAATCTAGTAAAAAAAAACTAATATAAAGGCGGGTACTGAGATTCGGAATTCGAGCTTAATTCGCGTCAGGCAATAACGCGATACTTTAGAATACTGCACGAATTTGAAGTATTAGTATATCTTCGTAATGCTCAAAAGAAGTGTTCACTTTCTCCCACAATTATAAACATTGCGTATAAGTTATATTTTTAATATAGATTTGTATAAATAATACGCACCATAGTTCAAATCGATTTTAATTTATAGATGTGTTCCTTTACTTTTTTAATAGTAAATAAAACTAGCAAAAGAGAAAAATTTCTCTCTGAGTAAGCATGTTTTAAAAAAGTACGGGAACGGAAATCTGGTAATAATAACAAGCACAGAAATATATCTTCTATTTGAATTTTCTGTTATATTACTTTCAATGTATTCTGAGAGCTACTACTTTTACTCGGAAAAAATTGTCGAGTAAAATATAGTAAAAAAGTAGTAAAAGAGAAAGACATTTTAAAAGTTCTCTCTTAAATTTGTATACTCTTTTTACTAGTTTTTTGAGTAAAGTAACGCTTTTTGGAGTAAAACTGGTAAAACTAGTGACTTGTAGTAGGTAAAGGAACAAAGCTACTACTATCCGAACTTGTTTGTATTGGGAAGCAATTTAATGATAGACTACCTCAAATTTTGTTTTCATCTATGGACTACTGGTCAAGTCTGTCGGCGGTCGCCGCAATTTATTCTAATTTCCTGGTGACATTGCCAAACATATGATAAAGATTTTGTCAATATATATATATATTTAACCCCAACATTTGTTAATTTGTTGTCTAAAGTCAGGAGACAATCCTACATAAAGAGACATACTTACTCATTTTTTAATTAATTGGTTTATTTTAATATATTTATTTTAGGGTCAGAATATTTAATATCGACCTATGCAGTTTATTTTTTTTTTTTTAAATTAAAATACTTTGAAAAACCTTTGTAGAAAAAAATTGCCACCCCCTTGATTTTCTTCAGTTGGCCACATCGGCTGAAGGAAATGTTGAAGCGCGTGTAACTCGTGTTGCTTTTCCGATTTATAAAATTTCTTTTTGTGTGTGTTCTTCTAACTTAGGTCTTTACACATAAGAATTATCTCGTATAGTTACAGAGATATCTGCAATTGAAAATTGATTTTTTAATTTTTTCCTTACTGTGTGCTAGAATTTTGTAAATATCGGATCAACATGGTTCGATACACCCACTAGTACAAATAGTTATGACCACAAAAACAGACGAAAATGGTCAGACTAATCTTGGAATTACGTCCATAACTTTTACAAATATTGAGTCTCCCAAAAATTGTTTACTATTCTGGATTTGTGAGAGTGCGATGAATATTCTGTGAAAAAAATCGAGGGGGAGCAATTTTTTCCACAAAGGTTTTTCCAAAAAACTTTCGCAAATATTTTTTTTAAAAAATTTCCAAAAAAAAATTAACAAGAATTGGCGCATTGTGTCCTCTTTAAAACAAAGTAAACTTTGCAAAAATCGGTTCAGCCGTTCGAGAGCAATTACAAATTTCGTAAACCACAAAAACTCATCTATTTAATTTTTTTTTCAAAAATGAAAATGTCCATAAAATGTTTTCCAAAAATGCCCAGATCCTTATCATATGTCTGGCAATGTCGCCAAGGAATTATAATAAACACTGGCGACCGCCGGCAGACTTGACCAAACTTAGCCACGAATTTCAACCCTACCATATACCAACATATAAAAAACAGTGTTTTTTAACGACCAACGGCATCATTGTGTTTCTACACTAATGGGAGGGTTGAAATTCGGTCAAGTCTAGGCGGTGTGTCGCCAGAATATAATTTATTATAATTCATTGACAATATTTTCAATAGCATTGCCAGACATACATATGATACAAATTAGGCCAATATTTAGGAGATGGATACATTGATTTGTTTAGGGCAACATCTACCCAAAGACATCTGCGAGTATAATAATAGTTCGTGTCAAACAACCTATATTTCGAATGTACCCTAAATAAGGACAGTTGTATATATACATACATATGTAAAATGTTTTGACGTAATTTTGTTGTGTCGACAAGTAAGACACAACAGAATGTTGTCAAACAATTGTAATAAATATACTCCAAATATGCTATAAAGCCGAGGCGACGCAAATGGTTGGCGCACCACCGCCGACCATTTGCTTCCAGCCGATGCCACCGCCAATTTGTACGGCTCATATCGGCTGAAACTCAGCCGCAGAAGTTAATGTTGGCGGAAAATCCGCTCCGATTTAAAGTCTCATAAATATACTTACTTGTTAGTAAAATTTGGACTTCAATACAAGTAAAGAAGGATGCAAAAAAGTATAAGATGTTTATTTTCAAATGAAGAAAATCCGACGTGAGTGAATGTGGCATCGAATGGTTAAGGGCTAATGTAAGCGGAATGCGGTGCTGCGCGTCGGGAAAGTTAAAATTTATTCAACATCTCCGCCCCGCCGCTTGATTTTGCGTTTCCACATTAAATTATTCTCAATCTGACACAATTTCTTGTTCAACTTTTACTGAAAACAACCACATGTTTTTTGTACGGGCAATGCTGAAGTTGCATCGAGCCGCATGACGCGTACATTGGCCCTTCGTCAGAAGCCGTAATTAAAGGGTTTTCCATTAAGGACATAACATTAATTTTGCCAGAGCCCAATCGGAGTAGTTTCGGCGTTTCAAATGATCAATGATCAGCCTGTCGTGTGGGATGAGTATTACTGCCGAAAATTGGAGTAAGCGCTCTTAAAGTTGCGACCACCGTTATTTTTAATTTCCAAACGTTGTACGTAAGTGAACTTTACCATGATGAAAAAAAACTAACGTTTTGACACTGAGAACAAGTAAGAAAGTTTCAGTCGGGTAAACCGACTAAGGTATACCCTCACTTTGTGAGTAATGTTATATGGAATATTACACGAATTATTCTGTCAATTTGTGTAGGAGGTACCAGAAGGGGTATAACAAATGCACCTATTTTTCGTTGAACAGTAGATACTTTAAATACATTGCACTGTGCCGAATTATAACAGTTTATGTGCACTGGTATATTAACGTTATGAGATATTAAATTGTGGTATTATTTGGCCATTTTGTGTGGGAGGTACAAAAAGGGGCGTGGTGATAACACCAATTTTTCACAGGGCTATAGGCACTACAAAAGCATTATACTGTACAAAATTTCAAGTATGTTTATACACTGGTATAAATGTTATAAGCTGTTAACTTTTGGTGCGAAATGGTACCTTTGTGTGGGAGGTACCAAAAGGGATGCGGCAATAACGCTCAATTTTCACTGGACTGTAGGCACTAGAAAAGCATTACACTGTACAAAATTTCAAGTATTTGTATACACCGGTATTACTGTTATAGGCTGTTAACTTTTGGAGCAAAATAGTGCATTTGTGTGGGAGGTACCCAAAGGGGCGTGGCAACTTTGCCCATTTTTTCGAGTTGATAGCGACTAATAACCTAATACTATGTGTGGTATTTCAGAAGATTCGAATAAGTAGTTATTAAAGAATCAATATTTCACAACATTTTAACCCTTTGTGGGGGAGGTACTAGAAGGAGTGGACAAATATGACCCATCTTCGAACTTAGCTGGAGATAGAAAAAAACATTACCACATAACAAATTTGAAGTCAATCGGTTAATCCTTTCGAGAGTTATCGTGCGCACCAGCCATCAGACAGACACACAGACAGACAGATGGACGGACGGACATTTCTCATTCGACTTAAAATGACCCAAAACGAATATCCACCGAACATACATACTTAGGGTCTTAGATCACTCCTTCGATGTGTTACACTTTTAGCCGTAGCGAATGAAATATACCCTCGTATCACTAAAGTGAGGGTATAAAAAACACACCCTCATTAAAAATGTTTGAGGGTGCGTTGACCTAAAGATACGGAATTGTTATGTCCCTATTAGAAACCCGATATGAGCATTTCAAAAAAAAAAAACAGTTCAATATTACCAAAAATTGGTATCCCAAGTGAAGGTCATAAATACAAATAATGCTCTACAACTACAAACCTATACCACAGGTATTATATTTATAAGTATGTTTCGTGGTAGATGTTTGTAACACCTAAAAATACTGAAGCTAGACACACCCTGAACATATATATATAAGTTTCGCCGATTTGACATCTCTGCGCTATAGAAGTAATATATTTTAACCGATATTACATACATATAAAATTAAAGACAGCATTTGGATGAGTTATGGGTCATTACTGGGGCATAGTAGGGTAATTATACCCTACACCACACTGTGGTACAGGGTATTATAAGTTTGTTTCACGGCAGATGTTTGTAACACCTTAAAATAACACAGCTAGACCCACCTTAAATTATACCGATCGACTCAGAATCACTCAGAATCAACAGGTCGCAATTTCACTCCGATCGTTCTGAAATTTTCCAGTTAAGAGTATTTCGCGGCTGTTAAGATCGCTATTGAATTTGGTTGAAATCGGTTCAGATTTAGATATAGCTCCCATATATATCTTTCGTCCGATTTGGCCCTTTAGTCCTATAGAAGCTGTATTTTACATCCGATCGTTTTGAAATTTAGAATGGTAGAGTTTCTTGATCCATGGACCAACATTGCCGAATTTGAAGAAAATCGGTGCAGATTTAGATATAGCTCCCATATATATCTTTCGTCCGATTTGGTCCTTTAGTTCTATAGAAGTTGTATTTTACATCCGATCGTTTTGAAATTTAGAATGGTAGAGTTTCTTGATCCATGAACCAACATTGCCAAGTTTGAAGAAAATCGGTTAAGATTTAGCTATAGCTCCCATATATATGTTTCGTCCGATTTGGCCCTTTAGTCCTATAGAAGCTGTATTTTACATCCGATCGTTTTGAAATTTAGAATGGTAGAGTTTCTTGATCCATGAACCAACATTGCCGAATTTGAAGAAAATCGGTTAAGATTTAGCTATAGTTAAGATTTAGCTATAGCCTATTTGGCCCTTTAGTCCTATAAAAGCTGTATTTTACGTCCACTCGTGTTGAAATTTAGAATGGTAGAGTTTCTTGATCCATGAACCAACACTACCGAATTTGAAGAAAATCGGTTATTAGCTATAGCTCCCATATATATGTTTCGTCCGATTTGGCCCTTTAGTCCTATAAAAGCTGTATTTTACATCCAATCGTTTTGAAATTTAGAATGGTAGATTTTCTTGATCCATGGACCAACATTGCCGAATTTGAAGAAAATCGGTGCAGATTTAGCTATAGCTCCCATATATATGTTTCGTCCGATTTGGCCCTTTAGTCCTATAAAAGCTGTATTTTACGTCCAATCGTGTTGAAATTTAGAATGGTAGAGTTTCTTGATCCATGAACCAACACTACCGAATTTGCAGAAAATCGGTTATTAGCTATAGCTCCCATATATATGTTTCATCCGATTTGGCTCTTTAGATCCAATCGTTGTTATACCTAACACCACACTGTGGTACAGGGTATTATTTAAGTATAAAATGTCCCAAAAGTAAATTTATGTAAACAATTTATACATGAATTACAAAATTTATATATCAGAGTTATTCAATATTACGAGAGTGGTGTAGGGTATTATATAGTCGGCACCGCCCGACTTTAGCCTTTCCTTACTGGTTTTATATAAATATTGGAATTTCGGGAATAAGCTTACCTCACAAGCATCTTTAATTTAATTAATATTTTTCTCAAGACCATCGGATCTATGCTTCGGAATGACCCAATTATGGCTAAGGATCGTCAACTCAGTGACAAATGTATCAATCATTTGGATGTAGAAGAGCTGAACAATATTTAAATTGTACAAAGGTCCACTTTATCCATTTATAAAGTGGTTATTCCAAAAATTTATGGATGTTTATGTCAATATGTCAAAACGTCACCTCTTCCAGAGAATGACTCATAACAGATGGTGGCACCGATTAACATTTTAGAATGCTGCGCCGCCGAATATTTTGGTCGGTTTCATTGTCTGCCCCAAATAAGAGTATTGACCCGCCAAAAAAGCATTACTTTATTGACACCAGTTTTTTGTGATAAAGAAAATTATTTTTTAAAAAAACAATATATTCATTAGGGCAGGTCAAAAAAAATATATCGCGGTTGTCCGCATCTCAAATAAAAGCTTGTTTTGTTTAGTGAATATCGCCAAAATATTTCGGCTATATCTTGACCTGCCAGTGAGCTAAAGCGATATTACATCTAAAATTCATGTGAGCTAAGTTTGAAGATCGGCAATATTGGTCCACTCCTTCTAGTGCCTCCCCCACAGAGGGTTAACATCTAGTGAAATATTGATTATTTAATGTCTTCTATACTAACTATTTGAATCCTCTGAAATTGTACACATAGTATTAGTTTATTAGTCACTATTACCTCGAGAAAAATAGGAGAAGTTACCACGCCCCTTTTGGTACCTCCCACACAAATGGATAATTTTGAACCAAAAGTTTATAGCTTATAACGTTATAACCAGTGCATACAAAGACTTGAAATTATGTACAGTGTAATTGTTTAATAGTACCTACAATATAGCGAAAAATGGGCATTTTTGCCACGCTTCTTTTGATACCTCGCACACAAATGGACCATTTTGTACCAAAAGTTACCAGCTTATACATTTGATACCAGTGTATACAAATACTTGAAATGTTGTACAGTGTATTGCTTTTATAGCGCCTAGAGTCCAGAGAAAAATGGACATTATTGGTACCTCCACACAAATGGACCTTTTTGTACCAAAAGTAAACGGCTTTTAACTTTAATACCAGTGCATACAAATACTTGAATACTTCGTACAGTGCAATGCTTTTATAGACCTAGAGTCTAGAGAAAAGTGGCCGCAATTGGCACGTCCCTTTTGGTACCTCCCACACAAATGGACCATTTTGTACCAAAAGTAAACAGCATTGAAGTTTAATACCAGTACATACTTTAAAGTTATTGAATTTTTTGATAATAATTTAAATAAAACAAAAAAAAACAAATAAATTTACTAATATTTTTTAAGACTCAAGGTGTGGGGATTCATATGTCGGCTTACGCGACTGAACTTTCTTACTTGTTTTTTTGTACAAAATGGTACATTTATTGTACAAAATGGTACATTTATTTTTCACCGAACTGTAGGCACTATAAAAGCATAACACTGTACAACATTTCAAGCATTTTTGTGCACCTGTATTAAAGCTATAAGCTGTTAACTTCTGTTGCAAAATGGTCCACTTGTGTGGAAGGTACCAAAAGGGGCGTGGTAACTTCGCGCGTTTTTCTCGTGAAGGTGGCGACTAATAAACTAATATTATGTGAATGCAAAAGATTCGAAGTATAGAAGTTATTAGAGAATCGATATTTCACTATATGTTAACCCTTTGTGGGGTGGTACTAGAAGGAGTGGACCGATACGACCGATTTCGAACTTAGCCTTATAGAAAAAAAATTTCACCTACCATAGTCAGTCTGTGACTCTTTTCGATAGTTATCGTGCGCACCAGCCAGACTGGTAAGTGGACGGACGTATATTACTCAAATGACGTCCGTCCACCTGTCAGTGAGAAAAGAAAGGAGTCACAGACTGACATTGGCAGGTGGAATTTTTTTCTATATCATGCTAAGTTTGAAGATGGGACATATTACGTCCCCCTAAAAGATTAACTTTTAGTGAAATATTGATTCTTTAATAAATTATGTACTACTTATTGGAATCTTTTTAATTCGCATAATATTAGTTTGAATGCGCGAAGTTACCAGTGGAAAATGGCCGTTATTGCCACGCCCCTTTTGGTACCTCTCACACAATTGGACCAGTGTTTTGATTCTATAGCACTTAGAACCAGTTTATGGTTTTTTTCGTGCCAGCAAAAAACATTTTTAAATCATATTTTTTCAAATTTTTTTAACGACTGTTATTAGACCACTGTTTTTACGCGAAAGGAATATTTCCAACATTTATTGCCCTCATAATTTCCTTAAAAAAATTAACGCGTATCCCGAATCTATCGGATTTATACTTCAAAAATATAGTCAAAATTCTAAAGGTACATTCCACAAAAAATGTATATTAAAAAACTTTATCATAACAAAATGTTTGCTTTTGATTGTATGGAGTAGTACACAAAAAAAAACTAAGTTTTTAGGTCTTGGACACAACAAAAAAATGTTTGTTGCATAGTGTAATAAGATGAACATGTCATGTTCTATTCTGTTTTGTTGTTTACGTGATGTCTACTTTCAATTTGAATATTGATATGATACAAATTCAAAGGAAAATCCAAAACATACACACGTACGAGTATGAGCATACTCGTATTATCTATACCATATCTCACGTTGTGATTGTGTTAACTGCTATAAAGGATATCCGAGCACAGGAAATGTAAATGTAATCAAATCATTAAATATTTGTTTGTATATAATTGGTTGAATGGTGGATTGATTGGTTAGAGGCCATTATAATTTAGAGCACGTTCTTTGCCTGAGTAAATATTGGATGCATACAAATCATGTTTGCATAGATTCCCCTACCAACCTCCCCACGCCTCTCTAGCACAAACCCCAAAAGGATGAGAGCATTGCTTTCTCTCTCCATCTCTATATCTATGTAGTACCCTCAGTTGGTTTTTTATCCGCTACTTTCACTTATTCATGTGTTCGCGGCGTCAGGGTTTGAGTGTGTTGGTGTTTGAAATCTTCATCTCGTTTAAATGTTTCAGTAATCCAAAAATTAAACATCTTATGGCGCCCGCCCACCAGACTAAGCCCCAACATGTCACCATCTCATCGTTGTCGTCGCCAATGTCTCTCCGTTCCATTCCATTGTCTGAGTGACTGCTGAGTGTGATTTCATTTCTTTCCGTCGAATACTTTTGGTTTGTTTGATTTCCATTTCCCAGACGAGGATGATGACAATAGTGCAGAGAAAGAGTATACAAGAACACACACAGAACAGACAGTACAAATCTCGATGTGCTGCCTGAAAGGATGACGACGACAGACAGATAGACAGACAATAGTTTTTACGACTTAAGATATCCGCCTAAATGAAGGAGAGGGATTTAAGACTAAATGAAAAACTAAATAGTTTTAAGGATTGTTTTGTGTTTGAATTAAAAGCAAAAGTGGTTTCATTTTTGGTTTAACCCCACCGGCGATGAATCACGAGTAAGCACCTCATACTCGTATGAGGTGCTGAATGGCATTTTCCGGTACTTTGACTCTCAAGAACGTAATCAAGTAATATGTGGTTTGTGGACGAAACCTAACTGACTGTTGTGGTCGTAATTAGGTTAAAATATGTACATACTCGTATGTACATCCAAGCGTTATTAATAATTTTTGGATAAAACTAAAAGATGAGCTCAGCTCAATTGTTGTGGTACCTTCCAGACATGAAATAAATAACACAGTACAACACATTTCAGAAGATTCGAATAAGTAGTATAGAAGTTATTAAAGAATCAATATTTCACTACATTTTAACCCTTTGTGTGGGAGGTACCAGAAGGAGTAGACCAATATGGCCCATCTTCGAACTCATCCGGAGATAGATCAAAATATTACCGCATACCAAATTTGAAGTCAATCGGTCACTCCTTTCGAGAATTATCGTGCGCACCAGCCAGCAGACAGACAGACAGACCGACAGACGGACATTGCTCATTCGACTTAAAATGGCCCAAAACGAATATCCGCCGAACATACTTGGGGTCTTAGGTCACTCCTTCGATGTGTTACACTTTTTTCCGTAGCAAATGATATATACCCTCGTATCACTAAAGTGAGGGTATACAAATTAAACCTGTAATAAACGAAATAATAATCTATTTTTGTTTACTAATTTTTACTAAAAATGATTGTTAGTTGTTTTTTGTTTTACAATAAACATTTAATGAAATTTTAATCACTTTCGTATATTATTTAAAAACCGGCCTTAAAACCGGTTAACCGGTTTCGACAAAAAATAATAACCGAAAACCGGTTTTTAAAAAAAGTAATATTTCGGTTAAACCGGAAACCGCTTTTTCGAAATAACCGGTTTTTTGGACACTCTATTGGTATGTGATAATATTTGTTTCCACCTTAGGCCAAGTTCGAAGATGAACCATATTTTCCACTCCTTATTCATCCTTAAAAAGGGTTAACAGTTAGTGAAATTTTGATTCTTAAATAACTTTTATACTACTCGTATACCATAGCATTAGTTTATTAGTCGCTATCACCTCGAGAAAAATGGGCAACGTTTTCAAGCCCCCTTTGGTATATCCCACACAAATGGACCATTTTGACCAACTGTAATACAAGTGCTTACAAATAATTGACATTTTGTACAGTGTAATAATTTTATAGAGCCTAGAATCCAGAGAAAAGTGGGCGTTATTGGCACGCCCTTTTTGGTGCCTCCCAAACAAATGGACCCTTATGCAGCTAAATTTAACAGCTTATAAACTGTGTTGAACTCTATTTTAACCACTACATTTAAGTTTTTGTTGAATTACTAAATTTTAATTTTATTTACCTGAATTACTGAATTTAAATTTAATTTCTGTTACTGATCATTCTTTTGAATGCAACCAAAGTTGTTTGCGACTCATAAAGGAAGAAAAGCTCAGCAATAGAACGAAGCACATCGACACCAAAGTTCATTTCGTAAAAGATCACACCGAAAAGAAAGACATTACATGCGTTTATTGCCCAAGTGAGTCAATGGTAGCTGATATGATGACGAAGCCGCTACCCGGGTCAATATTTGTTAAATTTCGAAAATCTATTGGCGTAACAATCGATTGAGGAAGGGTGTTGGAGATTCAATCGACTTGCTACAAATTACTTTAAAATATATTATTATTTCAAACTAGTATGCCATGAATTTTATTTGTTTTGTTATTTTGTCAATACGAAAATGTTCTCTATTCCCAAATAAAACTTCGTTGATTTAAAATCGTGTGTTCTTAAATATAATATAATTCCACATACAGCGTCTCTAACAATTTTATGTTGTACATAAAGATCTGCAACTATTAGCAAACAAATCTAATTGAATCGATCATGGAAATGACGAAATTCATGTAATACGAGTATATAAAATAAAATTTTGTATGATAACCATTTGTATGCAGTAGGAAATGCTGTAATGCACCCAAGGAAAAAATCATTTGAAAATCGTTCACACGAATTTATGTATATGAAGGATATTTCTGCGATTTCCAAATAAAATGTTTTGACTGAGGCGCATTACAGCACATCCCAAATCATTAAAATGATTTAAGCATAATTATCTCAAATAAAATCTTGTAGGCAAAAACAATATTTGAAAATTGTACAAGACGATGTCGGATGAGCCACTTTACAACAGGTGTATCCTCAAATAAATATGTCCTGCGTCTAATTACATCATTTCCAATAGCATAATGATTTAATCCTGCGCGCTTCTCATTTGCAATTGTATGGTGTTAAAATAAGTATTAATTTGTATTTAAGACATAATTATTTTTTTAAATACAATATATTCATGGAAAAATATTAATGGAGAAATGGAATATATTATTATACCCTCACTTTAGTGTGACGAGGGTATATATCATTTGCTACGGAAAAAAGTGTAACACGTCGAAGGAGTGACCTAAGACCCCAAGTATGTTCGGAGGAAATCCGTTTTGGGTCATTTTAAGTCGAATGAGCAATGTCCGTCCGTCTGTCTGTCTGTCTGTCTGTCTGTCTGTCTGTCTGTCTGTCTGCTGGCTGGTGCGCACGATAACTCTCGAAAGGAGTAACCGATTGACCTCAAATTTGGTATGTGGTAATATTTTTTTCTATCTCCGGCTAAGTTCGAAGATGGGCCATATTGGTCTACTCCTTCTAGTACCTCCCCCACAAAGGGTTAAAATGTTGTGAAATATTGATTCTTTAATAACTGCTATACTACTTATTCGAATCTTTTGACATTTCACACATAGTATTAGTTTATTAGTCGCTATCAACTCGAGAAAAATGGGCGAAGTCGCCACTTCCCTTTTGGTACCTCCCACACAAATGCACCATTTTGCACCAAAAGTTAACAGCTTATAACATTAATAACAGTATATAAAAATACTTGAAATTTTGTACAGTATTATGCTTTTATATTGCCTACAGTCCAGGGAAAAATGGGTGTTGTTGCCACGCCCCTTTTGGTACCTCCCACACAAAGGTACCTTTTTGCACCAAAAGTTAACAGCTTATAACATTAAAACCAGTGTATACAAATACTTGAAATTTTTTACAGTGTAATGTTTTTATAGTGTCTATAGCCCTGTGAAAAATGGGCGTTATTGCCACGCCCCTTTTTGTACCTCCCACACAAAAATTCCCAAATCATACCACAATTTAATGTCTCATAACGTTTATACCAGTGCACATAAATGCTTATAAGTCGGCACAGTGCAATGAATTTAAAGTATCTAATGTTCAGCGAAAAAAAGGTGTATTATATAAACCCCTTCTGGTAACTCCCACACAAATTGACAGAATAATTCGAGTAATATTCAATATTACATTACTCACAAAGTGAGGGTATACCTTAGTCGGTTTACCCGACTGAATCTTTCTTACTTGTTTTTTTGACATGTTGTTCAATTGTGTACTGTTCCGTTTTAAATTCCCCAAGTCGTTTCTACAAAATACTAAAAAGTTATAAGGAATTCAAACCCCTTCGGTCATTTTAGGCCACCCAGTATACATACAGGATACAAATAAATTAATAACAAGTAAGAAAGTTCAGTCGGGTAAACCGACTTATGAATCCCCTCACCTTGAGTCCCAAAAGAATATTCGTAAATTTATTTGTTTAAACTAAATTATTATCTATTTAAATTGCATTTAATAACTTTAAAGTAGGTACTGCTATTAAAGTTAAAAGCTGTTTACATTTGGTACAAAATGATCCATTTGTATAGGAGGTACCATAAGGGGCGTGCCAATAACGCCCACTTTTCTGTGGACTCTAGGTACTATAAAAGCATTATACTGTATAACATTTCAAGTATTAGTTGTAAGCTGGTAACTTTTGGTACAAAATGGTCCATTTGTGTGGGAGGTACCGAAAAGAGAATGGCCACATCGTCCATTTTTCTTGATGTGTTAGCGACTAACTAACTTATACTATGTGTGAAATTTCAGAAGATTCGAGAAAGTAGTATATATGGTATTAAAGAATCAATATTTCAATAAAAGTTAACCCTTTGTGGGGGAGGTACTACAAGGTGTAGACCAATATGGCCCATCTTCGAACTTAGCCGGAGATAGAGAAAAATATTACCGCATACCAAATTTGAAGTCAATCGGTTACTCCTTTCGAGAGTTATCGTGCGCACCAGCCAGCTGACAGACACACAGACAGACAGACGGACATTGCTCAAATTACTTAAAATGACCCAAAACGGATTTCCGCCGAACATACTTAGGGTCCTAGGTCACTCCTTCGATGTGTTACACTTTTGGCTCGTAGCAAAGGATATATACCCTCCTCTCTAAGGTGAGGGGATAATTATGTCTTAAATAAGAAGTTATAATGAACTCAAACTCCGCTGGTCAGTTTGGGCCACCCTGTATAATGTTTTCTAATCAACATGCTATTTCTTCTTTAACACCAATAATTTCAAATTCATACTTCCTTCAAAATTCAATTAATGAAATAAATACCAAATACTAATACTATTGAATAGCTCATAGCGTTAATATATCTAGTGCACTAGTGCACATAAACGCTTATAATTCAGCACAGTGCAATGTATTTAAAGTATCTACTTTTCAGCGAAAAACAGCGATTGGGTTCATTTAAACAACAAGCTTTTATTTTTGGAATGAGATGATCCCAATTTCCAATATTAGTCGGTGTAACTGCAGAAAATAACAAAAAAAATCATTTTACGAAAAGCCGGATGACAAAGATCATGTTGATTGCTACATTTTGTAGCGACAAAGCAGAGCCTCTTGTGGGAATCGAACCCACGACCCCTAAACTCATAGGCGAGCATGCTACCAACTCACCTACTGGGGCGCTCAAAAAAATATTTTTTAATTCTTGCTGCTGTATTGTGAATACAGAAGACAGAAAAACGCCTACTTTGTCCATCATAAATAACGAAACTTCTAACACTGATTCCACATATCATTGTCATAATTCAAAAAGAGCTTATCTAACATATCTTTATATTCTGATGAAAAATTGTTGAAGTTCAGAACAGACTATGTGAAAAAGCGATTTCAAAAAAATATGCGTTATGCCCTTTTCCGAATTTAGTGTAAAAATATCATTCGCATAGTATATTTTTTTTAATAATACATCATCTCATCTCATTTCATATTCCGCTAAGCTCCAACTAAATTATAATTATCCCACATATTATCCCATTTATTTGCAGGCCTACAGTAGAAGAACACGAAGGGCTCGTATGTGGAATATGGGCATCTTATTTCTGATATACTACTGCGTTACTGTTTACTCGGCGAAAAGTGGTGAAGTGAATTTAGACGAAACCGCACCACTCGCCGATGTGGGCACTGCAGAGATTCAAGGTGAAGAGCTGCCCGCCAAGTCCGGTGAAGAGGTTGATGAAACGGCATCAGGAGAATCGACGCCGGTAAGGATTGTGTTTTACACAAAATTCAAATATCCCATTAATTATAATATGCACTACTCCCTCCCTTCCGCCATTCACAGCTACCATTTACAAGTACTGAAGCCACTCATGTTACGCCCAAACATGCAGTTCCTACATGGCGTCCAAAACGTGACAATTGTACTCCTCCGGCCATAGAACAGTTCCCCCCAACCCTGATGGGAAAATGGGGCCGTCAACACGGTGGCCTCGTTATACACGTCCTAGTGGCCGTATTCACCTTCTTTGGTCTGGCCATTGTGTGCGATGAATACTTTGTGGCGAGTTTGGATCGACTGTGCGAAGGTAATTTCAATTCACTCCCAATGGTGGTTGGCCGTTCAGTCATTTAATTGGATTTCTCTTCTCATTACAGAACTAAAATTATCTCCGGATGTGGCTGGTGCCACTTTCATGGCTGCCGGCAGTTCAGCTCCGGAATTGGCCACTGTGGTCATTGGTGTGTTCTTTGCCAAGGATGACATTGGCATCAGTGGTGTCATTGGTTCGGCCGTCTTCAATATTATGTTTGTCATCTCGGTGTGTGCCCTGTGCTCGGGCACGGTGTGCCAACTCAACTGGTGGCCTTTGGTGCGTGACTGTTTCTTCTATTGCATATCGATTTTGGTGATGTTGATTGTAATCTTCAACGATGTTATCTCCTGTGTAAGTATTACTGTCGCATTGGTTAGTCGACAGAAAGTAATTTCGTCTCCTTCTTCGCAGTTTGAATCCGTCGTCATGTTACTGTTCTACGTAGTCTACTGTGTGGCTTTGCATTTCAACACGGAACTGGAACGCTGGGCCATGTCTCTTAATCTTCCCTTCAAACTTCCGACCAAAGAGGAACAATCATCTCTAGTCACTTACAAAAACGTCCCCGACAGCACATACACAGAAGGCAGTCAACAGCAGACTAATTTGTCACAGGAGCCTAACGCCGCCTCTTCAGGAAACCAGCAGCAACAGCCATCCTCGTCAGACTACCAAAATTATTCCGATCCAAATTCCAGCTGGGATCCCAATGCGGCGTGGGGTGAAGAATCATCCAGCAATCCCGTGGGAGCCAGTGCTAGACCCACCCAACCGCCGGTAGATGACTGGGGCATGAGTCAATTCTCGGCCGGACAGGGCCAAGAGAATATGGCTTATAATCCGGACCAGCCCGAATCGGTGGTAACGCAAAGTGCTGACGCCGATGCTGCCAAAAAGCCCGTGGTGGGCAAACCACAGCCGGCGGCAGGTGGTGCTGTGGACTATTACAAGTCCAGTGACAAATCGAAAGAAGCTCGACACAATCCCCTGGAACGTCCTACGGAGGGTGGCTTGCCAGCACTGGTCTCCTGGTATGTTGTGTATCCCATCCATTTCATGTGCCAGAAAACTATGCCCGACTGTCGAACCGAACAGTATCGCAATTGGTATCCATTTACGTTTCTCATATCGATGGTCTGGATCTCATTCTATTCGTACTTCATGGTCTGGATGATCACCGTGATTGGCTCCACCCTGAACATACCGGACACGGTGATGGGCCTCACATTCGTTGCTGCTGGTGTTTCTGTGCCCGATGCCCTAAGCTCAATAGCAGTTATCAAAGAAGGCTACGGCGATATGGCCGTTTCAAATGCAATCGGCTCGAATGTCTTTGATATCCTAGTGTGCTTAGGTCTTCCGTGGTTCATACAGACGGCCATAATTAAGCCCGGTTCCCACGTCAATGTCATATCGAAAGGTAAGTGAATTTGTGAACTGCCACTTCCGTACGGAGGTACGTGTTTTGCGTGTACTTCCGCGTGCAAAACGTAAACTCTTTAAGAGCTGCGTCACAACAACCGGGAAGACTTAAGGACAGCTGAGGACACTCAGGTGTCATTTACAATTGTTTACATTGATTTCCTTTGAGTTTCTTTCTTCTATCTTCTCTTTTTGCCTGTTTTCGAGAGGTAATATCTGAAAAGTTTATTTACACTGCCCACGCAATACAGGCACAAATGCCCACACGCCCCCTCACACTCACCTGCATATTTACATAAGCACCCCCTGTTGACAGTTGTATGCACATTTGCAAACATTTAAAATACTTATCAATAATATTCACCTCCCATATTTGATTTTTGCAATGCTCTCTCCTGGGGATACACAAATGTCCATTGTTCATATGTTTTCGCGAAAAATGTTAAAATCGTTCTTTTATATTTCTTGTCAGCATTTTAGATCAGAACTCTTTCTTGTGAAAATTATGTTTTTTTGTGGTAAATTGAAAAATCCCTGTAACACTATCACCAAATACGTATTAATACCTATTATACTGTGTGGGATAACTCATAATTTAGAAATAATAACGGGGTTTCCAATAGGGATGATATGATTTTGAAGTGACGTTTCGACCATTTGAAATATGTCATGATCTGTCATTTGTTTTTTTTTTTCATTGTACTCGTATTCAGTAGTGTTTACAATTTCATCATGGAGAGATATACGCAAGAACAACGTTTACAAATTATTCAGTTTTATTATCAAAATAGTCGTTCTCCAATTGCAACTTTTCGTGCGCTAAGTCCATTTTTTTTAAAAATCCAAAAACCCACTTTCCAGTCGACCTACGACCTTGAAACCCATGGGCAATATTTTACCTATTGTTAAGAGCTATCTTTTTGCCATTGGCCTATTGTGGCTACGTGCCACACAGCAAATGAAGATTCGATTATTTCAAGAAATTGTGGCCTCCAAGAAGTTGTGATTTAACACCATTAGACTATTTCTTGTGGTATTATTTGAAGTCATAAGCCAGACTCTCTTCAAGCTTTAAATGTCAATATTGAACGTGCCATTTATGACATTCGACTTGATTTAGTGGAAAAAGTGCTCGAAAATTTGGTTCATAGAATTCGTTCCTGCAGAAGAAGTCGTGGAGGCCATTTGAATGATGTTTTATTATCCCCTCAGAGGAGGAGGTGTATATCATTTGCTACGAGCCAAAAGTGTAACACATCGAAGGAGTGACCTAAGACCCTAAGTATGTTCGGCGGATATCCATTTTGGGTCATTTTAAGTCAAATGAGCAATGTCCGTCCGTCCGTCCGTCTGTCTGTCTGTCTGTCTGTCTGCTGTCTGGTGCGCACGATAACTCTCGAAAAGAGTAACCGATTGACTTGAAATTTGTTATGTGGTAATATTTTCTTCTATCTCCGGCTAAGTTCGTAGATGGGCCATATTAGTCCACTCCTTCCAGGCATATGGTCGGCTGTTTCTTCGGCAAAACTGATCATGTGGCGACTGATCCGCTTGAGCAACGTAGGACGGTCAATTCTGAGTGGTACACCACAATTTGTTTGCCTGAAGTCTTCGGAGAAATTCGAAAAACGAACAAGAGAAGGCGAATCATTGTGCACCATGACAATGCGAGCTCTCACACATCGGCTCAAACCAGCGCCTTTTTGACCGGCCAAAACGTCGAATTGCCCTGATTTGACACCCAAAGACTTATTCTTACTCACTCACATCACGAAAAAACTGCTTGGTCAACGTTTTTCGACGCCTGAAACAGCTGTCGAAGCGTTCAAAAACCATGTTTTGGAGGTGAATTTTCAACACACTGTAACCAAAACAATTCGCTCTCAAATGACAAAACGGTCTGAGTGAAGTTATGCTAAAAAATGTCATACTTTCCAATGGAAGTTCCAGTTTTCATCTGGCAACACCAGCATTGCCAGGACCGAAATATAAATAGCAACCCTCGTAGTATTAGTTTATTAGTCAATATTGCCTCGAGACAAATGGGCGAAGTTGCCACGCCCCTTTTGGTACCTCCCACACAAATGGACAATTTTGAACCAAAAGTTAATAGCCTATAACTTTATTACCAGTGTATACAAATACTTGAAATTTTGTACAGTGTAATGGTTTAATAGTTCCTACAATGAAGTGAAAATGCGCATTATTACCACGCTCCTTTTGGTACCTCCCACACAAATGGACCATTTTGTACCAAAAGTTACCAGCTTATAACGTTAATACCAGTGCATACAAATACTTGAAATGTTGTACAGTGTAATGCTTTTATGGTATCTAGAGTCCAAAGAAAAATGGGCGTTATTGGCACGCTCCTTTTGGTACCTCCCACTTTAATACCAGTGCATACAAATACTTGAAATTTCGTACGGTGCAATGCTTATATAACAGATTATAACTTTAATGCTAGTGTATATAAATACATCAAATTTTGTTCAGTACAATGCTTTTATAGTATCTAGAGTCTAGAGAAAAGTGGCCGTTGTCGGCACGGCCCTTTTGGTACCCCCCATACAAATGGACCATTTAACACCAAAAGTTAACAGCTTATAACTTTTAAACCAGTACATACTTTAAAGTTATTAAATACATTGTAAATTGATAATAATTTAATTAAAACAAAAAATAAATAAATTTAATAATAAAGGGTGGTTAAATTTTAAGTGCCGATGTTGAATAAAACACAAATTATTTAGGAAATTATTGTAATTTCTTTTTATTATAATAATATTGGTATGGTTCAATTATGTATGGAACAAAATATCGGCCAAATGGCCGCCGCTACCTCGGCGGCACACCTCCATCCGATGGTCCCAATTTTAGATGACGCTGAGGCATAATTGAGGTTCTATGCCGGTAATGTACCGAATTATCTCATCCTTCAGCTCTTGAATTGTTGCTGGCTTATCGACGTACACCTTTTCTTTCAAATAACCCCAAAGAAAGAAGTCCAACGGTGTGAAATCATATGATCTTGGCGTCCAATTGATATCGCCACGACGTGAGATAACACGGCCATTGAATTTGTTGCTCAAAAGAGCCATTGTTTCGTTAGCTGTGCGGCAAGTGGCACCGTCCTGTTGAAACCACATATTGTTCACATCCATATCTTACAATTCGGGCCATAAAAAGTTCGTTATCATCTCACGATAGCGAACACCATTCACAGTAACTGCCTGACCGGCCTCATTTCGAAGAAGTATGGCCCGATGACGTCGCCAGCCGCACCAAACGAACAGGGCGAGCATGCACAGGTGTTTTCACATCTCCTACAGACCCGGTTTGCTGAAATTCGGGCACAATTCTCCCGATTGTGGACACATTTGGTCGATTATGCTGATCAAAAAAACATCACGAAATGCGTTAGGGGATTCATAAGTCGGTTTACCCGACTGAACTTTCTTACTTGTTTAGAACTTAATTGTGTCGATTGTACTTCACATTAAATAAAAACTTTTGAATTTCCTTAACAATAAGTGTGTGTGTTTTTTTAAAGAAATCATATCACTCTTATTGGAAAACCCTGTATATATTCAACCCACAGATTGACTTTGAAATAAAACAGCATTATTTTGAAGTAATTGCATAGTTTATTTAATTTTCTTACTATACACGTGTTACCACAAACATTAAATTGCATTGGTTGATTGACGTTTCAATCGGCCTTTCACCACACTTAACACCTAACAACTTACCTCTCCCTATATTCTGGACTACTCTATATTCTACTCTACTCAATGCGTAATTAAATTAATCTCAATTAATCTCATACACTAACAAACAAACTCATCGACATAGATACATAGCCTTTGAATTGTCCACAAACTAATATTGTTTTTTTTTTTTTGCTTTTCTTTCGTTGTGTTTTTCTCTCTCTGTCTCTCTCGCCATTTGCCATTACAGGTCTGACCTATTCAACCATTTCCTTGTTCTCCACTGTGGTATTCCTAATACTTTCGACACATTTGAATGGTTGGAAATTGGACAAACGCCTCGGCATCATCCTGATGGTGTGGTACCTGTTATTCATCACATTAGCATCGCTGTACGAGTTGAATGTATTCGGTTACATGAATCCACCTGAATGCCCAAGTAAGTATCAAATTAACAAACAATTTGCTAAGAAGACATGCATATTTCCAGAAAATGTTGAGCTTTCCTTCCAGAATTCTTAAGATAACTCATTATTCTCATATTTCCCTGGAGGCGAAAAGCTAAGTCAACAACCAATTAAAAGAAATATCGATTATTTTCATATCGGATTAGATTGTACATGAATTCAGAGTATCAAAATTATGCGGAGGATGCTTTGTTTCATGTAAATTGCAAATTAAAAGTTAATTTTTTTACTAAATCTGATATGACTCTGTATTAGCTTTTAATAATTAAAATAATGTGTACGCCACTTGCTACATTTGGGGATTATATCCCAAAATGATGCTGGGGCTCTATTCCCCCTTCATATGGGGATTATATCTCAACGTGGGTATTATATCGGTTTGTCACTAGGATATTCTCCTGGCTGTAGACCAGAGCTTCTCACCAAGTGTTGTGTCACGGCCCACTTCCAAGATTTTGAAGGCTCCCTGCACCCCAAAAAACAAAATGTTTAAATAATAGCAATAAACATTAGAGATTATTAAAAAAATAGCAAAATTTACAATTTTATGTGTAGTATTTTTAACCATTATCGACATCTACATTACAATGCGATATACAGGAATTTAAAAAAAAATCGTTTAAAATTTTGTTTAACTATTTTTTTATATATTGACATTATGAACAAAAATAATTTACTGCGAAGATATTCCTTCAAGCCGAAATGTCAAAACCCGTCAGTTACGAACGAATAGGAATGAATTGTCACACGCGAAAAACGAACATAGCTTAAACTTTTTTTGCCCTTATCGATTAATATTAATTTTTTAGTTGTGACAGTTACAAAAAAAAACGGGAAAATCGGTGTGAAAATCCGCGAAAAAACTTACTCGTTGAAATCAAATTCCTATTCGTACGTAACTGAGTGTCGGTAAAATGTAGATTTTCAATATACATATTCGGTCAGAACTGTTAATTATCTCGGATAAGAATTTGATTCGGAAGGCTCCCTAATACTTACTTCATAACATAGAAAAAATATAGAGAATAATTGGAGAATCGTTTCTCTCAAAACATTAGACCCGCTTCTCACCTCTCCCTAAAAATACAAATATTAAGAACGCTGATAACGGATGAAGCTTCGCCTTCAAATTATTCCCCGAGATAACGAATTTCATATCAGGCTTCACTTCTTTTCAGATCAATAATAATCGATAGCCAATATTTCAAGTTTTAATTTATGGTTCGTGTGTTAGAAGGAAGCTATGGGATATTAATGAAAGCTTGAAATTATACAGATAAAAAAATCGGAAAAATTAAGCAAGTTATTTTGTTGCAAGATAAGTACCAAAATTTTAATAAAAATTATTTTTGTGCTGATTTCTACAAGATTTTTTTTTGTTTTTTTCTTTTATATTACTGAATTACATTTAACTTTAATTTGTAAAACATCTTCGTGACTTGTTTTTCTTCTATAACTTGGTTTTTGTAGAATAATACATTGATATATATCTTTGTCAAATTATCTGATAGTATCGATACTATCGAGTGTTGACGAAATCTATCGAAACTATCGATAGTTTGACAGCTCTACTGTGAAGCTAAGTGCTTAATTAACTGAAACAAAACCATTAAGCAACAATTTTTTTGTCCGAGACCTTAAAACTTTTTTTGTGTAGATTGATTGAGGCATATTATTTTTTTTAAAGCAAGGTTTTTTTACATATTTTTTAAATTCCGATTTTCTTGGAATGTGCCCTTAATAGAGGGTGGTTAAATTTTAAGGGCCGATGTTGATTTTGAATAAAGCACAAATTATTTAGGAAATTATTGTCATTTCTTGTTATTATGATAATATTGGTATGGTTCAATTATGTATGGAACAAAATATCGGACAAATGGCCGCCGCGACATCGGCGGCACACCTCCATGCAATGGGCCAAACATTCGATGACGCTGACGCATAATTGTGGTTCTTTGCCGTTAATGTGCCGAATTATCTCATCCTTTAGCTCTTGAATTGTTGCTGGCTTATCGACGAACACCTTTTCTTTCAAATAACCCCAAAGAAAGAAGTCCAACGGTGTCAAATCACATGATCTTGGCGGCCAATTGACATCGCCACGACGTGAGATAATACGGCCATTGAATTTGTTGCGCAAAAGAGCCATTGTTTTGTTCGCTGTGTGGCAAGTGGCACCGTCCTGTTGAAACCACATATTGTCCACAACCATATCTTCCAATTCGGGCCATAAAAAGTTCGTTATCATCTCACGATAGCGAACAACATTCACAGTAACTGCCTGACCGGCCACATTTCGAAGAAGTATGGCCCGATGACGTCGCCAGCCCATAAGCCGCTTCAAACGAACTGGGCGAGCATGCACAGGTGTTTTCATATCTCCTACAGACCCGGTTTGCTGAAATTTGCGCACAATTCTCCCGATTGTGGACACATTTGGTTTATGCTGATCAAAAAAACATCACGAAGTGCACGAAATGCATTTTAATTTGAACGCCCATTTTCGTAAAAGGCTTAAAAAACTTTAACGCGTTGCTCGATTCTTTCCATGGTTCAAATTGAGTTAATTTGAAATTGAGAAATGTCAAATGAAAAGCAAAAAAAAAAACTTGACGTTTAAGTGTGATTCATATACAACATCGGCCCTTACAATTTACCACCCTTTAGTTGGAACTAGTTTTGATGTAAATGTTCGATAAATACGCGATACCTTTAAAGTAAATAAAATTATGAGGGTTACAAATATTGAGAAATATCACTTTCACGTAGAATTTTATTTATTTTGCATAACAAAACTTAAAATGTGTATGTATATATAAATGGTAGATCTTTGTGCTGAAAGTTTCGAAGAGATATTTTCGTCTGGAAACACTGGTGTTCAGCACCTTTTTGAAGTTAGTCTGACAAAGAATAAACAAAGTGTTTGCACATTTCTGGCATCGCCCACAGAAACTATAAACATCCATATAAAATTTCTCAAAAAGTGAGAGTACACTTTCATCGATTTGCTCGACTCTAGGCGAAAATATCTTTTGCATATTTAATTGACTCTCTTAAATTACAACACTTTATTTGCGTAAAGCTTTTGCCTAAATATCTCTAATCTAATCATTTTCGAATTTAATGCCTTTGAGATTTATTAATTGAATCCTTTTTTCCCTTCTTCTTTCAGGTGAATATTAAATAAGTTTTTTATTTACGGAAAACAATCGCAATAGCATGGAAACTTCAATATCCAGAACATCCGCCACAAGTATTTAAGCGTTTTACATCGTCTCCTTTAGATTTGTTGATTTTTGAATGGATTGAGAAAACAGACGAAAGAAATTCATAATACATAAAAAAGCTAATTTAGCCATAAATAATTAATCGATAACCACAAATAAACAAAATATCGTCATAGAGGAACATTACAACAACAAGAAAATATAAAAAACTGCACCAGCCCCGCCCCTCAATTTAAAGAGGTTTGACAGATGAAATTTAGACGTTTCGAAAAGATTGCAATCATAGACACCAGAAGAACCCATTGAGGAGCTTTGTGTGGCTTCTTCTCGAAACGATAATCATAATCGGACCATGGAAGAACACAAAAGAATGAAACCATTAACCCACAGCATTTATCGAATGATAAATGCTCACAGCATTTTCACGGAATAATAGTAGTATCGACAACAACCACAACAAACAACAAGAACAACAAAATATTAGCATATTTTACATTTTTACAACGCACCATAAACAATAAACATAAAAAGTACATGAAAAAAAGGAAAACTAAATAAATATAATTATAATTAATACAGATAAAAAAAATAGTAACAATAATACCAAACCAAACAAGAACAACAACAAAAGTTATAACAAAAAAATCGTAGTTAGGAACTTAATTTATAGAAGAAGAAGAAGAAAAAACATACAATTTTTAAATACAAAACCAACCAACAATTAATTATTTAATAATAAAAAACTATGCTTTTTAATTAATTTAAAATTAACTTGAAACAAATCAAATCTAATTAAAAATTGAAATGGAAAAATTACAACAATTTATCCCCTATGCTTTTTTTATTATTTATTCATTAGTTTTTGTTAACTTTTTTTAGTAAATTTAAATTTAAAAAATAGTTAATTACATTAGAAACAAATTATAATAAGCTTTAATCTTTAAATATGACAAAAAAGGAGTAAATTATAAAGACAATTCGAATTGGTACTTTTATTTGTAAAAACATGTAACCAACAAAACTAAAGATAACAAATTAAAATTACAATTAAAATTCACTCAAGCGGCGCATTTGCATTAGAACCGAATGAATGACCCGAAAAGAATGAGGCAAAAATAATCACTTAATTTATATGATCACAATAATCAGTGCAGTTATTCGAGTTATTTTTTTCGAACAGTTATCTCTGACAGCGGAGATTTGCGCAATTAAATCAATTAAGTTAGAGTAGTGAAATTTGATTGAGCGGCAGAAACAAAATATAAAAGTAAATTTTTACTGAAGTTTTTTTTGAAAGTTATGATTCATTCAATAAATCGATTTACAGCATTCGTCGCTTTCCTTCATTTTATAGAAGATACAAATAATTATCGGAATGTACTTGATCAGTTAGTAATGTACAAAATTTATCGAAATGGATCTTCTCAGTTTATGCCATATACCTATGATATATTTAGTAAATCGTGGTTTCACGAAAAAAAACTTGCCAAGTAGATTTGGATAAATATTTTTCATCGAAATTTCAATGGGAATTTAACATGTTTATCGAAATGTTTATTATCGAAGATAGAAAGTATAAACTAGTAACAACTAGATAAAGTCAATTTCGATAAATATTTTTCTTATTGAAATTTCATATCAAGAATTTATCGACTTGGTTCGTTTTGCCTGTTGTAAACAATCAATTAATATTTTCATTAAATGATCTCAATCAATTTTATTTGAATACGCCATAATTAGATTAATTGATTAATCGTCATTTAATTGCGTGACTCTCCATTCGATTTTTTAGTTTAAATGAACCAAAAATTTACAATAATGGTTTCTTTTCAAAGAGCATAAAAAATGTAAACAAAAGAATTAACAAGAAAATGCAACGAATTTTTCGTTAATATTATTAAAGAAATAAAACCAAAATCAAACAAGAGCTACACAACATTGAAATAAACAATTAAAAATTATTAAAACAACATTTCCCCCAAAAAAAACTACAACTAGACATACATACATGCATGTACAATATACATACATACGACGAGTATATGAATTTATAAATGTCTTTAATTAATTTAAAAAAAAAACTATTAATTAAAAAAATACAGAAGACCATCCAAATTCAACAAATGTCGTTCATAATATAAATATTCAAAATTCAAATTCCTACCCAAATCCTATCTTTATACAATCTTCCAATTATCACTTATAATAGTTCGATGTAAATATTTAAAAATCTTTGGGCAAAGTCCTCCAATTTAATTATGAACTATTTAACTAAATATTCAATTAATTTTTCAATTTTTCGTAAGCAATTAATACTACTACTGTCTTTAAACCTAAAAAGAGAAGAGATTTGTAGGAACAATTAAATCAGCAACAACATAATTGTGAATGCTGCCCAATTATGATGTGCGGATTTTGTTATAACTTCAAAATAATAGACGAAATAATGAGGAGACCAAAAATAAATGTTAATATTATTATTATTATGGTTCCCAAGACTTCCCTGAAATGAGTTTTATTCATATATTCATGTATTCATCAGATAAATGTACGAGTATTACATGTTACAATCACTGAAACTGTTTAAACGAATTAAATCGGATATAAATATATCGCCGTCAACTGCATAACATGACCAAAACCATTTTCCAAATTATTTTTGTTGTCGAAGTCCAAAAGCTGTGATTTACAAAGTAAATCGGATCATATCTAACTGCGTTTCCATTAAATTTGTAGTGGACAACAATTTCGTTAAATTAATAAATAAAACAATCAATAAACATATAAAAATTAGAATTGAAATTTCGATACAAAAAATGTTATCAAACTGGATGCTGTATGCCCTCTACATCGTTTACAAAACAGGTTTCGATAAAATTTTGTTATCGGAATTTTTATAAAACAAACGCACGCGTTTTCTTTCAATTTATAGAGAAAAAATTCGTCATGCTTTACATCATAACGATTACAGACCGAATACATCGTCTATATATTATGACAAGAAGAAATAGCAAAAATTAAGATAAATATGTAAATTATATGTATGAATTGCAATTTCGATGAAAAAGTGTATCGAAATGGATTTAGTCTGTTTATGCAAAAATAGCAAATATGCCGATAAACATTCGATTTGACATTTGGATAAAAATGTTTATCGAAATGAAGTTGATGCAAAAAAGCAAAAATGCAATATATATATTCGAAAAAATTCTAATTGAAATTTCGATAAAAATATTTATCGAAATGGATTTGCATTTTTATATCGAGAGTATTGTTCAATAAGCCGACAATTTCGACAATGTTCGTGATACACTTACAAAATCAATTTCGATAAATATCTGTTATCGAAATTTCAATTCATTAAAATGAGTAAATTTTTCACTTAAAATATAGATAATTGTATTAAACGACCTTATCGCGAATTAAATTCCACGTGGAATTTGTTGTGGTTGTTCGTTTTATGTGTTAGTGTGCAAAACAACTGTTCATTTTCCAATTAGAATTGCAGATGTGAACTGAAAAATCGATCATGGAAGTTCGGGCCACCAAAAATTTAGTTTTTAGAAAAAATTTTCCCGGGGAATAAATATTCACCTTTTTATTCGCCTTAGGGGCCTATATAAAGAAAATTCTCTTAGTTTTAAGTACAAAATGTACAAATGTACTTCTCTTAGTTTTAAGTACAAAGGACTTCATTGGCGCTAATCTTGAATTTTTTACAATTTCGATAAATATTTTCTATCGAAATTTCATTTCGAATTTAAACATGTTTGTAGAAATTTTAATTTACAATAGGTGTCTTAGATTATACATATACATATGTGAGAGATTTTATGTCAAGTGAGTCAACCTTTAAAAACTCTGTCTTCTGATTATACTTGGTGCAAGTTTCATCCCGATCAGAAGTCATTGCTTTTAAAAATTGACTCACTCGACATGAAATCTCCCATATTTATTCCCGCTGTTCTAATGTAGAGCATTGGGCCATCTACAAGTTAAAAGAAAACACTGCAACGATAACAGAACTTTATAATTCGATAACAAAAGTGATACAAAATTAATTTGGTTAGTTTATATTGTGACCGACGACCATATTCTGAGGGATGCAATTTCACAGAAATATAAATTTCGCCTAGATTTTCTCTATCAACTTCTATGTCAGAGTGAATTAATCAGGAACTTTTTTCCTTTGAACCTTAAAAGTCAAGCCCTTTAACCATCAGTAACTTACCTATTCTTCCTACCATTGTCATTATCCTTCTACCAAAAGCAATACAAATATACATATTATTTATTCACTATAAATATTTACATCAATAATGTCTTTGTCTTCTTTTGAAAATTAAGAAAATTTGTCTTCTAATGAATGACTATCATACAAAATAATACCTTTTTTTGTTCATTAATTTTAATACTAACCATATAATTAAAATTTAGTTAAACAAAAAAAAAAGGAAACGATAACAATTTCAAGTCAATTTGTCTCGGTGTTAATTACAAATAAAACAAAGTTCAATTTATATTTAAAGTCAATTTAATTTTATCTTTTTCAAATACGCAAAAAGCAAATGAAAGAAGAATATAAAACTAAACTAAAACAATAATAAAACTAAATATATACATACATATATTTTTAAAAGGCAATTCTATAATTATAAAGTTACGTACGATCTATGTTAATAATCAAATGTTAATTACAAATAACTGTTATAGTTTTATTTTTTTGTTTTTGATTTAAAACAAAAAATAAAAAAATTACTTAAAATCTCTATGTCTACTATTTAAAAACAAAGAAAACTTTTTAATTTTTGTTGGAGAAACACAAACAAAACGCAATTTACTCAATAATTAACAACTAAACTGGAAACAATAATTACTATACCAACTGACAAACAATTACATATACATACATATATTTAAAACAAATTATAAATTATGGATATTTTTGTGTTATATTTAATAAAGGACATAATTAATACTCTAACAGTTAATTATATAAATTCAAAAAATGTAATTATTAATACAAAACCTAAACTATATTAACGAACGATACGTTTATATTTTAAATCACATCTCTAGTTATATAAGTTATATAATTTGCTCATTATTCATTAGATAAATAGTAATAAACAAAATTAAATTAATGAAAAAGAAAAGAAAGAATGAATGAACAAACAACCTTTGAAATTCGATTACAAATTGTTAATTATTTAACTTTGTAATTCCCGTTTAAATAATAAAATTCAATTCGACTTTATCAATTCTCACATATAAACCAACAACAGTATTTCCCTCTATCCGCCTCTCCCTTTCTGTCTCTCACTCTCTCTCGAACATACTTAGATACAAAGGACAACTGTAAATGTCTGTTGAAACAATCAAATACATTTGACTTCCCAATTACACATTTACAGAAACAACA
This sequence comes from Eudasyphora cyanicolor, assembly GCA_963930755.1. Taxonomy (NCBI): domain Eukaryota; kingdom Metazoa; phylum Arthropoda; class Insecta; order Diptera; family Muscidae; genus Eudasyphora; species Eudasyphora cyanicolor. The sequence continues at coordinate 357,999,370 of OZ005734.1, forward strand.
ACTAGGATTGCATAGATAATATGAAAAACAACAATAACAATTGACAACTATTTCAATATTTTATTTTAGTTTACAGGATAAAATGACATCAGTTCCTTGTTTAATTAAATTTTGTATCGAAATTTATATTTGATCAATTTCGATAAATGTTTATTAAGTCATTCGTTCCTTTACTGTTTTATATAGTAATGTCTAATGTCTACAAAATAAAAGAAGAACGAGAAGAATATTAAATTAAATTAAATTTAAATTTTGATTTAAAAAAATATTTATCGAAATGAATATGGTCAGTTTATCCTGTACACCAGTGATGTGATGATTCATATTCAACACACTCACACGCCAATATAGCATATTCATATGTACATATATACGAGTATGTATGTCATTAAAGGACCTGTCAATTTATGTATATTGTTTCAATTAAATATATAGGACATATACACACACACACACTTACATACGTACATGCAACAGTATAGATAACAAACAAAGAAGAATAAGTAATGTACATTAACAATTATAATAATAATAATGGAAAAAATGCACCACTTTTATATAGATATTATATAGGAATATACACAGGCATACTTGCATACATATATATATACATACAAGTGTACTAAATATGAATAGTAAAGAAAAACAATGAAGGCAAATTACACTAACATACCATCTTTGGACAATTCTCAATTCTATTATTTCTATTTCGTTTTACAAGTCAAATCGAAAATCACAATTAAAATATCGTCAATATATCTCATAAACAATCCAAGTAAATTTTCGATAATTTTTTTTTATCGGTATTTAATGTCATGATAAACCGGGATATATGATGGCAATGCTTTCTTTTTTTAACTTATAAAGACGATTTTGAAAATACATTCGAACGTATATATACATTTTTTGAGCATAACATTCTCTGCTTTAATATGGAGTCCTAAACATAAACAAATTATTTAAAAAAAAATTAAAGTAAAATTTTTTTTAATTTCATTTTCTTGGAAGGTGTCATTAGTATTTAGACCACATTTTGTAGTATACGCTCGATAAACCCGGGATATAATTTAAATTAAAGGAAATTACGAGGACTACAAATGTTAACATTGGAACTTTCACGTGGAAACAGAAGTTTAGTAAATGTCGTTAAAACAATTAGAAAAAACTTGATTTTTTTACAAACATTTTTTTGGTACAAAATAAGCATAAAAAATTGCAAAAAATGTTTGTTCCAAGTTTTGAAAGCTAGAATCTAAAAGAAGAAAACAATGCCTAATTGAAAAAAATCTATGGATAAAATTAAAAATTATAACAAAAAACTATTTGAAATAAGAGAATTTCAACATAATCCGGTTTATATACCCCACTATTGTGAACGAGGGTACAAATTAGTTGCTGCGGGCCAAAAGTGTAACACATCGAAGGTGAGTGACCTAAGAGACTCCGAGAATATTTGGCGAAAATCCGTTTTGGGTCATTTTAAGTTATTTGAGCAATGTCCGTCAGCCTGTCCGTCTGTCTGTCTGTTTGGTGCGCACGATAACTTTCGACAGAAGTGACCGATTGCCTCCAAATTTGGTATGTGTTAATATTTTTTTCTATCTCAGGCTAAGATCAAAGATGGACTACGTTGGTCCACTCCTTCGAGTACCTCCCCCACGAAGGGTCAACATTAAGTGAAATATTGATTATCTCATAACTTCTATACTACTATACAGAATCTTTCACAATTCCACGCATGGTATTAATTTCTTGGTTGCTATCTTCTTGAGAAAAATGGTCGCTATCTTCCACGCCTTTTTTGGTACCTCCCATAAAAATGGACCATTTTGCCCTAAAAGTTAACGGCTTATAACTTTGTTTCCATTCCATACAAATACTTGACATTTTGTGAAGTGTAATGCTTTTAGAGTACCTACAGTACCGTAAAAATGGGCGTTATTACCATTCCCCTTTTGGTTCCTCCCATAAAAATGGACCATTTTGCACACAAAGTTAACGGCTTATAACCAGCGTTCGGAAAAAAACATTAAGGAACAGTACGTTAGCGTTCTGTACTGTTCTTCATGGCGAACAGTACGCAAACACATTCCTTACAAGAAGTACAGACAGAATACACTAAAGAAATTTTTAGTGATTGTGTATGTGTACGCAAACAGAATGCCGTACATTAAGATTTTGAGATGACGATCGCAAACACTATGATAACGTACGGTTCTTCGAACGCAAACGCTACCTCGTAGTGGTTGTGGTTTTTTATGAGAACGCAAACAGAATACACTCGTTTAGCGTTCAGTTCTTTTTTATACGGGACACCACAGGTCGCAAATATGAAGCGATCTTTATGAAAATTGATACAGAATCATATATTAGACTAGGGACGACCCCTATTGAAAATGGGGCACATTGGTCCATGTATTGATATAGCCCCCATATAAAAGTCCCCGCCGATGTTATTTCTTAACGCTCTGGAGAACAGATCTTTCAATACATCTGAAATTTAAGAATTTGCTCTTTATAATGGACCTAATCGTCCCTAGTACATGGGGACATCGGTCCATGTTTTGATACAGCCCCCATATAAAAGTTCGCACCGATTTCACTTCATGAAGCTCTGGAGAACACATTTCTCAATTGATCTGGCTGAAATTTAAGAATTTACACTTTATATTGGGGAACATTTTGGTACAGGCCCCATATAAAAGACACCACCGATTTCACTTCTTGAAGCTCTGGAGAACACATTTCTCAATTGATCTGGCTGAATTTTTTTTAATTTCCATTGCTTTTACAATTTGGGCCATAATTTATACATTTATTCATAGGTTCTTTTCAATAGGCACTGTTTTCTTTGTTAGGACGCTAGTTTTCGAAAACAAAACAAAAGACAATTTTTTTTGAAAATTTTTTTTTTTCTAATTACTTTAACTACTGTTACTAAACCACCATTTCTACGCGAAAGTGATATTCCCAACATCTGTTGCCCTTTAGTATTCTTTAATTTAAAGGGTTCCATAACTAAAGGTATCTTCCATGAAAATTGGAATTTTAAAGGAAAATTGTTTAGAAAAAAACTTTACCATAAAAAAATCTTTGTTTTGGTTCCATAAAATGCCTCGATCTACACAAAAAAAGTGTGTAGATCTCGGAAACAAAAAACAATTTTTTGTTGCATAGTGTATCTTACAAAAATGCGAAAAAAATCCCATGTTTAAGAAAATTTTATTATTATTTTAATTAAAGACTCTTAAAAAATCGAAAAATTCACAATTGTTTTACTAACTTGTGAGGTTTGTAGATTTGCTAGAGTAGATACAACTTTTTTAAATAATACATCGATTTTCTTTGGAATGAACTCATTTTATAATAATAATTGTGATTTTCGATGTTTTTAAGAGGTTTTATTTAAAAAATTACAAATTTTTCTCAAAAAATAGTATTTTTTCGCAATATCTTGTAAGGTATCGTTGAAAACGCTGACGAGATGAACAAATTATGATAGAAGAATAAGATGGCATAATATAGGAATTTTTTCAGCCTTCCTGAACCGATTAGGGTAAATGGTTCTCGAGTTATGCTAAAATATGTGGTCCAACCTCTATTTTTCTTAGATGTTTATCTTTGTTGTGATAAACTATTAAAGCAAATAATATATATAGTTTTAAATAAAATTGCAAAAATAAGCTTAAAATTGGCAGAAAAAAACGCGACAAATTTTTTGTTTGGCAATTTTTTATCTTTTTTTCAAAATCTAAGAAAAAGCTATCAAATACATGTTGGAAAAAATTTTCTAAATGCACTAGGTAATTAGTTATGTATATGGATGCGAAAAATTCAACTCGGATAGTCATTAACCCATCTCATTGAAATTGTATCCAATAGGAAAAAACTTGGTACAATTTAGACCGGATAAACTAACCAAGTCTATTTCGATTAATATATTTTATCGAAATTTCATTTCCATTTTCGATTCAATTTGTTATCGATATTTTAAAGTCATGATTTACACGATACAACGAATTACTCGTATATCGGAATTTTTTATGAATTAGGAAGTGTCAATAAAAAGAACGATAAATATCTAATAATTCGAATTGAAATTTCTATATAAAAAATTTATATCGAAACGGATTTGGCCGATTTATGATATACCGATACCTCTATTCTAAAACATGCTAAGTTGACTTAATTTGTTTTTAGCGAGATTGCATTTTTAGTTTTAAATATTCCAAATTATATTAAGTCAAATTTGGTGTTTATCCGTCAAGCCAATCACAAGTTATTCACAAGACAGTACTGGTCATTCGATCTGCTCTATAAAAGAATTCCACACAAATTTAAAAAATCAACAAACTATGATCGCCTCCTCTGAAAAACTACCTTTTTGCACTTAGCATTGTTTAGAAGTTTAGGTATTGTTTAGGTATCGATATAATTGCGACAATTACCTTTTATTGAAGTTATCGAAAATTCACTGGATATTTTATCATATTTAGCAACGATATTTTTACATATTGACTGTAGTTTCGGCCCTATTTTGTATTTACTTAGATTGACATTCTCTTACAGACAGCAAACAATACCATTTAAGTATTGCATCGCCATTCAAATTCTCAAATTTAATCGATTTCTTCTTTAAACAATCCCACATTAAGAACAAAATGAAACAGCCATAAAAAATAAGATATACAATATATTTTGTGGGATTAACACTTTGATACATCCTACAGATTTTTCGAATTACCAATTATCCCATAGACATTATTTTCTGTCCATATCCAATTTCAGAACGATGCCAGAAAAAATTGAACGATGGATTAATTATGACTTGAATTATTTAGAAATTAAAAATCAGTGCGTTAAAACAAAAGCTTATGCTACATAGGTAGAAATTAAAATCAAGGAAAAATTTAACCTGAAATTGGAGAAAGTCTTCAAAGTTTTAAAAGTATATGTTTAAATAAATATACCTATTTGGAGAAAATCCTAAACAATAGTTTTTCCCAAATAAATGTTGTTGATTTTCAAATAAAATTTATTTGTTCAAAATATATAACATGTATGTTTTGGTGTCGTGGTAGTTGATATTTCCGAATTGCTATTGCTTGTTTCCCAATAGCAATTCGAATGAGGTGAGAAAGTTGAAGAGAGTAAAATTAGGAAGAGCGTAATTAGCGATTGTTGTCGTCATATGCCGAAAAATTACATTTGGCGGGATGTGGGCTTCCACTCGCGACCTCATGGTTTCTTAGTTAAGCATCATAACCACTGGCTAACATCGCGATTTAAAGGAAGACCGCTTAATAATAATTACTCAATCTGGTATGCCATTATTTGTTGACTGAATGTAATGCAGAGTGTAATAAGATGTCATTACTAAGTAATGCAAGTAGTAATGACATGTACTTACCAAGATTTTGCTGGGAAATCGAACACGAAGTGACATAAGATTCTAAGTATATTCGGAGGAAATCTCTTTTATGAAATTTTAAGTCATTTTAGTAACGTTCGTCCGTCTGTCTGGATGGTGGGCACGAAAACTCTCGAAAGGCACCAGGATTTAGCTTCAAATTTGATATGTGATAATAGTTAGAGCTGCTATATAGAGCTTATACTTCAAATAGAAACCTTCCACGAAAATTGGAATTTTATAAAAAAAAATCAAAAAAAACTTTTTTTTGATTTTGTTTCATAAAATGGTATGCCTCAATCAGGCTATGAAGCCGAAGCGGCGCAAATCGGCGGCGCGCCGCAGCTGGCCATTTTTTTCCAGCCGGCGCCGCCGCCGATTTCAGCAACTCACACCGGCTGAAACTCAGCCGCCGAAGTTTATTTAGTGAGTCAAAGAGATGTATTTTATGCAACCATGAAAATTATGAAAGTGGCTAAGTAAGTAATGCAGTAGGGTGAGAATTTTTAATATCGACCTATGAAGTTCATTTTAACGTTTCTGAAGTTCATAAAAGTTTCTAAATGGATCTTGCTATCATTTATTTAAAAAAATCCAAAAATGTTATGGGGATTGAAATTAAAAAATTAGTTTTTGGTTTTTAAGGAAATTGTTTGGTTTTTACGGAAATTTCAATAGCTCTTGAACCGCCGAACCTATTTTCAAAAGTCTACGTCGTTTTAAAGAGAACGCAGTGGGCACTTTATCTTTCACAATAAATCTCTTTCACAACAAAAACTTATAGGTAGAGGTTTATTGAGCTGATTTTCGACATTACATCAAAACTTCCATAACTTTTCCTAAGTTTTTTCCTCTAATTGTAAATATCTCAAAGTGCCATCTTTGCCGGAGAATGTCATTAGTGCGCCATCGTTAGTAGGAATTTATCGGCTCAGCCGATTGTTGAAAATTGATCGGCTCAGCCGATCAGCCGCCGCCGCCGATCCGTATTTTTCCATGCGCCGCCGCCGCCGATAATTTTGGTCGGCTTCATTGCCTGGCCTCAATCTACACGAAAACAGTATTTAGGTGTCGGATACAAAAATGTGTTGCATAGTGTTTACTAATACCTTCTATACTACTTATCCGTTTTATCTGTAGCTATCACTTTGAGAAAACGGGCGAAGTGACCCGCCTCATTTAGTCAGAAAACTAAAAAGCTATATACGACTTTCAACATTTCGTGGGCCCGATTCTAGGAATTTTTAAAACTGTCCGACAGAAATATTTGAAAATCGTATTTATAGTAGTTTCTGAAGATATTTTAAATATTGTGATAAATTTATTTTTGATCAATATACTTACATATATAGTCGGGAGGCAGAGTGGATGATTTGTTTATGACAAAAAAGCAGTTTTATACATATATATGGGATAAAGAGATAAATATATTTCAGCAATGTTACAATACTCATTGAAATTTTAACTATTTTATTTCGTTCCTACTTTATAGAAGATATATTTCGGTATAATTTAAAGAATTTATTTGTTTAAATTTACTTTTTAGAAGATATCTTTCTCTATAAATTTAAAGAGAATATCAGCCAAAGAAACTTCCATATTTTACAGAACAATTTCTTTACTCCTTAAAACACTTTTCTGAAACTATGAAACATTTTTGCGTGTAGCTATAAGTAAGGGCTACTCATACCACTGTTTTTTTTAATTAAATTATTATTACATATTAAATGTCTAAGCACTTTAATGTTATTATTTATCATTAACATCTCTGAGATACTTTTTCTCCCACTCGTTTCATAGAATAACTGCTATTCATCCCCTGTTTTACGTATAGACTTTTTCTCCCCTATGACGAAATTCTCTCTCCAAAAGCATTAACAGTTATTGGTTTTCTACACAACTTTGTTTGGTCCTTTTCCTAAGGTTTAAGTCCAGGCTAGGGCAAATTTCCTTTAGCATTTCTCCAAACCACATGAACTTATTGTAAAAATAAAATATGTGTATATTATACCCTATACATACTCGTACTAAAAAACATACCTACCTATTTACCTTACATACTTATACAAATCGTTGTAGGTATTCTCGTACATACCCTTATTATAACTAAACCAAATCTATCTAATACCCTCTCATGTATAACGAGAATAAAAACAATGCAAACAATAAATAATACTACAAATAACTAAAAAAATGTTTATAAATAAATGAAAATGTTTATATTTGTTAATTTAGTTCGTTTAAGTTATTCACGTTACTTTACCTGATTCCCAGAAATTTATGGAATAATAAATTCGTAACAAAAACATGCGGACATACATACATTTCAAAGGAAGACTTTGAATGTACACGAACAGAGAAACAAACAAACACACATACATAACCATATGCATATACATATAAATAACATAAAACAAACCTATACTTATGTGTAAAGAAAACTCAAACTAAACGAGAATTATAACCATTGAAAACAACAAACCAAACAAAAGCAACCAAAAAATAAGATGAACACGATATTGTACAATGTTTACTGTTGATGTTATGTTAGTTTATTAAAAATACTAATAAAAAAACAATACCAAAAAACAACAATGATCAATCATTACAGCTTGCACTTACCAAAAAAAAAAAACGAACATGCAACGTTGTTTTATTTCGATAGCAGTGGTTTGTTTGCGATTTACTGCAAATGTCTGTACATTTTGGTAAAAATCTGCCTTACATATATATTAAGTTTCACAAATCCTGCGATAACCTTATCGCTTATGTAGTACATTGTCCCAAACATAGTCTACTTGAAACATATATGTATATGTTTAGGGTATACACTAAATATATAATATTTGCCACACTCAAATATTACTCGTATATGATTGGGAAGATTTTGTTCTAAAGAAATATTTGTTTCCATCTTAATATTCTTTAATTTACATTTAAATATTTAGAAAATATATCGATACTACTAATTTTATGCAAAGATTTAAGTTTTTCGCATTTTTCCAAAAATTCCTTTATAATTATAAAGTTATATATAATTATAATTGATCCATAACGGTTAATTGTTTGATGAATTGACAACTTAAAAATGAGCGCCTTAAAACAAAAGTGAATTATACATTTGCCATTTTTAAATGTAAAGTACGAGTATATCTTAAAATTAAGGGAAAATTAAAGCAACAATTCGAAAAAGTATGCAATGTTTTGAAATTATATTTTTTTGAACTAAATAATTTTAATAAATCAAGAAATTTTGTTTGGACCCAGCAAAATCTTGATAAATACCTGTCATTATTCCCTGCATTACCAAATAATGACATCTCATTATTCTCTGCATTACTTTCGGCTAATTAATAATGACTTACCAATAATAAATAAATCATTTTGGCAAATTTTAATATAATGCAATTTTGGCTATATGTATATGGGTTATTGCACAAGATTTATTTATTTATTATTTTATATGTTTTCAAATAACACGTGCAGTTTTGAATGAAAATACCAAAAATATTTACGTATATCGTATTATGTTAAATCATTGAATAATTTTGCACATGGAGGGTTTGTGTTCAGAAGTTTTAATTTGGAATGAGGAAATTGAAATGCGCGAATATATGGAAAAAAATCAGTTTAAATGGCCATTTCTACATATTTACTACATATGTTATAACTTATTGGTAATGCATTATTCAAGTACTTAAAATCATGAAAATATAAGCACATATTTATGTGGTATGCCTATGCTAGAAATAAGTTCTTATTATGCTACTTTATTGTATGCTTTTGGGAAGTACATTCTTCCAATGACATGTCCATGTTAAAAAAATGAGAAAAGTGGCTAAATAAAAGTGGCTAAATAAAATAAAAAGTACTTACCATTATAGAACTTTGCTTACTCGTCGGATTATTTGGTAATCAGAAATTTTGCTGGGGAACGCATATCTTAATATATTACTGATATTAATATAAACTGACTTTCACAAATATAACATGTGTTTATACATAAAGTTTTTTTTTTAAGATTTTTTCCGAATTGATTTTATTTAAGAAAAAATTAAAACCTTGCTGACTTTGTCAATTTTTTGCTTTAATTTTTCCTAGATTTCGTGTTATATTACTTTATAGTTAAAAATTTCCATAAGCAGCTCTAGTTTTCAATTTATAAATATTCTAAATCATCACTTTTTGTCAATCTATCAATGCAATTTATCGTTACGCAAGATTATACGATTTAAATTTTAATAGAATTTTTAAAATCTATGAAATTTTTTAAAAATTAAATGTGGAATTTCTGAAAACCCGAAACTTGCCTTTAAATTAAAGTATCGATACTTTGCCAAAAAAGACTTAAATGACACAAAATTCTTTTGAGTGTACCCTAACCATATGTATGTTTCAAACCAATTTTCAGTCCAATTAGTTGAAATTTGCGGTCTCTATGGCGTAATAGAAGTCAAATCGGACAGATGCCATATCAGGAGGCAATATAAAGAAAGTGTAGCGATTTTGAGCATTTTCAATCTCACGTTACCTGCAGCTATAAGAAGTATCTGTACCAAATTTCAGGCACTTAGCTCAATTATTAGTAGATTTTAGCGTTATTACAACAGACGGATGGACATACGGTCATGACCAAATCGTCTTAGAATTTTACGACAATTTAGAATATATACTTTATGGGATCCAGATCAATATTTCGAAGTGTTACACACGGACTGACAAAATGAAATACTATAGTAAAAGGTATAAAACTAACTTTTGTGAAAACACATGTTTTAAGTATTTTTTTATAAACGTTTACATCTAACGATGCTTTTGCATAGAAAATATTATTATTAAGGTACTTGAAAAGGCAAATATACTACCAAAGACGCGAATTTTTGGTACGAATTTTGCTTAACCGCAGCCACTTTCGGAGGGATATATTGTTAAGTTGTGTAATTGCTTAATCGATTTAATCGATTTTCATGAGTTCTCATTTCAACATCTCATTCTGGTTCGACATCTTAAGATTTTTAACTCTGATTATTCTCAAATTGTCACACAATATTCATTAAAGGTTCTCCATTCAGGAAATAATATATAAAACAAGTAAGAAAGTTTCAGTCGGGTAAACCAACTAAGGTATACCCTCACTTTGTGAGTAATGTAATATATATAACATTACACTAATAAATCTGTCAATTTGTGTGGGAGGTACCGGAAGGGGTTTCTCCAAATACACCTATTTTTCGGTAAACAGCAGATTCTTAAATACATTGCATTGTGCCGAACTATTAGCTTTTATGTGCACTGTTATATTAAAGTTACGAGCTATGTAATTTTGGTATGATTTGGTCATTTTGTGTGGGAGCTACAAAAAGGGGCGGGGTGATAACGCCCACTTTTTTCAGGACTATAGGCACTATAACAGCATTACACTGTACAAAATTTCAAGTATTTGTATGCACTGGTATTAAAGTTACAAGCCGTTTACTTTTGGTACGAAACGGTCAATTTGTGTGGGAGGTACCAAAAGGGGCTGTACAATAACGCCCATTTTTTACCGGACTATAGGCGCTACAAAAACATTATACTGTAGAAAATTTCAAGCATTTTTATGCACTTGTATTAAAGTTATAAGCAGTTAAATTTTGATGCAAAATGGTCCATTTGTGTGGGAGTTACCAAAAGGGGCATGCCAACTTCACCCATTTTCCTCGAGGTAATAGCGACTAATATACTAATATTATGTGAAGAATTTCAGAAGATTCGAATATGTAGTATAGAAGTTATTAAAGAATCAATATTTCACTAAATGTTAACCCTTTGTGTGGCAGGTACCAGAAGGAGTAGACCAATATGGCCCATCTTCGAACTCATCCGGAGATAGATAAAAATATTACTGCATACCAAATTTGAAGTCAATCGGTTACTCCTTTCGAGAGTTATCGTGCGCACCAGCCAGCAGACAGACGGACGGACATTGCTCATTCGACTTAAAATTACCCAAAACGAACATACTTGGGGTCTTAGGTCACTCCTTCGATGTGTTACACTTTTTTCCGTAGCAAATGATATATGGGGTAGCTATAGGGTAAATAAAGGGTGGTTAAATTTTAAGGGCCGATGTTTATTAGGATATTATTGTCATTTCTTTTTATAATATTGGTATGGTTTTGTGATAATATTGGTATGGTTCAATTATGTATGAAACAAAATATCGGCAAAATGGCCACCGCGACCTCGGCGGCACACCTCCATCCGATGGTCCAAATTTTCGATGACGCTGATGCATAATTGAGGTTCTATGCCGTTAATGTGCCGAATTATCTCATCCTTTAGCTCTTGAATTGTTGCTGGCTTATCGACGTACACCTTTTCTTTCAAATAACCCCAAAGAAAGAAGTCCAACGGTGTGTAATCACATGATCATGGCGGCAAATTGACTTCGCCACGACGTGAGATAACACGGCCATTGAATTTGTTGCACAAAAGGGCCATTGTTTCGTTAGCTGTATGGCAAGTGCCACCGACCTGTGAAACCACATATTGTCCACATCCATATCTTCCAATTCGGACCACCATTCACAGTAACTGCCTGACCGGCCTCATTTCGAAGAAGTATTGCCCGATGACGTCGCCAGCCCATAAGCCGCACCAAACGTACTGGGCGAGCATGCACGGGTGTTTTCACATCTCCCACAGACCCGGTTTGCTGAAATTTGCACACAATTCTCCCGATTGTGGACACATTTGGTCGATTATGCTGATCAAAAAACATCACGAAGTGCACGAAATGCATTTTGACTTGAACGCCCATTTTCGTAAAATGCTTAAAAAATTTTAAGCATTGTGTATCTTTCCATGGTTCAAATTGAACTAGTCTGAAATTTAGGTGTGGTTCATATTCAACATCGGTAATTACAATTTAACCACCTTTTATGTTCCACAAAAATATTGGTCTCAATGCTTTACTGAATATACTCCACACCTCATATGTTAAGAGCACATAGTGTCATATTCCCCAAAAGGGGGGATATGACACTTTAACCGCCTAAAATAAAATTCCGATGTGATATTTCGAAACGTCCATACACGTATATATTCTTCTGGTCTCTTCTGCCAGAATCCATCGTTGGAACCCCTTTATTTTGGAAAAAGTTCGAAATTGTTGTACAGTGTTATTGTAGATTGTAGCGTTATTACAACCGACGGATGGACGGATACACAGACATGGCTAAATCGTCTTAGAATATTATGACGTTTAAGTATATATATACTTTGTGGGTTCTCAGGTCAATATTTAGAGGTGTTACAAACTGAGTTCCAAAATGACTATACGAGTACCCCCAATCTATAGTGGAGAATATAAAAACAATCAGCGGCGAGGCGAGTATTATGCTAAAAAAAGGAAGCATTTGGAAGGAAGGAAGCACTATGAGGAAAAAGGAAGCATTTGGTGAAAAACAAATTGTTGTTTCATCAAGACTTTGCGCCAGTTTACACATCCACTCATGCGATGGCCAAAATCAATAAAACAAAGTTCGAATTGCTCTATCGCATATCGTATTCGCTAACTTTGATTAATTATACATATTTCCAAACTTAAACCATTAAAGATAGACTAAAGTCAGTCGAAGAATTCCCTGGCAAATTGCACAGTTATCGGAACATAATTGCGACTTTGATTACAAAATATCTACAGACAGACATAGCTAAACCGACTCAATGGGTGTAGGGTGTAGGGTATAGAAGGGTGTGGTGTAGGGTATAGAAAATAGCTCGGTGGTTTAAGGTTTTCCAACAATAAAGATGTGGAGACTGCGGTTGATGGCTATTTGAAACAGCTAGACAGTTTTTCCAATGGGAAAAGTGTATCGGGCTTAAAAGCAGATTATATTGAGAATTAAAAAATATGTTCCCAAATTTTTTTTATTTACATTGTTAGGTCGGAAAATTTTGGGACCGCCGTCGCATGTATAATGTACATATAAGAGCATTTATGCAAATATAATTTGGCAAAATGGAAAGGTAAAATGCTCTATGTCTCAACATAAACATCTATTGTGAACGCAAGTATTCGGAGGGGTGTGGAGATAATGTCAATCCATATACTGACATTGGAAATTGGTCAACAGTTCAAAGAGATGTACACTAAATGTACAAGTGCGATTGCCGCATAAAAAACATGACACAATTCTAGATCAAAGCGTATTTTTCCCCTTACAGGGAGGAGGGTATATATCATTTGGTACGAGCCAAAAGTGTAACACGTCAAACGAATGACCTAAGACCCTAAGTATGTTCGGTGGAAATCTGTTTTAGGACATTTTAAGTAAGCAATGTCTGTCCGTCTGTCTAGCTGGAGCGCACGATAACTCTCGAAAGGAGTAACGGATTGACTTCGAATTTGGCACGTGATAATATTTTTTTTCTATCGCAGGCTAAGTTCCAAGATGGGCCATATTGGTCCACTCCTTCTAGTACCGCCATCTCATAACTTCTACACTACTAATTCGAATCATCTGTAATAGTTTATCCGTCGCTATCACCTTGAGAAAAATTGGCGAATTGTCGCCACCCCTTTTGGTACCTCCCACACGAAGTGGCCATTTTTGAGAATGGCACGTTCAATGTTGACTTGTAAAGCTTGAAGAGAGTCTGGTTTATTTCGAAAGACCAATAACTTCAAATAACCCCACAGAAAATAGTCTAATGGTTTTAAATCAAAACTTCTTGGAGGCCATTCAATATCACAATTTCTTGAAATAATCGAATCTCCAAACTTTTCTCGCAACAATGCAATTGTTTCATTTGCTGTGTGGCACGTAGCCACAATCGGTCAATTGCACATAGATAGCTCTTAACGAGAGCTAAAATATTGCTCATGGATGTCAAGGTCGTAGGTTGACTGGAAAGTGTTTTTTTTTTGATTTAAAAAAAAATTGACTTAGCATCACTTTCAAATGTGAACGGAAAGTTTATTTTTGCTCTAGCTTAACGGTACGTCTGATCGGGAATCGGTCAATGGCAAAAAGATAGCTCTTAACGAGAGCTAAAATATTGCTCATGGGTGTCAAGGTCGTAGGTCGACTGAAAAGTTTTTTTTTTGGATTTAAAAAAAATGGACTTAGCACACGAAAAGTTGCAATTAGAGAACGATTATTTTGATAATAAAACTGAATAATTTTTAAACGTTATTCTTGCGTATATCTCTTCTTGATGAAATTGTAAACACTACTGAATACAATGAAAAACAAATGACAGATCATGACATATTACAAATGGCCGAAACGTCACTTCAAAATCTCATCCCTATTGGAAAACCCGTTATATTTAATACCATTGCATATAAATACTTGAAGTTTTGTGCAGTGTAACGCTTTTATAGTGTCTATGTACAGTTCAGTGAAAATGGTCGTTATTGCCTCGCCCCTGTTTGTACGTCCCACACAAATGGACCATTCTACACCAAAAGTTAACACCTTATAACTTTAATACCAGTGTAAATTTTAAAATTATTAAATGCAATTTAAATTGATAATTATTTAATTGAAACAAAAAATAAATGAATTTACGAAAATTGTTTGGGGCTGAAGGTGAAGGGATTCGTAAGCCGGTTTACCCGACTGAACTTTCTTACTTGTTGTAGTCCAGATCAGGGATGTAACGCATTCGCATATGCGAAATCGAATTATTCGCATTATTAACATTCGCTTTCGCATTCCCAAAATCCTTTGGGATATTCGCTTTCGCAAAAATGTATTTCAGTATTCGCTTCCATTTGTTAAAATTGTCATATCATTTTAACGGCTTCACACATTATTAAGATATTAAAACCAATAATACTTCTCTTCAAAAAAGTTGCAAAAAATATGTTTGTCTTTGTGGTAACAGGTGGTCAAAATATAGCAAATATCCTTAATACTTGAATATTCTGGAAAAGTATCAATTCTGGTCCTTAATTTTGTTGGTACTAAAGGGTCAAACTATTACATGCTTTCGCAAAACTGTATATTTTACTATTCGCTTTCGCATTCGCAAGAAATATATTTCAATATTCGCTTTCGCTAAAGTCACTTTCGTTACATCCCTAGTCCAGATATATCTATAACTACGTGAGGTGTCCAGCCCACAGGACGTCAGGTCATTTTTGTAGGAGACTCTCCTACTGTGAAATATGTACACGGGGGAAAATTTCCATTTTTGATATGTTTGAATTGAAAGAAAATACATATATTTGGGACCAAAATGTTTAAATCTATATATATATAAAGAATGTGTCTTTGTTGGTTTGTTTGTTTGTATTGTGTAGGCGTCTAAACGGCTTGACCGATCTTCCTGAAATTTTCACAGAATGTACATGTGTGGGGGAGGTGAAAATAGGGTACTTGCATTTTCGATGTTCCCCGCCCATATAAGCCAAATTTGTAAATTGATATATCTTGCACAATTTGTTAGCTAGAGTGCTGTAATGTTGTACATATGTATCTGGTGGCAGTCTACGTGATTGGTCCAAAAATGGGCGTGCCACCGACCATATAAGCCAAGTTTAGAAATTGACTTATCTTGCACAATTTGTTAGCGAGAGTGCTGTAATTTTGTGCATATATATCTGGTGGTAATCTACGTGATTGGTCCAAAAAAAATATAAGCCAAATTTTTAAATTGATATATCTTGCACAATATTTTAGCGAGAGTGCTGTAATTTTGTGCATAGAATATGTAAATGGAACGAAATAAAATTTAATATACGAGTATACACATAATACATAATTAGGAGAGGCGATCGAAATTTTTAAAATTGTATAAAATTCTTTTATAACGGAAATCAAATGGCATCTACTATTGTCTACATCTTGTTGGGATCGACGGATAAATTTCAAAATTTTATTGAATATAGTTTGGAGTATTTAGAATTTAAATATGCAATGTCCCTGAAAACGTGCTACTTCGACTTGTATGTATGTTTTGCAATGAAGGTATCGATATGTTTTAAGTGGCATAAAACATAATACTCTTGTTGTTAGTGTACATTACTTACACTGAGAGCGGTCACGGTACATTTACTTGCTTTACTGTGGTCTCTAATCATCTCCAAAGCCCTTTGCAATAGGCATTATGTTGACCAAAAAGGTTCTCTCTCGATGCGCGCTCTTTGCTGATAACACAACAATTGTTAAAAGATTTAAGCATATGCGTAGGTTGAAGGGTATCTCTGTCCTCAAAATTTTATTATTAGAACGAAAGCATGATACAGTTAATGTGCATTGACAATAGAGTGACCAAAAAACCGGTTATTTCGACAAAGCGGTTTCCGGTTTAACCGAAATATTACTTTTTTTAAAACCCGGTTTTCGGTTATTATTTTTTGTCGAAACCGGTTTTTAAATAATAAATAATATACGAAAGTGATTAAAATTTCATTAAATGTTTATTGTAAAACAAAAAACAACACAATCATTTTTAGTAAAAATTAGTAAACAAAAATAGATTATTATTTCGTTTATTACAGGTTTAATTTGTATACCCTCACTTTATTGATACGAGGGTATATATCATTTGCTACGGAAAAAAGTGTAACACATCGAAGGAGTGACCTAAGACCCCAAGTATGTTCGGCGGATATTCGTGTTGGGCCATTTTAAGTCGAATGAGCAATGTCCGTCTGTCTGTCTGTCTGCTGGCTGGTGCGCACGATAACTCTCGAAAGGAGTAACCGATTGACTTCAAATTTGGTATGCGGTAATATTTTGATCTATCTCCGGATGAGTTCGAAGATGGGCCATATTGGTCTACTCCTTCTGGTTGTGGGAGGTACCATTTATTTAGGTTAAAATTTAGTGAAATATTGATTCTTTAATAACTCTATACTACTTATTCGAATCTTCTGAAATTCTACACATAA
This sequence comes from Eudasyphora cyanicolor, assembly GCA_963930755.1. NCBI lineage: Eukaryota > Metazoa > Arthropoda > Insecta > Diptera > Muscidae > Eudasyphora > Eudasyphora cyanicolor. The sequence continues at coordinate 358,016,670 of OZ005734.1, forward strand.
TATTAGTATATTAGTCGCAATTACCTCGAGAAAAATGGGTGAAGTTGGCAAGCCCCTTTTGGTACCCCCCACACAAATGGACCATTTTGCATCATAAAAATGCTTCAAATTTTCTACAGCATAATGTTTTTTTAGCGCCTATAGTCCGGTCCGTAAAAAATGGACTTTATTGTACAGCCCCTTTTGGTACCTCCCACACAAATGGACCGTTTCGTACCAAAAGTAAACGGCTTGTAACATTAATACCAGTGCATACAAATACTTGAAATTTTGTACAGTGTAATGCTGTTATAGTGCCTATAGTCCTGTAAAAAGTGGGCGTTATCACCCGCCCCTTTTTGTACCTCCCACACAAAATGACCAAATCGTACCAAAATTACATAGCTCGTAACTTTAATATACCAGTGCACATAAACGCTTGTAGTTCGGCACAAACCCCTTCCGGTACCTCCCACACAAATTGACAGATTTATTAGTGTAATGTTATATATTACATTACTCACAAAGTGAGGGTATACCTTAGTCGGTTTACCCAACTGAAACTTTCTTACTTTGTTTGGTTTACTTTAAATAGAAAGTATTATATTTCTGAAATTACCTTAAAAAAATAATAAATCATTTAGAATGTTTTTTTTATAATAATATCTTAAAAATATAATAAAATTTAAATGATTATTTGTAAACGATTTTTCTTTTACTTTTTTATGTAACTTGACGTTGAAAAAGCTCACAAACGTTGATGTAGTCAATATTAGTCCGATAGTCATTAAAGCATTGTATAAGTAACACAGCTTCTCCATTTTCTTCTTAACTTTTCAAAAAAAAAGCAAAGTCATCATACAATGTTGCTTGCCTTTCGTTTTTCGATTCTGTGTGTGACATAAATCCAAAATTAAATTATTTGACTCATCAATATAACAACTTATATATCAAACCGAATCAAAGGTATCTGGCTGTTCTATCGGGATTTAACATCGCAAAAAAGTCGAAGCTATTTGTCTTTCCGTTCTTGAACGTATGCATGAAGTGTTCTGTTCTTCATGAACGACTTATTGAATGCTTTGCTATACTTCCTGACTTTATTTATTACATCATGGATATCAGGAATAAAGCCAAAATCATTTTCAAGATCAGTGAATTCATATTCACTTTCAGAACATTCAGAACAACTGTCAGAATTATCCACATCATCGTTGTTATTTGTTGCATCTTGTAAAAATAGATCAATACATTAATTTTTGTTTTAAACAATAAATAAAAAAAACCGGTTAACCGACATGAAAAAACCGGCTTTCTCGGTTAACCGAAAATTACATTTTTTAAGAAACCGGTTGGGATGCAAAACCGGTTAACCGGATAACCGTTCCCGGTTGTGGACACCCTAATTGACAAGCTACAATTATGTCAACAAGTTAAAAAATGATACATTATTGCAAAAAGTTAGAAAATATGGTATAGTGGAGCAAAATCATACAGTGGGGCACCTACATTGTACATTGGGACAAGAAAGGAGTTAAACTTGGTAAAGTGCGACAACAGCCGTTAAATATGGTACCAGGTAGATAGGTTAGCTCTTGGAACATTAACTGCATATGGATAATGTGTTGAGAAACTCAAACATATACCCCTAAATGTAAATAAACGGTTAAATATTCTACAGAGGGGCTAATTTGATTGAATATGGTACAGTGGGGGCAGAAAGGGTTAAACATGTTTAAATGGGGTTCTTGGAAAATACACTTCGTACTTATAAGAAGTGTTGTTTCGAAATTCGTACACATTTTGTTTTGGTACAGAGGGGCTACAGTAAATATAATAAGTGTCTTTTTTTAATTCGTACATTTTGGGCCACAGGGATTCGTACAAAACGAGTTAAATATGGTACAATAGCGGCAAAATTGTTTAAATATAATCCTAAGGCTCGATAGTAGATCTTGGATCTTAAACTATAGACAAGAGGTTTTTTGAAATTCTTGGGAAATGCATAAAAGCGAGGGCAGAAAAATTGTGTCGAAAGCCTGGAGGACATTTCTGGACGGCTAACGCTACACCCAGGAAAATAATTGGTTGGAATTCGATTTTAACAATAAAAAATGGTACTGGCAACAAAAAGTTTATTGCCTACACCATGTGTCGGTTGTATTTATACATAAATAGTTGAAACAACAATAATAACATGGATACGATCAAATGAAAATGGTTGCAACTAAATCAATGGTTGTATCAATCAATTTAAGATTGTTTTTCATTGACACTCGGTTAGTTGTGGTAACTACTTATAAATACAAGTTTTTTAAGTTCATGAGAGCGAGGGCAGAAAAATTGTGTCGAAAAGCCTGGAGGACATTTCTGGACGGTAAACGCTACACCAAGGAAAATAATTGGTTGGAATTCGATTGTAACAATAAAAAATGGTACTAGCAACAAAAAGTTAATTGCCAACACCATGTGTCGGTTGTATTTATACATAAATAGTTGAAACAACATTGACACTCGGTTAGTTGTGGTAACTACTTTTAAATTTTCATTATAGTACCATATGATCGATTTTTGGTTGTGACAACCAATTTTTTATTCTTGACAACAGAAATTGTATTAATAGACCAAAGATTATTATTGCAACGAATAATTGGTTACTACAACAGAAAAAATATTAATAATTAATCGTTTTTTGGTTATCCCAATAATTTCCCAAATTAAGAATAATAAAATGTATTTTGGGTAATACAACCGAAAGATTGGTTGCTGTTCTTTTGCTGATACATGACAAACAAAAAATAAAATTACTCGACATAAATAAATCTTCAACATTTTGGTCAAGAGCGGTATATGTAGTCAAAAATATTCTCGTGTGGATAATAATGTGTGGAATGCAGAATATGTTGTGCAAAATGTTTTATATAAATAAAAGCAACAATCATGAAATTGGAAGCACAGGGCTAAGCGATATTTGCATAAATGTTTTGTTTTTTTCGTGTACTAAAATTTGTGTCAAATATTTCCACATCTTATAATAGTGATGACTTTGTAGTTTGGGTTTTTTAATTTTGTTATTAATTGTTTGGTTTTTTGTCCAATAATTAAAATAAAAATTAATGAAAACTGTTTCTAATTAATTGTCGGTAGTATACGACTGACAAATTGTCAGAACAACCATTTTTTAAAAACAACCAACTGTGGCAACATACAACAGATAATTTTAGCCACCATTTTCGTAGTTGGCGCAACCAAATATGATTGTTGTGAACATGGAAGCAGAAGTATACCACAACCAAAATGTTGGTTGTCCTGATGGAATCACATGATAGTAGACAGAACTACCAAAATTCGGTTGGCACATAATTCGGTTGAGGCAACCAAACTGTATTCTGTGTGTAACGAAGCAATAGGACAATGAAATTGGGCAGTGCCTGTGATCTTGATTTGGAAATGGCTGTAGAATACATAGATAGTTTTTGCCAGCCCTATAAGTATGGCATACATAAATATTTTCGGAAGGTGGGAGAAAAAATTCTCCCGTACTCGGGTTCAACGTTTTGTGTTTTTCATTCGCACTTTGTAACAACAACAATTCACACATGATACAACAACAATTCACAAAGATTAGCCGAAACAAAATTAAGACGGGTAAATGCAAAGGCAAGTTTAAAAGAGAATTATCGGAGAATCTGCCGAAATAAATATCCTCGTGTAAATCTAGACTAAGTCCAGATTTACACTAGTATTTTTTCAGCAGCTTATCCGCTAATTCTCTTTTAAACTTGCCTCTGCGTTTAGACACATAATTTTGTTTCGGATATTTCTGTGTGAATTGTTGTTGTTTCAAAGGCCGAGTGAAAAACACAAAACGTTCAGACCGATAAGCCCGAGTACGGGAAAGTTTTCCCCCCCTCTTGCCGACTGCCCCCTTCCGTATGATTATTAAGAACTACGCCAATGGTTTTAACACTCGCAAAGAAAACAACCACTATAAATATGGGGAGACTTCGAAGACTGCTTGACGTAAACTTTGTCCAAAAACATTGGGTACTACTTTTTAATGAGAGAAATGAGTGTGCCGAGCAGAGAGAATAAGCGGTGGAGGGAGAGTATCCAACAAATAATATGTAAGCTTTTTTCCATAAGAAATTGCTGTTTTAGCTTTTTGTGCTGTTGTATTTGTACTGCCGCCGCTGCTGCTGCGAACGACTAGTAAAAGTGGCACAGTTAAAACTGCTGTCAGATAATTCTGCAAACAGTTTTTAACTGCAAAGCAAACCGGTCGAAAGTCGGGAAGACGCGCGCGTACTTTATCAGCTCCATTGTGTGGAGAATTCAGAAGGTAAAATTGGGGAAAAAAAAAAAGTTAAAAAGGAACGGTGTTATTATTACGAGTGTGTATTTGTGTCTATGGAAAGGGGAATGAATCAAAACCAGCTGGTTTTTACGCCCCAGTCATCATCAAAGACGACGTAGAAAAGTGAATTTGAAATCCCGATTAAATTATTTATTACTTAAAACTATTCTCGCATTATAGATTATTTGCTTAGTTGTGTCTTGGACCGTTATGTAACAAGTGATAGGTTGTTTTTGTCGCCGCCGCCGTTGTTCATGTCAAAAAAACAAGCGATAAGAAGCAAATAAATGATGTGTACCATCCATCCATTCATCCAACCATTCCGCCCTATCGCTGCCGCCCCATCGGTACACGCGTTTTTTGCCTCACATCAAAATTCTTATGCTAAAAAAAAGCTAAACACAATTGAAACGACCAGATACCGACCGACAAGACCGTCCGCATCAACAGAAAGCAACAACGTTGAACGCAGCAGCAGCAGTATTTACTGCTCCACGCTCAGCTGCTTAGAACGTTCAGTATTTATTCTTCATTGTGAACTGTGACATTGCTCTTGAAACGTGAAACTGCGAAGCAGTAATTCGATAACAGCGAATGTGAATAAGTTTTTTGTGAAAAATCGTTATCAGTGAATTGAACTTGTGCTCTGTGTTTTCCGTTCTCTTTATTCTTGAAAATCAAAACATTTAATTTACTCCGAAGAAAAAAGCAAAATACGTACGTCGTACAGTATGTCAAGAAAGTGTTTTTACATCGCAAATAATGCACTTTCGGATACACTTTTTTGTTAAAACTAAAATTTGTATTACAAATTGTAAACAAAAAGAACAACAAAAATTAATTTCCTCACTAAAGTTGGTGGTCGTTTTAATTTTTTTTTTTTTAAATCGAATGTCACAACACTCTTGACATACTGTATGTGTATCTAAGGCTTTTTTCAAAATATTATCGTACTCGTACATAAGACGGTAATGTAGCAAAAATCATTTTGTAGATTATATATAAGGTGGATTTTGTAGCATTCAATACCGATATCTGTCGCAAACTTGAGATAACATAAGGTCTTTAGGCCTTAAAGGTGGAGTTTGCTAAATTTAAGCCAAAGATGAATGTGAAGCAAGCATAATTTTTGGTTACTGGTTACGAGATGTACATACATAACATTTTCTGGTGTAATAAAAACCAAAAATATAAAAAAATTTTATTGTATTTTTTCTATTTGGACAATATATTTTGATGTATCAGCTCGATAGAGCCAATCATATTCGGACTGTTGAAGAAAAAAGTCATAGGAAGTCATAACAGCATATCTGAGTTGTACAGGTTTTTCCAATAAGAGTGATATTATTTCTTTAAAAAAAACACTTATTGTTAAGGAAATTCAAAAGATTTTTATTTAATGTGAAGTACAATCGGTACAATTAAGTTCTAAATAAAACGTCATTCAAAAGGCATCCACGATTTCTGCAGCAGGAACGAATTCGGTGAAGCCAATTTTCGAGCACTTTTTCCACTAAATCAAGTCGTATGTCATGAATGGCACGTTCAATATTGACGTGTAAAGCTTGAAGAGTCTGGTTTATTTCGAAAGACCAATGACTTCAAATAACCCCACAAGAAATAGTGTAATGGTGTTAAATCACAACTTCTTGGAGGCCATTCAATATCACAATTTCTTGAAATAAGCTAAAACATTGCTTATGGGTGTCAAGGTCGTAGGTCGACTGGAAAGTGCTTTTTTTATTTTAAAAAAAATGGACAGCATCATTTTCAAATGTGAACGGAAAGTTTATTTTTGGTCTAGCTCCTTAAAAGTACGTCGGATCGGGAATCCGTCAATGGAAAAAATACTCGTATAGCTCTTAACGAGAGCTAAACTATTGCAATTGGAGAACGATTATATTGATATTAAAACTGAATAATTTGTAAACGTTGTTCTTGCGTATATCTCTCCATAATGAAATTGTAAACACTACTGAAGACAATGAAATGTATGACAGATCACGACATATTACAAATGGCCGAAACTTCACTTCAAAACCATATCATCCCTATTGGAAAACCCGTTATTATTATTCGAAATTGAACTTAAAAATAAAACAAAAATTATTTCTGGCGATTTTTTTTTTCTATTTTAAACGGTCTTCTTCGTGCCAGCAAACAATAATTATCCCCTCACCTTAGAGAGGAGGGTATATATCATTTGCTACGAGCCAAAAGTGTAACACATCGAAGGAGTGACCTAAGACCCTATGTATGTTCGGCGTATATCCGTTTTGGGTCATTTTAAGTCGAATGAGCAATGTCCGTCCGTCTGTCTGTCTGCTGGCTGGTGTGCACGATAACTCTCGAAATGAGTAACCGATTGACTTCAAATTTGGTATGTGTTAACATTTTATCCTATCACCGGCTAAGTTCGAAGATGGGCCATATTGGTCCACTCCTTCTAGTACCTCCCCCACAAAGGGTTAACATTTAGTGAAAAATTGATTATTTAATAACTTCTATACTACTTATTTGAATCCTCTGAAATTCTACACATAGTATTAGTTTACTAGTCACTATTACCTCGAGAAAAATGGGCGAAGTTGCCACGCCCCTTTTGGTACCTCCCACACAAATGGACCATTTTGAACCAAAAGTTAAAAGCTTATAACTTTATTGCCAGCTCATACAAAGGCTTTAAAATGTGTACAGAGTAATGGTTTAATAGTTCCTAAAATACAGTGAAAAATGGGAATTATTGTCACGCTCCTTTTGGTACCTCCCACACAAATGGACATTTTGTACTAAAAGTTTCCAGCTTATAACTTTAATACCAGTACATACAAATACTTGAAATTTTGTGGTTTACCCGACTGAACTTTCTTACTGTTGTGTCAATGACTGTTACTAAGCCACTGTTTCTACGTGAAAGATATATTTCCGATGTTTCTAGCCCTTATACCTAATTACTTTCATCTATAGTAGAGCGTGCGTTTGACTTATCGACAGTAAATTTGTTGACACTTGCTTGGAAAAATAAAAATATCAAAATACCAACTGTTGTTGTTTGTGTCGCCTACGGTCGACAGTGCGACTGTACGCATCAAACTTTTTCTCGCTGTTGTCATATGATGTGACCTTTACGCCACAATATTTTGCAATATGAACATAATTCTCGTATTTTGTACATTTCGGGCCATTTCCACTTGCCTTAGTCTGGACTCGTTGCTTTGATACATAAAAAGCGGAATTTTCGCATGCACTTTGTTGTTCCTGCAGCAATTTCACCTTTATGATGTCTCCAGATCGAACCCACTCTTCATTAATTGGAAAACCAATGCCTTTCAGAGATTATGCCGTTGTTACATTTTCCTTGACATATATTTCCATTGACATATATTTCATGTAATCAGCTTTCGCAATATCCGCAGGCGTCGAGTCAATTGGGAGTCTTCGTAGGCGTTTGCTAGCTGTTGCCATAATTCCCTTGCGGTCTTTGCGCTCTGTATGTGGACATAACATACCGGGTCGATCGTTAATGTCAGCATACTTCTAGTTCTCCTGTCTTTGTCTGTTTCTATGGCCTGCTTTGGTTTTCCCTCTGCATCGACATCATAATCGATCGTGGTGGTCCAAAGATTGCCCAAATCCAGATTAGCCTGTGCAGCAATTTTCCAGGTGGGATAGTTTTCCCTACCCAACAAGTACAACGTTTATTAATAAATGTACAGATAAAATAGAATACAAAAAGAGTTGTTTTTCAAATGACAATTAAATAAGGATGTAATAGAATATCTAGATTACATATAACAGGTTAACTCCAATATAATCTATATCAGACTTATATTTAAAAAATACTAAAAGGTAACTTCCATGAAAATTGGAAAAAAAACTTTACCATAAACAATTTTAGATTTGATTTTATGGTATTAAATCGCTCAATTTGACAAGTAATGATTAACTAGTGTAACTAAATAAAGTTTCGACGAGCAAACTTTCGTACATTTCAGGGTTCAATAACTATACATCGAGCCCTCAGCAGTTTAATGCCAATGGTCCTCCCCACTTATCTACGAAATTGCTTTGCTTAAGAAGCCATTAAATCGGACAAAAGTTGTGATTTGTATAGGATAAAATTGTTTAATGAGGTTCCAGTGTTTTCGTTTTACATCGGGTAGGGTATAAAAATGGGATAATGCAATCAATAATAACATTCCATTTTTTTCTCTACGACATCACGTTTTTTGACAGCCAACTTTGCTGTATATTTGTCATTTTACTCAATGAATGAAATAAACTTTTACTTTCAATTTTAATATACTAGTGAATAGAATTCAATCTAAAATGCGTTTAAAAATTTAATCAATTTTATAGTATGCAAATATATTTTATTATAGTGTATCATCATAGGCTGTAATCAAATCGTACGTATGTACTTGCGCCCCGAATACCTACAATATTTATTGCAACCTTTGTTTGCATTGATTATTTCGATTGCTATTTATAAATTTTAAAGCGCAATTCCCACTAGGCGTCTGAATTATTTCTTAGATAACTGAATATATGCACATACATACGTTTTTATTTGTAAGCTCTTAACATTTAAAGGTTTGGGCTTTGAGTTCATTTCAGTAATGGATATTTGGTTTTATTTACATAAGGTTTTTGTGGCATCAATATAAGTTGAAAGGAGCCAAAACTTCACACAGCATTTGTCAGTTTTAGAACGAAGTTCCATTGAGAAATTTTTACCAAATATGTTATGTTAAACTTGTAATAGTAATGCTAGTAAAATATAACACCGTGCGACAAATTCGAACTTTTTTCCCTCCCAAGAACGGGACTGTATAGGAATTAAACTATAGCCCAACAGTAGATAAGCTGCATACTCAGTTTTTTTATTTCGTGATCGTTTGTCCTTTTTACATGACTTTGTAAATTTCAAGGATAACAATTTTAAAATATTTTTATTTGCACTTACAACAATGCGAATTGATAAATATGGGTATCCAATAAAAGGGGAGAATTCCCGCTATTTAACTTTTTTGAAATATGCTATAAAGGCTGTGAAATTCAAATAATTGTTATTCTTTAACCGTTAAAGATAGAAGGCTGAAATTGTAATATGTGTTGTGTCAGTTACAGTTCTGTAGCATGTATTTTTTTACGATTTTTAATTGCATAACTTTGAAGGATATTAAAGGATTAAAGTTTAAAAGGACATTTTTTGTAGCCTTCGACTTTGGAATTTTTTCCAAAAAATTTATTAAATCGCGGGAATTCTCCCCTTTCATTTGATACCCATATTTATCAATTCGCATTGTTGTAAGTGCAAATAAAAATATTTTAAAATTGTTATCCTTGAAATTTACAAAGTCATGTAAAAAGGACAAACGATCACGAAATAAAAAAACTGAGTATGCAGCTTATCTACTGTTGGGCTATAGTTTAATTCCTATATAGTCTCGTTCTTGGGAGGGAAGTCGTGTCGCACAGTGTAATCATTCTTACGAGTATAAAGATTCAGAAATAAATAGACTGATATGTATGTACATATCGTCCCCTCAATAAAACAATAGCGTATACACATATACACCATTATTTTTTATTGTATTATAATCCACGTAATCGATTCTAGAGCTGGTAAAATTTGGTGGAATTCTACTTCCACAAAGTGGGTCTAAAGTTAAATTGAAAAAAAAGTGTATATATGGAGTAGGGTAATTTGATCCCATTCATGTACATAAAGGGTGTCCCAAGAAGAACGCAATTTTTAAATCTCGCAACATTCGAAGTGTCATTGTTTGACATTTGAATAATTGTTATTGTTTGTTAGTAGAAGGTACGAGGTTAGTAAAAATGGAGAAGGACAGCGAAGGGAGTTCGTTAATTGGGTATTGGAGAGACAACATGAAAATGCTGATTTTGCCGATAAAATCATCTTCAGTGACGAGGCCCATTTTCATCTTGATGGCTTCGTCAATAGGCAGAATTGTCGCATTTGGGGTGCGGAAAATCCTCGAGTGATTCACGAGAAGCAAATGCATCCTCAACGTGTCACTGTGTGGTGTGGTTTTTGGGCTGGAGGAATCATTGGACCTTTGAGGCAGGTCAAGCGCAAACAGTCAATGGTGTTCGGTATCGTGAAATGATAACCAGTTTTTTCTTGCCTAGAATTGAAGAAATGAATGTGGAGGGCATGTGGTTCCAACAAGACGGCGCCACATGTCATACAGCCAGAGAAACAATTCAATTGCTGCATCAGTAATTAAAAAATTGCGCTCTTCTTGGGACACCCTTTATATACAATTAACATACTTTTAGACTAATAGAATATCATCTGGCTGTAGCCTGATTATTTCACCAAATATTAAAATGACATGAAATTGAAAACGTCGATTCTCTTCTAAGATATACATATGTATGTATACGATTTATCTTCCAAGTCTAATTTAACAAAAACTTCAAATGTGATTTTCTCGAAACTACAAAAAAAATATATACATACTATTCTTTTATTGAGGGGACGATATGTGAAACTATTCAGCCCCTTCTTGTCTTGATAAAGTCGAAGTACCATTTAAGAAAATTAATGTTCGCGGAAAACTGTTTTTTCGCGTGTAACATTTCATTCCTATTCGTTTGTAACTGATAGATTTTGACGTTCGGGCGGATGGCACATCTGTCTAATTTAAGGTCTGTGCGTTTTCCCATTCTATGAAAACTTACATACTTAATAAGAAAACAATGCCTATTTGAAAAAATCTATGGATAAATGTATAAATCATGACTCATATTAGGCGTGTTTTCGTTACACAATAAGTGCTTAATTTGTATTGGGAGCTAAGCACTTTTAAGCACTATTAGTTCCCGATGAAGTTTGGTGCTTGTGTTCATGTCTTAATCGAGTATGATGTTGCCAGATTAGGCACCCTATATTTAGCAATATGGCATCCCATTTTTGGAGAGATTTTATCAATTATTGTGAATTAACGGGAAGAAGAAGAACAAAAATGGGAAATTATTTTAATATTTGCAAAAGAGTGTAAACAATTGAACATAGAATAGTAAATATATGTTTTATAAATACTTTTCACGTATTTTTTGTCTGTTTCGCACTGTTCTTTCTTCGCAACTCATGACACCATTGCTACCAGATAGTGAAAATCCGCGACTTATTGCTTATGTGCCAGTTAGTGGAAGTCAGTTGTTTTCGTTGCAAAGTGCTAAACTAAAAGTGCTAGCTTGTAACGAAAACATGCCTATTGTAAAAGGAACGGAAACTCAAACAATAATTTTTTTATTTTGGCCATTTTGTTTTGGAGGTACCAAGAGGGGCGTGGCAATAACGCCCATTTTTCAGTAGATTAGGGTACTATAAAAGCATTACACTGTACAAAATTTCAAGTGTTCGTGTGGACTGGAATCGAAATTATCAGCCGTTTACTTTTTGTGCAAAATGGTACATTTGTATAGGAGCTACCAAAAGGGGTGTGGCAACTTCGTCCTTTTTTTCGAGGTGATAGCGACATATGTAGTATATATATTATACAAAATGTTGACCCTTTTTGGAGAAGGTGCTCGAAGGAGTGGACCAACATAGTCCATCAATGATCTTTGCCTGAGATAGAAAAAAATATTAACACATACCAAATTTGAAGTTACTTCTATCGAAAGCTATCGCGCCCACAAAACCAGATAGAACGAAGGACGAAGATTGCTCAAATGACTTAAAATGACCCAAAAGGGACTTCCTCCAAATATTCTTGGGGTCTCTTACGCCACTCCTTCGATGTGTTACACTTTTGGCCCACAGCAGCTTATACATATATGTTCATATATACATATACCCTCGTTCGCAATAGTGCGGTATAAGAACATGAATTTCTTTAAATTCTCTTACTTCTACGAGTACCAAAAGGGATATATTTTCTAAATTTCTAAATTCCATAGATTTTTTTTAAATAAGCACTGTTTTCTTTAGGACGCAAGTTTTCAAAAAATAACAAAAATATTTTTTGTGTTGTTGTTATTTATTGTTGGTCTGTGCTTTTGTTATTCAGTAAGAATTAACATTTTGGTTTGAGACCATATGTTTCAGTTACTTTTTGTCTATTGCAAAACAGTAATAGAAACAAATACAGAAATTGGTAGAGTTTTAATTGCTTGGTAGAATTGACTGCAGTTTCGATAGATACCACTCTATCATCTTCAGAATTCAATAGCAATAGTGTATGTCTTTGCAATAGACAGAAAGTAACTGAAACATATGGTCTCGAACCAAAATATTTTTTGCGAATTTTTTCCTATTTTTTGTGCCATACTATTTTCTAGAAAAAAAAATTGTTTCTAATTGTTTTATCTACAGTTACTAAACTTATGTTTCTACGTAAAAGTGATGTTTTCAGCATTTGTAGTATTGAGTTTAGTTTAAATGATATCCGGGCTTTATTGGGCAATGGTCCAAATAATAAAAACATCTTCCAAAAACATTGAAATTACCATAATATTTGTTTTAAATATTTTGCTCGTGTTTAGGACACCAAATTACACCAGAAATGTTATGTACAGCCCTTCGACAAACATTTTGTAAACTAGTGTAATCACATTATTATTGTAATCCATAAACATAATCACTGCAGTAATGCAAATATTATTTCACATAATCACTATATTATGACCTTCCCATAATGCTGAGGTGATAACCACTTCAGAATTACGTTATTTTTTCATATGAATTTTAATAGCTTAATACTTATATAATAATGTCTATAAACATTATTAACATTTATTTAAAACATTTTTGCTTGTCAAAGAAATTAAAAATTTTTAATGAAGTTATCTTTAATTTTTTGTTTTGATAAATTGTGAAAACATAAAAATTTGTATTCATTAAATTTTTCTGTTGAAAACAAATTTAAATTTCTCGTATAGCTGTTAAAATACTGAATTGAAAGTGAAGAATGTGATACCTGCCTCAATATTGTAGACATGTCGTCTTTTCTGATAACTTCTTATCTGAGTTATTTAACACATAGAATTCCCCATTTTTAGTTTATTTTGTATGACTTTGTATTGCAGTATTTGTTTTTGGTTTGTGGAATTATTGACCCTGTCTAATCTGCAATTACTTTTATTTGCAGATAAATACAGAGCGGCTGATGCTGTTTTCTAAATAAATATTTAATACATATAAAGATAATTTTGTTATTCTCTCAAGAACTCTTTTAAACTGCCAGGGTTCCCTGTATTTTTGTGGATTCTTCTGAAATGAATCAACACTTTCACAGTCCAAAGTTTGTCGTATTTTTTTAAATCTAAAATCTACTTATGACTTGCCAAGTGTTTGAATACATATGTATAAAGTCTTCAAGTGTATTATCGTCCATCGTATTCGAATCGTTGGAAAAACAAACAAAAATGGAAATGACAAAATTACGTAAAATTAATTTTATAAAATAAATTGCCCAAAAGAATAATTTAATCTGACTTGAGGTATTTCTTGTTTTTTACACAACAGACCAAAGTTTATCACAAATAAATCGATTTATTTGTTATCAAGTAAGTGTCAATAAAATTTATAGTATAGTAGTTAAGTATGTACATATGTATATATACATAGTATGCACTCAGAAAAAAATGAACCCAAAGATAAGTTAAAATGATCTAAACTTCAGGAAAATTAAACTTCATATGGCGCTAAAGCAATTTTTTCCCAAATCAAGTTCACATTTGTCCTTAATATTAGCAAATGTTTTGAACTTAGTTTTAGTTAATACTAACTTGAATTTAGTAAATATTCCTTTATATCTAGTTCAATTGAACTCATATTAAGGAAAAATTAACTCAGTTTAAGTAAAAATTTACATGAAATTTGGAAAAAATCTAGTTAAATTTTCACTAAAATCAGGTGTATTTTTACTTGAAATCAAGAAATTTTCGACGCTAGGAAATCCTTCCTCGGTAAAAGTCAAAATTTACCAAATAGTAGGAAATTTTTACTTGGTCGATGGAATTTTAAGTAAGTAAAATCATATCCCATTTCCGAGTACACGCTGAAAAAAAATCGCTTCTGTAGTATATTGTCCCAAACATATTCGGCTTGAAATAAACATATGTTTAGGGTACACTCCAAATATATGATATTTTACACACACAAATATTATATGTTTGTGAGGATATTGTTCTAAACAAAAATATGCTCCCATTCAAATATTTTTTATTTGGAACTAGTATTTCCGAAACAAGGATTCATTTGTAATTATTTATTTTGGTAATGTATTAAATGCCTTAACTTAAAGACAAGTTTTCTGTTTTTCAGATTTTCAAAGAGCAATTTTTTTTTATAAATTTTATATGTTTGTAAAATTTAATCAAAACTTAAATCGAACAATCTTTCGTAAATATAAACGACATTGATGGATTGACAAAAAGTGATGAATAGGAATATTTATAAATAAGGACATTTTCAGCTATAAAGTTTAACACGAAAACTAACTAAAATTCGAATAAGTCAGTAATGTTTTAAAAATCTTTTTAAATAAAACATATTTGGAAATCTTCTTAAACAATAACTTTGTTTGTGTGTAAACACATATTTTATTTGTGAAATTCAGTTTGCAAATAAATTATGTTCTAATATATTAATATATGCGTTCCAAACAAAATGTCTTGATTTTCAAATAAAATTTATTTGTTAACAAATATATAATATTTAAAAAAATCGTTTCCGAGTATATTTTCTTTCGTTTCAAACATATCAAAAATGACGATTTTCCTCCGTGTATGTAACCAAATTGCTATATCTTTGAATTTAGTTCAATTTACTAATTGAAAGTAAAATTTCCCAGTTTTGAGGAAAATTTAACTAAACATGAGTAAAAATCTGAGATATAGATTTTACTCACATAAACGATTGCCATTTTTCTGAGTGTGTATGAAAACATCTTTATACCCTCCACCATAGGATGGGGGGTATATTCATTTTGTCACTCCGTTTGTAACACCTCTAAATATTGATCTGAGACCGCATAAAGTATATATATTCTTAAATGTAACAAGTAAGAAAGTTTCAGTCGGGTAAACCGACTAAGGTATACCCTCACTTTGTGAGTACTGTAATATGAAATACACGAATTAATCTGTTAATTTGTATAGGAGGTACCAGAGGGGGTTTAACAATAGCAATAACCACAGTTTTTCAACTGGACTGTAGGCACCAGCGTTGCCGTTTTGGTCATTTCTGACCAAATTTGGTCGGATGGATTTCAAATTTTTCTTTTTGGTCGGATGGTCGGACCAATTTAAATTTGGTCGGTTTTATTCTAAAATATTTTATTTTTATTATAAAACAGAATAATTCAAAATAATTTTAAGTTTTATATCAAAGTAAATTACTGAAAGTTAAAGTTTTTCACCGTTTGGAATACCTTAAAATGTCTATTTGAATCCCAATATTTTTGTTGATCGCTGGAAGAAGTATCGATCGTAATTGTGGACAATTATATTGTAATACACGCTGAAAAAAAATCGCTTCTGTAGTATATTGTCCCAAACATATTCGGCTTGAAACATATATATATTCAGGGTACACTCTAAACATATAGTATTTGGTATATACAAAAGTTATATACTTGGGAAGATGTCGTTCTAAACAAATCTTTGTTTACATCCCAATATGTTATTATTTGGGTCTATTATTTCCGAAACAAATATTTATTTGCATTTAACTATTCGGAAAATACATAAATTGTGTTAAATTTTTCAGTAATTCAAAGTTAATTTTTTAGAAATGTTAAATGTTCGTAAAATAATAATAATTGAAATCGTATAATCTTGGATTAAAATAAATTACTTAGAGGATTGACAACTAATGATGGCTTGGAATACTCAGAAAATTTAAATGATTGATTTAAAACGGAAGTTAATATGGTATCATAACTGGGAGGTCTAATTCGAAAACAAGGAAAAATTAAATCTGAATTTCGAAAAAGTCAGTAAATGTTTTGAAAATTTTTTTAAATAAAATATATTTGGATAAATTCCTAAACAATAATTTTATTTGTATTTAAACACATATTTTATTTGAGAAATTTAGTTTGCAAATAAATTTTGTTGTAATATATTAATATATGCGTTCCAAATACATTTTATTGATTTTCAAATAAAATTTATTTGCTCTGAAATATATAATATTTAAAAATTTGTGTTCCAAATATATTTTCTTTCGATTCAAACATATCAAAAATGGTGATTTTGCCCCGTGTACAAATTAGTTTTAATATAATTATTTCATGTTCGACAAAGGAAATTTCATTTACCTGAAATGTGGTTTGTAGTTGTCTAAAATATCGGGCTTGGGGAAAGAATTGTTGCTTTCACTCCTGTTCTGTATTTTATAAATCTCACCATTATTGCGGAATTTTGACTCCTGGTACTTTGCTGAAATATTGTAAATTTCGGAACTTCACTAATTCATTCAAGTTTTAAAATCCTATAAGTAATGAAATTTCGTATTATTTTATTGCAGAACTTAGTCATAAATTATGGAAATTGTAATTTACATTTATGCCTTCTATGTAAAATTGTTCATCCGCAGTTGATATCGTCGGTAAACTGATATAGTCCCTTTTGACAAACTAGGTCATACCACTTCAGGGTTTTCTTTGTTTTCAGGCGTCTTACTCAAAGACAAATTAATATAAGAAGACATTCCTTCAGGCCGAAATGGCAAAATCCGTCAGTTACGAACGAATAGGAATGAACTGTCACACGCGAAAAAACAGTGTTCCGCGAACTCTTTTTTTGTACTAATCGATTAATATTATTTTTTTAATTGTGACAACTACAAAAAATTCGGGAAATCAATTTCCTATTCGTTCGTAACTGACAAATACTCGCTACAGGAAGGAATGGACAAATTCCCAAAGATGTGTTCAAATTTGTATTGAAAGTTTTACATTAACATGGGAATGCATTGATAACAAAAAATGTAGAAACAATCACAAAGAAAATATGATAAAAATTTAATTTTTATTTTTACACATTATTTTTTGCAATTTACAACTTGACTTTTTTAACCACATTGAGAAGAAAATGTGACAACAAAGACTGTCTTCGGAATTTGGAGACGGTAGCTTAAATATTAAGACGAGGTTTAAAATACAAAATTATACGAACATATATGAATGTACTCGTATATGTATAGTAAGATGTAGCCATACTCCTCTCATTTAAATGGGCAATTCAAGATATATGACCTGTTATAACATTGAAAAATATCCATGATGTTGGGTATATACCATTGGGACTACCCACATTTGTACTTGTTTAAAATACTTTTCAGTATTATTAATACATGTATTTTATTTTCTGTTATAACTAGCATATTTTCTAAGTAAATAAATTTTTTCAAACATTCCAAGTTTAATCAAAATCTGAAAATGTTGTTACCAAACTCTTGTTTTTTTGGTTGTGTTACTCGATCTGTTGGGACTTTTAATAGTTTTGTTTTGACTATCGAGTTCGAGATCGTTGATTTTGGTTTGTTTAAGGCTGGCCACTGGTTCGTGGACGATATCGTTTCGAAAGCTACCAAGTAATCTCATCGGCAACTTGAGCAAATACCTCGTCAATAATTGACACAATATAAGAGCAGCTCAATATAAATTAATTGAGAACTGCTTACAAAAAGTGTCGTATCTCAAAACATTGCAGACAGTATTTGTCAACCTTAATACATTCCCCACACTTTACAAAATACCAACAACTTTAATTTTATAAATTTGGTCGGCTACAATGGATTTTGGTCGGTTTTAGGGAAAATTTTGGTCGGAAAAAAATTTCTCGTGTGGCAACACTGGTAGGCACTATAAAATCATTACACTGTACAAAATTTCAAGTATTTTTATGCACTGGTATTAAAGTTATAAGCTGTTAAATGTTGGTGAAAATGGTCCATTTTGTGTGGGAGGTACCAAAAGGGGCGTGGCAACATCGCCCATTTTTCACTGGATTGTCGGTAATATGAAACAATTACACTGTACAAAATTTCAAGTCTTTTTGTGCATAGGTATTCAAGTTATGAGCTGTTAACTTTTGGAGCAAAATGGTCCCTTTGTGTGGGAGGTACCAAAAGGGGCGCTGTAACTTCGCCCATTTTTCTCGAGTTGATAGTGACTAATAAACTATTGCTATGTGTGGAATTTCAAAAGATTCGAATAAGTAGTATAACAGTTATTAAAGATTCAATATTTTACAACATTTTAATACTTTGTGGGGGAGGTACTAGAAGGAGTGGACCAATATGGCCCATCTTCGAACTTAGCCGGATATAGAAAAAAATATTACCACATACCAAATTTGAAGTCAATCGGTTACTCCTTTCGAGAGTTATCGTGCGCACCAGCCAGCAGACAGACAGACGGACGGACATTGCTCATTCGACTTAAAATGACCCAAAACGAATATCCGAATATGATATATACCCTCGTCACACTAAAGTGAGGGTATAATTATTGCCCGTTGGGACACAAAATCATGTTTTTATATCCCCACTGTAGTGAACTAGATTATATATCAGTTGCTATGGGCCAAAAGTGTAACACACATCGAAGGAGCGACCTAAGAGACCACCAAAAAATTGGTCGAAATCAGTTTTGGGGCATTTTAAGTGAAGTTTCCACGCCCCTTTTGGTACCTCCCATACAATTGGACCATTTTGCACAAAAGGTTAACGACATAACTATGGTTCCAGTCGATACAAATACTTGCAATTTTGTACAGCGTAATGTTTTTATAGTACCTATAATCTATTGAAAAATTGTCGTTATTGCCACAACCCTTTTGGTATCTTCCAAACAAAATGGACAAAATCACAAATATGAAAAATGATTTTTCGAATTTCCATTTCTTTAACAATATGAGTCACAATTTCAACATTTATCCATAGATCTCTTTTGAATAGGTATTGTTTTCTTCGTTAGATAGCTTTCAAAAATTTATATTTATTAGGTTTTTTCCCGCCATCAAAAAACATTTTAAAAAACAATATTTTTCGTGGTTTAATTATAGGAAATTATAACGTCACTAAAAATTCAGAAGAGGAACTGAAATTGAACCAAAATTATTCCATAGCTACACAGTTTGGTTGCCTCAACCGAATTATTTGCCAACCGAACTTTGGTAGTTCTGTCTACTATCATGCGATTCCATCAGGACAAACAACATTTTGGTTGTGTTATACTTCTGCTTCCATGTTGACAACAATCATATTTGGTTGCGCCAACTACGAAAATGGTGGCTTAAATTTTCAGTTGTAGTTGCCACAACCAACTGTTTTAAAAAATTGGTTGTTCTGACAATTTTTCAGTCATATACTACCGACAATTAATTAAAAACTGTTTTCATTAATTTTTATTTTATTTATTGAACAAAAAACAAAATTAAAAATCCCATATTACAAATTCATCACTACAAGTATTATGAGATTTCATTTTAGTACACGGAACAACAACACAAACCTTTTATGCAAATATCGCTTAACCCTGTGCTTTCAATTTCATGATTGTTGCTTTTATTTTTTATTTATGTAAAACATTTTGCACAACATATTCTGCATTCCACACATTATTATCCACACGAGATTTTATTTGATTACCTATACCGTTCTTAAAAAAAGGTTGACGATTTTTTTACGTCGAGTAATTTTATTTTTTGTTTCTCATGTATCAGCAAAAGAACAGCAACCAATCGTTCGGTTGTAATTATTCTAAATTTGGGAAATGATTGGGATAACCAATAAACGTTTATTTATTAATATTTTTTCTGTTGTAGTAACCAATTATTCGTTGCAATAATAATCTTTGGTCTATTGATACAATTTCTGTTGTCAAGAATGAAACATTGGTTGTCACAACCAAAAATCGATCATATGGTACTACAAAGAAAATTTAAAATTGGTTACCACAACTAACCGAGTGTCAATGAAAAAAAAACAACCTTAATTCGATTGATACAACCATCGATTTAGTAGCAAGCATTTTCATTTCATCGTATCCATGTTATTATTGTTATTTCAACTTATTATATATAAATACAACCGACAGACGGTGTGGGCAATATACTTTTTGTTGCTAGTACTATTTTTTTTATTCTTACAATCGAATTCCAACCAATTATTTTCCTGGGTGTAAGATGTCGTGAAATATTTTAATAAAAGTTATTATTTTATCCCCATTTATCACGAAGCCCCGGTATCGAAAAATTTCGGGATCCCGAAAAATCCCGGTACTCCAGGATTGCAATTTAAAAAGCCCGAATCCCAAGATTATATTTTTTTCAATTTTTTCCGAGCCAGCGGAATCTGCCCAAAACCGTTTTTTATCGTAACTTGTTTGTTTGTGGCTCGATTTTCACATGCGATACAAAAACATTTTTTTTGTGTCCGAGACCTACAAACTTTTTTTGTGTGGATTAAGGCATACTAGACCGGGTTACCAAAAAAAGTTATCAAATACGAGGCGGAATATTAAAGCTAACTTTGAGACAATTGCAAAAACATTTTTTTAAATTTTTTCCGAGACAATTTTATAGGCGAGAAATCTTAATTTTATTATTTTGAAATATTTTTTAATAAAAATACATACATACGTATTTTTGATTCTGCTCTAATGAATGAATATGAAAATGTATTTAACGTACACACATGCATACCTACATACATACATACGTAGTTTTACATGAATAAAGATTCAAGCAAAATGTGAAATATGCAAAAGCTAGATTGTATTTCGAACATCGAGGAATTCCAAAGATTTTTTTTGTTTATTATAATAGTGACTCGAAGTTCGGCAGTGAAATTTTCAGGGAATCTTCAAAGAAAAGCCTAGCGGGTGACATAGGCTATATAAGATCTTGACTGAGGGGGCGTGGATCCGCCCATATAAGCTAACTTGGAGTTATCAATTGTTTTGAGTGATTCCTAATGTCCGTACCTAAGAATAGATTAACTAGATTCCTACTGTTCCTATTTGATTGGGACTGGGCCGTGATGCCAGGTGGACCACCAATCCTGAACTTTCTGGGGCCCAACTGAAAATAGCTGGGAGTCTATGTGATTCGTCCAAAAATTGGTGGGATTGGACCAATGAGCGTGGCCCCACCCATATAAACCAAATTTGGAAATTGAGATATCTTGCTGAGCGAGGGTGCTGTAATTTAGTGTATATGTATCTTTGGCAGTCTACGTGATAGATCCGACAGTGGGCGGGATACGACCTATGGGCGTGGCCGAGATATATAGAACAATTTGTTAGCGAGAGTACTGTAATTTTGTGCATATGTATATGGAGACAATCTACGTGATTGGTCCAAAAATGATCAGGATCGGACCAACGGGCGTGGCCCCGCCCCTATGAGCAAAATTTTGAAATTGGGATATCTTGCACAATTTGTTAGCGAGAGCGCTGTAATTTTGTGTATATGTATCTGTTGGCAGTCTACGTTAGTGGTGGGATCGGGCCAATGGGTGCGGCCTCACCCATATGAGCCAAGAATGGAGATATCTTGAACAATTTGTTTGTTCCCGAGAATTCTGTAATTTTGTGTGTATGTATTTCGTGGCAGGATTCGTGAATGATTCAAAAATTGATGGGATGGGAAATCTCAATCTGGGGCAACGAAGTGGACCGGATCCAGCTAATATTAACATTTTTTTTGGATTATGTATTCTAATAAAAGTTATAGTAATTCATTTCTTAGCAACAAATAATAACCAAAAAAGGTTTGTACTAAAAAATATTTAATAAAATTAAAAGGGGTACAATTTACCCCACGTCCAAAACTATACCATAATTTTTTTCTTTGAAAATACACATTTTGATTTTAAATTCCCAAAATGTGTGAGAAAGTAACAACGAATTTGTAAACAAAAGAAGAATGATGAGAACAGTGACACCCTAATGTATATATCTAAGTATCAATTCGATTTAATTGTCATTGTACATTTGTATCGTATATACATACATACATATGTAAAGGGTGTCCCAAGAAGAGCGCAATTTTTTAATTTTAAATAAAACACAGATATTTAAGAAAAAATCGTGAAACTTTATTATATCGTAAAGTAGACAGAATGAGGTTATGTATGGAACAATATATCGTGCAGATGGCCGCCGCGGCTTTGCTGGCATGCACGCGATCTTTTAATGAAATTTTCAATGACAGTTTTGCATGAATGCTGCGGTATTTCATTAATGCAGCGTCCAATTTCGTCTTTTAAGGCTTGAGTCGTCGTCGGCTTATTCGCGTAAACCATCGACTTCAAAAAACCCCAAAGAAAAAAATCTAATGGTGTTAAATCGCACGATCTAGGCGGCCAATTCTGATCTCCAAAACGCGAAATAACACGACCGGGAAATGACTGATGCAGCAATTGAATTGTTTCTCTGGCTGTATGACATGTGGCGCCGTCTTGTTGGAACCACATGCCCTCCACATTCATTTCTTCAATTGTAGGCAAGAAAAAACTGGTTATCATTTCACGATACCGAACACCATTGACTGTTTGCGCTTGACCTGCCTCATTTTCATAAAAAAAGGTCCAATGATTCCTCCAGCCCAAAAACCACACCACACAGTCGATCGATCGACCTGGTCGATGGCGCGTTGTTGTCTTTACATCACTAACAGACCCAGTTTCGGCAAATTTATCCATTAATCTCTTTACAGTTGACTCTTTTGGAGCATTATTGTGACCCCAAATTGATCGCAATTTGCGAACTGTAGCCGCAAAACTTTCACCATTTTGGTAAAACAATTTCACAATGAGAATGCGTTGTTCATTCGTGTAGCGCTCCATTTTTACTAACCTCGTACCTTCTACTAACAAACAATAACAATTATTCAAATGTCAAACAATGACACTTCGAATGTTGCGAGATTTAAAAATTGCGCTCTTCTTGGGACACCCTTTGTATACATATTTGCTAAATTTTTAATGTAAATTTTGATTGATATGTGTGTATCGAAAATGTCAATCACACACGTACACAAGGGGTTCATCGGCATGAACTGCGGCAGTACTCGTCTATGGGCGCCTTTAGAAATACGACTTTTTAAACAGCTCCTAATTGAAGACAAACTAACTGAAATACATATTAATTAACGAATTAATTAGTATATATTAGGACAGTCAATGCAATCAACAAAGAACTTTGTTTTATTCTTTATACAATTAAGAAATTCGTATGTACACAGTTTGAATCTGAATATAAATTTCGGGATTTTTCTATTGGTCTACAAGTCGTACAGCTTTAATATTCTCTTCGAAATTAAATCCCCTCCAAAAACAAAATTATTTGGTGATTATGAGTTACAAAATTTTTAGTTAAATTTTCCTTAACGAAAGTAAAATTTACATAAAATACCTGGAATTTACCAGTGATCACATCACACCTTAACGGCGTTTAAATAATCCGAAATTAAGTAGCCTTCAGCTGCAACTTTTTAAATTATGCACCGATATTCTTAGGAATGATCACATGTTATTCATGACCAAAAATACTTTACGATAAAATAATAAAAATATAATAATTGTGAAGTTTTCGAGGTTTGAATTAAAAATATTTAAATGTTCTAAAAAATTGGATTTTTCGCAATATATTAAAATATATCTTTGAAACCGCTGATGGGATGATACATATTAAAAGAAGATGAAAGCTACTTAATTTGGGATTCTTTAAGGCTTTCCGGAACCAATTAGGATAAATGGTTCTCGAGTTATGCTAAAATATGTGGTTCAACCTGTTTTTTTATTTTGATAGATAAACAAGTCCCATCTCACTAATAGGCCGCCACAAAGTTCCTAAAAAATAAATACTAAAAGCATAGGTTTTTGACAAAAGTTTTGTCAAGTTTTAAAATCGCAAAAAATATTTGTTATTTTTTAAAATTATAGCAGAAAAAGCTATTTAAAAAACTCTGGGCTACATTTTCGAAATACAAAAGGCAATAGTTATATGGATGGGAAAAAGTCGTTTGGCCAAAATTTAAAATTTCCTTAACCGATCTCTTTGAAAATTTGTGTCATAACTACTATCTAATAGGAATAAACTTGGTGCAAGTTTCACTCCGGTCAGAGAACATCGCTTTTATCCACTCACTTAACATGGAATTCCCCATTTTTATAAAATTGTTACGTTACTGACCGCCACACAGCCGAAACGGCTGAAGCTAGAATCACGAAATCTGCTAGGAAGGTAGTCCTTGGACCTTAGACGTATAGAAATGGAATTCCACGACAAATCGACGGTTTCAAAAAATGTCTGTTTTGATGTTTCCCATTTTTTATTATTATTTTTAGTACACCTGAAGAAACGTTTTGTGGATTTTTTTGAGATTTTTCCGAAAACTCCTTCAGAAGTTATTGATATTTATAAAATCATTAAAATATCACTCTATGAAACGGATTTTTGGTCATAACTTTTAAAAATCTTTTTTTTAAATGTTGATATTTTTCGGTACTTTTCAGAAAAAATATTAAATTTTTTTGTGTGTGATTTTTAAGTTATACAATTTGAATGCCATGTTTAAATTGTTTGTACTCTTCGATTTTTGCAAATTTTTTATATTTGAAACTTCTATTATTTCTCTAACATATACATAAAGCTTTGGATGGAAGTGGCCAAAAAATATAGGGGGTCATAACTACTATCTAATAGGAATAAACTTGGTGCAAGTTTCACTCCGGTCAGAGAACATCGCTTTTATCCACTCACTTAACATGGAATTCCCCATTTTTATAAAATTGTTACGTTACTGACCGCCACACAGCCGAAACGGCTGAAGCTAGAATCACGAAATCTGCTAGGAAGGTAGTCCTTGGACCTTAGACGTATAGAAATGGAATTCCACGACAAATCGACGGTTTCAAAAAATGTCTGTTTTGATGTTTCCCATTTTTTATTATTATTTTTAGTACACCTGAAGAAACGTTTTGTGGATTTTTTTGAGATTTTTCCGAAAACTCCTTCAGAAGTTATTGATATTTATAAAATCATTAAAATATCACTCTATGAAACGGATTTTTGGTCATAACTTTTAAAAATCTTTTTTTTAAATGTTGATATTTTTCGGTACTTTTCAGAAAAAATATTAAATTTTTTTGTGTGTGATTTTTAAGTTATACAATTTGAATGCCATGTTTAAATTGTTTGTACTCTTCGATTTTTGCAAATTTTTTATATTTGAAACTTCTATTATTTCTCTAACATATACATAAAGCTTTGGATGGAAGTGGCCAAAAAATATAGGGGGTCATAACTACTATCTAATAGGAATAAACTTGGTGCAAGTTTCACTCCGGTCAGAGAACATCGCTTTTATCCACTCACTTGACATGGAATCCCCCATTTTTATAAAATTGTTACGTTACTGACCGCCACACAGCCGAAACGGCTGAAGCTAGAATCACGAAATCTGCTAGGAAGGTAGTCCTTGGACCTTAGACGTATAGAAATGGGAATTCCACGACAAATCGACGGTTTCAAAATATGTCTGTTTTGATGTTTACCATTTTTTTTATTATTTTTAGTACACCAAAAAATATAGGGTGATCTATGTAGAGATACTTTTTTCAATAGCCTTTTTTTGACAGATCACGTGTGAGTCGTGTCATGCTGTCATGTTATTTTTGTTAAGTATTGTTTGGCATTTCATCATGGAAAGTCTTACGCCTGAACAACGTTTACAAATTATTCAGTTTTATTATCAAAATAATCGTTCGCCAATTGCGCTAAGTCCATTTTCCAGTCGACCCACGACCTTGACACCCATGAGCAATATTTTAGCTCTCGTTAAGAGCTATATTTTTGCCATTGACCGATTCCCGATCAGACGCACCGGAATCATCGGTCCATATTTATTCAAAAATGATGCCTGTGAGAACGTAACCGTCAATGGCGACCGTTATCGTGCCATGATAACCGACTATTTGACGCCTGAAATTGAAGCTAGTGATCTCGGCGACATTTGGTTTCAACAAGACGGCGCCACTTCCCACACATCGCATCAATCAATGGATTTATTGAGAGAACACTTCGGTGAGCAGATAATTTCACGTTTTGGGCCGGCCGATTGGCCACCAAGATCGTGTGATATCCCACCGTTTTCCTGTGGGGATATGTAAAGTCAAAAGTTTATGCGGACAAACCCGCTTCGATTCAGGCCTTGGAGCAAAACATCACGCGTGTCATTCGCCAGTTACCAGTCGAAATGCTCGAACGAGTCATCGAAAATTGGACTTAATGGATTTACCATCTGAGACGTAGCCGCGGCCAACATTTGGTAGACATACGGCCTGTTTCTGTATTTCTCTCGAAAGTCTCTGCGAACGGAAACCAGTCACTCACTTGCGTCAGGAATTTGGTTTCTCTAAGGTTCGTTCGTTCGTTCGCCTGGCCTTACGTCAATGACATTGGAAACCTCACAGTGGGGGGCAAAAACATTTAAATACGGCACTGTGGGGAAAATGTGGGGGGGTTAAATGTGGTCCCAGGACGCGAGAAGTTAAAATTTATATAAAAGTTTTTTTTCGAATTTACATTTTAGAGGGACAAAAATGTGTAAATATTGTACAGGGTGCCAAACAATAGTGTGTTTTTTCGAAATTTATACTTTTAGGGGCTCAGCGGCGCAAAAACGGCTAAATATTGTCAACAAATGGTTTAATATGCTACAATGGGGCAAAAATTTTAGTTATAGTCCCAGCGCGCGAGAATAGCTCTTGGTACATGCATTTGTTTTAAGAAGACCTTTTTCGATTTTCATACATTTAGGGGCATAGTGGTTCAAAAACATTAAAATATTGTACTATTAAGAGTGGGGTGTTAAACGTGGGACAAACGGTGTTAAATATGGTCCCAACGTGGGTAGGATAGGTCTTGGAACATAAAATATCATCATATAGAACATAAATAAAGAAGCTACGATAGACGAATTTGGGGGTTTTGTGTTTAATTCCCTTCGATTCTCAGGTATGTCGATGCGAAACCGATTCCATGGTATTTTTAATCCGACTTTTCTTGTAAAGTTAAATTAAATATAAATTGACCTTGTATTGCTATTCATATAAATAAATAAAATAATAAATTATGAATGAATTGAATGAATTATGAATTTTTTATATTATTAACTCTTTTAATGAAAATGTGTCGCTGCTACACTGACTACACGCTGAAAATTACCGAAACAAAGATTTGTTTGCATTTAAATATTCAGAAAATAAATCGATACCTTAATTGTGTTAAGTTCTTCAGCAATTCAAAGTTAATTTTTTTATAAATGTTTATTGTTTGTAAAAATACTTTATAATTGAAATCGTATAATCTTGAATAACAATAAATTACTTAAGAAATTTTAAATGAGTGCTTGAAAATAGATATAAAGCTTCATATGGGCAAATCATGAGTTCCGGACGTTCATTCGTACACATTTTTTACTAATTCTATTCCCGTTGGCGTTCTAAATGCAATATTTTCATATAACTTTTAGCAAACAACAATTATTGAAATGACATTTAAATATTTACCTCAATATTTTTGAGGAATGCTAGATTCGTGGCGAAAGTTCCGTTGCGGACGTTACAAAAATGAAAGTAGGTTTGGAGCTTGACGTGAATTTGTATTTTTTTAGCTAATTTTGCATAGTAATCAGAAAAATCGAAATGCTTAAAAATACTTACCAAACTTTTCTTCGGTTGCGGACGTTACACAACGAACAGCGATAGGCAAAAGCGCTATCAGAGGTTTTTCCTCTCACGTGTAATTATACATGAGCACACACATTGAATGAGAGTTCACTATCAATCAGTCGCGCTTTGACATTTGATCGACGAGGTTCTGACGTCGTTTATATTTTATAGACCCTGCTTTTCAATATAATGATATGACTTCACATCTAGCATATTTTTTTAAATTTTTTCGGATTTACCGAATTCGAAACCAAGGAAAAATTAAAAGTGAAATTCGAAAAAATCAGCAAATAATTGTATTTCTATTTAAACACATATGTATTTTGTTTGAGAAAATTAGTTCTCAAAAATATTGCTTTCTTTAAAATATTTCAAATCTGATTCCTTACTTCGAAATTTTTAGATGGGTGTTAAATCACAAAATTGTTATATGCCTTTTGGAAACCCCAATACTTCAATGTACATGTCCTATTGTAATTTATACTTGGGATTGACATTTTTTAGTTCTTTATATCAATTCAAACTTATTTTTAATACTTTCACGATAGACAGATGGACATAAAATGTTCATGTGTATAAGTCACACTTGATATTTGCGGAATATTATCACACGCATGGGAGGGTAGTCAGTCAAATTACTGAGCCCTTTTAATTGAATAATGAAAATGTAGGAGAGTTAAAAAAGACACATAATTTCAAGATCCAAGTAAGTTAGTAAATAAACACCATTTCCAAGGGAAATCAAATTTTAATTACATTGGAAAGGTTAATTACAACGAACCTTTCCAATACAGAGTTTTTGTTAACAAATGTAAAATGCATAAGGTAAATCGGGGGCACATTTCAGCGAGTTTCTATAGAGGTTTCTCTTAAATAACCTATTAATAATAGGTGCCAAAATGCAATCTTCTAACCACAGAAAATGGTGTACGAGTACTTGTTGCCATGTTATTTATTATGCTGCTCAGTTAATTTGCTTCGAGAATTTTTTTTATATAAAAAGAATGAAAAAAAATAAACAAAGACGTCGATAATCATTAGTGGTATAATTGAAGCACTCATTAAGATACGGAGTGTGTTGTGTTCATATGTACTGCTATAAATACTCGGAATAGTATCAATTAGAGAATATGAAAATGATTATTCCAACCAACTGATAACAAAATCATAAACAATAGCGTAGGGTACATGCGTAGGATATCCATACATATTGTCGGCATACTGCATAAATTGATCAGGTCCAATTTTGATAAATTTTGTTATCGATCGGGTATATAGTAAATCGGGCCATATTATTAAAGGGTATACTTTAATTTTATTAATTTTTGGCTAAGCGGAAATCTTCGAAAAGTTAGCAAAAATGCAAATTCCCACAAAATTTTTTTTTTTTAAATTAAAAATATTTTTCTCTGCCGGATACAAGCGACCGAGAATTTATATCTTCTGCCATTTTGCAAAAAGATCGGACAAACTGCTTAAGATTCCACCTCCATGCACAGTTTTGGTGCTGACGTTACTTATAACACAAGAACTCGTTGATTTATGACCATTATACTATTCCGATATTTACGAAATTATGTAAACCCTACACCACACTGTATTTCAGGGTATTATGGTTTTGTGTGCCCAAGAGGAGACGAGATAGAAGCATTGTTTACATAGAACTATTTTCTGAGTCGAATTTGTTATGTCCGTCTTTCTGGTCTTCTGTCCATTTACACCGGTCGACACGATTTTTGGGTCTGACTTTTAAGTGTTACTAATAAAGGGAAAAATATTTTATCAAAGTTTGCTTTTGTAGAAATGAGAAAGATTTTTCGATTTTCAAGGAATGTGAGGTGTTTTTTCGCTCATCTTTTGAAATAATGCATCGATTTTATTCGGAATGAACTCATTTTGATCATGACCGATCAGAATTTACGATAGAATCATAAAAATGTAACAACATTTTTAGATTTTTTATGAGGCTTATATTAAAAAAACTATTAAAGTTTTCTCAAAAAATATGATTTACTGCAATGTTTTGTAAAACCGCTAAACGGATGGAACATGGTATTGTAAGAAGTTGAAGGCTGTATAATTTTGATTTTTTTTTTAAAAATTCCTGAACCAATTCGGATAAATGATTCACTAGTTATGCTAAAATATTTGGTTCAATAATATTAATATTTTTTAACTAAAAGCCCCATAAAACAATCTAAATTATAAAAGAATTCCATACTATTTAAAAACTTTATCGCATATCCTGAAATACTACATCTTTCGACTAAGCATACTTTGGAATGAATGCATCGATATGTTCCATATTTATTTTTCATCCGATCATTCTGAACTTTATCGGTTTATCATACAGTTATTCATCCGATCATTGAAGAAAATCGGTTTAGATTAATATAGAGGTTCCATATATTTACTTGGATTAGATGTGTCAGATCGGAATGCGAAGGAGCTCAAAAAACATGGAATCAAATCAAATCCCTAGCCACAGATAGAAATAGATGGAGAGAATTCGTTGACGACCTATGTTCCTCGTGAATATTTTATTTGTATACTAATAACTACACACATAATACAGTTTGGTTGCCTCAACCGAATTATTTGCCAACCGAATTTTGGTAGTTCTGTCTACTATCATGCGATTCCATCAGGACAACCAATATTTTGGTTGTGGTATTCTTCTGCTTCCATGTTGACAACAATCATATTTGGTTGCGCCAACTACGAAAATGGTGGCTTGAATTATCCGTTGTAGTTGCCACAAACAACTGTTTTAAAAAATTGGTTGTTCTGACAATTTGTCAGTCATATACTAACGACAATTAATTAAAAACAGTTTTCATTTATTTTTATTTTATTTATTGAACAAAAATCAAAACAATTCATAACAAAATTAAAAATCCCATATTACAAATTCATCACTATTATGAGATGTGGAAATATTTGACACCCATTTTAGTACACAAAAAAAAAACACAAAACTTGTATGCAAATATCGATTAACCATGTGCTTTCAATTTCATGATTGTTTCTTTTATTTTTTTATTTATATAAAACATTTTGCACAACCTATTGTGCATTCCACACATTATTATCCACACGAGATTATTTTGATTACCTATACCGTTCTTGAACAAAATTATGAAGATTTATTTATGTCGAGTGTTTTAATTTTTATACCCTCACTTTAGTGATACGAGGGTATATATCATTTGCTACGGAAAAAAGTGTAACACATCGAAGGAGTAACCTAAGACCCCAAGTATGTTCGGCGGATATTCGTTTTGGGTCATTTTAAGTCGAATGAGCAATGTCCGTCCGTCTGTCTGTCTGTCTGCTGGCTGGTGCGCACGATAACTCTAGAAAGGAGTTTGACTGATTGACTTCAAATTTGGTATGCGGTAATATTTTTATCTATCTCCGGATGAGTTCGAAGATGGGCCATATTGGTCTACTCCTTCTGGTACCTTCCACATAAAGGTTTAAAATTTAGTGAAATATTGATTCTTTAATAACTTCTCTACTACTTATTCGAATCTTCTGAAATTCTACACATAGTATTAATATGTTAGTCGCTATTACCTCAAAAAAATGGGTGAAGTTGGCATGCCCCTTTTGGTACCTCCCACACAAATGGACTATTTTGCATCAAAATTTAACTGCTTATAACATTAATACAAGTGCATAAAAATGCTTGACATTTTCTACAGTATAATGTTTTTGTAGCGCCTATAGTCCGGTAAAAAATGGGCATTATTGTACAGCCTCTTTTGGTACCTCCCACACAAATGGACCGTTTCCTAACAAAATTAAACGGCTTGTAACTTTAATACAAATGCATACAAATACTTGAAATTTTGTACAGTGTAATGCTGTTATAGTGCCTATAGTCCTGTAAAAAGTGGGCGTTACCACCCACTTTTTGGAAAAACCCCTTCCGGTACCTCCCACACAAATTGACAGATTTATTGGTGTAATGTTATATACTACATTACTCACAAAAGGGGGGTTTACCTTAGTCGGTTTACCCGACTGAAACTTTCTTACTTGTTTTTTGTCATGTTTCAGCAAAAGAACAGCAACCAATCTTTCGGTTGTATTTCCCAAAATACATTTAATTTTTCTAAATTTGGGAAATGATTGGGATAACCAATAAACGATTATTTATTAATATTTTTCTGTTGTAGTAACCAATTATTCGTTGCGATAATAATCTTTGGTCTATTGATACAATTTCTGTTGTCAAGAATAAAATATTGGTTGTCACAACCAAAAATCGATCATGTGGTACTATAATGAAAATTTAAAATTGGTTACCACAACTAACCGAGTGCCAATGAAAAAACAATCTTAATTCGATTGATACAACCATCGATTTAGTTGCAAGCATTTTCATTTGATCGTATCCATGTTATTATTGTTGTTTCAACTAATTATATATAAATACAACAGACAGACGATGTACTTTTTGTTGCTAGTACTATTTTTTTATTGTTACAATCGAATTCCAAACAATTATTTTCCTGGGTGTATCTCGTAAACAATATTATTATTACTGTATATGGATAAATAAAGGACATACATATAACGGGTGATCCAAGTAGAGAAACTTTTTTCAATAGCCTATTTTGACAGATCACGTGTGAGTCGTGTCATGCTGTCATGTTATTTTTGTTAAGTATTGTTTGGCATTTCATCATGGAAAGACTTACGCCTTAACAACGTTTACGCGTGTCATTCGCCAGTTACCAGTCGAAATGCTCGAACGAGTCATCGAAAATTGGACTCAAAGGATGGACCATAATCTTCAAAAAATTAATGCCAAAGAAGGTTCTTTCAAATGATAATAAACATTTCCCATTCAATTTGAATTTTCTGTGTTTTTTTCTTTAAAAAAGTAGGGAACCTCGAAATGGATCACCCTATATATACATATATATATTTAATAAACGGTATTTTCCATTTGATCATTTGGAATTTGGTAGTGGAGAGTTTCTGTTGTTGATTCAATAGTAGTCTATTCATGACTGCCAAATTTGATAATGAGTACGATAGAACAATAGTAAATGCAATATATGACATGTCAAAAGAGAATAGTTAAAAACAAATAATTGTGATATATTAAAAAACCGTTGGATTGCCATACAAGTTTATTGTGGGGACCTGTAGTGATTTTTGCAAGAACTTTGGCATCTATGTCATTATTTTTGTGGGGAAATTATCAGGGTGTCGGGTGTTTTTGAAGAAATAGTTCCTGAAGGGTCTCCTTTATTTTGTTCTTTGTCGTAAAACATCTATTCCAAAGCCTTCCAGCCACAAGAACAGCGCTTTGTAGAATTGTTTTACCCCTTCACAAATTTTTAAAAAATATAAATAATTTTAGGCCCACTCCCATTCAAAGCTTATATCTTAGCGAATTAATAGAAGTTTAAAATACAAAAAAATTCCAAAAAATGAAATCTTTATTTCAAAACTTAAAAATCGCACACAAAACAATTTAATATTTTTTTTTGTGAAAAGTGCGGAGAAATACCAACATTAAAAACAAGATTTTTTCAAATCGGACCATGACTGCTGAAGTTATAACTACAAACACGATGCACAGAGTGGTATTTTAACGATTTTTTAAATAAATAAAAAATTCCACGAATCGTTTTTTTCAGGTGTACTAAAAAATATAAAAAAATGGGAAACATTTTTGAACCGTTTTTTGGAAATTTGTTTGAACCGTTCGATTTGTCGTGGAATTCCCCGTATACTCATCTATCTCAACTTTGTCCCTATTTACACTGGCTGAATGTTCAGCAGATTATCGGCGTTTTGTAGGAGTGGGAGGCAGTCGGTAAGAGGAGGAAAAACTCTTCCTAAACGTTTTGAGTTCTTCGTGCAAGTTCAAAAGAGAATTTGATGATAAGCTGCTGAAAAAACTTGCCTAGTGTAAATAGGGACTTTGCGTGGAAGCTTTATAAAACCCAGGCTTTCAACCGGCTCCGGCAGACTTTTAATTATTATTTCATTAAGAAACATAGAAACACAAGAAACATAGGGCAATTTCCCCGACTTTAGCCTTTCTTTACTCGTTTTTTATTTAAAAGATCTGACGTATCTAATTATTTATTTCCTTTCTCTTGCAGATTAATTTTCAGTAAATCAGACCACCCTCAGAAAGTAAATCGAAATGTCGGACATAGCCAAAGTCGATATCGATCAACCCAAATATGATCAAAGCACTTACCTTAACCGTGCCAAACATTTCTTCCTGCTGACGAACCCCCTGAATTTGTTGGCCACAAATACCGAACTGGAACGGGCCAAACGTATTGTGACCGATTATCGCGCTGGCAAACCAGTACCGGAAGTCAAGAATGTCGAAGATCTGTGGAGGGCTAAATATTTGTACGATTCCGCTTTCCATCCGGAGACCGGCGAGAAATCATTGATCATCGGTCGTATGTCCGCCCAAGTGCCCATGAACACATTGATTACTGGCTGTAAGTACCTATTGAATTGTTTAATTGGGAAATTTTATTCTCCTCAAAATACATACATACAACTTACGCAATCTATTTGTTAAGTTCCGTCAACATCATAAATGTTGGCGGGAAATTGAATACAATTCAAGTTCATACCCGGGGGTTCAATGAACGCTCAAATGACAGACCTCCACCACACACTCCATGCGTTAGAATTGAGATTCACAAATATGTATGTATATGTGTGTATGTATTTTTCGTCGCTTGTGCGATTCACTTTCTCTTTTAAATATTAAATAATTTAATTAATCTATTGTAGTGTTTATTGTTTAGTTTTGTTTCGTGGCATTGCCCTTTGTTTATTGTCATGTGTGATTTTATTATTATTATTGTTGTTGTTCACCTCACCTTTATCTTCTTGTTATTTAGGCATGCTTTCGTTCTACAAAACAACACCGGCTGTGGTCTTCTGGCAATGGGTCAATCAAACATTTAACGCTGTGGTCAACTACACAAATCGTTCGGGTTCAACACCCATTTCCAAAGAGTGAGTTCCAAAAAAAGAGAACCTATGGAATATTCGTAATTCTCGCATTAATTGAATTAAACAGATAACGAATCTAGACAAGTGAAAATGTGTAAATAATAATATATTCCTCACACTTAAAATAGGCAATTGGTGACCTCATATATTCTGGCCACTGGTGGTGCTCTTACAACAGCATTGACCTTGAATAGAGTAGTTAAGGTGAGTAGGAAGGAATCGGATTGAATTAGTTATTTTCTTCATATGTATTTCTTTATTTTGCAGAATCTAAATCCATTGATTGGTCGTTTAGTACCATTGGCCGCTGTAGCAGCCGCCAATTGCATCAATGTGCCCATGATGCGTTTACAGTAAGGAGTAGAGCCGCATTACAAAATATTCCAAAATTTCTAATTTTCTTATTTCAGAGAACTGAAGAATGGTGTTACTCTTTTGGATGAAGAAAACAATGAAATTGGCATTTCCAAGACGGCGGCTGCTGTTGGCATCACAGCAGTTGTGGCCAGTAGAATAGCCATGGCAACACCGGGCATGGGTAAGATCACAAGTTGATATTTAGAGCTTTACGGAAATACGTTGTAAGACAAAAATTGTATGTTCACACGGTTGGAAGTTCACAGGGTTGCATTTTTCCGCCATTTTCCTGACAATATTGTCCGATCTGACAATCGTTTGTACATAGCTTTACAAGTTATTGACGACGACTTGTCTTGCCAACGTTGTCAGACAAAAATTTCACAGGCTTTTTCATAGCTTAAAAAACGATGACGAAACGACAAAATGGCCGAAGGATTTTTTTGGGATATTAACACTGGAGGTCGCACAGGGGCACATGTTTTAAAAATTAGCCAAAAGTTGATTACTGCTATATGCGTTATACGTAACCAAAAATCCACAAAATGTATGCAGGATATAATCCCGTAATTCCAATAATACAATAATCTTTACAAATGTTTAAATACGAATTTGTTTATTGAAAATTAAAATTTGACACAAAATGCAATGGAATAGACAAAATTTGTAAACCAATTTGAACGACAATACAATCTCTTTAATTGAGGAGGTACTTTTCAAAACGTGACTATTCAACTTTTTGCGTTTTTGCACAATTTGAGAAAGTTATACAGACTTCGCACAATTTTATTTTCTCTAAGTTTTGAATTCAATGCTACCAAACAAAAAAATTAGTTCTGTCAAAAGTGGAATAGTCAAGTTTTGAAAAGTTCCTCCTCAATTATACAATTCAATATGTCTGCATAAATGTAAAGAGAGCGTTCTGCAAAGAGAGGATAGATACTTTTATTTACTCTGCAAAGAGAGAAAAGATTTTCATCATTAATTTTATTATATTCCAACTTCAAAACATTCAACAACAAAACAAACTGAAAAACTCACTCCCTTCTCAGAAATAATCTGAGAGTACAAAAAAGTCTGCATGTTTTGACAGAGAAATAATTGAGAGAGGAATTTGAGAATGAGAGAAAGGCTGATCGGACGCCACCTGGCGGATGAAGTCTGTAAATACCATGCGACGTCTACAGTATTCAATTGTCATTGAATTATATTGTCTTTGATGAAGAGTGTTTCAAACACACATTACATTGTTTGTACTTCATAAAGAATTTGCTTCATTAGTATAAGGGCCTATTTCTGTAACTTATTTTCGCTCGTCTACGGCGAACGTACAAAAATCTCTCAACTATTACTTGAATTCTATAAAACGCAGGTTATAAATAGTTTAGGTACGAGCTTTTTGCGTGCTTTTCTATAGACACAACGAAGTATAAACTCCTCTCTTTCATTACATATAATTTTTTGGAAGGAAACGTATGAGGAATATTAAAGATGACGCTAAGACCTTTTTTTAAGTTATCATTCGTAACCATATCTCGATTAGTTTGAATGTTATGGACATTTTTCTACCAACTACACCCGGTTTTTTGGCCAATTTCGGCAAAAAAAATATTTTTTATTTATCTTTCATGAAATATTAGATTCGTGGGAAAATGCAAAAACTTCCAACACCGATTTAATTTAGACGTTAAGATTTTTCATTTAAGGTATCGTATGTAACGATATCTCAATTAATTTTAAAGTTATGGACATTTAGCAAGATTTTTTTTTAAATGAGTTTTTTCATAAAATAGTAGAATCCGGTAAAAAACAAAAAGTTTCTTTGAATCAGCGTAAGGTCAGCTATCATATTACAAAATACCGTGAAAATTCAAGACAAAAAATGTTCGTCGATTTTCGAAAAAATGCAAAAGGGTTATTAGCCCTATCTCCACCTCATCTTTTTTTTTACTCTATAGTTACAGAGATATTGAAAATTAAATTTTTTTTTTCACCTAGTGTTTTGTGAATATTGGAACAGAATATGCACCGATTTTCTTTTTTGCAATATGAAGCAATATTTTCTTTTTTGGTAACAAAATTTGCTATACATATGATGAAGAAAAAAGTCGATCCGATATAACAAATATTAGGGCCGGATATATACCCATTGCTTTCTCATTATATTTTCTGGAAAGAAATACGATTTTTTTGAAAAAAATATTTTTTTCTAATTGCTTTAACGACCGTTACTAAACTTCTGTTTCTACATGAATGTGTTTTCACAATTTTCAGTCCTCATCATGTTCTTTAGTTTTAAACTTCCCGCTTTATGAAGCTTTTATATTTGAAAAATATGGTCTAAAAGAACATTCCAAGAAAATCGGAATTTAAAAAAATAGCCAAAAAATTTGTTTCACAATTTTTTTTGGAGTTTATTTAGGACACACCAGAAAATGTCGAGTAATATTTTGTAAACTAGTACCATCCTCATTACAATGAAATAAACATCCGACGATTTTCCTTCAAAAATAGCTGTTTTCTTTTTTGTACCAAAATGCTACCTTTTTGGATAACCCTTTACAGCTAGCTGTAAGACACATAATATTTTTTGGGAAAATAACTTTTTTATATAACTTTATACAAATAGGCTGCTACTCTTATGGATTATTAACAACCATTTTCACTTTTACCGGTAATCCTACAGTTGTATATATTGTGAAATTTGGGAGTAAAACATTTTTAGATTTTTTTATTTACTTTTCTCTTTCAAACCTATTTTGTTGTTTTTCGCCGTGTAACATTTGCTTTCTTTCAGCTCTGACACCATTGCTCATCAATAAATTGGAAAAGGGCGGATTCTTAAAACGCTTCCCGAAGGCTAGTGCTCCCATTCAAACGCTGTTCTGTGGCTTCGTTTTAATCTTTGCCACTCCAATGGGCTGTGCCTTCTTCAGTCAAAGAGCTGCCATTAATGTATGTATTCATTATCAATGATTTTCCTTAAGGGAATTTTACATTTAATCACTTAAATATTCGAAACTTTTTTAGGTCAACAGTTTAGAATCGGATGTTAAAGAAGAAATCAAGAAGAAAAATCCTAACATGACTGAAGTGTGGTTCAACAAGGGTTTGTAAATTGTGGCTGACCGACCGACCGGACCGACCACATGAAAAGCAATCAAAGTTCTGCCATAGCCGTCGGTGCTTCAAACCAACAAACAAATGAGAAAAGAGCTTAGTAAATTATGATTAAAATAATTCTGTTACTAAAAGTGTTTGACAATAACGTGCAACAACAACTACTACTACCAAGAGTAAATTAAATATGAATCACTAGAAGAAGAAGAAAAACATATTACAATTAAGTTCACTTTAGTTTAGTCGCTAATGTCTATGAGCGAAACTTAATGTTTTTATGTAGTTACATATGTATATCTTAAATACCTAATGTCCATATCCATGTCCAAGTTTCTATTGCATTTATTTTGCCTGTGTTCAAGAAGTGTAGTTTATCCTCTCGTGATGACGTTTTTTTTTGTTTTAAATTTAAATTTTCAAGCTAAGTTAAGGTCAAGTGTAACATTGAATACCTCAATATTATACTCACATACATATGTATGTATTTACATATATGTGTGTATGTAAGTATGTACAGCATATTTGTTGTCGCATTTTGTTATCTCAATTAATCGATTAATCAATTAGCATCACAACAACAACAAAATGACATTTACGCCTATAAATATGTAGTTATTGTTTTATTATTTCTTAAATTATCCTTATTCCTACTGTTTTTTTTTTGTTTTCTCTTTTTTATTTTGTTCCTTTTTTAAGTTACAGAAATATTTAATTCTCTACACTTTGTTAATGCATTGTTTACTCTACTATTATGTAATAAATAAAAATGTTTAAACAATTCAGTGTGTTCTTCATATAGAAAAAATAATTACATGGATTTTCAATTTAAAATTACTAAAGGCGACCTAACAAAAACATCTGGTTTTCTACACGTTTAGCGATATCCTACAGATATATAAGTACAGTATGTCAAGAAAGTATTTTTTTACATCGCAAAAATGTACCTTCCGATACAGTTTTTTGGCAAAACACAATTTTGCATTATTTATAAAATAAATTTCTCTCGATGTAAAAAATTTAATTATATTTTATCAATAAAGTTCCTGTCAAGAAAGACTTTTTACACTTTTTTGACGGACCCATACTGCGATCTGGAGTACATTTATGAAAAAATTTTGATACTATTCTGAAACCTGAAAAAATCGAATGTCAAAACACTTTGTTGACAGACTGTATGTGGAAACAAATTGTTAACAATAACAAAATAATTGAACAACTTCTTCTTTATTTGCTGGTCCATCACTTTCAAACGACGTAAGCTTTGTAAAAATCGGTTCAGCCGTTCAAGAGCAATTACAAATTTCGCAAAAACCAAAAATGCGTTTTTTTTTAAATCCCCATAAAATTTTGAAAAAATGTTTTTTTCAAAAAATAAATGATAGCGAGATCTTATTTTACCATTTAGCAAACTTTTATAAACTTTTTAGTACAAAATAAATTTCAGGGTGTCTCTTAAATACCAGTGAATGCGTCAGCGTCTGTCAATTTTTAACGCGCGCTGTACCTAAATACGCAGTAAACAAAAAACAGCTGATTTATCATCCCCATTTCAGAAAAATTTAGTTTTTCTACATTTGGAGTGGATATTCAGAGCAATATCGATATTATGAATGATTTATATGTTTTGAAAATATTCTGGACAAACCACAATGAAGAAGGAATAGAAATATATTCCAAAACAGGAGGCATTCGAATTTTAAACATTTTCCGACAGCAATTCATTTTTCTTCGCCTACTCAACTTTCTAACTAAGTTTTCGTAAGGAAAGATTGTAGAAGCTGCACTGAAGCAATTTGATAGTTTGCATTCGAGCAGTATTATTCAAAGACAAATAGAATATAAGAAGACATTCCTTCAGGCCGAAACGTCAAAATCTATCAGTTACGAACGAATAGAAATGAAATGTCACACGCGAAAAAACAGTATTCCGCGAACATTGATTGAACTATTTTTGCACTTATCGATTAATATTAATTTTTTAATTGTGACAATTACAAAAAATTCGGGAAAACGGTCTGAAAATCCGCGAAAAACCTCACTCGTTGGAATCAAATTCCTATTCGTTCGTAACTGACAATTACTCGCTACAGGAAGGAATGTCTTCTTATATTCTACTAGCTGGACCCGGTCCACTTCGTTGCCCCCACACTTCAGATTTCTGACAGTAGGAATCTCTTTAATCTATTCGTAGGTACGAACAGTAGGAATCTATTAGTAGGTACGAATAGTAGGAATCACTTAAAAAATTGCCTTATATATAAAATGGACCCGGTTCACTTCGTTGGTCCACTATTTGCAAATTTTTTTTTTCCAAAACCATCTCAGACAAAATAGCTTTCAAACAAAAGAAAAAATTTTAAAATCGGTCCAGTGGTTTGAGCGTCTATAAAACACATACATACATACATACAAACATTTTTATATATATAGATAGCTGGACCCGGTCCACTTCGTTGCCCCCACACTTCAGATTTCCGACAGTAGGAATCTCATTAATCTATTCTTAGGTACGAACAGTAGGAATCTATTCGTAGGTACGAACAGTAGGAATCTATTCGTAGGTACGAACAGTAGGAATCTATTAGTAGGTACGAACAGTAGGAATCACTTAAAAAATTTCCTTATATATAAAATGGACCCGGTTCACTTCGTTGGTCCACTATTTGCAAATTTTTTTTTCCAAAACCATCTCAGACATAACAGCTTTCAAACAAAAGAAAAAAATTTAAAATCGGTCCAGTAGTTTAAGCGTCTATAAAATGCATACAAACATTTTTCCATTTTTATATATATAGAAGATAGAAGATAGGTAGCTGGACCCGGTCCACTTCGTTGCCCCCACACTTCAGATTTCCGACAGTAGGAATCTCATTAATCTATTCGTAGGTACGAACAGTAGGAATCTATTCGTAGGTACGAACAGTAGGAATCTATTCGTAGGTACGAACAGTAGGAATCTATTAGTAGGTACGAACAGTAGGAATCACTTAAAAAATTGCCTTATATATAAAATGGACCCGGTTCACTTCGTTGGTCCACTATTTGCAAATTTTTTTTCCAAAACCATCTCAGACAAAATAGCTTTCAAACAAAAGAAAAAATTTTAAAATCGGTCCAGTGGTTTGAGCGTCTATAAAACACATACATACATACATACAAACATTTTTATATATATAGATAGCTGGACCCGGTCCACTTCGTTGCCCCCACACTTCAGATTTCCGACAGTAGGAATCTCATTAATCTATTCTTAGGTGCGAACAGTAGGAATCTATTCGTAGGTACGAACAGTAGGAATCTATTCGTAGGTACGAACAGTAGGAATCTATTAGTAGGTACGAACAGTAGGAATCACTTAAAAAATTTCCTTATATATAAAATGGACCCGGTTCACTTCGTTGGTCCACTATTTGCAAATTTTTTTTTTCCAAAACCATCTCAGACATAACAGCTTTCAAACAAAAGAAAAAAATTTAAAATCGGTCCAGTAGTTTAAGCGTCTATAAAATGCATACAAACATTTTTCCATTTTTATATATATAGAAGATAGAAGATAGGTAGCTGGACCCGGTCCACTTCGTTGCCCCCACACTTCAGATTTCCGACAGTAGGAATCTCATTAATCTATTCGTAGGTACGAACAGTAGGAATCTATTCGTAGGTACGAACAGTAGGAATCTATTCGTAGGTACGAACAGTAGGAATCTATTAGTAGGTACGAACAGTAGGAATCACTTAAAAAATTGCCTTATATATAAAATGGACCCGGTTCACTTCGTTGGTCCACTATTTGCAAATTTTTTTTTCCAAAACCATCTCAGACAAAATAGCTTTCAAACAAAAGAAAAAAATTTAAAATCGGTCCAGTAGTTTAAGCGTCTATAAAATGCATACAAACATTTTTCCATTTTTATATATATAGAAGATAGAAGATAGGTAGCTGGACCCGGTCCACTTCGTTGCCCCCACACTTCAGATTTCCGACAGTAGGAATCTCATTAATCTATTCGTAGGTACGAACAGTAGGAATCTATTCGTAGGTACGAACAGTAGGAATCTATTCGTAGGTACGAACAGTAGGAATCTATTAGTAGGTACGAACAGTAGGAATCACTTAAAAAATTGCCTTATATATAAAATGGACCCGGTTCACTTCGTTGGTCCACTATTTGCAAATTTTTTTTTCCAAAACCATCTCAGACAAAATAGCTTTCAAACAAAAGAAAAAAATTTAAAATCGGTCCAGTAGTTTAAGCGTCTATAAAATGCATACAAACATTTTTCCATTTATATATATATAGATATATAGATAGATAGCTGGACCCGGTCCACTTCGTTGCCCCCACACTTCAGATTTCCGACAGTAGGAATCTCATTAATCTATTCGTAGGTACGAACAGTAGGAATCTATTCGTAGGTACGAACAGTAGGAATCTATTCGTAGGTACGAACAGTAGGAATCTATTAGTAGGTACGAACAGTAGGAATCACTTAAAAAATTGCCTTATATATAAAATGGACCCGGTTCACTTCGTTGGTCCACTATTTGCAAATTTGTTTTTCCAAAACCATCTCAGACAAAATAGCTTTCAAACAAAAGAAAAAAATTTAAAATCGGTCCAGTAGTTTAAGCGTCTATAAAATGCATACAAACATTTTTCCATTTTTATATATATAGATAGATATAGCTGGACCCGGTCCACTTCGTTGCCCCCACACTTCAGATTTCCGACAGTAGGAATCTCATTAATCTATTCGTAGGTACGAACAGTAGGAATCTATTCGTAGGTACGAACAGTAGGAATCTATTCGTAGGTACGAACAGTAGGAATCTATTAGTAGGTACGAACAGTAGGAATCACTTAAAAAATTGCCTTATATATAAAATGGACCCGGTTCACTTCGTTGGTCCACTATTTGCAAATTTTTTTTTCCAAAACCATCTCAGACAAAATAGCTTTCAAACAAAAGAAAATAATTTAAAATCGGTCCAGTAGTTTAAGCGTCTATAAAATGCATACAAACATTTTTCCATTTTTATATATATAGATTTGTCTTTGGTATTATTGTGTATACACCCCAATGACACAACGTTTTTTAACTACAAAATTTCCATATCATTGTAGTTATATGTTTTAATTTGTTTGTTATGCAAGATGCTGTTTTTCATTAGAGAAGAACGGAAACATTGCTAATATATCGTGGAGTGTCTGAAGATGTTGGTTTTGTCCACCGAAGTCAAATTATGTTTCTTAAACTCTTTATTGGTTGTGCAATATGTAAAGACCTGTAATTCTCCTCCTGACTTTGTAAACGCCAACCAAATCTATCGAAGCTGTCGGCACTTGCCATGTTGGAACTAAATTGAGTTTTATATCACATGGCAGTGTCGCTATTAAATCAAATTCTATCTTATAATCATGCTTCAAAGTAGAGAAATGTTTATTGGCCAGTTTCAATTGATATTTCCAAATGTCCTCATTGAACATGGAATTCAAATGCAGCATCGTAAAGCTATGGAAATAAAAACTATTCGGAACAAGCTCGTGTCACATGCTTCATTGTAGGAATTTTTCTTAGATTAGATCCGACCGGAATCAAAATGTGTTCTTGAAAATGGATTCCTTGCGTCCAAGCAGCATGAATAGGTTCCCCACGTTTCTGTTGAATTAATAAATATTTATACAAAAATGCTGGTACATATTTTAAAGTTTTGGAATTTACTTGGTGTTGACAACTTCAGAGAAATTGCTTGCAATGTGCTCTTCTTGATTTTTACACATTTGTGGAGAGGCTCCTTTGTATTCCATAAGTGGGCAGTGTCCCAGCTATTTCAATCATTTCTTCGCTGTTAATCTGAAAAACACATTTTGATATAAATTATAACAGTAAAATATTAAATTCTTACCGGTTTGTATTTGGTATTTCCTGCAAATTCAATATTTAATATTTTTGTACTTCGTGCACTGTTCCAAGATAAAAAATAAAATGCTGCTTGTCATCTGTTTGTGTTTATGTTTTCTTTCCTTATATGTGTAAGCGCACTGTCAAATTCGGATTTTTTGAAATTATCCGGCGTATCCGTGTGGGTATTTCGGTAGCTGTAGTACATTTTCATATATTTGAGATCGAGTTTGATAGACGCAGGACGCATTCACCGGTATTCAGGAGATTCCCTCATAGGTTAATATTGAAAATTTTGACACAATTGTCGTTAATCATAAGGTGTCCCAAACATGCGATGCTGGGAATATGTTAGGCTTTGAGCCAGTTCACAATCTGTGATTAGTCGAACTTCCGCTTGAAATATCGTGTTATGGTCTGGGAGGGAAGTAATGTTCGACTTCTGGTTCCTCAATAAAAATACCAGACCCGTCC
The DNA here is from genome assembly GCA_963930755.1 of Eudasyphora cyanicolor. Taxonomy (NCBI): domain Eukaryota; kingdom Metazoa; phylum Arthropoda; class Insecta; order Diptera; family Muscidae; genus Eudasyphora; species Eudasyphora cyanicolor. Next base: position 358,061,609 of record OZ005734.1, read on the forward strand.
TTCCTCCTAGTTTGGACCCATCAGTTGATTCCAAGTGGCATAATTTCTACGGATAGGGCTAAAAATTGGTAAATAGGGTTTATTCCAAACCTTTCACACGAACAACAGTAGTCACTCGTCCATGTTTTGATATAGCCCGCAAATGAGCTGAACTTTGTTAATATCCGTTTATTTGCACCCAAAACAATTGACATGCGATCCATGGTATAAGATTCGGCATGGTCGAACTTAACGCCACTTTCCTTTGTTATACCCTACACCACACTGTGGTACAGGGTATTATGACTTTGTGCATTTGTTTGTAACACCTAAAAGGAGAAGAGATAGACCCATTGTTTATTATACCGATCGACTCAGAATCACTTTCTGAGTCTGTCTGTCTGTCCGTCTGTCCATGTATTCTTGTAATCAAAGTGCAGGTCGTAAGCGCTATATAAACTGTATTTGATATTAGATCAGTGCGAAATTTGGCAGAGAGAGTTCTCTTATTACATGAGTGAACACTGCCAAATTCAGGGAAAATCGGTTCAGATTTAGATATAGTCCCCATATATATGTTTCACTCGATTTGACATGTAAGCGCTGTAGAAACCGCATTTTACATCCGATCTTTATGAAATTCGGCAGAGAGAGTTTTCTTATTACGTGAATAAACACTACCAAATTCGGAGAAAATCTGTTCAGATTTAGATATAGCCCCCATATATATGTTTTACCCGATTTGACATGTAAGCGCTGTAGAAATTGTATTTTATATCAGATCAGTACGAAATTTGGCAGAGAGAGTTCTCTTATTACATGAATAAGAAAATCTGTTCAGATTTAGATATAGTTCCCATATATATGTTTCAGCCGATTTGACGTGTAAGCGCTGTAGACACCATATTTTATATCCGATAAGTACGAAAATCGGCAGAGAGAGTTTTGTTATTACATGTATGAACACTGCCAAATTCTTACCGAAATTCCCATTTTCGCATTGATAGGTAGGTGTAGGGTATTATATAGTCGGCTCCGCCCGACTTTCTGTCTTTCCTTACTGGTTTATTATAAGTTTGTTTCGAGACAGATGTTTGTAACAACAGTTTACATTGACAGAGAGAAATGTTTTTATATAGTTGTATGAGTGTGCCGATCCCTGATTTAAAGGTTAAATTTTCACTCCGATATTGCTGAAATTTTACAATAGACTCTTTCACACCTGGGAGGAAATTGGTCAAAATCGGTTCAGATTAAGATATATAGACCCAAATTCACATATCGCTCTCTTACTTCAAGAGTCCGTATAGAACTTCTTGTTTTTGTTTTATTCGATCCAGCGCTGCCAGTTTAGGGGATTTATCCCCAATATGGGGATTTTTCTTTATAAATGGGGATATATTTTTTGGTTTGGGGATCCGGGGATTTGGTGGGGATTGGAATTTCTTATTATTACATGTCTTCATTTATATTAAAATTTGTATTTTCTGGTAAATCTTTGCGTCCGTAAAAATTGTGACAAAAGTTCGAACAAAAAGAAGCTTCGACTCGCAGTATATTAGAGACCGACTTAAATAGACAACCTGTAGTAATTGCAAATACGTATTTTTATAGATATTTATAAGCCTCAATGAAACCAAATGTGGTTTATAAAATGGAAAGAATTCTTCGGAGACCACATTACAAACAATTTAAGCTCATGTTGGAGTAAAGATTACTTGTACCAGAATTTTGCTGGTCCAACTCCATTTTAAATATGTGGCATTGCCAGTATTAACCCTTTGATGTACTTTAAAAATAATATTTTGCCAATTATTTAGCCTATTGGCAGAAATGATCCATCTTTTAATACCAAAAACATGTACAACAAATTAGAAACATGTACAAAAATTAGATTAGATGAGATGGAAGAGTTTGAATCAAATATATTTGATATAATGAATGTTGACAACGTACATTTTGTACAAATAAAATGAATTTTAGTACAAAGTACATTGAATTTAAAAATTCTTCATTCACATGAGTTAAAATATTTACTGGGGATATTTTTGGGGATGAGAAATCTTTTTTTTTTTGGGATTTAGGGGATACAAAATACAAATATGGGGATTCGGCACTAAAAAAAACTGGCAAGCCTGATTCGATCTGCTTTCATAGTACATATTTTGTTTTTGCACTCAGGCTCAAGATCGTTATTGTTGTTTTCAGTATATGAAAACAACTTTGTTAAAAATTAAAGAAAAAGTAAGTGACATGTATTGGGGGTGGTTGTAATGGTTGGATAGACATATCTGTTTCGGGAGCCACCAAACTCCCATTATTAATATCCTTATTACAACGATTACTTCAGTCGAAATTATTAGAATATATACGCAAAGCCAAGTATCATTAAACGAGAACTGTTTGCTAAAAGCGCATATCTCCAAAAAAGACAATTCAGTAATCATCATCCCTCGTACATGCACCAACTTCCACTCGAGGCTCCCGAAACAGATCTGTCTATCCAACCATTACAACCACCCCCAATACATGTCACTTACTTCTTTAATTTTTAACAAAGTTGTTTAAAAGTCCTCCTTTCCCAAAAAAAATTTTGGTAACCCTGCATATGAGCCAGTGTTCCGTTTGCCCAGGAGCGTCTGTCTGGCACAAAAGAAATACCGGTAACCTCAAGCCGCACTTCTGGAATGCGGTCAGAGATATCCGTTCTTTGAATATGGCCGACTAGTGATTGTAATATCTTCTGATGGTACAATTTGTGGTCTCGATTTATCCAATCGCCGATATTGATTTGAGGGCTGCCTTATACAAGGTGGCGCAAAAGTAACCTTTCGATGTTTTTTGGCTGTAATTTAAAAAAAAAATGAAAAACTTTGATTCTTCTTGTGGATTATTTTTATTTGGTCTTTTAATTTTTTTTACATCAAGTCGAGAATATGATGTCATGTAAATGGCCGCCGCCACAGTTGACTGTCATTTGAGCCCTTTTTATGGCATTTTCCATCACTTTGGCCAAAACTTCCGGCGATAGGTCCTCACATTCTTGACGGATATTGTCTTTAAGAGCTGCAAGAGTCGGAGGCTTGTTGACATAAACCCGCGACTTCAAAAAGCCCCACAAAAAGAAGTCTGGAGCGGTCAAATCAGGCGATCTTGCTGGCCAGTGCAAATCACCAAAACGGGAGATTAGGCGCTCGGGAAATGCATCCTTCAGCATATCGGTTGTGGCACGTGCAGTGTGTGCCGTTGTACCGTCCTGTTGGAACCACATGTTTTCCAATCCCAATTCATAAAGTTGCGGCAAAAAGAACTCGTTGATCATTGCTCTGTAGCGCTCACCATTCACAGTAACCGTTTGGCCCGCGACGTCTTCGAAGAAAAAAGGTCCGATGACTCCTCCAGCGAAAACAGCACACCATACAGTGACTTTGAGCGGGTGTAATGGCTCTTCGTGGGTTACACGCGGATTTTCAGTGCCCCAGAAGCGTAAATTTTGCTTATTTACGTACCCGCTAAGATGGAAATGGGCTTCATCACTCATGATTATTTTTGATGAAAAATCATCTTCCTCTTGGTGGTGATTAAGGATGGCTTGAGCGTATGTTAGACGCGATTGGCGGTCAGCAGCTAACAGCTGATGCACCGTCTGGACTTTGTACGGAAACATCTTCAAATCTTGTACCAAAAATCGCTGTAGAGACCGTCGACTGATACCCATTTGCGTGGCACGTCGTCTGGTCGATGTCGACGGCGCTTCCATGACATCCTCGGCTACAGCAGCAATATTCTCTGCAGAATGGCTACTCCGGGGTCTGCCACGCCTGGCAGCATTTGGTGTTGTGCCAGTCTCTTCGAGGCGAGCGGCTAAACGTCGCAGTGTTTCACCAGTAGGTGTTGGACGGCCAGGAAATCTGCGACGAAATTCACGTTGTGCCAAAGTCACCGACCGATTACACTGTACAACAATTTCAAACTTTTTTCAAAATAACAGGGTTCTGTCAGTGGATTCTGGTAGAGGAGACCAAAAAAATATATACGTGTATCGGCGTTTTGAAAGATCACATCGGAATTTTATTTTAGGGGGGGTTAAAGTTTTCCCCCCTTTGCTTGTTCGTGCAGAATATCGGTATATAAAACTATGTGTTCTGTTCATCTGAGGTGTAGGGTATCTTCAGCAACTTTGTAGCAAAAGTTAAGGCCTATATTTTTGTGGAATATATTAACCCTCTAGCTTCCCCCCATAACGGTGATATTTGCCTATATTTTAACAAATCGTAAAAAACTCCCCTAAAAATGGGTGGAGCGGGGTTGAAATATTCTACAAAAATGTCGGCCATAAAATTGTACTATAAGTGTCAGAACACACCAAAGCCCAAAACTTAACACAAGCTCCAAAAAACGCCCAAATTTAAGATAGCCTGTTAAGGGTTAATTTGTTATTCCTCGCATATGTAGGTTCTCCCAGCTCTGAAGAGAAGGTTGTTATTCAACAACTACCAAGAGTACTTTTGTTCTTCTTCATTATTTCTGTCATTATATTTTTGTCACTCAAAATTACCATAACGGAACTTTTGAGTGGCACGTTACTTATGAAAGTTAACGTTTGACATCGTGGGTCAACCAGTTAATCTTTTTATTTTCTTACAATAGTCTACAAGGGAATTTGTAAGAATAATAATGACTGACTGTTTGGGAAAACTTGACTGGTTTTGCTACGTCTGCGGCAAGCATACCCTTATGGAACATAGGGTTTCATTTTTTACGAGCAAAGTGGAGGATATATATTAAGTTTATTTTGAACTGGAAGTTTTCCCAGATGAGCCATGGGTGCCAAAACATATATGCCGAAATTGCTATATCGGTTTGATGCTGTGGTCTAAAGGTAATACAAGTTTTGATTTATATTTGATTATACATATATATTTATATTTTGATTTTCAGTTTTCAACTGAAACTGATGAGCATGGAGAACGGTTCCATCAGATATGTCTTCCTATTGAAAAACGCTATAAAGGCAAGAGCATTTTGTCACTTATAGCAGATTTATGTTGGACATTGTTTGATAATGGCGACGAATTGCCAAGAGTGAAAAAAGTGAATTAAAAATAAATGAACTTATGTATTTAATAAGTATTTCTCCTTGTATATGCGTTATTAATAGATTTTTTGTTTATAGTCCTGAAATATAATTTAATATAAAATAAATATTATTTAATTGTAAAATAAAATCATTATTTTTTTTTTGCATCTCTCACATCAACCCCGGAAAATCCAATTTTTAAAGACCTTTTTGGTACTAACACTATATAATATCTAAATTAACCATTAACAGGAAATCTTGAATTTTGCCGGCTTTTTGGTGTTTGTGTTAAGCAGGGATGGTCCACGACATGATTTTGTAGGTTTACGACTGTCAGAAAGGTGTAAACGTCACATACGTCATAAACCCGTCTGAAATGTATGAAATGTCGTAAACTGTAATATCAATTCTAAGGACGCTGCAGACTTCAGCCCTTCACGTAAAAATCTGGTAGACACCATATACATAAAAACTAATCGAAATCCGAGATACAAATTCATTTAATTTTTTTTGAGAAAATATATGTTTTTGATCGAATACCAATATTTACGCAATGGTATGATATAGAGTACAACCCTTAATTAATAAGTTCAAATCGGAAAATCAACTACTTTCGGCGATAAATCTACTTTTTCAACAATGGCACGCACATCTTTTCAGATCATAAAAATTCACTTTTCTTCACATCTTTTGTAGACCATTTAATTTTTATTCTTGACGAACAATAAATCGTTCAGTTTCAGTTTTTTTTGTAAAATATTATATAAGTTCTGATTCACACGAGACAATTTGTTTGTAGTTTGTCTGCCGCTCTCCAACAAACTTTGACACCAACCCATTCCTGTGCTTGCTTCAAAAAATAGAAGCCCTGACTTATTCTGGAATATGGCAAAAAGTCGACATAACGCATTGGCATCATTTGCTCTAAAATTACTGATGATCCCAGCGTCAACTGCATAATTAGAAGGCATTTTCTCCAATGGGTCCCATCTGCATTCTGATTTTCGAAATCTATTAGAATCGGAACCATCTATAAAGTTGCTGGAAGTTTACTTTTCACTTAAAATACGCGAAAAAAGACAACTTTGAAGGCATTGAAGAGATTCGAGTGAAGAATAAACCTAATTTATAAACAAATAATAATTCATTTGAACCAATAAATAAACTTGAAAGTTCAAAATAAATATTTTTTCTTTTCTATTGATTTGCTAATTATTTACTGTTAGTGACAAAGTCAAGTTTCCGACATTAGGTTTACGACGTTGTATACGTATGTCGAATACGTCTCAAATGTATGTCATATACGTCACAGTTTACGACGGACCATCCCTGGTGTTAAGTTTTGGGCTTTGGTGTGTTCTGACATATATAGTAAAATTTTATGGCCATCATTTTTGTAGAACATTTCAACCCCGCCCCACCCATTTTTAGGGGAGTTTTTTTACGATTTGTTAAAATATAGGCAAAAATCACCTTTATGGGGGGAAGCTAGAGGGTTAAAATATTCCACAAAAATATAGGCCTTAACATTTGCTACAAAGTTGCTGAAGATACCCTACACCTCAGATGAACAGAACACATAGTTTTATATACCGATATTCTGCACGAACAAGCAAAGAGGGGAAAACTTTAACCCCCCCTAAAATAAAATTCCGATGTGATCTTTCAAAACGCCGATATACGTATATATTTTTTTGGCCTCCTCTACCATAATCCATTGACAGAACCCTGTTATTTTTTTTTGTGTTGTACTGTGTTATTGGTCAAATAAATAGTCAGCAATATTCCGCGTTCTGGAGCAGTGTAGCGTAACATTGTTTATTAACGTGTATTTCGCATGTGTTTACTACACAAATGTCAAAACAGAACTGACATTAGGGGCCAATCGCAAAATTTATAGCATTTTCTGATAGAAGGATTACTTTTGCACCACCTTGTACTTTATACGGATGTCTATTGGTTGGATGTACAGTATAGTCTCCACCGCTCTTGTTGGTACGGAACTAATTGCCCCGCTTATGCCTAGACAAAACATACTTTTTGCAATGATGCACTTTCTTGGCATTGATGTCCACCACACTACAGAGGCATAGGTCATTATTGGTCTAATTACGCTCACGTAAAGCCAGAGTGTCATATTTGGACGTAGTCCCCATTTTGAACATATAGCTTTTCTGCACAACGACCTACATCTGTGGGTCTTGTTAACGCTTTCTTCTGATTAAATTTTAAGGGCGATGTTGATTTTGAGTAAAACACTATTTAGGAAATTATTGTCATTTCTTTTTATTATGATAATATTGGTATGGTTCAATTATGTATGGAACAAAATATCGGCCATATGGCCGCCGCGACCTCGGCGGCACACCTCCATCCGATGGTCTATGGTTCTATACCGTTAATGTGCCAAATTATCTCATCCTTTAGCTCTGGAATTGCTGCTGGGTTATCGACGTACACTTTTTCTTTCAAATAACCCCAAAGAAAGAAGTCCAACGGTGTCAGACAGGCTTAAAAAACTTTAACGCGTTGCTCGATTGTGTATCTTTCCATGGTTCAAATTGAGTTAGTCTGAAATTGAGAAATGTCAAATGTAATGCAGAAAAAAACTTGACGTTTAGGTGTGGTCCACATTCAACATCGGCCCTTACAATTTAACCACCTTTTATATGATATATCCAACTCATTTTCCGATCCAAGATAACTTCCAAGTATTTTAACTTTGTATATATGTATAGCAATTGTCTTATCCAGGAATCGAGTCTTGTCAAAACGAGCAATCTTTCTTTTCCTTGTAAATATCAAAATTTCTATTTTGTCTGGGTTAACATGTAATCCCCTTGGTTGTGCCCAATAATATGCTATGTAATGTGGCTCCTCAGCTCTTCCGCATAATTGGTTTGGATGTATGCTCCTTAGAAGTATTATAACATACTGATTAAAGTCCTTCGTTAGTGAGGGCTTTTAGGAGACTATCGTCGAAAACCATAGAAGAGGCGATAAAATGTCCCCTGAAGTATACCACGATTTACTATGTCTCTAATTTTTACGTCATATGACCCACAAATAATCTACATTGCATATTGTTGGTACAGTTTTCAGCCCCCGGTCAACATGAAACTCGTCTAGAGAATGGATAAGAGTATCGGTCTGCACATTGTTAAATGCGCCTTCAATGTCTATGCAAACAGCAAGTGTATACATTTATTTACTGAAGGACTCTTCTATGTGGTGCACTACCTCATGCAGAGCTTTTTCCACAGATCTTGCTTTAACATAGACGTGTTGTTTGAATTTAAGCATGTCATACCCTATTTTATTGTTTTTAAAAGGAAAGTTGTATAACTTCCCTTGCCAGGTTTGGGTATGAAGACCATCCTTGATTTCTACCAATTGTTTGGCTATATGCATGCCGTGAAAACTCCAGCCAAATTAGTTGATACCATACCCACCTCCTTCCGAAGAAGTGCTGGACATATTTAATCCGGTCCCGCAGCCTTGAGAGGAGAGAAGCTTTTTATCGATGGTTTAACCATGCAATCTGTTATATTCTTAACAGGTACTTGATGTAACACATTTTCGATGTAATTATTCCTCTTTTGGTCCAGCATTACCAGTTGGAAAATGAGGTTTAATCAAGAGCCTTACTGTATCCTCTATAGTTTCCATCCCTTTTCATGTATCATCCACCAGTGTTTCGGTTTGGATATGAGTTTTTAAGAGAATCTTTTTTATTTTAGACATGCTGTAAACGATGTCTCCCTGTTCACAGAAAAGCCTCCAGGAGTTAAGTTTCGTCGATCTTATGGTTTTATTGTGTTCTTTGAGCTTTCTGTGGTAGTCGTAAAGTCCGCTGACACCCTTTTTCACTTTTATATCAATGTATTCTGTATTTAGAAAGTCGCGTGTGGGCTGGCCCAATGAATTTCTAAGTAGATTGCCGAATTTAGTCCAGTCGATGTTAGCTTTATTGTAAACCGAGTAGGAGTGTTCATCCGAAACCCTCCACTCATGGATCTCATCAATAAGGTTTTGTAAACAAAGGTTGTCTTGTTCCCTATGTTAGAGTTAAGAGGTCTTTTGTATTCAAAAAATCGTTATGGGCTTGTACCCTTCTATTCCAAGCATGGTGGGAATTAGCATCACAAACAGCTAATAACTCATTACATGTAATTCCCACGTAGGTGGCAAAGTTGGTGCATTAAAGGCCAGATATATTGACACCGGGTACATGCTTCCATTACCTTGCCTCAGCACAGTTGCGTCAGTTATTGACAACTCTGGAGAGAAAAAAGGACAAGTTGTTATGGCACAAAATAGAAGTTCTTGGACTGGCACCTGTGTTACCGTAGAAAAGGTTGTAGTTCACATTGTTTAATCCAGTAACCCTGCTGCTAGCTGCCCATGGTTCCTGGATCAAAGCAATACGAACCTTGCCTTTATTTATTATGTCCACCAGAGCGTTGGATGCTGTGAAGGTGAAGGTTTATCTGGATGATCTCAATCACAGTAAAAGTTACTCTTGAGAGTCGTCTATCCTATCTGATGACACTCCCTCATTATTTGGTAGTAAGACATCGTTATCACTACCTTTCTTATTTACTTCCAATAATTGTTCATGGGAATTGGAGTTATTGTTTTTCACTCCCTCATTATTTTGATTCCTTGTGTCGCTCTTTTTATTTTGATCACCACCATTGCTGGGAACTTCCTACAAAATTGGCGGTACTATTAGTAAACTGGTGATGTTATAGCCTACCACACATCAGTATCTCACTCGTCTCCTTCAGTCGCTTCAGACGGTAGATTTGTATTTAGACTCGATTCATCTGTCCTGGCAATCTAGGCCTTTCCAATTTTGAAAAAGACTGTCCAGATCAAGAAGTACACCATGCCCTTTGTCTTGACAAAATTGTTCTTGGATTCTGGGTCTATGGCCACCACGAAGAGAGTACCCTCGTTATCATCCTTCCTATAGAAGACTTCCCGAGTATGTACTCTGATGAGTACTTACTGGGACATCCCTTGATATATAGATCGTTTTATTGAGTACAGGTGTGTGGCTTTTCCTTACCAATTTCAGCTTTGGGCCGTCCCAAGATGAGGGAAAGCTATCAACTAGCGGTGTCGCATTACTCCTTTTATGGCCAATTAATTTGTCCGAGTCAGTAGAGTCGTATTGTTTAAAGCCTCAACTTTAACAGATGATTTGGTGAACTTGATCACCATCAACTTATACCTTACCGGATCAACTTTACCGCTCACCATCGAAGGTCTCCGACTGGTTATGTTATGGTGATTTCGTTTGTGAAAAATTGTATCACCACATCATGTTGCGACATTTTAAAAATTCCCCCTGCACCCACTGCTAACTTCGCAATTTGCATGCGCAAATTTGCATTCGCAATTTGCATGCGTACACATAATTTGCAGATCGGACAATATTGCCAGAAAAATGCCGGAACAATGCGACCCTGTGAATTTACAACCGTGTGAACATACAATTTTTGTTTTGCAACGTTAGCAGAAAAGTCATTGCGAGATAATTTGCAGATTGTTATATGTGCGAAGTTTATGCATGTGACAACGGCGCCATTGCCAGAAAAACATTTTATTTGCAACACTGTCTATAATGTATTTTTATTGGTAATCTATATTATTATTATTATTATTTTATATACATATAAAAATGGAAAAATGTTTGTATGTATGTATGTGTTTTATAGACGCTTAAACCACTGGACCGATTTTTAAATTTTTTCTTTTGTTTGAAAGCTATTTGGTCTGAGATGGTTTTGGAAACAAAAATTTGCAAATATTTGGCGGGAAAATGTGGGCGTGGCAAATCTGCTGTCAGTGGTCCAAAAATGGACGGGATCGGAAATATGGGGCAACGAGCTCGTCCTGCATATAAATATTTAAAAAATATATTGTAAATATGTATATGTAATTGTAAGGTTTTCGTCTGAACTGTCAATTCACCTTTGCCTAACAATCTGTCATTGTCCGTACATTTGCAGCACATTAACAGGGTTGATAACGTTGTCCGATCTGGCAATCGTGTACACTTAGCTAAACAAAAATCGTGCGGTGAGTAAAACCCATACCTGCATTAAGAATGTACGCTTTCAATTAGGATTGGTTCTGAAGTTTGACGGTGCAACACTCCACACCGTGGACTTGGCTGAGTGTGGAAAATGCGATATTATCGCATTTGCGGAGTGTAATAATTTACAAACGAAATCAAAACACGTTCATACGGCTGCACCATTTTTACAAACGAACCTAAAAATGCGGTTTCAGTGTAAAATGTAGAAACAATTTTACCTTTTTTTGCACAAACGAAGTCACCATTAAGGTTCTTCGAAGTCCTGGAAGACGGCGAGACCTTTTCTTCGTAGGCACTGTCACAGCGCTGTTCTTTGGGAGATCTGACACTTCTACCGGCGACAATGTATGTGTTAGAGGTAGAATTGTCAGATTCATCACTGTCGGTTCGACTTATTCAGTTTCCTTCATTGTTCACCTGGCAGTCTCTTTGAGTTTGCCACAATAGTAATATTGTTTTTATTTAATGATTCAGAGTCCTCACAGGCTTTTAAGGGCTGGGGTTGCTTAAATACCCCCTTGGTTCTTCTTCATCTGTCTTATCTTTTGTTTTGCCTACAGCTGGATGTGCTCTTGTTTCATTTTCGACTACGGGATCCAGGCACCAATGCCCGCAGAAGTTACATGCTCACAATTGTTCGATAACGACGACACATGACTCCTGATTGAATTAAAGGTTGTCATCTGTGTTTTCTTTCCCTGCACAGTAATATCCTTTGTATATTTTGGGTTTATCATAAATCTTTTGGGGGAGACTCCCCCATAGCCACACGCTGAAAAAATTGCTTCTGTAGTATATTGTCCCAAACATATTCTGCTCGAAATATACGAATGTTTAGGGTACACTCTAAATATATTATATTTGGCAGACACAACAATTTTATATTTGGGAAGATGTTGTTGTAAACAAATCATTGTTTCCGTCCTAATATTTTTTATTTGGGATTACTATTTACGAAACAAATATTTATTTGCATGTAAGTATTCTAAAAATATATCAATGCCTTAATTTTAAGACAAGGTTTATATTTTTCAGTAATTTAACGTTAATTTTTTCGGAAATTTTAAACGTTCGTAAAATGCCATTATATGACTTGGAATAAAAAAAAATAAAATTGTAAGGTATAATTCGAAATAAATGAAAAACAAGTAAAAGCGTTAAGTTCGGCCATGCCGAAACTTAAGCTGATTATAGACGATTGCCAGATCGGCAAACGTTATCAACCCTGTTAAAGTGCTGCAATTATACGGACAATGACAGATTATTAGGCAAAGGTGAATTGACAGTTCAGACGATTGCAAGAAAACATTACAATTTCATATATTTACAATCGGGCCTGTTCTGAAATCACGCGATTTTATATCACTGTGGTTTAGTATTATCACTAATCACTCTTGGAGGGTTCGAAAATCGTCCGATTTTGGTATAGTTGGTTTAAATTGATTGTTGTTTACTTTAAACAATAAATCGTACCATTTCCGAGCACCAATAATGATTTTAAAATCGATGGTGTTTTGAAATCACCGTGATATCAAATCGCGTGATTACAGAACAGGCCCGTATATATTTTGTAAATATTTATATGCAGGATTGCCAATAAAAATACATTATAGACAGTGTTGCAAATAAAATGTTTTTCTGGCAATGGCGCCGTTGTCGAATGCATAAACTTCGCACATATAAAAATCTGCAAATTATCTCGCAATGACTTTTCTGCTAACGTTGCAAAACAAAAATTGTATGTTCACACCGTTGTAAATTCACAGGGTTGCATTTTTCCGCCATTTTTCTGGCAATGTTGTCCGATCTGCAAATCGTGTGTACTTACCTCTATATACCCTCCACCATGGATAGCATGTGACATCACAAAATAACTCAAACCTAAAGAAAATAACACAGAAAACACACAAAAAATATAGTAGATGAGAACAGAAGGAAAAATATAGTAGATGAGAACAAAAACAATATAATTTAAGAAGACATTCCTTCCTGTAGCGAGTAACTGTCAGTTACGAACGAATAGGAATTTGATTCCAACGAGTGAGGTTTTTCGCGGATTTTCAGACCGTTTTTCCCGAATTTTTTGTAATTGTCACAATTAAAAAATTAATATTAATCGATAAGTGCAAAAAAATTTCAATCAATGTTCGCGGAATACTGTTTTTTCGCGTGTTACAATTCATTCCTATTCGTTCGTAACTGATAGATTTTGACGTTTCGGCCTGAAGGAATGTCTTCTTATATTCTATTTGTCTTTGGATGAGAACAGTAGGAATAACAACAAGTTAGATGCTATATATGGGAGCTATATCTAAATATGGACCGATACCGCTCATTTTCAATCCCAAGTTAGCTGCAGCTAAGAAGTATCTATACCAAATTTCAGCCACCTAGCTCAAGTATTATAGATTCTAGCGTGATTACAACAGACTGACGGACAGACGGACATGGCTAAATCGTCTTAGAATTTTACGGCGATTAAAAATATATTACTTTATGGGGTCTCAGATCAATATTTAGAGGTGTTACAAACGGAGTGGCAAAATGAATATTCCCCCATCCTATGGTGGAAGGTGTAATTAAAAATGAAATTCAAAAAATCTACAACGTTTTAAAAATCTTTTTTAAACAAAATATGTTTGGAGACATTTTATGTGTATAAAAACACATATTTTATTAGAGGAAATTAGTTGGCAAATATATTTTGTTGTACTATATTAATATATGCGTTCCAAATAAATTTTATTGATTTTCAAATAAAATTTATTTGCACAGAAATAAATAATATTTAAAAATTTGTGTTCCAAATATATTTTCTCCGATGCATCCAATATTAGGTAGGTGAATAGGAATAAATATGTATACACAAGGTAAGTACAGACGATTTGCAAATCGGACAACATTGCCAGAAAAATGGCGGACAAATGCAACCCTGTGAATTTACAACCGTGTGAACATAAAATTTTTGTTTTGCAACGTTAGCAGAAAAGTCATTGCGAGATAATTTGCTGATTGTTATATGTGCGAAGTTTATGCATGTGACAACGGCGCCATTGCCAGAAAAACATTTTATTTGCAACACTGTCTATAATGTATTTTTATTGGCAATCCTGCATATAAATCATTGTCCGTACATTTGCAGCACTTTAACAGGGTTGATAACGGTTGCCGATCTGGCAATCGTCTATACTCAGCTACAGACTCAATGTAAATAGAATAATAAAAACACTCAACGAATTTTTTTAGTATCATTAGCAACAAATTTTTTTTCAACAGTCTGTGTCTGCTGAATATCGGAAAGCAGACTTCGTCTGTTATGGTTGCTATTTTAGTACACACATTTCCCTGCTATTTTAGCAAACGGAAACAGTAGTTTTAGAAAACATGTTAACAATTATTTAACAAAAAAAATAAAGCTGGAATAACAATCAATGTCTGTCATTCTATCATACGTCTTTTTCTGATAAATCAGGTAATAAAATCAGTTGTTCCAGCATATTTTATATTTTTAATAAAAGAAATACATTTAGGTGTCCCTGTTATTTACGAAGAGTATATCAACCAGAACTCCAACCTGAAGTTATTCAGCTCATGTGTTGCAAAATATTCCGAACTGTGAAATCTGTATATATGCGTGATCTTAAAATATAAATAAAAAATAAATTAAATAGTAAAATTAAATAGTGATAGAAGAATCAACAAACAATACTTGCCGTTCACTAGCATGAACTATCTTATTTTCGCCCGAATAGTAAATATTGAGAACATAATTCATACGTCATTTTGTTATATTTGATGTTCTCCAAAAACGTTCGACGATCAGTGACATCGGCGCGAAAACTTTCAGTGTTAGCCAATTGGACCGACCATTTGCTGCGAGCGTAAATAACCGCATCACATATCGATTTAAATAGAATAACTAACCCAATAGCTTATAATTTAATAGTAAATCACATTTGTCGATAACGTACATATGTATTAGGTGGAGTCAATGTTTTCGCACAAAGCGTAAGTTAAATACGTATTCTACGGAAAATTCTATGAACATTTCTCCAAGAAACCATGGTTCTAAAATGAATTCCTAGCTAGCGGAAACGACTTCAAGTTTGCGGCCACATTAAATTGTACACAAAATCCCTATAGGATCGCATTCGCATAAGCGAAAGCAAATTATTCGTGTCATAATGTAAACATAGTCCATATTCACACTTGCAATTTTTTTCTGCAATTCTCTTTTGAAATTGCATTTGCGTTCAGACAATGTATTCTGTTTCGACAATTTTTTATTTTCACCGTTCATTAAAACTCATTAAATTCATTAAATTTTATTAAAATGTATGTCGCACAAATTTACATATCGTCGGCTCAATGCTATTTTGTTCCATACGCCATTTTGTATGATCGGAGAAAAACGCAATTTATTGTTTGTGTAAAAACGGGACTGAAGAGTTACACACTTTTTATTTCATAGGGTTCCCAACAGTGTTTGTATGATTCTCTTGCATTTCTATGCCATTACATCCAAAAATAAGCAAGTTATAACAATTTTTGTACTTGGCATTTTGGTCCATATCCACTTTTATTTTTATATTTTTTCGTATTTGTATTACATGGACCACAAAAAGGGTCGATATGGAAAGACACTAATTTACATATTGTGATCGAAAAAACGTAAAATACTGAGTGAAAAATATAGAGCGATAGAAAAATTGAGACATAGAACAAAAATATCGAAATTATTTCCCGTTATTCAGAGTAAAACAAATTTACCCTACCAATATCTCGAAAACTAGGCGAGATAAAAAATGATTGCAGATTCTGAAACAGCATGCTTGGAACCCATATTATCAACTCCTAACTCAAAAAACACAAAAATGGCGTACGGAACAAAATAGCATTAAGCCGACAATATGTTGAACCGAGCACAAAACAACGAAACAAACGCATTGCAAAAAAATTGCGAGTACGGACGATTTTTTTCTCCCCCCTTACCGACTGCGTCCCTCTCTCACAAACACTGCAATTCAGCAGAAAAAAATTGCAAGTGTGAATATGGACATAGTATCATTGTATTTATTCGTCGATTATTCCTATTATATATTCGATATCGATTACATGCATATGGATTATTCATATTCATCACTAATAGGTGAATATCACCACTAAAGCCCCCCATACACGCCCTGCAGCTAAAATCATTTCTAGTTGCGTATTGAACCAGTCATAAGCTAGTTGCAATGTGACCTTTGCAAACCCATTCGCATCGCTGCCAGCAAAAACGATTATCTGAGCTGCTTAACAGTACTTGTTTGCTACCTACATGGTGGTTGCAGATCGACTCGTTCGTCTTTCTGCCGTCAGCAGCAGAGAAATAAGCAAAAACGAGTGAACTGCTTTACGAGCAAGTACTTGTTTCGTGGTGGCAGAGTAAATGTTTCTGTCTCCCACCACCATTCTCTTGTATTCTCTTATTCTCAAAATATAGTAATAACTGAACTAGATATTAACTAGTACTGAATTGTAAACAAATGAACTAGTTGGGTGCCTATGACAAGCCAATGTTAAAATCGATAGTTCGTTATATGAAAAAAGGACAGATATGTTACTATTTTGAAGTAAAAAGCAACTAGTATATTTCTATATACAAACTAGTAATTTTGGCTGCAGGACGAGTATTGCCGCAGGAACGGCGATATGTATGTATTGGTGAATTTGACACAACATGAGAATGTATTGGTTGCAGTAAGAACCCTGCAACCAAAATTACTAGTTTGTATATAGAAATATACTAGTTGCTTTTTACTTCAAACTAGTAACATATCTGTCCTTTTTTCATATAACGAACTATCGATTTTAACATTGGCTTGTCATAGGCACCCAACTAGTTCATTTGTTGACAATTCAGTACTAGTTAATATCTACTTCAGTTATTACCATATTTTGAGAATAAGAGAGTACAAGAGAATGGTGGTGGCAGAGAGAAACATTTACTCTGCCACCACGAAACAAGTACTTGCTCGTAAAGCAGTTCACTCGTTTTTGCTTATTTCTCTGCTGCTGACGGCAGAGAGACGAACGAGTCGATCTGCAACCACCATGTAGGTAGCAAACAAGTACTGTTAAGCAGCTCAGATAATCGTTTTTGCTGGCAGCGATGCGAATGGGTTTGCATAGGTCACATTGCAACTAGCTTATGACTGGTTCAATACGCAACTAGAAATGATTTTAGCTGCAGGGAAAATCAAAATACTTTTGATTTTCAAAATGAACACCCAACAATCAGATGAAGTTTGTTCATCATTATATGTCAGATTATTCGAAATTTTATTATAAGTATGTAAACAACGAAAATTTAAAATAGTTTTGTGTGAAAAATGGAAAAAAAGGAAAAATTCAATTTTTATTGATACGTGTTTATCGAAAATGTCAATCACACACGTACACAAGGGGTTCATCGGCATGAACTCTGGGCGCCTTAACACTAAGAAATAAATTACTCTAATAATATTCTTCAACAAGAACGGTTGTTTTAGTTACAACAATTTTGGCGACGAGGATTACGAGACGAATCTCACGTTATTCATTTGGAAATAAAATTTTTTTACAGAACAAGTGTACGGAAAGTGAATAAAATGGCAGATCCTGGCGTAAATTTCTTTATCTTTGATGCTTTTGATCCACAAAAGATTTCTTGGTGTCGTTGGGTGAAACGATTTGAGACGGCTATGAAGCTGTACGATTGTAAAGAGGACAAGAAACAGACATTGTTGTTGCATTTCATCGGTACAGGCGCCTACAACGTCTTATGCGACAAATTGACACCTAAACAACCAGAGGAAGAAACATTCGCGGAAATAATCAAGGTGTTGGAAGAACACTTTGAGCCGAGGCCCAGTGAGTTGGTGGAATGTTTTCGGTTCAACATGCGCAGGCAACAAGAGTCTGAGTCAGCAGGTGACTTTGTGGTGTCATTGCTGAAGTTGGCGGTTGGTTGCGAGTTTGGTGATTATTTGGGTAAGGCTCCCAGAAATCAATTTGTATTTGGTATATATGATAGTAAATTGCAAAGTCGGTTGTTGGAAAATAAAGATCTGACTTTGGAGGATGCGTTAAGTGTGGTAACAGGGAATGAATTGGCAGAAAAAGGCGGCATGGAGCTACAAAATGGCGGTGAGAAATCGAATGTGAATAAAATAAAGAAGAAGAACGATCTCAAAAGGAATGCAAAAAAAGACTGAGGCAAACATAACCCATGAAAACAAAAAGTGCAAAGACAATATAATTTAAGAAGACATTCCTTCCTGTAGCGAGTAATTGTCATTTACGAACGAATAGGAATTTGATTGCAACGAGTGAGGTTTTTCGCGGATTTTCAGACCATTTTTCCCGAATTTTTTGTAATTGTCACAATTAAAAAATTTATATTAATCGATAAGTGCAAAAAAAGTTCAATCAATGTTCGCGGAATACTGTTTTTTCGCCTGTTACAATTCATTCCTATTCGTTCGTAACTGATAGATTTTGACGTTTCGGCCTGAAGGAATGTCTTCTTATATTCTATTTGTCTTTGAAAAAGTGTTTTAGATGTGGTAATACCTCGCATATGGCAAACCAATGCAAATACAAAAATTTTACATGCCATTTTTTTAACCAAAAGGGGCATTTGAGAAAAGCGTGTTTTAAAGAGAAAAACAAATACAACAATCATGAAAAAGAAACGACAGTTAAAGAATTGTTGTTGGTGAAAACTAAAGACGAAGTAAATAAGTTAAGCAACAACTTATTCATGCACAGTCTGCGGGTAAATGAAGAAATGATAACTTTCGAAATAGACACGGGATCACCGGTATCAATTATTAATTTGTCAGATGCCAAACGTTATTTCCCGACATTGAAAGTGTGTCATCCCGATGCAATGTTGAATACAATGTGCAATGTGTTGGATACATATGTGTCGTAGTGACAGGTAGCGATGAGGATAACAAATTAAAATTGTATATTGTGCGATCGAACCAAAAACCAATTCTAGGAAGAGAAGTTACAGAAAATTATATTAAATTGGCAAAATATTTTTGGAGCAGAGGGCTACGATTCAGTAAACGAAATTTGTTCAAGGAAGGCTATATTTAGTACAGAATGCCAAAATACGCGCCCAGATCCTAAGAAGTTTACTACTACACACACGTGGATGCGACCTAAAAAGCCATTTGAGAGAGTTCATGCAGATTATGCTGGATCAATATTTGGTAAATATCTGTTTGTTTTGGTAGATGCGTACACAAAATGGCCTGAGGTTCATATCTGCTCGAATATGAATACTGATACTACTATCCAGAAGTGTCGCGAAATTTGTTTCCCAATTTGGGATTCCAAATATATTTGTTAGCGACCATGGGAAGTAATTTGACTCGAATGAGTTTCAGCATTTTTTAAAACTGAATGGAATTGTTCACAAACAAGGTGCACCATACCATCCTGCAACAAACGGGCAAGCGGAACGTTATGTTCAGACAATCAAATCAAAGTTGATGGCATCCAAATGTACACCCGATACGATACATGCGGAATTGTCAAAGATACTGATGGCATACAGACGGGCTATACACTCAACAACAGGGAAATCACCAGCAATTTTAATGTTTGGCAGACAAATTCAGTCGCGTTTAGATTTGTTGATTCCTAACGATGTGAATCAGGAGGCAGACGATCAAATACGCGCTGTCCCGTCAAAGAAATTTTTTGAGGGAGAGAGAGTTGCAGTGCGAGGCTACTTATCAAAGGTGAAGTGGCGATATGGAAATGTAGAGAAAATATGCGGCGAACTTCATTATGATGTCAGATTAGACGACGGTCGTATTTGGCGAAGACATGTAGATCAAATACGAAAATCAGCGGTAAATGAATGCGTGAATACGAACGTTGAATATTCAAGACCGGTACCAACTATAACAAACAACACATCAGCTGGAAGTTCACCTTTACCATTGATCCAACAAACTCGATTGCAACCAACCATTCCGAATGTTCCTGGAAATCAAATACACTCAGACAACCAAGCAGACTCAAATCCACCTGATAAAAATGTTAATGTTCCTGACGAAACTCCGAGAACTGGAAATACCACGTCAACTCCTGACGAGCTACGCCAATCAACAAGGCAACGAAAAGTACCTCAACGTTTAGCAGATTCCTACCTTGAATTTGATTAAATTATGGGGGGAGAAATGTCATAATGTAAACATAGTATCATTGTATTTATTCGTCGATTATTCCTATTATATATTCGATATCGATTACATGCATATGGATTATTCATATTCATCACTAATAGGTGAATATCACCACTAACACTAAGAAATAAATTACTCTAATAATATTCTTCAACAAGAACGGTTGTTTTAGTTACAACAATTCGCATCATTTTTAACATTCGTATCAGCATTCGCAAAACCGGACTTTGGAATATTCGCTTTCGCAAAAATATATTTCAGTATTCGCTTCCATTTGTTAAAATTCTCATATCTTAACCGCTTCACATATTTTGAAGTTATTAATATCAATAAAAACCTGTGCTACTTATTTTCGAAACCGTTGAATAAAATGCGTTTGTCCTTGTGGTAACAGGAGGTCAACATATAGAAAACATCCTTAATACTTGAATATCCTGGAAAAGTATCAATTCAGGTCCAAAATTTTGTTGGTACTAAAGAGTCAAAATATTATGAACTTAACATTGAAAACCCGAATTGGATTCTTGATGGACCCTAAAGATTACTAAGTTTATTGAGTCAATATTATAATTATCCTTGAATATTTTATATACAAAGAATTTCGGATTCAACAATTCAATAGTAACTTCTAAACTGCTTGACTGATTGATGATTTTCTTACACATTGTATTTTTCTTATCAATTTGAGTAGGTGGCGTTATATTCGTGTTATTAACAATTTCCACATTTATGGACCAACATGACGGAAACCCCTTGATTTTCAGGTATAGGTTGGCGAAGAAGAGCTCTAAATTCTCTGAACCTCAAAAACTACAACGAATTTAGATGAATTATCGTGCCAACAGCCCTCGACTGCAGCAGATCTCTTAACGAGATGGCTGAGCAGTTTAATATACACCTCATATGGGTGCCTGGGCATAGGGATATCCCGGGGAACTGCAAAGCCGATGAACTTGCTAGGAAAGGGACGACATTACAAATTCTCGAAGAATTTGCATATATTGGTGCGCCACTATCCACGTGCAAGCTTTGGCTTAGGCAAGAGGCAATCAGGCAGTCCAACGAAAGATGGACAGAAATCGGCACCTGCAGGGTAGCTAGACAAATCTGGCCAAGGTATGACCTGAGAAGGTCAAAATATCTCCTCGCACTAGAGAGGAAACGATTGTCTACGTTAGTACAGGTTCTGACGGGACACTGCTTGATCGGCGAACACGCCAAAAGATTGGGTGGAGATGAGGAAGAAGTGGAGAGCATTGAGCACTTGCTTTGCGACTGTCCCGCTTTGAGTAAACGACGACTGGACATACTGGGGTCGGCCTTTTTAGGCAGCCTAACAGATCTTTCCAGTACTGATATTCGTACTATCGATAAATTTATATATCAAACAGGTTGGTTTCGATGAGGGGCATTTCAGCCCGTGGTAACACTAGGGACCTAAACTGGTCTATGTGAGCTTGTAAAAAAATACGGCTGCCACCCTAACCTAAACCTAAACCTAATCGTGCCAAATTTTATAAAAATTGTAAGCGGTAATTTTTAAAATGTGTGTTTTGATACATTTGCTTTGGATTTGTCCAACTATCACCGTGCGTACATTGAATTTAAAAGACAGAATGTTGGAATGAATCTAAATTGTTCGCATTCTTAAATCAATTTGTGAATATTCGCTTCGTATTCAAAAAAGGTATTATTCGAAACAGCATTCGCTTTCGCAAAAATGCATATTTCACTATTCGCATTCGCAAGAAACATATTTCAATATTCGCATTCGCTAAAGCCACTTTCGTTACATCCCTAACATGTACACCAATTTTTTCTATCTCCGGCTTTCGAAGTTCGAAGATGGGCCATATTGGTCCACTCCTTCTAGCACCTCCTCCACAAAGGGTTAAAATGTTGTGAAATATTGATTCTTTAATAGCTGCTATACTACTTATTAGAATCTCCAGAAATTCCACATATAGTTCTAGTTTATTTGTCGCTATTAACTCAAAAAAAATGGAGGGCGTGGCAACCCCTTTTGGTACCTCCCACACAAATGCACCATTTTGCACCAAAAGTTAACAGCTTATAACATTAATACCAGTGTATAAAAATACTTCAAATTTTGCACAGAGTAATGCTTTTATAGTACCTATAGACCTGTGAAAAATGGGCGTTATCACCACGCCCCTTTTTGTATCTCCCACACAAAATGGCCAAATCATACCACAATTTAATATCTCATAACCGTAATATACCAGTGCACATAAACGCTTATAATTCGGCACAGTGCAATGTATTTAAAGTATCTACTGTTCAGCGAAAAATAGGTGTATTTGTTAAAACCCTTCTGGTACCTCCCACACAAATTGACAGAATAATTCGTGTAATATTCAATAATACATTACTCACAAAGTGAGGGTATACCTTAGTCGGTTTACCCGACTGAGACTTTCTTTCTTGTTCTTGTGTTCAGCTGTTAAAAACAAAAAAAAATTTTACATAAAAACAGAATCATGCGTTTGTCATTTATGACGTAAAATCGGGGAAATTTTTGATTTTTGTCTAGATTTTTTTAAATCTGAAGTAACATATAAATATATGTGAGCTTTATCCAAATCATAACCTTATGTATCTCAAATTCGACTGGGAAGTTTCTAGGGGTAATAAAATTTAATATGTTGAATTTTATTGAGATCGGCCAAGTATGGCATGGTTACACCCACTGAACATTAATTTTTTTTCTCAATATCAAAACTTGAGTCATATGGACGGGTCCACGCCCACTTGATATATCGAAAATTCAAGTACCCCATTTTCACCACCCCCTACACATTTACATTCTGTGAAAATTTCAAGATCAGTCCAGCCAGAAGTCTATACGAAACAAACGAACTAACCCACAAACAGACACTCTCTTTTACGAGTACATATCTGTGGTCACAAAGCATAACTCGAGTTATGCTCAAACTGAGTTATTGATGCCATAATGTCCCCCATCTTCGATTACATATTGTGACATATTTTGGTGATGATCCCTCGTTTAGTTATCTAGATAAGGCAGCATATCTCACTGTGTCTTTACATTACAAATGGATTATTATAGCGTCACAAACCTTTAAAGTTCTCTTCAGAAAAGTTTCAAAAACAGACATATGATGTTATGCCTTGTGACCACAGATATATAGATAGATAGAAGATATATACACAAGTATAATATTGCAGTATACCATTTTTAACAACTCGTACAAAAATTATTGATGTTTAGCTTTGGGTTCTTTAAAATAATAAAAATTAGTAACTAAAAAGAATAGATTGATTAATTGGACTGCTATTTTGAAAGTGGCTTTAAAGGCATTTTGTTTTTAAACCAATATTTTACACCACTTTCAAAATGAACAGTTCAATTTTGATTGCATGTCTGGTACAGATTTTGAAATCGCCCTATTTCCATCTCGAATAATTATTATTGATTTGTGATTTACTTTTTGCAGTTTTATTGGACTCTTATTTCTGATATTTATTACATCCAATGAAAAAATAATAATATTGAGAACTGTTACTCCGAAAATAGACATCGCCGTCATTTTTTTAATGTACTTTTCTCATACCACGAATTAACTTAATGGTAGATTTTCAATGGTAGATGTCCTTTATCCTGTAAAATAATGCAACATTTTTCTTATTTTTATTAACAGCAAACATTTTTAGCAAATTGCAGATTTTTCAGCAGAGCGTTTACTAATGCAAAACTGCAAACTTTTTGCTGTTACAGCAGAAAATTTGCTCTATTAGCAGAAAAAATGTTTGCTGAAATTTTCCTATATTTCATTTTCCTTTTCTGACTATTGCTTGGAGCTTTTGGAAGAGAACACGTATTTTAACGACCAAAATAGGACATAAAATCAAATTGTGGTGATGTATGTCAAAATAAACGACTTCATAGACGAAATTCGAAATCACTTTTCACAAAAAAAAAATAAAGTACGCGAGACAACTATTACAAGAGGTAGGTGCACCCAAAAAAAATTGTTTGCTGATAATAACAAACAACGTCTGCTAATTTTTAGCAAACATTTTTTCTGCTAATACAGCACATTTTCTGCTGTAATAGCAAAAAGTTTGCAGTTTTGCATTAGCAAACGCACTGCTGAAAAATTTGCAGTTTGCTGAAAATTTTTGCTGTTAATCAAAATATGTGAAAATAAGACAAAAGTTGCAATAATTTACATGATAAAGTTCAACTACCATTGAAAATCAAAAAGGTTAAGGTCATTCGTGAGATAAGACAAGTATATTTAAAAAAAATTAAATAATTATTCGGCGATATCTGTTTTCGAGTTACGGTTCTCAATATTTTTATTGTTTCATTAGATTTTAAAAATATTGGAAATAGGAGTCGATTAAAACTGCAAAAAGTAAAACACAAATCGATAACGAATATGATTTGACGATTTCAAAATCTTAGTTCCGGACATACAATTAAAATTAATCTATTGTGTTTAGATTTTAGTTTCTAATTTTTTATACATATTTTAATAAACCAAAGCTAAACATGAATATTTTATGTGCGATTTGTAAAAATTTTTATAAAGTCTGATTCACACAACGCAATTTTATTTCAAGCAAGTGTCAAAGTTTGTAGGAGAGATACAGAGAGCACTTTCCGCTTAGAATAAATTGCATCGTGTGATCTAGGACTAAGTATTGTGTATGCAAAAAAGTTAAAAAAAACGAGAGAATTCCTAAAGGCTTAGGGTGAGTATTAAGAGAAAATTTCGCAAGATTGTATCATCCTGTGCAAAGACGATTTGTATACGGTTTCCACGGCTATTCCTGTGTGTATTGTTGTTGTTTCAAAGTGCGAATGAAAAACAAAGCGTTCAATCGAGTACGAGAGTTTTTTCCCCTCCCTTTCCAACTGCCTTCCCTACAAACACCATTAAACCGCTGATAAAATTGCCCCGTGTAAATTGGGACGAACATAGACGCCTTAACACACGCGGTAATTCGGCGTCTCTCTCTCTGTCAAACTTTGACACTTGCTTGGAAAAAGTTGCCGGGTGTGAATCTGGACATAAGGGAAGATAATGTCCAGATTCACACTCGGCAACTTTTTCCAAGCAAGTGTCAAAGTTTGATGGAGAGAGAGGCGGGCGGAAAGAGTTTTCTCCTACAAACTTTGACACTTGTTTGAAAAAGTTGCCGAGTGTGAATCTGAACAATGGGGAAAGTAGTTTCTTGTACTGGCAAACCATTTTGTGTTTTTCATTCGCACTTTGCTGCCTTTATTTCCAACAAACACCGAATTGCCCCGTGTGAATCGGGACATAGACATGCTCTATGACGGAAAAAAGAAAATTAAAAAAAACCGGCGTTTAATTTATATTCCTTACCACTGTAACCAATTTTGTCCATTAAAATGTGCTTGGGATAAGTTACACATATATTCATATTTGTGCAGATGACGAAATCTCATATAAAATGTTTATTTCGCATATCAAAAAATATTGACAGACGTTATATACTTTCACTAGCATTCAAGAGTTGCCCTCTTTGACAGATATCGTGCGCCGACGCCTTTTTAAGTAACACCCTTTGAAGACTAAAATATTTTACGCCACAAATTGAATTGACAGCTGGTATATGAATACAAGTATTCTGCCAACAACTCCAACTGACGGGAGAACACATATTCCAAAAAAAAAAAATTGAACTGTTCGTTGTGTTTGTTAATTCGCATTACAAAAGCATTCCGCGGTTGGAGTTAAGTAAACTTTTTGGCAATGAAGAAACGAATATAATGCAAATGATTTTAATGAGTAAAACGGTTCCGGGACAGCTCCGACTACACAAATGGCTAAAGAAAAAAGGCGAAATTGTGTATGCCTTGGAGGATCAATTAATCAAGTTGCAACAGGTAAGCGTACACAAATTGCAAATTTCACTATGATTGTAAAAGTCTTATTTCTGGTTGTTTTCATGATTCTCAGCAAGCAGTTTCCTATTAAAACCCTCTACTTTAATATGGCTACAAAAGTAAACTAAATATATGCTGTCCATACAAAGAACTTGTGAAAGCAATGGACTAGCAATTTCTTTCCATGTCTACTTTTCCAAATCTCATAGACTCATAGAACTCTTAGAAGTGTGGTCCTAACGAAAATATCTGCAACAACGTAAGTATTTGTTTTACGATTTGTTTACTTATTTCATTAATTACACCTGTATCACCAGAAATGGCAACATAAATTTTTTTACACCATATGTGTCAACGATGGTTGCTAATATCAGCATAGCGAAGTAACCTTTTGGCTCCAAAAAAACTCGGGATAATTTAGTCTAATTTGGATGTAATCCATGGATAAGATTATTTTGCCCAATGATATGGCTCTGGACATGTACAATTAGATACCGTGTGAATAGGGTAAACCCAACACATTATCCTTCGGACAAAAATAAGATAATTGTTAATGCCAGTGACCGGTAAGTATTGTTTGTAGATACTCCTATTGCTATTCAATTTTATTAAATGATTTATTTTTCATTTATATTTTTAGATCAAGCATACATACATAGATTTCACAGTTGGAAACGCTTATCAATACTCTTCTCAAATATCAGGAAAATATAAAATTTGTATTTCTTTTATTGAAATAAAAATGAAAGAGACGTATGCTAGAATAACAATAATAGTTTGTTCTCCCAGCCGCTTTTTTCTGTTAAATAATAGCAATATTGTTTGCTAAAACGACTGTTCTAGTTTGCTACAGTAGCAGGCAAATTTATGTGCTAAAATAACAACCATAGGGTTGCTAAAATAACAGACGAAGTCTGCTTTCCCTTTTTCAGCAGACACAGACTGTTGAAACAACAAACATTTTTGCTAATGATACGCACAAAATTCTTTGAGTGTGGGGATTACAACATGAGTCAATTTTACTTGGACTTTTACTTGATTTGTGTGTCGTTACGTACATATGTAGTTATGTATATTTAAGAAACTTACCAATCATCCATTTTACTTTGGCGTTGTGGCTTCGTAATACTTGATTCCAGCTGCTGATATCACGATAAGCCTTGCATTGATTATATATAGATATAGATATGCACATGCAATATTATCAAATGAAAACAAAAAAGCTAATTATTGACCACTTAAATATTGCACTTGATTGTTGAAAATTATTTAATCCCACTTTTATTGGTTATCGATCGCTTCTGTTTTTATAATGGTTTAAGCTAAATTAGCCATTCGTAAACGTAAATTCCCTTAAGCACGGTACTATGTTCCGGTTTCACGCTGCAATCCCATACAAAAAACAAAAGGCGTGTTTTCGTTACACCATAAGTGCTTAATTTGTATGGGGAGCTAAGCACTATTAGTTCCCGATGAAGTTTTGTGCTTGTGTTCATGTCTTAATCGAGTATAATGTTGCCAGATTGGGCACCCTATATTTAGCAATATGGCATCCCAATTTTGGAGAGATTTTATCAATTATTCTGAATTAACGGGAAGAAGAACAATAATGGGAAATTATTTTAATATTTGCAAAAGAGTGTAAACAATTGAACATAGAATAGTAAATATATGTTTTATAAATACTTTTCACGAATTTTTTGTCTGTTTCGCACTGTTCTTTCTTCGCAACTCATGACACCATTGCTACCAGATAGTGAAAATCCGCCACTTTTTGCTTATGTGCCAGTTAGTGGAGGTCAGTTGTTTTCGTTGCAAAGTGCTAAATTAAAAGTGCTAGCTTGTAACGAAAACATGCCTAAAGTTGTGAAAATATGAGTGAAATTTTTTCATTTGTGGTACTATGTTTTTTCAACGTGAGAAATTGACATTTTGCGCCGATACAAATTAATTGAACGCCGCAACAAATTGAAGCCGCCAGCATTGCAGTCCTATTTATTTATATTCATATTTGTCCGCGAGAAATTCAACTGTTGTAAATATTAGCAATAAAATTTCCTAATAAAGTATACTAAATTAAATTATCTGAAATAAAGAAAACTAATGCAAAGGAAAATAATTATGTACATGGAATAAACGAGAAGAGTGACATTCCGATTGGATAGCAAAGCAAAAAATGTGCAAAACACAGGAAGGACATGTAATTCAACTGTTGTAAATATTAGCAATAAAATTTCCTAATAAAGTATACTAAATTAAATTATCTGAAATAAAGAAAACTAATGCAAAGGAAAATAATTATGTACATGGAATAAACGAGAAGAGTGACATTCCGATTGGATAGCAAAGCAAAAAATGTGCAAAACACAGGAAGGACATGTAACTTGTAATAACGTGGAATTTGTCTTGTAATTACATATGTACATTTACGTTAGTATGTTTAGAACAATCGTGACGAAAAGCTATTGAAAAACTTTGTGGACGGCTAACGCTACCGAAGCAGTAGGACAATAGAATTGGGCAGTACCTGTGATCTCGTTTTTAAATGGTTATAAAGAAAATAGTGAGTTCTTGCCAGCCATAGGAGTTGGCAGAAGAAATTCTGTTTATGGATGGAAGATTAATTTATATATATCAACAAATATAACGTAAATCCTTAAAAATAATAATAAAACATCTTTTCGGTTCATCAAAACATAATTTTATTTATTTATATTCGTACAACAGTAGGAAATTATTGTGATATTTGTAACCTAGCTTCTGATGCCTCACAAGCATCGCCATCGTATCAACACAAAATAAATAATTTATGTATAACAGCACAATGATCTTCAACAATATTTCCTATCTGCAATTTAAATTAACTATTTTATAAGTCGGCATTATTTAATTTAATTGTTTATTGATTAGAATTTAAACTCGTGTTTGTTTTCAAGAAAAGCACATTCATACAAATGTGACATTTCGACACAAACACTTCAAAAATGCAATGCGACTTTAGCAAAAAAGCGTTCCCTTTTTCAACTTGAAATAACACTTTGTGGATTTTTTTCAAGCTGAAAAAACATAAGGCCCAAATTGACGCCGCAACAAATTTAATGCCGCCACCGTCACACTCCCATTTGTTTATATTTATTTTTGTCCGCAAGAAACTCAATGTTGTAAATATTAGAAATAAAATTTCCTAATAAAGAATAATAAATTAAATTATCTTCCGAAATAAAGAAAAAGAATGCAAAGATGTGGTAGGAAAAATAATTATGTTTATGGAATAAACCAGAAGAGCGAAATTCCAATTGGATTGCAGTACAAAAGCAAACAAAATGTGCAAAACACTGGAAGGACATGTAACTAAATGTAATAATGTGGAATTTGACTTGTAGTTAGATATGTACATTATGTTTGTATGTTTGGAACAATTGTGTGCAAAAGCCAGGAGAAACATTATGGACGGCTAACGCTACTAAAGCAGTAGGACAATGGAATTGGACAGTGCCTGTGATCTCGATTTGGAATTGGTTGTAAAGAACATACATAGTTAATTCTTGCCAGCCATAGAAGTTGGAAGAAGATATTCCGTTTATGGATGGAAGTATAATATATATATGTCAACAAATATAATGTAAATGCTTAAATATAATAATTAAACATATTTTTCGATTAATTAAAACATCATTTTATTTATTTATATTCGTACAACAGTAGGAAATTATTTTGTTATTTATAACATTGTACTACCCTGACTTTTCATGTCTCACAAACATCGCCACCGCAACAACACAAAATAAATAATTTATGTATAACATTTGCATAATGATCTCCTAGAATATTTCCATTCTGACATTTAAATTAACTATTTTCTAAGTCGGCATTATTGCAATTGTTTATTGATTCGAATTTTATCTTTTGTTTGTTTTCAAGAATGTTAGCAAAAAGAAAAAATGCACATGCATATACACACATCCATACATATAAAAGTGACACTTTGACACACACACTTCCAAATTGCAATGCGACTTTGTAAAAAAGCGTTCCATTTTTTCAACTCGAAATAACATTTTGCGAAATTTTTTCGTGCCGAAAAAACATAGTACCCACCTTTAGCGAGCAACTTCTTTATGCTAAAATATTTACACATATGTACACAATTTTATTATAATTTAATTGTTTTTACCATAATTATATTAATATCTAATTATTTTTTGCTTTTAATAATGTTTATTTTGTTATTGTTCCTATCAGTCGACAAATAAAATAATGTGACTCGATCTGACATTTGTGTTCGCCGAGATGAGAGCAAAGAGAGATAGAGAAACCAAAATTTGCACTGAAATGATTACGTTTTCGTACGAGTTCATTATCGTACGACTGCTCGAAATTTTCTCAATTACTGTTGAAAATGGTGTAGTACAACAGAACCAAATACAAAACAACGAATATTACATAAAGCGAAATATTAAAATAAACTTCACTGCGAATGGAAAACACAAAACGTTTAGACGATATTTTTGAGTTCGGCATACTTTTTTCCCTCCTTTCCGACTGCCCCTCTCACCAACTAAAGGCCGATAAGTTACTGAATACTTAACCCATGATAATATGGACTTTTTCTCCAGTACTTATTTTCACTGTTGCTTCTTCTGACATTCTGCTACTTTAATAGTATGAGTTTAGTTGTGAAATTTATTGTTTATTGTTATATGGGCACACATTTTTAGTTTTAAATTTTTCACTTTTTTTCCTTTGTGCATATTCACAGTCGGCAATTTTTTCCAAGCAAGCGTCAAAGTTTGTTTGGGGAGAGAGGCAGGCGGAAAGGGCTCTCTGCCTCTGTCTCCTACAAACTTTGACACTTGCTTGGGAAAAATTTCCGAGTGTGAATCTGGACTTTGCTAGTACAACCGAACACAAAACAACGAATATTAGCCCAGATTCACACAAGACATTTTTTTCCAGGCGGAAAGAGCTCTCTGCCTCTCTCTACAACAAACTTTGACACTTGCTTGGAAAAAAATGTCTTGTGTGAATCTGAGCTAATATGTTGCCTCGTTTGTAGCAGGACTTACATAAAATGAATTGTCAAAATAAACCACTGCAAATGAAAAACACAAAACGTCGAGCACGAGAAGCTCGAGTACAGCATACTTTGTCCCCCCTTTCCGACTGCCTCTCCCCAACAAAAGTTTTCGTTTCGACATGCTGAAAGTAAGTCCCCATTTACACGATCAAACTTTAGTTGCAGCAATTCAGAGTTCATAGGAGAGAAATACAGGAGGAATGGAAAGAGGAAAACTGTTACTCGTACTGGAAGTAACGAGTGCTGCAGATTATTTCGGCATTTCATATTTGGCCATTCGTTTGCAAATTTTTATAATATTGGAATTGCCGAAACAGAATAGCCTCGATAGAATCAGAAAAATAGCCGCACATAAAATTGCTTCGTGTGAATTAGACAACAAATTGTAAGATTTGAACCCACTCGCAGTAAAATAGCAACCATGTCTAAACTGTGTCATCAAAATTCGTTATCGATAAATTATTCAAATAAAAATAATCGATTTAAATACAATCGATAAATATGAAAACTGAAACCATCACTATTTTCAATCATTTCGTGAAGAAAGGTTGCGTTCGTTTTCTAAAAGATATTCATTCTGTGTTTAAATAGAATAATTTGCCTGTTAAATTATGTGCTTGCAGTTCTGTGAAGTGCGATTATGTGAATTGCAACATTAACCGTAGAAAATTATCGTGACACAAATTATTTGCTGAAAATTAAACGGAATATTTCCTGATCAACGTGTATGTGGAGGAAACAAGCCTTGTGGAAGAGCTGAAAGCACAGCGAACGATTTCTACAACGCCAATCACTACTTGGTATGCGGTATGCATGAGGTGGTGAAAACACATAGATAAACAATTGAAATATTTTGGACTTCATTAAACACGCAAATGTTTTAATTGCGAACGTCGTACTTGTGAGCGGTACAAACAAATTTGGTGCAAGCGGCAATCATTGGAAAATCACTACAAAACAAAACCAAGCCTGTCAACACGTTTTCTTTTCGCTGAACCAGGAAATGCACATGCCACCACCAACCACAACAACCACTTTTCGCTTAGTTGTCGCGAAGATGAGCGGGTCTCATTTCTAAAGAGCTATCAACAAATCACATATGATAAACAAAATTATTGGTAAATACAAATTTTAACGTTTTTATCGCCAATTCTTTCTTATCAATTTGAAAGAATCAACGACAAAAAAGAGGGAGAATCCCCCAAATTACTCTGAGAGTAAAATTAATGTCAAAACGTCATTTGAATTTGTCAACAGAGAGAGCCAGAGAGAAAAACATTAATTGTGGGGAAAAGCGAAAGCGCAACCGGAGAGAAACAAAAAACACTGACATTTCAATCTCGTAGACAGTCCGATTCAAGTAGTGAGGCATAGGCATACGGCAGCCAACCAAATACACCTCTCATCCATTAAGCTGAGCTGCCTTTAGCTGTACAGCCACACAACGCTGGGAAGGCTTCTACAGGAAAAAAGGCAGTGCCATCAACAACTAAACAACACAAGAAAGACCATAAGCACAACAAAAAGGAATGATTAACCGATAAACCTGCCAAGAAAACACAAAATTCAGTTGCTTTCATAATTCACATATTTAACAAAAACTCGAGTGATTTGCAGTGTAATAAATCAGCTGTTAAACAAAATTTTCTTAAAACAACCGCAAGTCAACACCAGATTCCAACATGAATGTGGACGATTATGAATCTTTACCCACTACAAGTGTGAGCATCAATATGACAGCTGGAGCCATAGCCGGTGTCTTGGAGCATATTGTCATGTATCCCATGGATTCGGTAAAGGTAAGAATCGCTCATTGCCATCCCGTACGAAACAACTACAACGTCGATAACAGTCACAATTGTTTTTTATTATCAAAATTAAAAGGTAGCAATTACCTAACCTAACATTTGGGGCTTTCTGTAGTGCGTTTAGTGATGTAATTCACCTTTTTCTGTTTCTGTGTGGTGCTACAAATGCGGATAAATGTACGCTCACTCTAATTACTCTCCCATACATACTGCTTTTCCCGATGCCTTGCTCATATTCTCTTCGGCGTGCCTGGAGTGGGAGAGTGTCGTGCGAATGTTGAGTATGTTCTTCTCGAGTTTTGTTTTTATACCCGCGTTCTAAAGCTCCCCCCGCATGACAGCCACCATCGCCTCATTTAGCCATCGCCCGCATTTCGTCAAGAATTCCTAAGATATGTGTGAGTTGCGTCGTGTGTGTGTGTTTGTACGCCTGACTTTTTAGATATTTTGGGATTTGTTGTTTTTGGTCTTTCAAAAATAACTTGTGCATACTTATTACCTTCTGTAACACATGTTACAACATGTGTATGTAATTGAAATCAGCTGATTTTTTCGCTTATATGCAGTTGTCGGTCCCGTCCGTCCGTTGGATGGTATTAAATCTGTATTTGCAAAATTCACCCGCAGTTCAAAATGCTACTGTTAAAATCCATTTACATTTAAAATTTCGAATTAAAGAAGTTTTAGTTTTATTACATTTTTTGTTTGTGTTTTTAATATCTTATTTCTAATTTATCTTAAATTGCTCGTATCAATTCTTAGTTGATTTTATGTATGGGAATCAAAAAAATGCGTAACATCGTTTTCGGCGAATCCTCATCAATTTTTAAATAAGATAAGCTAATGTTTGGCTATTGACTTCCTTAAAAAGTGAAGCATTTTACAAATTCATAAATGTGTGTAAGATTCTTATGACTGATTGGGTTTTTTTATTAAAACACATTTTGTCAACATTCTAAGAGAGATATTGTTAGATTTTTCTTTTACCTAGCGGTTTCTGCAATAAATGATAAAATATACTACTTAAAAATTGCACTACGTCTTCTATGGAAGGGGATGTATACAATACCGCTGGAAATATCAGTAAGAGCATTCTCACTATTGCCGTCTTTTATAATCATGACTGCCTGCGGCGGTGTCACTGATATTGAAGAAGATTGCGCGAAATGCTTTGAGTATAACAAAACCAGTTCTATGTTTTATTTTTGCTCTCATATTCTCTTTTGCTCGGAGGCACGGAGTTGATGTTCTTCCCTTATGTACCTGTTTCCTATCGTCGTTGTTTTCACATACTGATCTGGATTCAAAGAAAATATGGTATATTTTTCAATTTGGCTTTTTGATACTTTCGGTTAATATTTATAAAACAACATGTGCATCCATCATGGCATAACAGCACATCGATAAAAGCGAACTATTTTTTGTTTTTCGAAAGGAACGTATGTGAAATGGTTAAATTAATCACGAATTTATAAAAATATTATATATTTTCGGACTTTATCATAACTATTTTTAGATGGCTTCTAGCATTTTTGCATAGAAAATCAGTTCTGTTAACCCCTCATTACATTGACGAATAAATAAACCCTTTTTATTCCAAAAGGACGTGATCAATTTCTTTTTCGAAATCACTTGTTTTTTTAATATTCTGTAAAATTTTCATCTACGACCTTTCTTCTGAAAATGTCTAAAATCAACCTATCATCCCTCTCACAAGGTGAAAAATATTTTAAATTATTGACCAAACTTTTTTATAAAGTTTATTAGCAGCGTATACCTGATTATTCAAAGGGCGTCTTAGTTAAGTTTTCATATATGTACATATATTTAGTCTCCAATATACATTGTAACATTATTATTCACCGTGTTTTCCTTCTTGTTATAATTCTACAAGAAATACAGCTATCTAGCAGAGCGGGACTACCCTTTACCATTGCTTATGTATGTGTAAACAATTTTTCTTTCTAGATTTTTTATTTAAGGATTGTTGGTGGATAACGAATAATATTTCATCAACCATGTGATTATTTCCCTACTATATTTTTAAAATACTTATACAGGAAAGGTTGAACTTTGTCATTAAATAATGCAACACAATATCATTCATATGACCACCACGACTGGCTCGCTAATTGAGAATTTTAGGTATAGACTCAGGTACGGGTGGGCCATTTAAAATTTGAATCGGCTTTAAAAAAGTAATGATAATTTTACCAAATTTCTGGAATTTTATTGTATAGGTTGAACTTTGTCATTTAGTAATGGAACACAATATATTTCATATGACTACAACGACTGGTTCGATCAATCCAATTTTACATTGACATTTTCGTTTCGGTCGAATCACTTCAATGACAACTTCGATTTCATGTTTCAACGCTTCAATTGTCTCTGGATGCTTTGCGTAACATTTATCTTTAATGGCTCCCTACAGAAAATAATCCAAAGGGCTCAAATCACAAGTCAGAGTAATCGGTAGTTCAAATTTTAAATGGCCCACACTTTATACGACGCAATTATGCATTGAATACGAATAAATAAAATTAATTTCTCCTTTTGAATGTTTCGCAAGAACGCAAACACGTTGTGCATTAATTATAATAGTAAAAAAACTAATTAATTAAATCAACTGAGCCCCTATATCTGGAAGGTCCACTCTTAGTGAAATTGGAGTCAATAATAACTTTATGGTTAAATATAGATTAGCTTTTAATAAAAAAATACTATCTCATATTACCACATTCTTTATCAATATCACAAATAAAAATAATCTTTTCTTAAGAAAATTTTTATTAATAGGTCCCATTGAAATAAGAGTAATCAATAGTCCCCTTTTGAAAATGAAAAACAGCTTAAATTTCATGCCCTGAGTACAAGTTAGCTGAAGGCGTCGAAATATGCAAAAAAAGAGGACTTGATGTATTGATTTTCCTTGAAGTGTCTAAACGTTCTACTCGCACCTTTTTCCCGCAAAATTGCCATCAAGAATGATGCTAAGCTTTTTAATTTATATGGTAGTTATTTTGACTTGCCTTACATTCGATATGGAATGTTAAATTGAACTTTTAATAGTGATTCCAATATTAAATAAGTATGTAATAAATATATGCATAAATAAACCAGTAAGGAAAGGCTAAAGTCGGGCGGGGCCGACTATATAATACCCTACACCACTCTCGTAATATTGAATAACTCTGATATATAAATTTTGTAATTCATTGGATCTAAAGAGCCAAATCGGATGCAACATATATATGGGAGCTATAGCTAAATCTTAACCGATTTTCTTCAAATTCGGCAATGTTGGTTCATGGATCAGGAAACTCTACCGTGCTAAATTTCAAAACGATTGGATGTAAAATACAGCTTTTATAGGACTAAAGGGCCAAATCGGACGAAACATATATATGGGACCTATAGCTAAATCTTAACCGATTTTCTTCAAATTCGGCAATGTTGGTTCATGGATCAGGAAACTCTACCATTCTAAATTTCAAAACGATTGGATGTAAAATACAGCTTCTATAGGACTAAAGGTCCAAATCGGACGAAAGATATATATGGGAGCTACATCTAAATCTGAACCGATTTCAACCAAATTCAATAGCGATCTTAACAGCTGCGAAATACTCTAAACTGCAAAATTTCAGAACGATCGGAGTGAAATTGCGACCTGTAGTCGACGAACAACTTTACATGGACAGACGGACGGACGGACGGACAGACATGCTTAAATCGACTCAGCTAGTGATTCTGAGTCGATCGGTATACTTTAAGGTGGGTCTAGCTGTGTTATTTTCAGGTGTTACAAACATCTGCCGTGAAACAAACTTATAATACCCTGTACCACAGTGTGGTGTAGGGTATAAAAACCGTAAATATAATAGACATACAACCAACAAGATGAAATAAACTTGGCTTTAACATGGCAACATTTCCTATAAATACATCTAATTAGTAACATATGATAGTCCAAAAATGTAACGTATAAATAAAAACATAAAATTTTTAAAAAATGTTTATGGTAAATATTTTTGTTTTAGTAGTCTAAGTTTCGT
Organism: Eudasyphora cyanicolor; assembly: GCA_963930755.1. NCBI lineage: Eukaryota > Metazoa > Arthropoda > Insecta > Diptera > Muscidae > Eudasyphora > Eudasyphora cyanicolor. The sequence goes on from OZ005734.1 coordinate 358,098,855, forward strand.
GGAAGTTAATTGGAACATATTTTTTAATTATAAATCCGATAAATCTGCGTTGAATTTAAGGAAATTATGATTGCTGCATATTTTGGAAACTTCCCTTTCACATAGAAACAGTAGTCGTTAAAAAAATAATAAAAAGTAAATATATTTTTCAAATAAAACGTTTTTTCTAGCATGATAAAACCACAAACTACATATTTATAAAAAATGCAAAAAATTCTTCTATTTTAATTTTTAAATGGCCATGTTCAAGAAGGAGACCATGCCAACATGAAAAATCTACGGATGAATGTATAAGTTATGACCCATTTTGTAAATGTACTTAAAATGACAAAAAAATATGTTTTATATATTTTTATTTTGTCCATTTTGTGTGGGAGGTACCAAAAGGAGCGTGGTAATAACGCATTTCATAAAATAAAATTTTCTTTTGTTTTAATTTTATGGAACAGTTTGACTCAATCTACAAGAAAACGTCTTTAGGTCAGTTTGTTTTCACTTTGTTATTGCGGTACTTAAAAGCGTTATAAATCGACGTTATCATTTAGACGATTTCAAAGCGCTTTATCATACCATCTTACGACCGTGCACAACGCTCTGAGGGTTGTATTTTTCTACTTAGGTAACTACATCAGTTCGAGCTAATAAACAATAATTGCATCATTTTCCTGGAATTGTTGTGAAAACTATACTAAATATTTATGAATAAAATTTCTGTGGACGTGCGCTATTAAAAATATATGTCAATGTTATAAAAAAAACTTCGGGAATTTCCCAACTTTCTGTTTTAACAATACATTACATTATTAAACGTTATAAAGTATTTGTTTAACACGTATTATGGGAGAAACGATTCAATTTAATTTACACCATATCAGGTTAGAACTAACCGAATGTTAAAAAATTAAATTCCATTCTATCTGGTTGTAATAGCTTGGTGGAAATCGTCGTAACAATGATAATTATTATGGGCAAGCGAACTTACCCTTCCTGTTTCTGAAGCCAAGGTATATATCGCTCACTCACTTCAAGAGTGACATAACTCAAAATTGAAAATTGCCAAGATGTGTAACTTTAAGTGCGTATAAAAAGATAAGTAACGTCGTGAAAGCACTGTGAACCGTCATCACACGGTGGGATAAAGCGTTGTAAAAGCGTCAAAATGATAACACCGATATACGGTGTGACGGCGGTATTTTACAACGCTGTTGAAACGTTGTAAAAACAAAATTCATGACGATTTTTTGATGGTTTGAATGTAATATTTCCCAAAAAAAAAACGTATTTAGAAATCAATAAATCAAATGAAATATATTATTTTTAAGGTATTCATTAAATTAGAGTTTGAATTCATAGTTAATATTGAAATTTTCCTGCACCATGCCAGCTTGTTTAATCTTTAGATGTTGTAAAGGTAGGACTGGGTTTTCGCATGTTAAAGCTGCACAGTAAAAGCGAATCCTGCAATTTTACAAAAAGAATAGTTCCTTATAGAAACTTCTAAATCTTGATAAAATCGTAATTTTGACGAATGCATATGTGCGGAATTACTCTAAATGTTAATTTAAAAAAATCGTTTTCGTTTATTTCGACATTTTGCCTAACTTTTTGCAGGAAAATTTGTCATTAATTTCATAGAAAATCGTTTAATTTATTAGACTGGTGACGTTACTTTCAAAAAGTTATGAACTTAGATTTTATACAGAGTACACTAAAAACCTAGCTATTTCGACTTAGCATGTTTTGGAATGGAGGTATCGATTTAAAGACTAACTTAGATACCACTTTCCAAACACGATTCATTTTTCTCACGAAACAGTGCTTCAATTACATTTTAGGCAAGCATTGTGAAAGCATCCCAAAACAGTGCTTTCACAACGCTTTTTTCGTGGTACCGTCATAAATTTCTCCGAACTATGGTAGTTTACTTATAGACCAAATTTCGCTGAGATTAATTTATGGACATTTGCAAAATTCGCATTTTTGTAAGACAACCTCAAAAATTTTAAAATTTTGAGTTATGCCACTCTTGAAGTGAGTGAGCGATATGTATATCTTTATCATAGAGGATGAATGTACCAAACTATAGACGATTTTGTATTGTATTGTATTTGCAACAAACTCAGCGTAGCAAAATATGGGAGATAAACGACTACGCTTCATATATATTTTTATGTATTATATATTACATATAAAGGGTGGTCCTATCATAATGCACGATGTTAATTGTGAGTCACACGTGGCGATCATTTGGTCGATTTCTATTTTTCACACATAATTGTCATAGATCCTTCTATCACAATAAAAAATATTAGGATAATTCTCTGAAAACTTTTTGTTTTGTTTACAATTAACATCGTGCTTTTAAAATGGACCACCGTGGCAATTTTCAACCATAATGCTCGATGTTAATTGTGAGTCACACGTGGCGAACATTTGGCCTATATTTTGTTTCACACATACATAATTGTCGTAGATCTGTCTATTGCAATAAAAAATATTAAGATAATTCTCAGAAAACTTTTTGTTTTTTACAATAAACATCGTGCCTGCATAAAACTGTTTACTTGGATAAATATTTATAAATGACCGTTTGTCAGTGGTACAAAGTACTTGCATGTTTAACATTTCGTGTAGGGTTGTCAAATCGCATTTTGAATGTTCTAAATGAAAATAATTTATGAACATTTTAAAATATGTATATTTACTACATAGTAAATTGGGAGACACTCTTAAATGTCAGATCATTTGCAAATGCGCATTGTTTGACATTTGGTAAAGACTTTGTTTTCTATAATGATCAAGTGTCATTGAATATCAATACAAGTCATTCATTGCAATAGTTCTACGTCAAAAGGAGAAGATCCCATTTGTAGAAACGACAAGTCTCAATATCCATTGAATATTGAACAAATCTTTGCTAATTCCCAATTAGACTACAAGAGACATTTCCGAGTACATAAGACATTTCAACTAAGTAAGCAGGGGGAATTTACCCAATAACTATTTAAAATTTTAATGCTAATTTCGACAAATTGTCCAAAGTTAAAGTATTTTTTCATATTTATTGAATTCGATTTTTGCTATTTTATTGACAGAAGACTTATCAAATATCGCGTGCCAGTCAGTCATATATACATATGTATGTATATACATATATATATATATAGAGAGTATGGAATATTTTTTTACTTTCGCATTTCTTACAAATTATTACTTTTGTTATTTGAAAACGTTCCTGGGCTTTATAAAACATTCATTTCATTCATTTAGATTGCTAAAAAATAATTTGAAAGGAAGCATGACCATCTTATCTACATATGTGCCATAATAGCCTACGTAGTTGGTTTTCTTATCTTCTACCCACTTTCGTATGTGCTATATACATATGCATATATAAGCAGTGCCATTTAAAATTGGCCCTCTTCGGATATACCCTTTCTATGTCGTGCAATTATCATTTTTATTGTTGTGTTAAGTGTTAATGACACTACTTATGATTTATTTATTTGCATATTAGTACATATATCAGACTGGCAATTTCAGTGATAAAACTCTTTAAAAACAAACAAAAAATTGCAAAAGAGATTAATTACTTCCACATTTTTTCACCTTGATAAGAAAAAATTATGAATTTAAATAAACTCAACCGCATTAACATTTCACAAACGTATTATATATATATATTTATATCGAAGTGTAAAGAAGTTTAAATTGAGAGAAAACCCCCCACCCAATTTCATCTAAAAATGTTTTGCGTTCATCATTTTTTGGAAGTCACTTCACCAGTGATTTTAACATGGAGTTGTCATAGAAATAGTCAATTGTCCCCTAGTTGATTCATTCACCAGACAATTTGAATTCTGGTATTATCCTCAAAGACAATTTAATTTAAATATTTTACTATTTATAATGTTTCTGAATACCCAAAATTAAAAACATATGTACATATTTTGGGTTTGTCCATCCAACATGTTTTTGACAACAGAGGTTGTGGTTTACATCAAAGGAGACAGTAATTTATGTACTTAAGTACATTGACTATATTACAGAAAATTCTGGGTCATTTAAAGAAAATGTAGGGAGAATTGAATGGAATTTAACTGGTGGTTAAGAACAGGTCTGTAGGAAGAAATGTATTTGAATGTGCCTAGAGCCTTCACTGAAGGGAGAACTATTCGAAATTGTCTATCGAGAAACTAACTTAAATGTGTATACATTTGCATATGTGTTCTCAACTTTTCATAAGTTGTAATGAAATGGCCCTTAGACTTTCTGAATATTAATTCAGATTATTTTTTATCAAAAGTTAAATTATTTATTATTGATTGTTTCCTTTACTAATTTATATATAACACCGTGTGACAAAATTGAACAAAAATTAATGGTCATGGAAAGGTCTTTAAAATTCTGAAAGATAACTAGAAACCATGCTGTATACTCAGTTTTTCATTTTCTGGCCCAGTTCGCGTTTAAACGGACATGACTTTTCTAAAGGCACATTTTGGGCTATCTAAATAATATTTTCGTTTTTAGCAAGTGGATCTAATAAGTTTCAAAAATGGACTTGCAAATTTTAGTCCTTCCTTGTCCTTTAATATCCACGGTACGAAATTTTGAGAAACTGTTTAGTTATATATTTCCAAATTTTCGCATTCTATGTTGATTAGTTTGTTTTTTAGAACAAGAATTTTTTTATTAGATTGTTTGAAAAAAAAGGTGTTATGGCGGATAAAAAGGGGACTTTTTTAACGGCAACGCATCGTATGGTCGTGGCTGCCCGATGCCATATGGGATAAATCACTGAATTTTTTAATACATATTAAAAAAAATGTTTATGCAACGAAATACAAAAATTAAAGCTTTATTATTCATTAGTACGATTTTATTTGAAGTATGATTTTAATTTAATTTTATTTTTAAGTATATAATGTAGTGTTTTTGTAGATATGTATTGTGTACATTATAGACTGTTGTAGGTATATATGGTACATCTTTGTACTAGAATATATTTCTGCCATCAGTTTGGGGTGGTATGTTATTTTATGAATCATCCAACACATAATCATACATCACATTTTACAGGCTTATTTCGTGTTTGATTTTTACACGGGCCATCGGCGTTTATTTTGCTCGAATCTTGTGTGCAACAGTAGAACAATAGCAGGTTGCAATATTTCGAGGAAATTGAAGATTACTGATATGACTCATTACGGATTTTGTTTGAATTAGCCAATTATTATACCCTCACTTTAGTGTGACGAGGGTATATATCATTTGCTACGGGAAAAGGTGTAACACGTCGAAGGAGTGACCTAAGACCCCAAGTATGTTCGGAGGAAATCCGTTTTAGGTCATTTTAAGTCGAATGAGCAATGTCCGTCCGTCTGTCTGTCTGTCTGCTGGCTGGTGCGCACGATAACTCTCGAAAGGAGTAACCGATTGACCTCAAATTTGGTATGTGGTAATATTTTTTTCTATCTCCGGCTAAGTTCGCAGATGGGCCATATTAGTCCACTCCTTCTAGTACCTCCCCCACAAAGGGTTAAAATGTTGTGAAATATTGATTCTTTAATAACTGCTATACTACTTATTCGAATCTTTGAAATAAAATTGAAATAAAATAAATTTAGAACAACATGTTTTGAATATTATAAATATTTGGTCAAACACAATTTATTTAAAAAACGATAGAACAAAAAATATTTGTGAACTATTTTCTCAAATAAAATATATGTTCAACCCCCTTAAAAAACCAAAATAATCGAGGGTTAGAGCTATAGAAAGTTAAATTGTTTGAAAATTAGTTAGCTCTAAAGCTGAATTTATTTTCTTATTGTTTACGGCCCTAAATACAGATAAAAGTATTCCCTAGAAATTTCTCCAAATATATTTTATTTAAAAAATTTTAACACTTTGTTTATCTTTTCGAGTTTCAGTTTTAATTTTTCCTTGGTTTCGAATAACACTTTCCAGTTCTTAATAACATTAAATTTGTTTTAAAACACTCATTTTTAATTTCTAAATATTCCAAGTCATTATTTGTTGTTATTTTTCAGTGCTGATGCAAAATTTCATCAAGCATATTTGCGGTCGCCGGAGTTTAATATGAAGCTTACGACAGTCTTTTCACAAAAAATTTAGACAGTCATTTACGATAAAATGCAACCCCCCGTAATGCCATAAAATGTCGCTTACGATAGATTTGCTCTCATGGCTCGATATTAAAGTCAGACTGAAAACTACGAGGGTGACCGCTGTCTTTATTACTATTTACGGTTTTTAACTGATGATAAAATTGTAATATAAAGGTCATGATTGTATACAAAAAACACAATCTAATTTGCAGAAAAAGTAAAATCTAAAAAAAGAGTGATCTTCAATTCCATTTTTTCAGTTCAGTTGGTATAGTTTTATGTTTATTAATAGGTTTTATTCAATGTTACGAAGAAATTGTTAATTTTATTTCTTTCAATATATTTGATGTTTAAAATTATAAAATTGTATCAGATTTTTTTTAAATATTTGAGTAGTACAAATTCCTTCCTTTTTTATTTTTATTTCTTAAATTCAAAAATATAACCAAGTCTTATGGTCGTGTAGGGTTAAATAAGCTACAAAATTTAGGCAAAAAAATAAGAACTATCTATAAAAAGGAGGTATTTATAGATAGTTTTAATCATTTGTATTTATTATGTCTACATTTTATATCATATTTAACTATATAAGGCCATGTGGCTTGGTTATATTTTTTAATAAAATAAATAAAAAAATACCAAGAAAAGTAATTCTGAAATGATGTATCGACTCTGTAGTCGCTATTTGTGTGACACATTTCTGATAAACACCTTAGAATTCGTCCTTAGACAATCGATCATTTTTATGAGCTCAATATCTACATTCTATTTGGCAAATTTTTGATAAAAAAAAAATATGGCACGAGGGAATTCATATGTTGAACAACTTTTAATTCTATCAAAGACCCCTTTTTATATGCATACAAATTTGTGTTATGAGTAATTACTTATTTCTACGGTTTTGCAATCTTTATTACTTTTACAATATGCACTATAATTGGATGAGTCAAGATGAGATAACATTTTTATTTATGAGATATTTTTAAACGAACATCTAATCTTGTTTTTCTCTCACTTAATTGTGTTGTTGTATAGTCGAGAAACATCTTGAATCTTATCGGATCACGTTTTGCGTATCTTCATGTGATTGGCAACATGTATGACTTCCCTATAGTGTCTCAGGTATAGTCGAGTGATAAGATTTCAGTGGAAGCACAAAATTAAACAATTTGTACCTATCGTGGTGAGTGGTGACACGCTGAAATGTATTAACGAAATGAAAATTCGCTCACTGGCAAACATACATACATAAGTACATATTTATATACATATGTAAACTAATTTTCAATAGGTAATCTATATTATATTCAGGGTCTTAAAGCGTTGGAATTGATATTGAATGAATTTCACAGACATCAATTAAACAATTTCCTATTGTGTGTACCCCCCAGTAATAGTACGTATGTGTATGTTACGTATTTGCAAGCTTCCCTTCTCGCCACCTTAAATACTCGTACTCGTAAGTGGGAGTGAAATTATAATTAAATAGAAAAAAGTGCTCAATAATCGTGACTCTTGTTTATACTATGAAATATGTACTATATTGAAATGGTGAAATTTAAATTGTTAGCATTGTAGCAGTATTAATAATTTTTTGGTTTTAAGCGTTATCATGTACAAAAGGTCAAATACTTAGTTGGGACATAAATACTGTTGCACACATTTTATGTTATAACATTAAAAGTGATGAATCCTTTTGGATCAAATTTATATTTAAATATAAAATCCTTTGTACTTTTGTTAGTAACTTCGAAGCCATAAAATTTAATGTGCTAAAAATTTAACAATAGGTACAGTTTGGGGTCATCTGTGTTTTAGAATTATTTTCAGCGTGATAAATGGGGAGTTTTGGCAAGTTATTTGCAAAAATCGCATTTCTAGAGCGATTTGACTGAAATTTTAAACGTATGTGTGGTCGGTTTGTCTTGATATTAGTTTGTATATCAATGAATAACAAACCAAAACATCCCAAACAGAACGGGTAGGACAACGTCTGCTGGGGTCAGCTAGTTGTATATATTTATTGACATATTCTATAGAAAAAGCAAGCACTCATTCGAAATGTTCGCATTTGGCCTTCACAATAGCCGCACGCACCTCGTCCCTTTGGGAAAGTGTCCACAGTAAATTCATAAAAGACACCCCACCAAACCACGATTAAAGCTGTATGATGGACCTGTTCGACCCGTGGAATCAATTTAGATGCTTCCTTCGTTTGTTGAATTTTTCTTGCAGGGTAAAATTTGTTTAATATGTGAACAAGATTTTTTTTTTGCAAGTTATCAGCTTGCTACACCATTTTTTGTAAAGCTGAAGTCAACAAATGTCCATTGTCCAAATGGCCAAATGGCCAAAGCCCCAAGTCTCAAGTCCTTTTCGATAATTCAACTCATGGACTTTTGTGTAATATTCATCTCACGGGCCACGATTTTCTGTTTTCGGAGCGGAATTCGCAGAATTTTTGATTTGATGACCTGCGCGTTCGAACAGTACGAGGGCGTCCCGACCGGTGGCGGTCTTTGACATCTCCAGTCTCCTCAAACAGTTTTATGCACCTGTAAATGAACGTGAGACTAATCCCAAGCGGGCAGAGCGTTTTGAAAATGTTGGTTTTTATGCCATATTTAAAAACAGATATAATAGCGATACGGTTCTCATTATGTGACCACTCCATGGCGAAAACTGAAGCAATTTTGAATTCCCGTTACAAACTATCGTATATATCGTATTTATGTCCCTACTAAGTATATAAGTACATGTAAATTAAGGTGCTGACGTGTCAAGCGGTCAAAATACAATCGGACTTTGCCTTCCCGTGTCGAAAGTGTTCCGAAGTTTTCACATTTTTTTGTATGGCTATTTCGGTACGGTAAAATAATGTCCGATTGCGCTAAACTTATAACAACAGTATTTTGTCAATAAATGACACAATTGACAACTGTTACTAAACCACTGCTTCTACGTGAATGATATATTTCCAATATTTGTAGCCCTCATAATTACCTAAAATTTAGCGTGTATCCCTGCTCTATCAGACTTATTCTATTTTTTTACATAAATATAGTCAAAATACTAAAGGAACCTTCCATAAAAATTCGAATTAAAAAACAAAAAAGTAAGAAAATTTCAGTCGGGTAAACCGACTAAAGTATACCCTCAATTTGTGCGTAATGTAATATGAAATATTACACAAATTAATCTATCATCTGTGTGTGGATGGTACCAGCAGGGGTTTAAGAAATAAACCTATTTCTCGATGAACAGTAGATACTTCAAATACATTGCACTGTACCGAATTGTAGGCGCATATTTAGGTACTCACCCTATAAACCGTTAACTTTTTATACAAATTGTACCTTTGTGTGGGAGGTACCAAAAGGGGCGTGACAATATATATAAAAACATTGCTCTGTAAACAAATTCAAGTATTTTTATAGTTATGAGCAGTTAACTTATGGTGCAAAATGGTTCATTTGTGTGGGAGGTGCCAAAAGGTTCGCGGCAAATTCGTTAAACTAATACTATTTGTGGGATTTCAGAAGATTCCAATAAGTAGTATATAAGTTATTAGAGAATCAGTACTTCACTAAATTTTAACCCTTTGTGAGGGAGGTACTAGAAGGAGTGGACCAATATGGACCATTTTCGAAATTAGCCTGAGATAGGAAAAATATTACCACGCACCAAATTTGAATTTGAATTACTCCTATCGAGAGTTATCGTGTGCACCAGTAGACGAGCGTACATTGCTCAAATGACTTAATTTTACTTAAATCTGATTTTCATAGAACATACGTGGGCTCTTAGATCGTTCATTGGTTTTGATTTTATTAAATTTTATCCCTCAATCTACACAAGAAAGAAATTATGCCTTGGAAACAAATAAATATATTTTTTGTTGCATAGTGTACCCCATTTGTTTCAGTCTTTTCGTCGAATTCGTTTTATGGAAATCATCTATATAATAATAATCTTTCCATAATGTCATAAGTGTTCCAAATATGATTGAGTTGCTTATAATTGTTATTGTAGCAATTTAGCACTTTGAGTTGGATTATTTGAAAGGTTTTAATATACGTCTCCTCCAAAGATATAAAAAAAATAATTTGTAACCAACTAATACAATAATTAAAATTAAATAATATTCGAATTATTTTTTAAAATATCTTTTCAACATTTAAGGAAAGTGATAAAAGTAGTCCAGAGTAAGCTAAATAACCCAAAGATGGCAATGTTCGAATGCGACTAAAACACCAACTTTGGTCGAACTCTAATACAAAGATAATAGAGAATAACAAGTCATACTGACAAGAAAATGTATATTATTCGACCTGGGACTGATTATATGCATTTCAGTTGAGATAATACTAACCCCTTTTCTAAGAATATTGATCTAATACGGAGTTCCTATATACAATAACAAATGTGGTATAATAATGTATAATTATCCCACAGCAGCAATACTTCGGTCAGAGAGGGTCACCTGAATAATATGTGTTATATGCACTATTAGCCCATGTACATACGTAAATAACGAATAATAAGCAAGGTAATAAGATTGTGTCGTTTATACGAGTAAGATAAGGTCTAGTAATTATTAATGGGCCATAAAATGTTAGATGCGTTATCTTTGAAATGGTTGAGGATTCCAAGAAGTGTTTATGTGTATTTTCGTTTAATTTTCTATGTTTTAACAAAAGCCTTCAAATTACGTAAAGTTACGTGTCACCACAAATTAAAATTAATTACTAAAATTTTGCTTACATTATAAAGTTAAATTATTGGAAAGTTACGGTAGCATATATTTGAGGCTGTGTTTTACCTGTCAACTCGAGAAACATCTCATCATATCTAATAAGTACAACACGAAAAAGAAAATAACGGGGTTCTGACAATGGATCCTGGTATAGGAGACCAAAAAAGATATATGTACACACATGTACGTGTATCGGCGTTTTGAAAAATCTCATCGGTATTTTATTTTTATTTAGGGAAGTTAAAGTTCCCCCCATTTTGTCTGTTCGTGCAGAAAGTGTGGTGTATGTTCTGCAACTTTGTAGAAAACATTAAATCCAATATTTTTGTGGAACATATAAACCCTTTATCTCCAACACATAAAGGTAACGTTTGGCTCTATTTTAATAAATCGAATAGAACACCTCTAAAAATGGAAATGTTCTACAAAAATTAAATTAGTTTTTAAAGAATCAATTATTCCAATGCTATCTGAGGAAACATTCACATTTGAGACAAAGTACATTAGGCCGGATCAAAAAAAATTATCGCGGTTGTCCTCGTCTCAAATGAAAGCTTATTGTGTTTAAAGAGTATCCCCAAAATATTGGGGATACTCTTTACTGGCGACAATATATTGAGTCGCCAGTGAGATAGAGCTATATTACATAACCTCTTAAATTCATGTTTTTCTTATAAATATCGGACATCTTGCATTAAGGCGCGAAAAACATGAATTGTAAAGAGAATGTAATATCGCTCGAGCTCACTGGCGACTCAAGATATAGCCGAAATATTTTGGGGATATGCAGTAAACAACACAAGCTTTCATTTGAGACAACCGCGATATATTATTATATTTGACCCGCCCTAATGTATATTCATTTTCACCGTGGTTACTCTTGTATTCTCTTTAATACAAACAATGGAATTTGAAACGTTAAATTACCAAAAAAAATTTCATAATAAATTAATCGTTGTCTGTGGTTAGGTTCTGCTGAGGTTTTAGATTTCTATACCAACTTCATGTAGAAAAAATAAAAAATGTTCAATTTATTTATTTATTTATTTATTTATTTATTTCATTCAGTAATACTAAAGCCTATAAGGCCAAAATAATGTGTATTACATTGTAATATATCCCTAAGTAGAACTTAAAACTAAAATAATATACATATACATACTATTCATCATCTATGATCGGCTCCCCAGCCATAACTACACAAATAATTAAAAATAATTAGTTTGATTCGTGATCAGCAACAACATAATTATTCCCGAATTCAAGGCAATTTCACACATTAGTAGCCTAAGTTAAAAATAATAGTACAAAGTTGGTAAATAGCAAGCATAATATTCTAGCAATGAGAAATAGATTTCAAAAAGAATTAAGTAAGTATCGACGAAAAGTAGGCAAAAAGTTTCAACCGAATAGCATTATTAGAGTGTGAAAAAGTCCTTAGTTCAATGGGCAAATGATTCCAGACACGTGCAACTCGTATAACAAATGATCTTTCAAGCGTGGAATTGAAAATTCTGGGTATAATAACTTGTGTACTTCGAGAAGAGAGGGAAAATCTAAACATATTGGACAAAAGAGCTGGTACTCCACTTTTAACCACTTTATAAAACAGGAACAAATTCCTATAGCAAACAAAATGCTCAAAAGAAAGGCCCAAATATCTCTTAACATATTCTGAAATATGGTCACGCCTTCTAACTCCATATATAAATCGTGCTATAGCATTAACTGCTCTTTTTAATTTCAAAAAAACACGTTCTATTGTTCCAGATACAACCTCTAATCCATACAGTATTTGAGGCATTAAAAGTGCCGAAGCAAGTCTGTTTTTAACCCATGTCGGTAGAAATATGTTGGTGGAATGTAATCTCCGAAGTATATTATAAATTTTTCTGTGAAGAAAATCAACGTGCATCTCAAATGTCAGTTTACAATCAATAATAACACCCAGGCATTTGTGGTAATCAACAAAATTGACTCTGGACTGGCCCAGAAAAACGTTTAGTTCAGATGTTTGACTCCCAAACATAATTGCCTTAGTCTTCAACGGGTTGATAACCAAAGAATTTTGAGACGCCCATTGACCAACACGTGTAAGACAATAATTTATGTTATTTTCCGAAACGTCGGAAGTCTCACGATCAACACTAAAGACAAGGAAAACATCATCCGCAAATAAAAACAGTTTACACATATCTCGCACATACTCAGAAAGGTCATTAACATATAGTATAAAAAGGAGAGGACCTAACACTGAACCTTGTGGTACACCAGATGTTAACGAAAGCACACTGGACGTTCTCCCGTTCAGACATACAAACTGGGATCGACCACACAAATATGACATAATAAGTCTACACGCAGTCACCGAGAAACGAAATTCATCTCTTAGCTTCCTAATCATGACACCATAGGAAATCGAATTAAATGCCTTCGATAAGTCAAGAGATATCATTACATTATTTTTGTTGAAATTAATATCGTTCCTAATACTATCGGTCATATGAACAAGCAAACCTGTTGTACTATGACCTTGTCGAAATGCAAATTGACCATTGAAAATGTTTGTTCTAGTATGTCCCAGAATCTGCTCTTTCATAATGTGCTCACATATTTTAGATAACACCGGAAGAATCGCAATTGGCCTTAAGTCGTCTGGGCCGTTAATAACACTACACTTAGGTATTGGCACCACACGAGCAGTTTTCCAAAGCAAAGGAAATGTTGATGTTGTTAAAATAGAATTAATTAAATCTAAAATCCATTCAGATATATAAGGAAAAATCACTTTCAAGAACTCAACAGATATACCGTAAACACCTATAGATTTAGATTTCACTTTATTTAATGCAACGGCAATATCATCAACTGAAACACAATTAAATGAAAAATCATCATCAGAGTCGTGAAAGGAATCAAAATCAATATCATTATGTAAATTCGATGGTAAACCACGAGCAAAAAAATAATTAACAGCATCAACATCATCATCACAACAGAAATCATCATCGCCTATACACCCAGACCCTTTCAGAACTCTCCAAAGAGCAGTAGAACTCAAGTTATTAAATTTCTTGCAATAATGTTTCCTTCGCTCTCTTCGAATGACTGACTTCGCCTTATTACGGTATCGTGTATAAATTAACCAATTCTCAGGTGTATTATCATGCTGATAGGCAATGAATGACAAGTCCCGAAGAGACCTAGCAAATATGATATCATTCGACTTCATCCAGTTTTCATGATCACCTCGGACTTTTCTTCTCACAACGGGAACGAATGAAAATAGTTCGCTAATCAGGGAAGAAATAGTAGAACATTTAATATCAATATCCACAGCAGTAAATACATTGAAATCAAAACTAGACAACCTGTTAAGCAATCCATCCCAGTCAATATTTTTATAATCACGATACTCCACAAATTCATCCAAACAATTAATACTTATGTCAAATGAAGCAAAAATAAGTGAGTGATCTGAAATTGACGGACAGAAAATCTGATCAGAGTAGTGGATCAAGGAAGGACTACTAACTAACATAAAATCTATCAGAGAAGATGAACCGTGTGCAACATCATAATGGGTGGGTTTGGAATTATGCAATACGGACAAATTTAAGCGGAAACATATAGAACGAACAGAACTCGCTTTTGGAGGATCAAACATATTACAGTTGAAATCTCCTACAACAATTAAATTCGAGTAACGTGAAAAATGTTCATGGTGGAGGTCTTCAAAGATAGCAAAATCTCCAGGAGGAGGCATATACACCACGCCAAACAGAACTTTTACTTCACCCGAAAAAAGTTCAAGAAAAAGTGACTCACACTTTCCCAAAACAAACGATTTAAAAATAACTTTATATCTAATTTTGTTAGAAATGTATATTCCTACTCCACCTCCCCTAGAGTATTTACGATCACTTCTTAAGAATTTATACCCTGGAATATCAATTGCACGACTTGAAGTATCAGATTTAAGCCAGGTCTCAGAAATGCCAATAGCATCAAGATGAGAACCAGCCAAAATTAATTTTAGCTCATCAAATTTGGTTGAATTAGAAGACGGTCTAATACTACGACAATTTAAATGTGCGGCTTTAAACTTGCCATTACATGATCCCAGTACAGAGTTAAAGTATACATTGTTGCGAATCACTGGACCCATATTACGATTAAAAGACATCGAAGACAAAAAAAATAGCTATAGAGGGGAACCAAACATAATGAACTAATATATATATAAAAGTTAAACTTTCATAATTTGAATTATATTCCATTGAATAATTCACATTTACATAACACAGCTGATCATAAGCAGCAAAATGAGATCAAGATTAATTTATAAATGAGATCAAGATTAAATTATAGTTGAAAAAGAATGAAGCGAATATATGAACCAAGTTATAACGAAAAGGGAAAATGCCTTACAAGTAAAGCAGTATTGGAATTCAGTTCTAAATTCGTTATATCGAGGTTGGACCTTAAACCTAAATTGTAAATACAATTAGTAAAAAAAAAATAGTAATAAGAAAATAAAATACCATTAAAAACAAATCGCCTCACCGACGTAACCAAGCTGGGTTAACCTCCACACAAAATGAAACTAAGTTTCAGTTTCACCTTGCATGGAAAGTCAAACCCACCCAAGTAACCCCAGTGTAAGGCGACAAGATTTTTTAACTTGTTGCACCGCCAGCGTCTTCTAGAAGTATAGCACATTCCTTAGCGTCGCGTATAACCTCTTTACCATCTGAGAACGTTAACTTTGCTCTAAGCTTATCCGCATTTAAAACTTTGAATCTGGTCACAATGTTAAGTCGACGCAGTTTCTTACAAACGGCATTAAGGTTGGCAGCAGCAGGGGAATAGTGGTCGTTAAGGTACACTCTATTACCTAAGTCGCCACCCGGACCATCCAATATATCTCCAAGTCTAAGGCTACGCGTTTTAAAATATTCCTTCATAATACTGTCTCTTTTGGAAACCTTACTTAGCCTGACCAAGACTTGCTTTCGCCTATGAATGTAGCATACTTGGCTTATTTCTTGGCTCGTTACTTCAATATTGTAGAATGCACCCAAAGCAATAACAGGAGCCTCCAAGTCAGGCAATCCTTCCGGCAAACCACTGATTAGAAAATCAAAACGGTTGAATTTTCTGTGCATGATATTGTCCTCAGCTTCAAGAGCAGCTATTTTGCTAGATGAAGACATCTCAACACGGTCCACACGCTCATTGCATTGTTTAATGTCAGACTTCATCTCGGCAAGGCAGGAAGTCATCTCCGACTTGATGTCATCAAGGGCCGCTTTAAACGCAATCTGTTCCGCCTTATAACTCTTCAGAAAATCGTTCAATTTCTCACCCATATTCGAAGCAGTGTTAAGGTTTGGTTCACACGAAGAACATATAAAAGAATACGACTTGAGAGTTTTTAACACCAAAAAGTCTTTCTCAGCGATATTTGCACAAGAAGCATGAAGCCAGCGGGAACAGGCTTTACACATAACACTTCCTTGGGTCTTAGTTATGGATTCCTCGCAGGACTTGCACTTTGTTACTTTAGTGGTAGGCATATTGAATAATAACAGCAACAATTTAGAAGCACAAGCAAAAGGCAGCAGCAACAATAGAAGGCAAAACAGGGGAAAGCAATGCGATTACAGCTATAAGCGCAACAACAGCAACGCAGTACGATTTATGCAATCAACACTTTCTTTAAATAAATGTTTTGGTTTATTTTCACAATATAAGTAAGAACTTTTTATATTCTTCAGTCTTTTTCTTTTGATAAAAATGCAGCAAACACCAGAAAAAAGTATAATAAACAGATGTTAACCAAAAGAATAAACAAAATGATCAGCTGCGATATCACACACGTCTACTCAGGCATAAGGTTGCCAGATTTTTTTTACAGAATGGTGTACCAAATAAAGTAATACATATCGCCCACTAAACATATTGCATATTGCTCATAATAAATTTATCGTTGTCTGTGTTTGGATTCTGCTGAGGTCTTCGATTTCTATAGCAACTTCATGTAGAAAAGTTAAAAAGTGTTCAAAATGGTATTCAAGAGTAATACAAATTAACAATTTTTGAGATTGCCTTAATTAAATTGGAAATGTTTTGAGATTGGCAATGTTTATAAATTAATCTCAGGGAATTTTTATTTATAAGTAAACAACCATATTACGGATCATTCCTGCGATTTTAAACATTTTATTTAATTTCTATATTATTCTAGAAACAAGTATTTTATACATGGCGGTGTATAAATATGTATTAAAAATTGGCTGCACACATACATTTTATTTAATTTCACTTGTCTTTTTATTTTGATTTAAAGTTACTCGTCTTGAAAATTTTCAATTTAAATGTATGTCGATATTGAAGTAAGTGAGCGATATGTAAATTTCTTTTCCTATTAGGAAAACGTAAAAACAGTTTTTGATTGCACAAACATTCTGTACGTGTACTCTGCTATAATTTATCGTTCTATCTCAGCTAAAAACGTATTGTATTTAATTATGTAGGAACCAGTTCCAGCATAAAATGAGAAACACCTTGTCTAGATCAATCAATCCATCAATTGTATATTTTTATCACAGGATATAAGGACTGGGCACGAAAGAAAAGATCCGCACTATTCCTTCAATATAATTTTTGTGAGTGGGTCGATTAATCTAGAATTTACGCTTAAGTTAAAAGTAGAAATAAAGACAGTATTAATTTTTTAAAAATTTAGATTTATTAATTAATATTTTAGAAACATTCTCAGTTTTCCAGGAATTCCTGACATCAGGACTTTAATAGTAGTGTTTGGTATTTTACTAGAGCATGTGGTACACATTCTTTCTTTGATTCTCATAATGACGCTTCTTTTTTTCTCCACATCTGTAATTAGCTAGCCATAATAAAATATTTTTTGGGAAACTTTTTTGTAATCGGAACTCTTCTACAATATTCATATGTTCATTGCACAATGTCAGATATAACATAAATATCATCATCAGCAATCATACATTAACAGAAAGTTCGTTTGCAATTTTCGAAGTTGAAGTATTGCTTCATAATTCTTTCTGAGTTTTGACAACAGTTGCACTTTGTATTAATCAGACCAGTCTCTTTTTCACTTTTTTTAAAAAAAGTCTCCGAGCAATTTGTCAGATGTGCATCTTTTCTTCCCGAAACGTTAGACTGATTCTTCAAATGGTCTATTACAGAGCTTCTCAAATGGTGGTCCGCGGCCCACGGATGGAAAATAATTTGAATTCAGAAAATATTATTCGACACAAATGAAACAAATTGAAAAATTATCTTGCGTATAATTACAACTGTGAGTAGCAATGCGGCCACTTCAAGGGCCGCATTGCTACTCAATGAATATAATTAACATGAATTGAATAATTTAACATGGCTTGTATATGTACATATGTCGATGCCTTTACCGCAAAATATATTCTTCTTGATATCCCAGATATCTTTTCAGCCAGATATCCTGGTAATGTTTCGCGATAGAGAATATCGCCAAATGGCAATCGATTTTCAGGCCATAACAATTGTCCATATATTCTAGTGATCAAAGTGAAAGTCGCAGTTATGAAGAAATATTTACGAAAGTGTATACAGAGATTAATGGGGCATATCGGTCCACGTTTTGATATAGCCCCATTTAATGGTCCCCTACAAAGAAATTCGTATGGCCATTAAATTATTGACTGAGCTAACTTGAATAACGAATGATGCAGAATTTCTTATTTTTGGGGCTACTTTAACGTCCAATTCTCAGAATTGAGTCCCAAATCAATGAGCTACAAAATGCTGTACTGTGTAATTAAATAATGTATGTGTTCATTATTATTATACGAGTATAATAATATATCAAACGCGATTTTAATACAATTAAGAAAAATTACAATTGTGTTCCTTCAAAATAAAGGCAAACATATGCTCTTAAGTGTTGCATAACCAACACCAAAATGTGGTTGCGAATTAAATGAAACTAAATAAATTTGTCAATTTAATAATGTGTACAGTGTAGAAAATCAATGTATAATGGGATTTGTGATTGAAAATGCAGGAAAATGATCATATAACTAATATAGAGCGAACATGTTATATCACAATTATCTACTTGAATTGTATTCCATTGTATATACCACCACTCACTATGCACACACATGATTACATTTACTACATCTATATAATGTACTCGTATATTATTGTGTGGTAGATACACAAGAAACCACCAAGTGCAGCCCGAAGTGGCATATGATAATATATATATATGAATTATCTAACAAATCAGAATAGAAAACTTTGTGGTTTATTCAAATCTCTCTATAGATGAAATCACTTATTCATTTCACGTTTTTCATGCATATGTATTCCACATGAATAAATACTAACCACATTTTTTTTTCAAAGGCTGAAAAATCGAAAAATACTACATTTCCATCGATGCATTTTTCAGAAATTTGTGAAATCAAAACTGGGTAGTGTTATCCTCAAGAGAGCGACTCACATATTGCTGCAGATTTTCCGCATTGAAGGGGGTTGAGATCTGGTGAAAACGTTATTCCACTCAATTGCATTCCGCACATCCCAGATCGATTAATACATATGTATGTATATATATATGTTTTATTGGCCATTCCTTTTATTCTCCCCCACAAGGCCGAACATACGACATGACACCGAAAAAATTTTAGAAATCGTGCAGATAATGTATACGACTGTATACTTGTATATACATACATATGTACATAGTACATATTTATATGGAATTGTGTTAATGTACTTGATATGATATCATGATACCCTATATACTACAAAAACTGACAGCGTCATTATTGATTTTTCCAAAGTAAAAATTGTTCGAAATTAAAATCTGAATATTGTGGAAAAATGAATAAATTTTCTTAATTTTCAATCTTGATGACGTCGCTGAAGTTAATGCTTATAATGCACGTACTTATCCAAACACTCATCCCATTACAAAATTGTAAAGGCCTTAACATTCACATGTAATTCCATTTATTGTTGAAGAAAAGAAAAAAATCAATATTGTTATGGGTCTGAGACTTCTATTATTAGTTATTAAAATAGTAAGCCGCTGTGGTTTTTGTTGCTGTGAATACAGCTCTTGTAAATACATACATACATATTTAAATAGAAATCGATGGAGTGGGGTAGGGAAAATTTCGGGATTGTGTTTCACTTCTATCTTTGAAAATTTGATATTTTTCCATTATGTAAAATCTGCATAGAATAGTTTAACTTTGCTTCAGATTTCGGTGTTGTTATGAAATACACATTTGTTTTTATATTCCTTATTATATTATGAAATGAAACTAGTTTATTCTAATATTTTAAAATATTTAAAGGGAAAGGGATTTTATCTTCAACTATGCATATGTACACACTTATTTAAAAGTTTTCCTCTCTCCTCTCCTTTACAGACACGCATGCAAAGTTTATCACCGGACACTTCAAAGTTAAACATCACAGCAACTTTCCAGAATATGGTTAGAAAAGAGGGAATATTTAGGTAATATATATTTTCCAACTTAGCCAATATATCCTATACTGAATTATATTTTTACATTGCAGACCTATAAGAGGCGTTACGGCTGTTGTCGCGGGTGCTGGTCCAGCTCATGCTTTATACTTTGGTTCCTATGAATTGTCCAAAGAGCTTATGACCAAAGTCACCACACACAATCACATAAACTACAGTAAGTTTTTATTATATTTAAATGGCTTTGCAATATTAACTTGTGTGTTCTTTTAGTGGCTTCTGGTGTCATTGCTACCCTTATACATGATGCTGTTTCCAATCCAGCTGAGGTCATAAAACAACGCATGCAAATGTACAACTCGCCTTATAAATCGGTGGTGACCTGTCTGCGAGGTGTTTACCAAAGCGAAGGACTTAAAGCTTTCTACCGCTCCTATTCAACGCAATTGGTAATGAATATACCAAATCAGACAATACACTTTACCACATACGAGTTTTTCCAAAATAGGGTGGGTAATATTTTGAACGTATTTTTAATATAGTTTATTCTTGATCCTTCTATCTCTGTATCTTTGATTATTTTCGGCAGCTAAATCATGAGCGAAAATATAATCCTCCTGTTCATGTTGTAGCGGGTGGTGCGGCCGGAGCGTGTGCGGCTGCGGTGACTACGCCGTTGGATGTTGTTAAAACATTGTTGAATACTCAGGAAACTGGCTTAGTTAGGGGTATGATGGAAGCTATGAAACAGGTAGGATGTTATAATTTACCATATGTGAAAAATAATAGGGTTTCGAGTAAACCACCTGAAGTATACCATCAGTTTCAGAGAAATGTAATATTAAATATACTTGGTATAACTATTGTGTGAAAGATTATTTGAACAACATTATAAAAGTAACACTAAATAAGGCATTTCATTTAGATGATTGGTGCAGAAGTTGTGGGGAAATTGTTTTCCGTTCTGATTACCTTAATACGTTTAAGCTGTTGAACGAAAGCTTAGTTTAATTTCGGTCATATCAGTTCATTCCTCCGCATCCCCACATCCCTCAAAATTTTGTATACTTTTAAATCTACTCAATATAAATTCTGTGCATCTTAGCACATTATAAAAATTAATAGTTTCCCTTTTTGGCATATCCCATAAAAATGAAACAAACACAACCAAAATTGAATGTCTCATAACATTAAGATCAGGGTACGTACTCATTTAGAATTGGGTAAATACAATTTAATAATAAATAAATAATTTCTAATTTAATAATAAATAAATAAGGCCAACTAATCGTATTACAAACAAACTTATGTACCAACCATTCCAAAGTCTTCAAGTTATGTATTTTAGAATACTTTTTATTTACAAAAATCTCTCGTTCAATTACAAAAATCCTTATTATACTTCATTGAAGGTGGGGTTTGTTCGTATGAATTCTCTCACTTGTGTATTTACTTATTTCACACTGTTGAACTCAGTTAACAGTTTGTTTTGATTTTCATAAAAAAATGTTAAGCAATATATATGCCATTTTCCGTTAGTTTTTTTTCAATCCTTAATATCCGCTTAATGTAAAAAAATGTCTTCTAGATTTATTCTGTGGCTGGTCCTCTTGGCTTCTTTAAGGGTTTGACTGCGCGTGTCCTCTACTCAATGCCAGCAACCGCCATCTGTTGGTCCACCTATGAATTTTTCAAATTCTACTTGTGTGGTTTAGACCGTGATCACTACAAATCAACAATAACCGGCAAAAATGCACTACAACCGCGTAAAGCTTCCAATGTAAACGATGTACACAATGCCTATGTGTTACCCGTGTCCAAATCAACCGAAGAAACAAAAACTCCCAAAGAATCGACAACACAAACGACGCCACCACAATCGCTACCAACGGGACCCATAAAGACCGTGTGCGAGTTGTCGACCTCGGTGGCGGCACCCACCCTCAATCTGACCACAAGACACACAGACGTTAAAAGTCCTTTCGACCGAGGATTTTCCAGTACATAAAGCTATCATTGATATATGGTATATAAACACAACATAAAAAATATCAACAACGTTCAATTGTGCGCCACTAAAACCACGCCAACGAATCACATTGTAGCTCAACAAAACAACACTCGTCGTCGCTCAGCGTTAAATGGTGTCTCGCCTGTGAGTTCCAGCAGCACCAAACGACGCTTCCAAAAAAAAACCTGTTTCTGGTGCGCCCCATGAATACAGAATTGTACGCCGTGCTATTACAATAATTGATGATGGAGAGAGGAACGAATGTTTCTGTTTGTATTTATCTGGAATGTGTATTTGCAAAACCTAGTTTTGTCACTGGGATCCATGATCCACTGACTTGCATTTCACATTTCCTTCCTCATCATCATCATACCAAGAGAACTGCACACGATGAAAGCTTTTTTTCGGAATGTATGCTCGAGTCGTGGGTGAAAACTATTGTCATGTAAAATATTTTAAAGATATACCCCTAATCGTTATTATTATTATTATTTTTAAAACTCAACTATGTATATGTATGTTATATAATAAAAAAACTTTAGAAAATAAACAAAAAAACAATAATAATTTAAAAAAGAAAAACTAAATTTGTAATAAAATTACAGAAAAGAAAACGTAACACAGCAAACCAGTCTACATATGTTTTTTTTAACACATGAAAGAAAAAATTGTTTATAATTTTTGTTGTAGGCAAAAGCGCAAAAGGCCTCTTTAGGTTACGTGGTTTTGCATTGAGTAAGAGCAATCGGAGCCATTAGAAAGAAAACTTCGAAAGACAGTGATCTGAACTAAAAAATGAATTTGAATCTTACAATGCAATGCTTATTACTACATTCATTAACTGCAAAGACAAAAAAAACAGGTGATTATTTTTTATTAAATTAAAATAATACATTTTGAAAGTTAGAGTAAATATGAGTAAAAGTTAAACTAAAGTAGTTACACTGTTTCCCAAAACAAAAAGCAAATGCGATATTACAAAATTTATTTCATTTAACAATTACGTCGAGAATTTAGCCTAAACTTATTCAGCCTAAAACCATGTAATCAAATAGGACTTTTAATTTATTCGCCTCTAGGAGTTGTTCTATACTCCTCTATATATACTACTCATTAAACCATAAGTATTGTTTATTGGTTTTTCGTTATCATCATTTTTTCTTGATGGAAACTACGTTATTGGCTATCCAAAAATTACAGTCTTATTTAAAAAAATCTTTATTTTATATTTTATTCCTAAAGACAAATACTTTAGTGTTTTTTTTTTATTAAAATACCAATGTGGTTATTTAATTATAAATTGAAATAAAAACGAAATATTGTTATTTATGTATTATTTTACTTTTTCTAAGCGATATTTTCTTTAAATGACTATTAATTAATTGGTACTGCTATTTATAGGATTGAATAGCATCAAAAATCATTACATTTAATAGAATTGAACTTTTAAAAAACTTGTTATCGTGAAACGACACACACCACAATATGAAACAAACCCAGATACTTGTAATATACTAATATACATATATATTTAAACAAACCGAAAAACAAACATTAAAATTGTTTTTATGTCAATTAAAATAAAGAAAAATGCATTAATTTGTTTTATTTTGTTATTGCTGTAAGTAGTTATACGTATATAGCCAGCATAAATGCAACACGTTGCACAACAACAAAAAATAAAGCAGAAAAATAAGATTCAAACAAAAAATTTTAATTTAATACTACCGCCTGACACACGATGTCGAACGTTAACGTTAATGACTTCATGCGAAAAAATGTTGATTTGCGACCAACTAACATGCGTCGGCCAGCATGTTTTCATTCGCTTCGTTATTCTGATGGCTCCGAATTTGTGTGGCGTTAGGCCCTGCCCCACATATCGAAAATAACCCCTAATTCAATTTTCTTATTATCGCCCCTGTGCTGGTTTCACATCAGCGAGAATTTTGCGCATTCCGATTTGGCAATTGTCCTTTTGCTCGTAAAACAGGACTGGCCTCTTATGCCACAAACCAGAGCAGGGGACTTGCTGAACCTCACAAAGAGGGATTTACGCCTGTTAGTGGGCGTTTTCACAGGCCACTAGAGCCCGACCGAAGTCGGATTTTAAGGCCGAAGCCGTAGCCGAACTTCGGCTAAATTTACAACCTTCGGCCGAAGCCGAATGTTTTATATTTGTTAAAGAAATGTTTACTTTGCACCAAAAATTGTGTTTTTAATCAGTTTATATCTACTGCTTTCGTATTTATTTACTTAGCACATTAACCTTAATGTTATAATGGCAAAGAAAGTACTTTTTTCTGCATTAAGACCTTGTATACTATTTCCATAATTTGAATACAGCTGCCCAGCAGCATAAACAACTGCTCTCTAGCACACAAGTACTTTTCTGCCACTATTTCCAAATTTTTGAAGCATCTCGAGTTACAGTATTAAAAAATTTTAATTATTCTTGGACTAAATGGCCCATTATTATCTATTCGTACTACTTTTACAAGAATGCTTTCACTAGTTGGAGAGCTTTTAGGTGAGGAACTGAGTCATGTTTTTCTTTGTCGTTCTTCCTTCGGTGTCCTTCCTTCCTTTGGTGTCCTTTCTCAAATTATTTTTGTAGTATTGTTCACTTCTGTACACTTTTATGAAGATTTCCATAATAGAATTTTCTTTTAAAAAGTCATATAATTCTATTTTTTTGTACTTTTTGAACAAAAATTCGGCCTTCGGCCAACTTCGGCTGATTTTGTGGCCGAATGCCGAATATTGGCCGAATG
The DNA here is from genome assembly GCA_963930755.1 of Eudasyphora cyanicolor. Lineage (NCBI taxonomy): Eukaryota > Metazoa > Arthropoda > Insecta > Diptera > Muscidae > Eudasyphora > Eudasyphora cyanicolor. Next base: position 358,124,056 of record OZ005734.1, read on the forward strand.
TCGAGTTGTAGCCGAAGCCGAACATTCGGTCGGGCTCTACAGGCCACTGTAACTTTAGAGCATTTACATCAAAATGGCAACGGGACACAGAAGACTACTGTCGGAGCACCTTCGTTGCCAATGTCCTTTTCTTTCTAGAAGAAGACACTGCTACCTAGGTGACTTTACGATCGAAGCTCTGTCATCGCAAAAAATCGTCAGCATCCCCAATTATATTAGCTGCCTGAAGTGGCTGACTACAGCTCATCCATCTGCCTAAACGGCATTGTCTACTGCAGGAACTTCTCTACCCTATATCCTCTCCTCTTTTAATTCAACATTTTTTTCCGCTCTTCTCACTTATTATTGGGGAACCCAATTGAACCTAACCTAAATCAAATCAAACAGATTTCGCATTGCATTGACTACCAACAGAAAAAACATCCAAGTTATGGATAGCAAAATTAAAAATTTGCGGATTTGCGAAAATGAAAATCAGCACAGGGTCGAATATCTATTAGACCATTTATTATTTTTTCGGTACTGATTTCCGGGCCGAAAAAGTTTCCATTTGACCTACAAACCTTCAATAAAAAATTTGGTGCCGATCGGATAACGCTAAGGTCTGCCCAAAGTTGTTTGAAAACACAAAACTCACTTTACATGAACAAAATTTGGGGTTTAATCAAATGTCACATGTTCAAGTAATTAAAAAATATTTTTTTACCATGAAAAGTTTTTAAATGATCTTTGAATAAAATGTTCTTTCTTACAAGTCGTAAACAATCAAAATCGGCCGAAAAACGAAAAAGTTACAGCAGTTTTCATTTGAATTTTACGTCATGACAGGACATGCATGGACACCGACATGGCCTCAGGCATATATGTACATATGTAGACCTAAGAGCAATCACAATAAAAAATAGATCATTATATAACATGCTTGTACATGCATGAAAAATAAAACAACAAACAAAAATGGTTGGATCTACATGTTGGACGGATTTGCATGATAGTTGATTTTTCGCATCAGTCTGACATTTTTGACTGGTCAAATAAGAAAACATAAGCAGAACTTTGCAGCGCGCTATACGCCCATGCAGTAGGGTCGTTTACAGAACGCGCTCTGCCTCCAGCCTAAGTGAATTGAGAAAGGGACAGCTTCGCACAAAATTTAATTTTAGTCATATTCTTAAGTGTCTCCAGATCGACCACATCCAAAATGGTTACTAGATCCAGTGATAAATTTCGCACCGTAGAATCAGTTGGGCATGTATCACATACAATATCTGGAGTCAAACAGACAGATATTGCAAGTTTTCTTTTTTAATATGCGATTTGTTAATGTTGGCAGAAAAAACTGTGCAAAAGATAGTGCTACGCTGGCAGTGGATGCAGCTATAATTTTTTGGCAACAGGCGCGAATACCAACACGTGATAAATATACATAAATGTCAAGATAAATTGCTAAAGTTGTATGGCGACTGGAGAAATGTCCACAAACAAAGTGCGGATAAATCAAAATTAAACGTGAACATTTTCAAGGAAAAAATGGATGATCTGTTCGATATAGCTAGTGCAAACGCCCTGAACGAGATGTGTATAGAAGAAGACAAGAAGTTTTTGTTGATGTAAAGACAGAAAGGCAGACCAGGGTGCATGGCAGGCGTTGACATGAAATTGTATGGGCGAGAACAGCTATCCGAGCAACGAATACAAAAAGCAGAATCGCGAAAGAGAAAGCATTCAGAACGTAACAATCAATCTTGTAAGTTAATAAATTGAAGTGTTTTACTCGTAATTCCTTAAAACAACTGTTATTGTGTAGTACTCAATACGTTTACATTGGAAGTGACGATGAAGATGAGTTCGATGATAGCATTTCGGATACGGATATGACAAGCGAGTTTCATACCGAATCGAAAATTCTCCGACCCAAACTATTGCTGTGTAATAATTTGAGCGATTTCGTCTCATACAAAACCAAACATTTTTCGGTGCTTTTGGATTGAGTACTGAATTTTTAAAGCATGACCATCCATTTGTGAAGTAAATGAAGATTATCAAGATGCTCTCGATGTTTGTCGTAATCTGTTTGTTGTTAACGACACTGCTGAACGCGGTGTACAATTTATGAATGATTACAACAGAATACTTACGAAAGACGAAGAGCAAAATCAATTTATATTACAGTGCATTGAAGAATATCGTAGAAAATGTCCCTCACATAACAAGTCAGATCTAATATATTATTGAATTAATTGTATTTTTTGTTTTTTTCACCGATCTCAATATTTAAAAACTATTTAATTAATTAATTAATAATTAATTAATAATACAAAGAAATGTAATTTTACTCACTTAAACATACGATTTTTGAAAAAAAAAAATTTCCCCTATAAAGTGTGTTCTAAATTTTGAATGAACTTTGGGCAGACCCTAGGGTTATCAGATCGGCACAAAAATTTTTATGTAAGTCTTGTAGGCCAAATGGAAACTTTTTCGGTCCGGAAATTAAGGATCGCAGCAACTTTCACTTTTTGCATCATGTGCTATAAACGGTCTAATATCTATGTATCTTATAAAATTATTATGCCAAACTATTAGTATAAAAAAGAATATGTATAAAGAAATATGATAGAAAATATATTATGTACATACATATTGTCATCAGAATCGAAAAAGGGAGTAACAACAAGAAAAATTATAACCCAGTTTTTGATGGATTTCGGCATCAAAATACACATACTGACAATTTGTTACCGAACTGCAGTCAAAAATGGCGAATTTATTAACGAAATTTAAAAGGACCTAACAACAAATTATTTATTTTTTCATCGTTAAAAATTTCCATTTCACGCAATTTTCCCAAACAAGTTATAAATCATGTTTGTGAGAATTTATATATGGGTGATTTCGACATTACCGGATAATTTGTTGTCTTTGTGTATTTAAATTAGGAAAAATAAAATATATTCCACTTTGGTATTTACTTTATTAAAGAGCTTTATAGTAGAGTTGTGTAGGTCGTGAACGAACTAGTTCAATTGAACGGGTCACTCCAAAGAAAATAAATTTATAAAGAAGTTCCGTCCCGTAGCGAGAAGTCTATCAGTGACGAACGAATAGAAATTTGATTTCAGCGAGTGATTTTTTTGTGTATTTTAAGACCGATTTTCGTGATTTTTTGTAATTATCACATTTAGAAAATTAATATCGTTAAGTACCAAAAAGTTAAAAAAAGACTCCATAAAACTATTTTTTTCACGTTTAAAAATCATTTCTACTCGTTCGTAACTGACGCAAATGTAAACAAAGGCACGACGGAACATCTGTATAATCGAGTGTCTGTGGGTCACTCTACTGAACGGTACGAACTAGTTCACACAACTCGTTCATTTCAGGTCAGTAGTTCAACAATGTCATTTCGTTATCTCTTCTCAGCTGTTAAGTTTCCATTTTTATGTCATCATTAGACCTCGGATTATATGCAATTGCAGATTGATAGAAAAATTCCGATTGGACCAAAATTCGTTATCTCTTCTCAGCTGTTAAGTATTGTTTCCATTTTGCATATTTTTGTGCAAAAAATATGCAAAAAAAAATTTGCGATGTATGAATCAAAAATGCGAAATTTTAGAAGGATATGTCAATACTATTTATAAAATCATGACACAAAAATTGATGATTACAAAAATCATCCAAAAAGTGCCTAAATATATGGAAAGTATGTGGTAATTCCAAAGGAAACCGACCCACTCTGAATGTTTATGAATTTTCATTTGGATGAAATTTTGCACGCGTATACTACAAGACAATACGGAATTATGATCAAATTCAAAGCAGTTTAGATTTTTAGGGTGCCAAATTGGTCATCAAAACATTTTTTTTTATAAATTTAGCTATTTTGAAGTCAACATAACTTTTTAACGGAATATCACAATTGAATAATATACAGTATATACTATTTAATAAAATATTGGACTCTTTATACTATAAACAGTCTGTAAATCATGGAGGCTGCAATGTCATGGTCTGCGGATGCTTTTCCGGTAACGTAGTTGGACCCCTCTATACAATAAACGGAATAATGAACAGGTTTATGTACTGCGAAATCTTAGGGTATTCCATGCTTCCCTATGCTGAGTGGAATGTTGCTCTATTACGCAATTTCAACACGACGAATAATACCGCGAAATCAAAGACAATATAATTTAAGAAGACATTCCTTCCTGTAGCGAGTAATTGTCAGTTACGAACGAATAGGAATTTGATTCCAACGAGTGAGGTTTTTCGCGGATTTTCAGACCGTTTTTCCCGAATTTTTTGTAATTGTTACAATTAAAAAATTAACGTTTCGGCCTGAAGGAATGTCTTCTTATAGTATATTTGTCTTTGCGCGAAATGATTCAATGATTGAGTTAGAGAGCACCGTAGACATGAATCACATTGAAAATCTTTGAGAAAATCTTTTGTCAACAAAGAGATATATGTATCTAGAAAGGTAAAGATAAAAATAAGCTTTTTCAGGATATTGTTCAGGGTGGCGCAGAATGAGCTATATGGTTTAAATAGTATGTAACATTTTTATTTATGCGATTATTATAATTTTTTTTAAATACAGTGTATTATTGGGGAATTTTTTGCAATTAGCTTTGAAAAATGATATCCTGTAAGTGATGTCCATTTTCTGCTAAGCACATACGTGCTCTTTTTAACATATTTCCCATAAATTATTTTTGGCGTTGTTCGATTCATAATTAATTCCCCAAGTCTCCTTCACAAAATGCTGAAAATAAAACAAAGAAATAATAATTAAAGAAGTTATATATAATTCAAACCATATAGCTCATTCTGCGCCACTGATGTTTGGTACTCCACAGGTACAAAGATAACAAGCAATCTTATTGCGATGGGATCCAAGCGGTGATGGGATCCATGATGCAATGGGATCCATGCGGCGATGGGATCCATGATGCGATGGTAAAAAAATCATTGAAAACTCTTTTTTATAACGGGTTTTCCAATAGGGATGATATGATTTTGAAGTGACGTTTCAATACAATTTTATAATGGAACAACGTTTACAAATTATTAAGTTTTATTATAAAAATAATCGTCCTCCTCGTGTTGTTTCCATTTTTATGTCATCATTAGACCTCGGATTATATGCAATTGCAGATTGATAGAAAAATTCCGATTGGACCAAAATTCGTTATCTCTTCACAGCTGTTAAGTATTGTTTCCATTTTGCATATTTTTGTGCAAAAAATATGCAAAAAAAAATTGCGATGTATGAATCAAAAATGCGAAATTTTAGAAGGATATGTCAATACTATTTATAAAATCATGACACAAAAATTGATGATTACAAAAATCATCCAAAAAGTGCCTAAATATATGGAAAGTATGTGGTAATTCCAAAGGAAACCGACCCACTCTGAATGTTTATGAATTTTCATTTGGATGAAATTTTGCACGCGTATACTACAAGACAATACGGAATTATGATCAAATTCAAAGCAGTTTAGATTTTATAGGGTGCCAAATTGGTCATCAAAACATTTTTTTTTTTATAAATTTAGCTATTTTGAAGTCAACATAACTTTTTAACGGAATATCACAATTGAATAATATACAGTATATACTATTTAATAAAATATTGGACTCTTTATACTATAAACAGTCTGTAAATCATGGAGGCTGCAATGTCATGGTCTGCGGATGCTTTTCCGGTAACGTAGTTGGACCCCTCTATACAATAAACGGAATAATGAACAGGTTTATGTACTGCGAAATCTTAGGGTATTCCATGCTTCCCTATGCTGAGTGGAATGTTGCTCTATTACGCAATTTCAACACGACGAATAATACCGCGAAATCAAAGACAATATCTGTGGTCACAAGGCATAACAGCATATGTGTGTTTCTGCAAGTTTTCAGGAGAGCATTTTAAAGGTTTGAATCGATATAGCAAAAATATTTATAAACTTATTTTGAATTTAACGCCTGCAATTTCTCAGGACTTGGAAGTGAAATTAATTAATACGAACACATTTATATAATTATTTTAATTATAAATGTTATAGGCTAAAAACTGTTTTATGCTGTTATTCCCTTTTTAAATAAATTAAGTTGCAAAACACACAACTCGAGTTGTGTCGTTATTACAAAATTAATTTTATTATATATTGCAGAATATATCGACTTATGCTGATAAATCAAAGGATGATTTCGAAATTTACAACATTCAGTAGTCAATATTAGATTTTGGAATAACAGCATAAGTTGAGTTATGCTTTTGTGCTAGGGTTTAGTTCAACTTGGACTAATAACATAACTCAGATATGCTGTTACGACTTCATTCAATTTAAATCTTCAATAATCCAAAGATAAATGGGGAATAAAAACACAAGTATAGTTTTCAAAGGAAAAAATGTGAGATATGCTGTTATGTACGTTATGAAATGTAGTGATACAGCGAGATATGCTAATAAGTCTTGCCTTGTATCTGAACAACTAAACAAGGTATCATCACCAAAATTTGTCACAATATGTAATCGAATATGGGAACATCGTGGCATCAAAAACGCAATTTGAGCATAACTCGAGTTATGCCTTGTGACCACAGATATAATTTAAGAAGACATTCCTTCCTGTAGCGAGTAATTGTCAGTTACGAACGAATAGGAATTTGATTCCAACGAGTGAGGTTTTTCGCGGATTTTCAGACCGTTTTTCCCGAATTTTTTGTAATTGTTACAATTAAAAAATTAACGTTTCAACCTGAAGGAATGTCTTCTTATAGTATATTTGTCTTTGCGCGAAATGATTCAATGATTGAGTTAGAGAGGACCGTAGACATGAATCACATTGAAAATCTTTGAGAAAATCTTTTGTCAACAAAGAGATATATGTATCTAGAAAGGTAAAGATAAAAATAAGCTTTTTCAGGATATTGTTCAGGGTGGCGCAGAATGAGCTATATGGTTTAAATAGTTTGTAACATTTTTATTTATGCGATTATTATAATTTTTTTTAAATACAGTGTATTATTGGGGAATTTTTTGCAATTAGCTTTGAAAAATGATATCCTGTAAGTGATGTCCATTTTCTGCTAAGCACATACGTGCTCTTTTTAACATATTTCCCATAAATTAAATTATTTTTGGCGTCGTTGTTCGATTCATAATTAATTCCCCAAGTCTCCTTCACAAAATGCTGAAAATAAAACAAAGAAATAATAATTAAAGAAGTTATATATAATTCAAACCATATAGCTCATTCTGCGCCACTGATGTTTGGTACTCCACAGGTACAAAGATAACAAGCAATCTTATTGCGATGGGATCCAAGCGGTGATGGGATCCATGATGCAATGGGATCCATGCGGCGATGGGATCCATGATGCGATGGTAAAAAAAATCATTGAAAACTCTTTTTTATAACGGGTTTTCCAATAGGGATGATATGATTTTGAAGTGACGTTTCCATACAATTTTATCATGGAACAACGTTTACAAATTATTCAGTTTTATTATCAAAATAATCGTCCTCCAATTGCTTCTCCAATTGTTTTTTGGATTTAAAAAAAAATTCACTTAGCGCACCATTTTTTTTTTAAAACCCAAAAAATATTTTCCAGTCGACCTACGACCTTGACACCCATGAGCAATATTTTAGCTCTCGTTAAGAGCTATCCCATTGCTAAACATCGCATAGCCCATTTGAAGCGTTTGATCACTGTGGCCAATGTTCGCCAGGCGGTGGTGAATCATCTGGGTAAATGGCAGAGTTCAGATTCATTTTAAAGCAAACCTTAACAACGCATGTGGTGAGCCAAATTTATCGCAGGCGGCAGCAGACATATTGCATTGGCAGCAGACCTATTGATTTGGCTGTAAATCCAGTATGTAACCTTTTTGTCATTGTAGTGACATTGGATTTCAACATCAAAAAATAGTCCCACTGAGCTTATCATTAAGTATAGAATTTTTGTATGTAAAGGGTCCGCCATCTAACGTTTTTTTTTTCAACTAGTGCTTATTTCGTAAATGGTAACACTTAGCACATGTCTGATTTGACCGATAATTAGTTTTATCCTTCCGCTGAACGAATATGGTTGTGTAATTTATGTGTTTGTTCCTAATTTTGCAGATGAGCAAAAAAACTGTTTATTTTTATTATTTCGCGATAATTGTAATATGATATGAATTATAAATCCGAACGTGTATAATATATACCTTCGAATTCCTAATTCATATCATATTAAAATTATCCCGAAATAATAAAATTAGACAGTTTATTTGCTCTCCTGAAAAATAAGGAACAAACACATAGCTACATTTGCTCCGACGGCGACGATATTACATGTTAAATGAATTATGAACAAGATTTGTTAGTTAATGATACATCAGTAT